>OX940877.1:6740625-7387500 GCA_954870665.1 Stratiomys singularior
CTGGTTCACATTTTCGCGGCCAATTTTTCTGAATCACATTAGATGAGTATTAGGGCAAGATAAATAAAGGAATAATTCGACAAGCTGATCATGTTGATACCATCAAATCCGATTGAGGATTAGCATTTTTTCTCGATATCATGAGCAATCGCTATTGCTATCGGTACATGTTTCATGATTCAAAGATGAGTAGAATTTAAATTTGACCATCTTTCACAGACATGAGTCGTGTAATATTCTAAATTGTCGTCCTTAATTTCTATATTCCAGAAGCTTTGATTCGGATACTGGGGACTACTTGGAGAACTTGAGCCTTCTGCACAACACGAGGAATATACGGTAAACAATGAACGATCAGGTGGCACCGTATGGTCTGTATTTATCCTACGCACGTGGACTATTTTGTACGTCGAGCTACTGAGATTTGTTGTTTTTTTCGACGTTGGACGCTGCACCCAAAAATGAGCAAGCGCAACAGGGAAAAGCCACGCTATTGTGGCTTTTCCCTGTAAAATGTAAAAGGAACTAAACAGCTCAACCTAGTACTGGGTCAAGCCGAGGTGGTTATTCAAGCAAAGAAAAAATCCCTTGGGAGCAGAATAGACTGCAATAACAATCACGGTCGAAGAAGTGCATGTTTGAATACTAGTAATGAAGCATTTGGGCTTACTTTTAGACTAGAAGATAAACAGCTTTTGAGCGTACATGGATGCTGTCAATCAGATTTCAAATTTTCGTCGGTATCTTTCTGTCTTGTCACGAAAAGTGGTTAAATATTTTTTTGGTTTTTCATCATTCCATTAATCCTAAAACGTTGTTATTTAGATGCTAAACAAATAACTCACTGATAATATACCGCCGGAATGGCTGATTTGCTACTGCATAATTTGCTTTCGAGTAATTTGATTAAAATACAAAAGACATAGAAAAAACAATCAACTGATTGAGATTTTGTCGCTGTTCGGTATATGGAAAAAATACTTCGTAAGCATAGTGCAAAAGAAAGCTATAACTATGTGCCTGCAACGCAATCGTAATCATTTGAAAAAACAATTGAAATTTGCTTTAATTAGCAACAGAAAACAATCAACTAGTAAATTTGAATTGATCAACAAATATGTGTCCACCAATATTTTGATTCTAATAAGTTTTCATTAAATGAACATGCATAAAATGATGAAAATAAAATATATAAATTTTGACTGCAAGCATAATATCTGTAATAGATAGCAATCGATCACACTATCGAACTCGCAATCAATCAACAAACACTATTGCAAAATTACAGCACACAACATTCTCATTTGATTCTACTATTGCAAACAAAACTAGAATATATAAATAATGCATCCTTACGCCAAACCCAAAGTTCCTCATATCAAAGCACGACTGGATTTATTTTCATTGAATAATATTACACATTTATCGAACAATTTGTTACAAGGATACAAATAGAACGAAAAGAAAAAAAAGAAATATGAGTTAGCACGATCTTTTTGTCTTGCCCAACGCCAATAAAACGTAGTAAGAACATGTTTACATAAAATGTTATTACGTTCTTTGTTGGAATAACGGAGGTTCAAAGTGTTTTGGATATTGAAGACTTTGATTTAATTTCTCTTTGATTTTCTACAACAGGACTAAAATTAACCTCGCTTTTGAACCTCTATTTTTTCCCGATACAAATGCAAAGTTCCACCACAATTGACTTACCTTAGATTTCTCCTTTGTTGCTTTCGGTGAAATCTTGAACCGACTGAAAACACCATCGGCTTTATCTGTTTTCGGCGAAGCAGGTGTCGACGGGGATCCCTCTTTTTCCTTTCGTTTGTGAAAGAAGTTCGAAACAGCCTGAATTAAACTCTTGCGCCGTTCGGGATCCTTTCTGCGGCGTGATGCCGGTGTTGGTGTTTTCGTTGCATCTATCATACTGCTGGAATTATTAATGTTGGGATCTGATGTGCAATCCGACATTTGCATTGTAGGTTTCATTGTGAAATTCTCATCGGAATTCCTCAATCCTTGCACGGCTGTGATATCATTGAAACTTTTCGAGGTGACCATTTTTCGTTCGCGTACTTTCATATCGTCGGATTTGTTTGTGCTCGTTCCTTCCAATGCTTGCTGCAAGTCGAGATGGTATCTTTTTCGTAATATTTGTAATTTTTCCTCGGGACTCAATCCTAAGTCTTCGTTGGATTTAAGGCGTGCTCGTGCGCGTGCTTCGGCCCGTAATTTTTCCGTTGCCGCCGAAACGGATGTGTCGTCGAGTTTTCTAAATGCTCGTGGCGGCGGATGAGGCGTAACAAACGTATTTGCTGATTTATATGGATCTGCTGACTTTGGAGCGTTGTCCTTTAGGGGAACATATCGTGTGCTGTACACACAAAATGATTGTGTCTTCGTTATTTTAGGCGGGTAGGATGGTTGCTCAAGATTGTCGCTCAGTGGCCGATTATTAAAACGCATTTGTTCACTTTGAGGTATTTGTTTGGACGGAGAGGCGGACAATGATGGTTTCGTATCCTTTTCATCAATTATAGACGGGCTGGATTTAGAATTACGTCGTTCGGCTGACGCAATATGGTAGTGTGGTGTGTTGGAACACTGATAATCGCTGGACACTTTTGGTGGAGGTGAAGGAGTTGCACCTAACGCCAATGATCTGTTGCGGTTACGAATTAATCTTTTCTCTAAATTTAATTGCTTCTTACTTTGTAACTTATCCATGACTAGATCGTGAATCAAATCTTTTTGCTTTGTTCGTTCTTTTGTAATCTCTTCAAGTTTCATTGTGACTGTTGGAAATTCGGGCTTATCACTACTATGAACAATTGGCTGGGTTGCTGGACTTGCCAGGCTTTCAGCATTCGTCGGTTGTTCAGATGTTTTCGCCGTATTATCTAAACTTACAGATGCTGTAAATACGCTAAAATTCTTGTTGCTTTCTATCACAGTATTGTTTGGAGTTACATTCGCGGAACTATCCACTATTTCCGTCCCACTTCCTTTCGAACTTTTCCTGCGCTGCTTTCGGATGTCGAGTGAATCTCGAGCGTTGCTGATTTGCGTGATTTTCATTTGTAGTTTTCGTACATACTCTTCATAGCTTAAGTCCTCCGAATCGCGTTTCTTCAGACCTGATTCAGCAGATTCAAGTTCGTCCGTCGATTGACGACGTCGCTCGTCTGATGATTTTCGTACTGGTATCTTCGAAGCAGCCGACGAATTGCTAGTGGTTCGCTCGTTTTTATCTGAACTAGAAGCGGTTTGTGACGGTGAAGGCTCGTCGCCAATTTTGCGAGTGGCATCTAGTGGACTCAAAACCACTGTTAAGACTTCACTTTCCTCCGTAGTTGTTGTTCCTGTTCCAGTTCCTTGAGAATTTATATACATCAAACTATCATCATCGATATCATTTACATTTTCAGATTGGATAGTGGCGGGAACTACTTGATCACAAGGTTTCGATGTGAACAATGGCGGAGTTTCATTCACAGGAGTTTTCAGATCGATCTCATTATTGAGGATACACGCTCCTTGTTCAATGTAATCTATACCTTCTATTTCTTTTGGCTTTTCTGAAGCTTGCAAATACATCCCAGTTTTAGCATAATTTTGATCAGTATTGCTCGCATTAGCAGAATCAGCTTTTTGTGAATGCTCAATTACTTGAATATATCCACGAGTGTGCAACATTGCGCGATTTGTAGCTGAGTAGGTTTCGGCGCAACTTCCCTCCGATCCAGTGTCCATAAATTCAATCTCTTCAATGTTTAAATTTTTCAAAATACTGCAATCCGACTTTTGTTGGTTGGGCAGATTACCACACCTTATTTCAATATGATGAGCCTTCATAGGTCCAAAGCTGTCTAATGCTTTATGCGGGGAAGTTGTTTTCGGCGGTGAAAGTTTCTTTTTATTTTTCTTATTGCGCCTAATTGTGCCACGATTTGAATTCAGTGCAAACTCAATGTCTACGAAATTCTCAGAAACAGCATCGTCAGCAGTCCAATCCGACAATTCAGTTTCGGTTAGAACTTGCCCAGTGAATTCAGTTTCTGAATCTGAAATGGCTGGCTCGGTAGCTGTTGGAGTTTTATCTCTGTCAACGTAGGACTCGGACTTTGATTTGGCTAAAATTAACGAGGCAGGTTTTTGCGGCCGTTGTATTTCTTCCTTCTCAAGCACAAGCGGAATATTTTTCAACGTGTCTACTTTGTTTTCATTTTTCGTATCAAACTTTAGATCTGGCTTTATACTACCATACATAAAGTTGCCGTCTTTTATGCTTTCCACAGGACTGGGCTTTTCGGGCTGTGTTACTTCAATGATGGTTAAAGGTGTGGCAACTACTTCGGTGATTGATGGACGCTTAGCGGTTGTGTCAGATTTTGACTCTTCTACAGCAGCCGTTTCCTGTTTGGCTGGTGACACACTAACGTCTTTCGGCATCTCGATATGCGCTAAATCGTCGGGGTCACCGACATATTTACCATCAATAATCATAAGACTATCAATTTGCATGAGATTGCCTTTTGTATCGTGAATTTCTACCCGCGGAACTATTTGCTCGATTCCGTTTTGCGTTTCTGGACTTGTGGTTGAGTCTAGAATGAAATGCGGTATATCTTCTAAACTTGATGTGGATGAATTCGATAAACTGTCGGTCTCAATGTCACTTTTGTTCTGTTTCTTTGTATTCCAAGGTATTGTAGGCACTTCAATGCAGGTATCGTTGATTTCATTATTCGTTTCAATATTTTCAATTATTTTCTCTACTTTCTTCTCTTCAATGTGCGTTATAATATCCGGAATTTTCTCCTTGGCATCTTTGGAAACGTCAGGTTTCTCAGAAATAACCGTGCGTTCTTCATCTTTTGTTTCCTTTTCGGGCGACGTATCAACGGTTAAATCTACTATACTTGCCCGAACCTTGTCGGTATTCTTTTCAACTTTTGGAGAAGGAGTTTCGGTCAAATCAATAATAGGAACTGACTTTTCAGGCGATATCAAATCTATTGTCTCAATAATAGGAGAGCAAACTTTTCCGTTTCCCGTTTTCTTTTCTTTACTTTCCACTATGCTACTATTTACACTTTCGACAAATTCCTTTTCTTTATTTAAGGCATTCTGACTATTTACAAAGACATTTTCCTTCTCGTCCGAACTTTTTTTATCCAAATCGAAAATATTTGACGATTCCGTTCCTGTTATTCCGATTTTCGTTTTTTCCAGAAACGTTTTCATACACGGAATAATGTCCGAGCTAGGATTCAATAGTTTCTGACATTCGGTGATATTTGAATGGAAACTTTTTAGTTTCGTATCCAAAATCGATGTAGATCCGGATTTCATGATTCCATTACCAATTCCTTGTTCACCGAGCAAATAGCGTTTTTTCAATTCCAAACTTTTACGGGATGCGATACCTTCGGTGCTTGGCGCTTTACTTAAAAGATAGTCACCGGTTCGTGGATTTTTCAGTGGTGTACGATTTGATGTAAGAACCGATGGATCAACTTGAACCAGAGGCTTAAATTCGATTTCTGGTTGTTTGTAGATCAACTGCTGTTGTTGATTGTTAATTTGCGACAATTTTTGACTCGGGTGAATTACACCTTGACGGACCTAGAGTAAGATGAAGAATATGAGCTTTGTACTTGTAGTTAGGCAAACATTGCATGTTATCTTCTTAATAAAAAAAAAAACCATGAAATTGGTTTTTGCATGAAGAGCAAATTGAAATTTAGACTTGTCGAGTAAATAAAAATTAAACGAGTAAATAAAACTTCGAGTAGGAGTTGTTTTTTTTTCAACTTTTAGAAAAGTTTTGCGATTTATAAATCCTTTTTTAATTAACTATAAAAAAACTGAAAATTTTGAATGCCATCAAACCTATTTTCGACTTTCACTGGACACAATATGATTTCGACTAACTGTACGATTTTTCTAGCTAATAGGCTTACCTGAACTTACTTACTAGCTAATAGGCTTACCTGGCTTACCTAATCTAGGCTTACCTGAACTCTTGTTGGCTTGCGAATATGTGTGTCGTCTATGAAAATTCTAGGTGGAGCTTCACGATATATAGGATCATGATCAAATTCAGAATCTGTTGAAATTTCTGTTGCTGAATTTAAACCAATGTCATCTGGTGATGAGGACTCAGAATCGGTTTGTATCTGAAACATAAATAAGATAATTTTTTCCATTTGAAATTTGACGTGCTCAACGATATTTGAAAGCGAAACATCGAATCACTTCACATTTTAAATTCAAAATCAAACAAAAACATGTTAGAATTATAAAAAGCTCAAAAGTCAATATGAATTATTTGTTAAATTTTCAAATTTATTGGCTTATGATAGATTTAATTGCAGGATGCAACGATAGCAAACAGCTTGTAAGGTCATAGTGGTTGAGCCGAAGCTATTTTTAATGATTGACTTACAAAAATAGTCTGATGATTTTTGTCTTTGGAGACTTTCGCGTTAGAATTTAGTATTCATCTTATTTAATTTTATTTCATTGATTTGTAAATTATTAGGAGTCTTGCTCATTACATATGGCAGCAGCTGGTCAGTAATGGTAAAACAAATACAAGATCAAACATCAAGAGAAAGGAGCAGCAAGAACATCATATTGCCACAGAAAGAAATTCATAAATAATGACAACAAGCGTTCACTTCGCTATGTTTTGCTATCCCCTCGATTATGAGAACCGTTGAGTACGAAAATGAGAAGTATATTATATTAAATTTCTTGAATCAATCTGACTGAAATGAGTCTTTACAGTAAAATATTAAATGTGAATGAATTGACATTAAAATCGACTAAATTCTGTCCTTATAAATATTTGAATTTTAATCATGGCGCGCAAACTCCTTGTGTATGAACAAAGCATACATGTATTCAATGGAAATAGCTGAGGGCCGCAATCCACTGGGCTGAAGCCGAGAAATCAATCAAACGATTTGATGAATCAATGCTTCCAGAATTGTAGGTCTTGGTTTAACGGATATTTGCATCTGGAATCACTAATTACGAGAAGGCAAAGCTAGTGATAGTTTGTAGCGCTAGAATTAATATGAACAAATTAATTAATATCAATACACAACGCAAAGTGCACCCAGATTTGAGAAGTGGGGGGGGGGGGGTGAGGGTCAGGACTTCATTAACTTTCTTACTGATTTTTCTAAACGCTTGTCTATGGATCAAAGTAAAGTGTTATATGTGCAAAAGTGAATGTTGCAAGCCGCTGTGCTCGATGTTGAGCTCAATATGTAGTCATAATGGAAGTATAAGGCGAGCGGAACTTTCTGTGTCAGCAACCAATAGATCAGATTCAGATAGTGAGCTGACTTATGAAGTAAGCCGAAGTGGCGGTAATTCCTAACGAACATTTAATAGTAATTTTCATGAATGAATAACGAGAAGAATTATTGATTAGGATTTCAGGGTATTATCTCGAATGCTTTATTGAAAAGTTTCTCCAAGAAACTAATATGCAGCAGCAGCAGCAGGAGGTTGTTAACTACTGCGAAACAGACGAGGTGAAAAACTCGCGAGTCAGTTAGTCGGCGTGCGAGTCACATGCTGTATCTAGTTCGCGACCCTAATAAGTAGAATTTATCAGGATGCTGACACGTATTTTTTGTTGATAAATTCTAGGAAGCATTCAAATCATGGAAATGGTAGTAAGCGTTGCGAATGCTGATGAAATTATTAATTTAAATGATTATTCCACAAATCTCTAGATGGCCATGCGGCATTGATTCAAAAATGATAATACTGAAGTTTACAAGTACAAGCCAACAAAAAAACACTGATGAAGTAATGCCGTTAGTATGTTTTAGCGATTAAAAAAAACTTCGGGTACGATCCGAAAAAGGCACACAACAATCCATTTCAGGGCTGTACAGCGTTCATCGAATCTAGTGCGAAAAATCAATTTTTTTTTTATTATTTCTTCCAATTGAAGATGCTATTAGGAACAGTTAATAAATTAATTTCTCTTTTCTAATCAGCTTTGGCAAGCAACTAGAAATTATCGTTGACATTTATTTGAATAAAAAAACTAAAGATTATACTTTCATTGTTATTTACATATCAGAAAACACGTGACTAGAAAAAAAATTATTCCATTTGATTATCGATCGTTTTGCTTTCTAATCAAAAAAGGCAAATTCAAATCACACTTAAAACAAACTCGATTAATGATTTTCACGATAAAACAACGCATTTTTTCTTACAAAAGTTCTTTACCTTCAAAAGATCGTACCCTGAGGATTTTCTTGTGTAGGAAGAAACTCTCAAGCAGTTGACAGGGATTTGTTTTAAATTTGGTATACGAACATATTTCGACGCAATGTATTAATTTTAGTTGAGTTTTATAGTTGGTTTTATTGTTCAATTTGTTTTTTTTTTCTGATTTTATATACGTGGCGATTTATATAGAAAACGGGTTTTTAAGTATACAAAAAATTTTAAATCACATAAGTTTTGGACTTTATTTGTATCATTTTAAACTTAGTTTTAAAGGTGTTTTTTTTTCTTCTTTATTTTGAGACTAGACGAGAGATTTTAATTGGACCAGGCTTTGAATTCTGTTTGATTTTGAACTACTCAAAACAATTGAGATCTATGACAATACACATGAATCCTTGGATGTTCCACGTCGATCTTTGGAAGTGTCTCGACGATCCTTTGATGAATCACGACGATATTCGGTGTGTTTTGGAGGAGTTCGCTTGAAATACTCAACGAAGTTCCTGGGCCCTAACGTACTCGCTAGTGAGTATGTTTTGCGGCCTCGGTCGATTGATTCGCTTGAGCCATGTCTGTCGCGACCGCGATCTGCGTACGGCGTTTGCAATGTAGGGAATTTGTGATGAGACCTAGCGGGAGGTGGATATCGTAGTTCAACACTCTCTATCGATGAATCATGGTAGCCAATCGCATCGAGATGATCTTGGGAACGTTTTTCTTCGTTTATAATCTGTTTAAGGTATGGATTATTGCCTGCCATTTTTTCGTTCATGAAGTTTTGCTTGCGATCATGCAGCATTTTACTGCGCTCCAGCAAATAATGTGTGTTAACATCAACTGGTTCGTCACTGTTTTGGGGAATTGACCTACGTCTTGGTGGTCGTTGGGGTATAGTGAGATCTTGAGTGCTCGCAAACGGAATAGAGTCATTGCTGGATGCTACCGACGGTGGAATAGACGAGTATGATGACTTCATTGGGCTTGACGATAATAGTGGTGCATCATCTTCAACTGGATGAATTGTAATTGGAACGGAAATAGCAACTGCACTGTTTTCTTGTGCATATGCTTCATCTCGCTTTCGTAGTGCCGCACGACGTTCTTTTTCTAGCTGTTCTATGTACGCATCTTCCTCTTGACGATTGTCAAAAGTTACATCCTGTGATTTTCTAGAAATCTGATGCATTTCCGGCTTGCCAGCGGATATGGCCTTTAGGCCATTTATACTTTCTTTTACTTGTAAAGACGATGTATCATCCTGGAAATCTTCTCGGCTATCAATAACATTTTCAGCATGGGAACCAACGCTTGAACGATCCTTTTCGCAAATATTTTCGTCGTCATTTTCAATATAATTGATCGGGAACGATTCCCTCCTCTTTTTCATTCTTTCCGTAGGAGTAGGTGCCTGTTCCCGATCTGAAATCGCCTTTTGCAGAATATCCTGCACAGATGGGGCCATGTCAACTGGATTTAATTTAGGCAGTGTCATCTTGCGAACTCGAACAGGTACAACAGGGGTATCCGGCGTAGAACTGGATGAAATACTTTTATTTCGTCGAACTGGTTTTTTAGGAAAATGTGTAGGTGAAGTAGATGACGTGTCTCGTCCACAAATTTCAAAATATTTTATAGAGTCTGCATCTGTTGTGTCTATCTTTGGGTCCATTGTGAATTCTTCTGATGCGTTTTCGTTTTCTATTTTGTTCTTTTCTATTACGTCACTATGCAACTTTCCTTGTGGTATGATACGCACGAACTCATCATTGCTGTCGAATTCTACTCCAACGAGCATATTATCAGTCAATTGATTGAATAGAGCATCAATACTATCTTCTTCTGATGTTGCAGTTTTTTCACGACTGTTCCTCTTGAAATCTGCAGTCGAAACTTCAGTCGTTTTCGCGACTGGACTTTGATTCTTCTCATTTGATTCTTGTTTTCGAGCCGAAGTTCCATTTCCCACGAAAACAGATGTTTTGTCGTTACCACTGTCTGAGGTAGCTGAGAAGCTAAAACTAAGTGACAAACTACCGCTACTACTTTCTCTGTCCCTAGGAACGATTCGATCAGAGGACGACGATTTTTTTTGTTCAGTTTGAATACCATTCTCGGAATCGTCTTCAGGAAAATCTATTGAATTGTTTTTAACATCCTTCAAATCGCTACCCTCTTGATGCTCTTCTTGTTCGGGTGTTTGCGCTTTTTCTGGTTTAAGTTCTTCTTTGAAAATTTCCTTTGTTTCGGTATCAAACACACGCTCTTCAATTTTACTATAGTTTTCTGCCGGACTTTTGTCTTTTATAACATCTTCGTGACGTTCCTCACTCTTTCTCTCCACTTTATCAATCTTTTGGTCGTGCGACAATTGTTGCTCGTCGATTGTCACTTCTTTCACTATGTCGACTTTCTCAATATTATCTTCAATTTGGACTTTGTCGTTAGTTGCATTTTCATTCAATTCATTTTCATTTTTTTCACTTTCATATCCACCAATCTTCTCTTCGTTATTGGACACTTTTTCAAGCAACAATTCGGTTTCAGTACAACTTGCCCTTCTTGCTATTTCCCCTTTTTCCAGCAAATCAAGTTCTTCTCTGGTATTTTCCAAACTTCCCGTCCATTTTGAACGGTCTACATCATGCAGAGCGGATTCAACTATAGTTCCAGATTTAACAACGTCCGGTAACGATTGCTTCCTTTCTAGTTTGCTTTCGATTTCTTTTAGTTCTTCCAAGTCCTGAGCAAGTTCATCTAAAATTTTGTCTATTTCCTTATCGGAAACATCCTCACTTAAATCCGATAAATCGGAAGACAATGTTTCCTCGAGGAGCATTTCATATTTCTGATGTAGTGATATTTTAGGTTTGGCGTCTTCTTTTTTCGGTTCCTTTTTCGCCGGGCGTGGTTCAGGTTGTGCACGACTGGTACTCGGTTCATTAACCTTATTCCTCTCTCGACGTTTCCAGCCGATCGGGACTTGAGTTTTCTTTGCAAAATACTTTTTCGTTACAGATGAGAATTCGTCTGTGATATCTGGCTGTTTTTCCTGTCGCTTTTTTGCACCTTGGTTTGTATTTTTACTTTTAGCCGACGTTGATGGCTTAGCTACCGGTTTAACCGGAGCAGGCTTCTCTTCCGTGTGTCCATTCTTGCGTTTTGCAAAGAACGAATCGCGTTTATTTTCTAGAAATCTAGTTGCTTCTGTTTTCCATCCTTCTTTTAAGAACGCCATAGTTTTCTCCAAATCCGTTAAAACTTCCATGCTATCGCCTTTCGAGTCTTGTCTCGTTAAAGCTTTCGGACTGGGATCCCGTTTAGCTCGTCGCGATTCGCTGCCCACGCTTCTGGTTTTGGTCAACTTTTTTCTAGTGTTCACTTTTTCACCTTTCTGTTTGGCGCGTGTTTCTTCTTCTAGAAGTTTTTCTATTTTATCAGAAACATCTTCGCTAGGTGACTTTTCTTCGTCGAACAGACGGCGATACTCTGTGCTAGATGGCCGAGAACAGTTTTGTTGCAAGATTTCTTCAAAAATTTCTTCATCAGAGTCTGGACTCATGTCTGAGAGTTTAACAATGTGATATGACTTGGCCAGGGGAGGGTTTGGTTTGATTCTACGTTTGACAGCGCCTCCCGTTGGTACGTCGAGTGCATTTTTATTGGCAACCTTCTTTTGCTTGATATCCACTGCTCCGTCCAATTGTTCAATGGAATTATTTTCTCGTTTGCCACCCACAGCAGGCTTCTTAGGAGCAGGACGCTTTTGCGAACTGGCTTTACCATTTGAAGTCACACCAAATAGCTCAAGAGGTACCGGTCGCTTTTTGCTACCCGGGCTTGAGGGTGTTACTATCGTTGCTGGTTTAGATTGATTACTTTTTCGGGCTTCTGTTGGGCTCTGTGAAAAATATTTTGAAAGATTCACTTCTTTGAGGGGTTTTTGGTTTTTATTTCTAGCTGTGCTTTCAGTTTTCTCCTGCTTCTGGTTCGGGAAATATTTCGAAAGGTCAACCGACGATTGCTTGGATATTGTTGGACATGTTATTTGCGACTTTATACTGTCCATAGTATCCGCGAAGTTCTTAACTTCAATGTTTTTCAATGTTTTGCTCATTTTTCGATCACTGTTCTCGAGATTGTAAAAAACTTTCCCCAAATCTCGTCCATTTGATTCTTCAATTTTCGTTTTGCTGAGATCGTCCTTGATTTCATCCATAGCACTTATGACCAGCTTTTCTATTTCTAATTCCTCTGGATCTAATCGATTTTCAGCGCTCTTTGTTTCGTTTTTGGACGTCTTTTCTTCTTCATATAGCCTAGAATTTATTTCTTTTTTATCCTCTTGTGTCGTACTAGATGCTACTTTCTGCTCCTCTATAGACTGCGTTTCACTTTCAACTGTGTCCTTTAAATCGGTTTTAGATTGTCTTAAAGCCTGGTTCACACTATTCAAAATTGTACCACTCGTATCTTGATTTAGCCATTTCTCTTTCAGCGATAATTTTTTCATTATGTCGTTTTTCACCGAACTTTCCCGTTTTAAATTATCCACGTCTTTTTGCAATTTGATAAAACTATTCAAATTGTACAAGTTTTCGTTTAAAGCGTCAATACCCGAAATAATTGGCCGCGAACTAGTATTGTCAATGCGTTTTATTTCGTTTTTCAATGGAACCAATGATCCACTACTATTAACTGACTCTGACGAGCCAGATGGAAATTCCACGTCAACTAAGCCCCGGTCGCGACTTTTACGTTTCAAAGACGTGTCCGACGTACCTGTTTCTGCTTTATCATTATTCTCGCTCCTATCTTTACCCGTATGCAAATTTTTATCAAGACTCGTATCACCTATTGCGGTTAAGTTTGTTTGACTAGATATTTTATCATTTACATTTGTGGGGGTGTTTTTATTATCATCGTTATCTGTTGCGAGCTTATCGCTATTACAAATTTTACTTTTGCTGTCGTTATTATTATTAGTATCTTCTTGTTCTACTACACCTTTGGAAACAACCTGTAAAAAATATAACATTTGGAGGAAAAGTAATCGAATAAAATAAGGGAAATGTGTTTGATTCGTTTAAGTGTTTCGATTTTTTGGGGTAAAAATCAAAGCTTAACTAAACGATTGCCTTAGAATTAGAATATTTATAAACATTTTATTTGGTAGTTAGAAGTTAGAGACTGCAAATGCGATGCATCGTGTTTGTTGGACGTTCAATATATTTTGACACTTTTGCATTCCCTGAACTCTAGTTCTGGTATCATGGTACTAACCTCAGTTTCGGTGTCGGTTAGCAAATATTGTGGTGGCGGCAGAACTGTAACTTCTTGCTTTCTCAATTCTCGTTCTTTCTTGAATTCTTCGCCTTCAGTTTGACTATCGGCGTCATCGTCATCTGCATAAATAATTTTGGTTCAATATAATTTCAAGAGAGTCAGCAAAAATCAAACGAACAAAAATATGATCCTACCTAACAAACCTTCGCTCGAATCATAAAAATCTCCATCGCTATCATCATCCATATACGAATGACGTTGCTTTCCAATCCAATCTGTAGCTAATTGTAACGTTTGAGCGCCCAACGGCGATTCATTTGCTTCTTCATAATCTGAGTCCATGTCGTCATCAGAAGAATCTGAGTCGGAAATATTCGATTCAGCATCCTCACTTTCGGTGATGAAGTTGCGATCAGTCCATTCGTTCTCATCAATTATATGTTCTTGCGATGGTTCACCATCAGACATTGCATCAACATTTTCAAACTCAATACGTTCGGGAGTTTGACCTCGATCGAGTAGGTCTAATTGTACCAAATTTTCCGGACGATTGCGAATACGATCGGGAGTTTTGAACGTTGCTTCATCGGTTTTATCAACGTTTGTCACTTCAGCTGGTGATTTCTGTAATAAGAAGAAATGATTTAGTGTTGGGTTTTTATTAATTACGAACTTTAGTAACATTTTGGTTTTTCATAGACTTTCTGACAACAGGACGAACAGCTTTGGCCGGAAGTCTAAAATGTTGAGTACAATAGAAACGACCAACAGGATCATCACGATCGAATGCGTAGGCACCGAGACGGAGGTTTGTATGACAATGGTGACATTTAAGGCACGATCGATGCAAAACCAATCCTTCTGTCGATATTTTTTCCATCAAATAGACAGTCTGCTTACAGAAATGACACTTCTCTGAGGCTCCTTGTTTGTTGAAGACCAGTCCAACTTTGGAAGACTGAAAACAACAAAAAAATCATAACAGATGATCTAAATATTTGAACTAGTTCCAACCTATACTTACAGATTTCTGAATCGGTACATTCTTCTCATCCGAATGATCATCCTTTTTTACAAATTGTCCAGCAATCGAAGCAACTTTATTCTTTCCTCTTTCACCAACTTCCAACAGCGATCCATCCTTCAGTTGTTTATCAACTGATTTTAAGGTTTGATCGATGTCTTTAAATTTCTCATCAACGGATTGTTGACGATCAGCCTTGGCCATTTTATTTTGTCTAGCCAAAAATTGCTCCTTGCTCCATTTAGGTACCTTCTCTTTACTTTTACCAGTTTCCGTGCGTTTCGACTGTTCAATTTTCTTCTCGATTTCACGAACATTCCAATCGGTACTCTCTATTTTACCTATGGCACGCAAGAGATCTTTGGGTTTTTTATCTATTCCAGCGGCATTGCGCGATGTGATTTTCTGTTCCATTGACTTTATACGATCACTGAATTGTTCATCACCAGTATTGCCACGAGGCATGGCTGATGCGATGCCACGTTCACGATCCTAGAAGGAGATAAGTGAGTGTCGATTTTTTAAGTTGTTTTGGTACCGTCCAATGGAGGATTAATTAGGTAAAGGCACGTCAAACTGCTGGTTGCTATTAGACAGGCGTTAGTTACGGCGAAATATGCATTTTGTCCTAGGAAATTTTTACAGATTCTACCTATGACTTGATTCTATGCGTTCTAATCGGATGTTACAAAATTGATCACAAATTGAAATGGATATTTGCGAATTTGCGATATTAGTACTTGATTCTGTTGTGAATGTAACGACTGCATGTTTACTATTTTCATCAGTTTGATACTCCAAATGGGATCGTGGTAAAAAATAAAAATATTTGAAAAGCCAAATCTTTATTGGTTAATAATTGGCTAAGCGGTTTATTTTTGATGCGTGAGTCTCTCAAAATACTGACTACTAAATGGTTTTTATTTTTATCTTTTTAATCCGTTACCGAAGTCCTAGGGCTGCTTCCCAAAATTGATTGAAGATAAAGAGTGGTCGCAGTAAATTTAGTTTCCTGTGGAGCCACGCAGCAGTTGTTAGTTAGAACTAGAGTTCACTAATCCATTTCTCAATATTTAGATTTGTATTGATCTTGAGATGAAATCAATGTATGCGCGAAGGCAGACTTTAAATCAAACGTAAATACTTAGACATCAAGTCAAAAAAATCACTAAAAGTAGGACGATTTCTATGCTGTCCTAGAAGTAAAAATTCTAGTGAGATTGTCAATAAGCCACGACGTTCTGTAATAGCGTAATAGCAAGGACTCTCCGAGTCCAATTCATAAGCATAACAAACGCGACAGCAGAATTGGAAGTCCTGGCAACTACGAAAAGACTAAACCAGACACCGGAAGCCAAAGGGCCAAAGAAAGTTTTTTGAAAATCCAACAGTGTAACTCGGAAATAATTACCAGAAGTCCGGTAGGGCAATTAGCATTGCCTAATGTCTTCTATATTAATAGAAAAGTGTCAAGGAGCATGAACGTTTGAAGAGGGTTCGACAAGCGATTCAAGATGATAAGCCTTCTGAACGTGCTTCCAAGTCTGATGACCATTGACAACACTCTGGTGCAGGCATATCGATGTCTGACTATCAGGGCAGTCGGAGAATATTCGATGTAAGTAGGATCACTTTTGACGATGTAAGTAGGATCACGAATGTGATAGATGTACCACGCTGCAGCGCAATCCTGCACCACCGAATTACGGACGCCAAAGCGGCCAATAGCCTACAAATTTGCCCAGAACTGCACGATCGTTCAGAAGATGAAAGCGTCAGGGCCAGAATTGTGCATCTTACACTTTTTTGGTTTGATTTTAATCGGTAAGAAGGAACGAATGTTTCAATGAAAAATCAATTAAATACCAATACACTAGTGGAAGTGACTAGTACCAATTAGGTTCGGTTTACCTTTAGAGAATTAGAAAATCGTTAGTATCGGATGGCGGATTTTCCAGTTAGATGTCGCGGTCGATGCATCGAGACTGTTGGAGGAGGAGGCACAAACCGGAGCTAGCGGCCACATAGGAGCAGCACCGCCCAGGCCATGATCTCATTTCTGCTGATACAATTTGATTAGTCCTATTCTAATTTCTGGGTTTGTGATTATACAAAGAAAGAATGAATCCAGCCTGGAAATGTTTAAATGATTAAAATTATTTAATCAAACAAGTGATGAATTATCCCTGAGGATTTGCTGCAGTGATATTTATGTTTTTTAAAGGGTTCGTTGAACTCGTTGCATCTATGTTTGTGAAGCAAACGATTAAAATAAGAACAGATAAAAGACGTAATGTCTTGAAGAGCTAATTTTAATTATTCAACCGCGGTTAAGGGGTGGGGTAAAACCATCAAAAGATGATTTTGATGCATTCAGGCCTTGGTGTCTTAGAGTATGAGAACGGACAGACTAAGTATATCAATACGAACGGTGCAAAGCAAGATGCTGAGATGATTTGAATCGGATTTACTGATACAAAAATACAACAGAAACAACTCGCCGTCGCTCAACGCGCTTAACCCTCTGATATGTTCGTGAGCAGCTCGAATACTACACCATAAGTATCAAATTTTTCAGTGAAAACTGATTTTACATCTGCAATTATTATGTCTAGAATGGATGATTTATCTTCAGCGAATAAAATACTATTAATATTTATTTTTGTATCATGGGAAATTAAAAACAGATATGCTATATTGATGTATTGTCTGAAGTTATTTTGAGTGATATTTATTTAAGGATGATCACATTGTAATCTTTATAATACGAAAGTGTTATACCTATCTAGATACAGTTTAAACGCGAGAAAAGAGTTGACTCAGAAACTGCTTGATTGGTTCAGACCATGCAAAAATCATCCCATCACCAAGTCATTCCATGGTATACATGCCAACCCTCCTTTACCAACTGTTTCCTTTTGATAAAACAAAACTATTGCGTAATCAATTAGCCAAAGCTGAACGGTAATTTTCAGGAGAGATTTATATACATTCTAATTAGAAAACTAAATCATATTCTGTCGTTTTCTGTAGACAACTGAAATCTCCATTTCTTTTATTTTAAAGTTCAAATCCAGAATGTTAGGACTCTAACTTAACTCTGATTCGTAGTCAACATTGAAACCATTATCGCTTAATTCAATGTTAAAAGTATTAATAGTGCAACCAAACTCACAACATCGATCAAAATAAATTAATCAAACAACAAATATTATAAAAATAGAAAACATTGTAGATAATCTTCTGTTTTTCATTTTCATTTTCTTACTGGGTACAATAGTTTTCTTTCGAGCTCTTTAACACGATCGCTGAATCCTGGTGCTTGCTGACGATATAAATATAAGGAATAATCTTCAAATGCACTCGAACTATCACTTTCCCGAAGGAATGTGTTAGCTTGCAGCATATGAAGACTTTTATAAAAATTCTGTGTCTGCTGGAATCGATGTAAACGTCGTTTACTTTGACGATCTACCCGGTTTTGTTCAATTTCCGCCAAACGCTTTTGACGATCCTCCTATTTAGTTGAAATTTTATGTAATTTTTCTTTTAGTTTTCTACTTAAATTCAAATGAATATCATAGAGAATTATGACATTGTTTATTTTCAAGCAAAAGGTGAGAGCTTTGAAATTTCAAATGACTCCAATTGAGTTATTTTTTGATATAACGTAATTTACAGCGTAATTTGATAAACATGTTCTTCAATTTTTAAAAAATAATTAAAATCGTTCTCTTTAAATCATATTCCTTTTATTGCCAAAATTCTTCCCAAAGCACTAAATCAATTTTCTCATGGAACATTTCGTACGTTTGCGATTGTAAATTTGACGAAGTCTCATCGAAACAGCTCGAACAAAAGCATCGGTTTCATAAATTGTTTGTCGACCATATAATATTGAAAATTGATTGGCCAAAACAAATGATATTGAGAGCAATTTCTGAGTTCCATAATAGAATTCCGTAAGTCCCATGAGTATGATTAAGAAGGTTATCATGGCAAACAGAAATAATTTAAGATTTCCTTCAATGATAAGGTAAAAATTTTCTTCGTGAAGTTCGTCCTAAATCAATGATGTAAAGTATTCAATTGATTGCGAGGACTCCGGAAGGACTTAAATATATTATACTTACAATATTTCCAGTCTTCTCTTGACTACGACGCTTCTTAGCACGGCGTGATGTGTCTGTTGGTACTGAAACGAAATAGTTCCGGTAATAGTCGATTAACAAATTGTATTGAGGATTACACATTCAGCCAAACCATTTTAGAGCTTTTATTCATACATTCCACATCAAGTAAATTGTGTGAATAAAAAAGGCAAGGCACAAATAAGTTAAAATAAATCATTTCCCCCAGCAACTCTTTTGATGGAGTCTTAAAAACTTTTGAATACTAACTACCGGTGCGCTATGATTTTTAATTGTGTGTGTTGCCTTCTTTCAAACCGTGTTCCATGAAAAGGTTGGTCAAGTCATGAACAAACTTCTTGTATGCTAACTAAACTTTTCAGTGGGCGGTTGCGTGCTCGTCGCGTGAGGAAATTATCTGCTGAAAATTTACTTACCAGGATTAAAGTCAGGACCATATTTCCGTTGCTTCCGGATTTTCTCTTCATCAAGAATGCTGCGCCGATGCACAATATGTCCCATATCGATGTCCTGCATCGGTGATCTGGATTTTTTGGCATTCGCTTTGAACAAATGAGAAAAATCCGGTACTTTGTTGATTGCCGTACGTTCTTTAAGTTCAAAAAAGTCCTGAAAGTAAAATCATCAAATCAGAATTGAATTTCTCTTTCGCTAAATTTGAACCAGCAAATTGCTTTAATCAATTATGCATTACTTAAACTTACCAATTTTGGATGTTTGACATGTGGTATCTCACCGCGAAATACTTCACATATTTGTTCTAAATAATTCAGCCATATTTTTGAGTCGATATTCTCTAAATTTAATGAATCCTTCGCTGACATCACTCTTGGTATACCCAATTCGGTTTCAAGTATTTTAAACGCCAATTCGTTACGCTCTTTTACACTATAGTCTTTAATTGTATTTAAATCGACCAAGTCCGGACGATATCTTCATAAGAAGGAATGAAAGTATTCAATTAGATTATTGTTTTGTTTCAATTTGCTTCTAATGTGTAATATTTTACAGTTACCTATTAATTAATGTACATAGAACTTTTCCCCCTGTAAAACACTCGGATAATTCGTTTAAGTCTTGGGCAAATTCGTGCGATTGTAGCTGCGCTTTTATCCATCGCAATAATACAGTGCTTAATGGCAGTGTGTCTGAAACAAAGACAGAGTAAAACAATTGAAAAGAACGTTCAAATGGCGAGATTCAATCGTTACTTCTTGTATATGTTAATTTCAGATTTTTCTGAAAACCTGAAGTAAAATTAAAATGATGGGAATTATAAATTCTAGACTTATTTTTTAATCCAAATCAAGGACCTGGCAATTATGTTACAACTTCAATTGATTATTTTATCATTTATTGTATGGACAATAACCAGATTGCAATATTTCGATCGAGCGCAAGTCCACAGAAAAAAATGGAAGGGCAATGATTCTTATAATGTAAACTTCATTATATGAACAATTGGGGCTATGCGACAGGGGCTAACGAAACTTATATAAATTTGTTTTAATATTACAAAAACGACGCAAGTGATGAATTCATTATCGTACTATTTTCTCATTATTATGAGGACAAGTTAAGCATATCAGAAATTGATTTTCCACGCTTCAGTGTAGGGATATAAAAGTCATAACAGGTTTTATTTTATAACATCCTGATATATCACTGCAATGACTGAAGCGCCCATGAGATGAAAAAAGTACCAACAAACGGAGAATATAGCACACAGAGTATGAAAACTATCGAAGATGAAGATAGATCAAGAGAGTCAAAACGATTCCTCGAGGGAATCAAGTATATCGGCGTAGACAGGGCTATAAGATAAACATCTAGAAGAGACCATTCAACTACAATGCAATCGATCAAAAAATCAACGTAATGTCCCAACGAGTCAATAAATTTGGTCCATCTTTTTTCTAGCACGGAAGGCAAATTTTCTATCGCTCATCTGAGCCTTAAGCCGGAAAAGTTAGAACAGTCGTGGGGAATACATTTGGAGAATATATGGTGGATGTTCAAAGAATTTAAATCCATTTTTGGCAGCTATCGCGACCTGGCCCTTATGTGCTGGTGAGACGGTTGAACAGCGTTAAAGTTCTTAGTTTACTTCGCCTTGTTTTTTTTTTAAGTTTTCCACAATCGTCTGATTTGTTTTGCATAATATAAACCTATGATACTTCTTTGCAAAGTAATCCAGCAAATTCAAAATCCAGGAAACATTTTAGTATCGAACTTGCAACTTTGGATTACTTTAGTTTCGGTGAAGACGGACTTTTCTGTGTCGTAAATTGTTGTTCCGTCTTAAGACCAAAATTGAACGATTCAGGTTTCGTCCATGGTTAGAAATTCTCTCAAAAATTTGTGTGGATCAGCTTGATAGTTTTCATGCGTTTTTCTTTTGAAATTTCATCTCGTGTCCTTTTCTTTACGACTATAATTCAGGGTACCCAGCATATTTTCGTCGCGAAGGATCCTCTGAATGGAACCATATAAGATCCTTACATTAACTTAATGTCTGATGGGTCACCCTTAGATCGGTTAATACCGGTTCTTTGTCTTTTCTGACCAATAAAGCGCCTGGAGAAGCGTCAAGTCGTCGAAGATGTTGTTAGTTGGCATTTTTGATGCTAAACAGCGGCTTACACTTCAATTTCCATTATTTTCTTCCTGTCGCTCCTACTTATCGTATTCTAATGAATGCAGTTTAAAGCGCTGACGAAGTATTCATACTATTTTTTCTCCATATGCAGTTAGAATTGGACCAATCTATGATATTAGTAAAGGAACAATCTTCCATCCGAATGCCATTACTTTTGGATTATCTCTCATATCTTTTTCTTGAATCAACGATTCAACTAAGCTGTCTAACATTATCGAGTACGTAAGACATCAGAGTAAAAACTTTACAACCAAACAAGTATGTTGATAAGAACACTCTCAAGTTTACTTTTGGCAACTTTGGGGTCTCTTTTGATCTATATCTTCAAACAGGATTTTTTGTGTAACGATTTTCCGTCGTTTTCCAGTGATATTGGCTGTTTTTTGATTATCGTTCTCTAACGATTTGCTATCATCAGTTTTTGTGGTCGTTTTGAACGACGAATCGGCAAAACATGCTTGTCGGAAAATAGCAAATAATAGCAGGAATCGACAGAAACTCGTTCCGAAATAACTCATTCCGGCATAGTTCACACTTTAAACTATCGTTTAAGCACTTACTTGAGCTAAATGATACTCTCATAGCGAGAACAAGATTAGCATAAACCTTGTTCATTATCATAAACCTTTAGCTAAAATGGGTGCATATCATAAACCTTTAGCTAAATTGGGCGAAATATATATACATATAGGCGAAACTCGCCATCGACAGCAAAAAACTAAGGCTCGGCGGACCCAAGCAACAACAAACAAATTTTAACCTGCGGCAACGAAAGACCGAACTTCAATCATGAACATATTCATTAAAACGAAAAAAAATGTACTGAGTTAAATACACAGTGAACACTACCAGACTGAAAGAACACGCATCCTTCCTATCAAACTGATTATATACATTTAGTGTCCAAAAGTGATACGTGCGTATGGGATTTTGAACGCATTTCAATCCAAATTGAGTTTTCAGTATTGAAAAATGCTTTACCATATGTATACCTATGTATCCTGGAACATCTTAACCAATTCTGTCGGATTGTGGGAAAAATTTCCTACAATTTCCAGCTACAATTCAAATTTTTTATACTTTAAATAACATTTCCTAAAATTTGATTAAGTTTTTCTTGATTTTAGAGTGAAAAGACGAGCGCGCCGAGGTAGTGATTTTCACAGACCTCTTTTAAGAAAATTGTAGACCATCAACCAACTTTTGCATCCACCAAAATAAGTAGTAGACTAAGGACGAATTGCCCAGACTATACGATGGATGTATGAAAATTTCTCAGAAGTATATTTTAAATTTTTGTCGAGGCCTCGAAAATGTGTATGGTTCGGCGTTGTCGTGGTAGAATATAAGCCACTTCTGTTTATCAATTCTGGCCGTCAACTCTGTCTTTGCAGCAGTTTCAAAGGATTCAACTCGACTTGTTTCTTTCGCTTATTATTGTCGAACTTTAAACACTTTTCATCGTCTGTAATCATGTTTTATGACACGGTTCCATTTAATTCTATTTCATCATCACCTCGCACATAGCAATTCGATCCAAAATTTTTCATCTTTAACGATGGCAGCCAAAAGTCTTCTTGAATTCTACCTTACACGAATGATTTAAGCTGGTTTTGTGAATACTGAAATGCTTATATATAAAATTTAAGATCCCAATGGCCCGATTTAGTATTATATGAAATGGCACGATTTAGATTCGTTTAAGCTTTCCTTTACAGATGGATATTTTGTCCGCAAAGCCGAGCAAACTGGAGTGTCATCCGAACGTCAAACTTGATTTTCAAACCTGCCTTATGCAAATAGATTAAAATCGCAAGAAGTCAAACGCTTATATACAGGTATTTAACTGTTGCATTGCGTTTTAAAACGATAGGGTAGAAAGTGCGAGTTGCGTATTTGCTATGAAAATTTGCGCAAACTGTAAAATTTTTTGGTTGAACCCACGTTTCCTCCTCTTTTGAATATGAACAAAATATCAATCATATTTCCGTTATTTTCCCTCTTTTTTTTAAACCTTTCTAACTTGTAACTAGAATCACAGAAAACGAACCGTAAATTTCGATTTCAGAACAGTACGCTTAAAATGTCAATCTGTCAAAATATATCCTTAGCATTCCAACCCGGTCAATTTTAGCATGATAGGCAACCTTGAAAATCGGCGGAAACTTCCCCCCAAACGCAATGTACGTAATACTCACCTTAACAAAGTTTGATGAACAATAACTTTATTACAGACATCTACGTAAGATATATTCAAGTTTCCGATATTTTTAAGTTGCAACTCTCAGTGTAGAATTATGATATGACTATATTTCCTAGGTGATTTTATGAATTTAGGAATAATATTTATAGACATTTAGTTGCTGATTCAGAAAAATGAAAAATAAAATGAAACCAACAATTTTCCAACTAGATCACTGACAGTGTAATGAAATAACAATCGATGTTCATTTTTGGGTACCTAATATCAAGATAATCAGACACATCCCGCAAATTGCAGTTCGTGAGATGTGCAATTATATTCGACTTGCTGAGCCAATAAGCCGTGATAAATAATAACCATTTTACATGCAAATCCTTATGTCATTAACATAAGAAGTCTTTTGAGCCGAGTTAAACAGACTAAAAATTAATAAAAATATATTTGTAAAGGGTTGTCTATTGTAATCTTCTTTTCCTCAAGACAAGAGCAGCTATTCTAAGACTATTTTGAGGAAGATGTTTACAGAATAATTGATTAACAGGGATAAAATAATTTCATTGCGGCCAAAAGATTTTTCTTTCAGTTTTATTTTCTTTTATCATACAGATCTTCGTTCGTTTCGGACCCGATATATTGATTTTCATTTATTTAAAAAGCTCTCTCATTACCTTACGAGCTAATCTATATTAGTTGTCTTTTTATTTCTTGTGTTAGTATAAATACTTCATAACTACTAAAGTCGCTAACAAAATGATGACGTTGTTAGTACAGTGTTACATAAACCAAACGGGCACCAATCACACTCACCTCCTGTACGTCGTTTTCTTCGTACTGGTGTTTCGGGTGCGAGAGTTTGAATCAAATTTGTATCCATAAATGTTTGTTCCAACAATGCTGGATCATCGGAATCGATTAAATGTTTAACTTGCCACACGTTCACCGTTGATTTATTTAAATTTGGATAACGTGTGCCCGGATCGACCGTGTATGCACCGATATCTCGTTGTAGATTTTCCGGTGTTGTTTGTGCTAGTAACCTGCATCATTGATAAGGATGTCGATAAGTCACAATAATTGCATGAACGTGGTGGAATACAAACCTATAAATACTTTCACGTTGAGCGACTACACCTAGAATACTATTTCGTGGATTTGACCACAGCTTTATTGCATATGCCGCATCCATACTTGATAGGAAACCACGTGCACAACCAGACCCTGTCGGCCAAAATGGTTCTAGGAGACTGTCTCCAACTAAACATTGCAGGAGTCTGTAGTTTTTGCGAACCTTAGGAGAAGATGATGAAAAAATTAAAACCCGTAGAGGACAACAGGAAATATATTCAACTTACTATCACTCGACACGAAGCTTCAGCTGCAAACATTGAAGTGAAATCAAACATTGCAACATCCGGCTTTCCATAATGATTGACTGCAAATTCTAAATTGGGCATTTGGTACTTTGTAGAGAACTGTGCAGCTTCTTTGGCATAATCCAAAAGTTTTTCAGTGTTCACATTCGCCGGAGCCAACAGTTCAGCTGGATCAGCGAAATCTTGCATTATCACACCTTTATCAATTAGACTATGTTTTTTGGCAGTCATCACAAAATAATGTGTTTCATCCTTATAATAAACTATATTTTCTAGATCAATCCCCGTTGTTTGATACAATTCCTTGAAGAAGGACTGATTGAAAATGAACGCGACGCCGCTTATCTCTTCAACTTTCGCCTCGGCCTCGGTCTTTTTATTAATGAAATTGGCTGTTATCGCGATAGCTAATTTTCCGCGAAACTCCTTACGACGAAAGCCTTCCAACGTATTACGTTTACCATCTGCTCCTATTAGAACATCGAATTCGTAATGTGAGACGGCATGATCCTCCGGGGATACTTGTGCTCGCCAACCGCAGCCGTCACTTGGTTCAACAGTGTTTTCAAAGGACACACCTTCATGCACTTCAACACCTAGCAACAGAGCTACCTTCAACATAATACATTGAAGCTGCCTTATGGAAATGTGATCGATAGATCCTGCGCAAAATTTCCCATAGAATTTTTTGGCACCTAGATTTCGCAGATCGGTAATCAAAAACGGCCACAAATGCAGCACATTGTTCCGAGATATTCGATCACGTTTCTCCACCACTACAACTTTTGCCCCTAGAAGCTGTGCCTCAATCGCTGTTCTCAAGCCACACGGTCCAGCTCCAATCACCAGAACCCTTGTTCCTGTACATGCGTTACCCTTATTGTAGGCTCTATGCACAGCCCTGGCGTCGAACTTTTTCCAAAGTGCTTGCGCCTTCCAACTTCTTATTTTTGATTTTAATTTTGGATAGAAGTCGTTTAAAGGTGCTGGTCGTAATCCTATTGTATCACACATGTTACGATATAACCCTAGAATTTGACGCATTGTTATGGCCGCACAGAAATGATCGAATATTTCTGTGGCCAACGCGGCCGCATCATTGTCGGCCATGATTTGTTGTTGTGTCTGTTGTTGTTGCTGATGCGCTTGCATCTGGCGCTGCTGATGCGAAGAGCGGCTCATTCTGAAAACAAATAATTTAAAAATAATTCTTTAGTTAAAAGAATTTGAGATCAATCACTTATGAATTTTTTTAACGAATAATTTATGAACTATTTTAATGGTTTAGCAAGAACGTCCTGGAAAAAATTTGTATTATTCTGTTGAGAACGATTTTCACGTTATATGTGCTGGAACACTTTGCATAAGTCCAAAAAAAAAAAAAATTGAGCTACAATTAAGCGCACTCCCAAGGCATGAAAGTAGAGTTTGTGAAAATTTTGTTGGACCCAGTCGGTACAATTGCCAATTAATTTTGACAATTTCAAACATCTGTCGAGAATTCGATCCAATTACGCGAAAGCGGAGAATATGCTTCCTTTAATTGATTTAAATGCACAAAAATTAGTCAGTGCATAGCTGTAAGCAATTCGATGGAATTTCATGTGATACCCGATTGAAAGTTATAATACTAACTGAAAACATTTTTCCACGTACAGATCCTTTGACCGATTGCTTAATTTTTTGAAATTTTTTTATAGCGGGCGGAGAGCAGACTCGTTTTCTCTTTTGTCCTTTTAGAAAAAATAGTTTCGATTTAATGTTGATGATAATTTCCGAGCAAATTTTAGTTTTTAAAAATATTTACGTACATTAATTAAATATTCTATAAAATTTAGAAAAAGTTCTTGTTGTTGAATTTGATCACACGTACATAAGGTTACATTTTTTTTCAAAAAATATTCTCTGGACGTCAAATAATTTAAACAATTAGTGTGGTTTTCTTCAAATCTCCTCCTCCTTCCTTTGTTTAACACATCACCAGCGAACTGTTGCGCGTTGGAATATTAGTTTGCATAATTTAATCAAATTCTTATGCAGATTTGCTTTGATTGAGAAGAGAAGTTTGCAAAATTGTTGGCTGTAGTTAATGTTGTGGTTGAGCATATGAAAGATGTTTAGATTGCTTGATTAGTTGATAGTGCAGAATGTTTAATGAAAACGAAACAAGTTTAATGAAAACCAATTATTCTGATTTATGAAACGGAGTTCAATGTGATAACATTTTCGGTAATATTGAGCAGGTCAACAGAATTGATGTATTTTATATATTGTTGCAAATTATTGATGGCATATTAGATTTACATAAATTTTTGACATGAATTTCATCATCAAAATTTTTGTCATTAACCAAAAGAATTAAAAATGTTTCTTCCATCATAAGAATTTTATATAAATAACCCCTTATCTATATAATCAGTTGCTGATTTGTTATTAAAACATATTTAAAGAATTGGTAACTGTGAATTGGCAACCTGCAGGACCAATTTGGGTTCAGAAAACTTTCTTACCTTTCAGCGGACACAACTGTCTCAAAGTTTTTTATTAAAGCTTTTTACCTCATTATCCTGCAATTTGTTCGAGTAGCATTTTTGCTAAATGAATCTTTTTTTGTGAAGTTCGAAATCAAAGATTGCACATAAAATGCCGGTGTTCAATAAAAGTGCTTGAACAGGATCTTCCAAGGTGCAATCAAAACGTCAATTATATAAAATCAATCGAAAATAAGTTAAAGGCAATTGTGACAGAAGTATAGGACCACAAATGAAATCCGTCAAAGGTTCATTATTGGTCGACTAATTTATATTATTTGCGATGGATCAGCTAGAAACACAATGAGATGCACTTCTATGATTGTCAATTTTACTGTGATATGGAGATTTCAGCGAATATTTTCGATAAATGGAAGATGCTAGATTTACTTTAATCGATTGATAAAAATCGATATTTTTCGATTCTGTTGGAATCAAATTCATCGATACTTTCTCTACTTTCTGCTTCAACACATATCTAATCTACTAAGTTATTGATATATAATTGACAAAAATTGCTTCAGGAGGGCAGTGAGTTACAAAAATCAAAAATAGAATCACTGCGTGGGTCGTTTTATGATCCCTAGATCGAGCCTTAATAAGTACTTGGCCGCGTAGTTTCTATCAGGACTAGACTGGAGAAATTGCGAAGGGTTAAAAGGCTACAAGATTAAAATCATTGCTAATCATTGGTTGAGGCAGGAATGTTTTTTTTTTTTTGAAACGTAAAATGAATTGAAACTATTTAGCCTCACTGACTCTGACCGTTTCATCTAGGCGGCTGTACGCATACGATAACTTTTAGGTAACCCGAAAAATCTATTGTTTGAATCTAGGAAGACCGTTTTTTGGTCAGATACTGAAGTTGTGATTAAAATTAGGGTTTTTGCTCGGCCAGCACCCTTTAAATATTTCATTCTGTTCTATTGTTTGACGGACAAAAATGAACATTTGAATGAACAAAACCATTCCAAAACTGGTAGGGCAGCGATTGGAAAGGTTTAACTTCGTAGACCGTAGGATTCTGTACCTATATCCCTAGTAGGGATTTGCAGGCAGAAATATAGACAGAAATTAACGAGCTTATCCAATAGTCACATTAGGCTCAATGTTTGATGCTGTCTTTGCAGAAGCGATTAGTATATCATCAGGACTCGTAATAGGACGGAAATCTTCTCACAGAAGTTGTCGTAAGTGAACTGCAGGTGGGGTAACTTTACCACAAGACCAATTGTACAGTGGTACATCAAAACCAATGTACCATTGGTCTTGAATACCACAAGTAAAATGTGTCTAACTGACTGCAACTTCAGGCTGAGAACTACTTTTTTACTAAATCTTACAGACACGACAGTCAGCACAAGTAATTTACCAATTGGGATCCATGTAGGATCTGTTAAATTCGCAAATCATGTTTCTGTAGCTGTATGGATTTGAAAAAATAAAAAGCAATTATTTGTCTCTGCTTCTTTCAGTAGTAGCTAAGTCCAGGCAAGAGGCTCTAGGCTGGAATTTCATTCGAATTTTCGAGGGTTTCTCCAATAAAAATATCATCTGTCTATCTATCTCTATCAATGACTACCGAGTCAATCGCAGATCGAGGCATCGAAAAGGTAAGAAATGCTGTTACTAACAAACTTACAAATAACTGCTTGAATTCTATAGGGTATTCGTGTTAAATCGATTTAAGACAATGATTAAGGACAAAATACGAATGAACAAAATTTAAGGAAAACAGAAGTTATTAAGGTAAGAACTACTTTATCATCGTTAACCAAATTGACACAACTAGGTGTTTTTCTGCATTTTTGTCTGCAAACACTTTTCCGCAGGGAGGAACGCTTTTATTTCCATGGTAGGATAGGCTGACACTGTTTCGATCGTCGAAGCGATGTTTGCGAGTGGAGAATAGTTGTAATTTTGACGGCTAGTTTTATTGTATCAGCTGTAAGATGAAAAGCATGTAAGTTCTCATTATCGGGCTGATTTCATACAGAAAATGATGCCCAAAGACAGTTTGTTACAGTTTGCTACAAGCTACATTGATAGAACTTAATTCTGAATTAGTATGTGAGCGGTCACCGTATGGTTTTAGCACGTAGAATCTAGGAGAGAGTTTTTAATGGGTACAAGGATCCATACACCCAAACCTGCGATATCGAAGGCCAAAAAAATTGTGAATAGCAGTAGCTGTACAAGTTGAAGTTCTCACTTTAATTTTTTACTGTCGTTCTATTTGAATCTCTATCTGAATCAGAGAATTCTGCGGCTTCAAGGTAAGCTCGTAGAGTGGGGGCAGGTTTTTGATAGTTTTCAACATGTCGCTATCTCCATTTCCAACGGCCAATTGCGAGACTCTCTTTCAATTGTTCACACAAAGGATGAATTGCCGCTACAAATATTCTCACATTCGTTTCGAGATTTCTTCGAGTGCATTTTGCGCACATATAATTAATTTTTCATGGCCTAAGTGAAATGATTGCATTCTCAATTGTTCTCTTTGTGGATATTTCAAAGCAAATTTCCACTTTGATTTTTTGCATTGATCCAATCCATAAATTTAAATTACTAAATAATTAAATGCTCAGTATCTTACACCACTTTTACTTGCTACAATCGCCTACTTTTCCATTTAAAATAAACTATAACAAATTTACATTACCCTGAAAGCATGCAAATCCATAAAAAAAGAAGCATTTAAAACGTGCAATTAGCTCTAATTTGAAGAAATAAGCGAAACAATATTCACGAGACTGCAACCCAATTCAAAACCATATTGTTATAGATTTTAAATGAAAAGCTCTTAATAAAAAAAAAAGATACATAGCCTCCGACTAAATATAGTTTTCCTCATTTCTGCAAAAGTGAAAATATTCATACGCGGATTGCATTGTTTTCAAAGCCATAGCCCCAGTGATAAATTTACCGAAAAATTTCGTGCAATGTAATGACCATTATTATGGTGGAAATAGCAAATTTGGTGATTGTTATGTTTTGCTATCTTGAAAGTGGTGTTTGTATCTTTTTCAATCGTTCCATGCACGGTAGATAAAAAAGAAGCACGAACAAGTACGCAGCTAATGTTACAATTATCGTAGGTAGCGGCTGGTAAGAGGAGCAATGGCGCGAATGGTTTTACTCTCGATATTGACAGAGAATGAAATATGAAACAGTGTAATTTACAATTACATGTGGTAACAACTTTCTTTTATTTCCAACGATTTTCGATCTATTTGAAGTTTTTCTTCTTCTCTTGTTTGCTGGCATTAAATTGGCTTCATTTATGAGATGATAACTTAAATTGCACATGATTTTGTATTTCGGTTAAATTTAGAAGCTTTCTAGTTGTTAGACATAGATATAAGATCCGGCTAAATTTTCCCTTTTGTCTAAGTCAACTTCACGATTTTTTAACGCACATTAAATGAGCTCCGAAATCGAAAGTATCTTCGGTTGAATTGTCTTCACACATCTAAGAATTTCAGCGCAAAAAGCGATATTCCACGCATCTCACCACATTGTGTTCATCAGTGAATTCGAATCGGGAAACTTGGATAATCAAATAAGCGCATGCATGCAATTAGTGGCGATGAAAAACTATTCGAGTGTGATCTGTAAAGTTTCCTGACCCCATTTCTTAATGCCCAGATGTATCTAAGAATAAATGCGGTGGAGGTAAATGCGATTCAGATTAAGTGTGCGAGACTGATGCGTTATCCTTATTCTTAACTGGGCGCGCTATGCAGGGGGCAAAAGCACAAATCACGCAGTTGGCCGAATGCGAATGGACGGGCTGAAGTTAGAATGCTAATAAAAACAAAAAATAAAAACATTTTTATCTCAAGATGTCTAGCGGAATTGCAAAACATATTGGATTACACGCTGCCAAATGTGCCAACGATTTTTTTTTAAGTTATTGGCACTGAACACAGTTTTGATCCACGCAGGCGATAAATTAGAAATTTCAATGATTGAATAGAATTTATTAAGAATTGAACATAACCAATGCAATTAAAAGTATTTGGATTACACCCCCTAAGTTTTTGCTTTTTTTCGTTTGTCATGCTTTTTATCCTTTGTCGTACCCAGTCTCGAACTTTGTTTTTGCTGCAACACAATTGGCATAGCGTAAGTGCAAACAGCCATAACACTCTATGACCGGATCTACAAGACAAAGATAGCACTAGTAGATTTACAAATGTATTGCGTTTTTACGCAAAAGCTGTGAGAGGATCTTTTACGCAAAACTGAGAGGAAATTACCCATCATAGTAAAATTCCATTTATTGTGGCTGAGTACTGTTAGACGGAAGTTTGTACAAAGTCTTAGTTATTGATACGTTTCAACAGGTAAAGGATTTATCCAATTTTCCATGACTTCACTCTCGTTGATTAGTTTTTCTGTTCTGTATGAAGGGGTTTGTAAGATCGTTATGCTATCTATCTATGTCATATTGTCAGACTATCAAAATATCGGTACGTTTGGATCTACGAGAAGAGGATTTCTAACTACCAGGATATCGTGGAACCAATTATTACACAAGATGAGTCTAAACCTCTGCCTACGATCCAAAAACAAACGTCTATTCAGAATATCGTGCAAACAAGGTGTCTGAAGTTTCCATCGTTGCAAACGCAACGGTCTTCAATTTTTTCACTTTTTGAATGTTTTTTTTGGATAAATTAACTCGAAATTCTAGAAAATTTCGTTTGCCTTTGTTACTTATTTGCATTCTACTAGGTTTTCATCACAGTTCAATCATCTACCAACAAAAAAATTTGAAAAATTTCGACAGCGTTGCGTTTGCAACGATGCAAACTTCAGAATATCGTGCAAACATAAGGACTGACCGCAATCACACCGCGGATGTCATTCGAAAATCAAGGAAATGTTGACAGGTTGCTCCGAGTTTCGTGATGTTGCGCCTTAATCCTTCTGCTGGCACAACTTTTAACAAGAAATATTATTTAGGTGGCATGCGATACCACCAACTAAAAATTCCACATTTTTTAGTTGGATAAGGGTCGCCAACTTTCACGGCTTATATCCTTGTCGTTGTCAAAGTCTGCTCTGGCAGTCCTGGCTTTGTGGTGTTATCATGCCTAAGCTTGAGCCTTGCACAAATTCTTTTGTTCTTCGAGGAAATGACATCACATGGGTCTTAATGACATTTTTAACGTAATCGTTCCTTGGTCGAAAGTTACCGGCACAGTTCCTTCTGCAAGAGAAACTGCTTTGCGTACTATTGCAGTAGGACCTTCGAATTCGTCACTTTCCTGAATAAAAAGGCCAAATCGCTTACCGTTACATCTACATGCAAGTCATCAAAAGAAAATTGTTTTCGCTCATTTGTTCATAGTACTGAGTTCCAAACAATAATAACAAATCGCAAATATCGTCTTGCACAATATAGACGGTCTTACCCTGTAAAAACTGGTGAAAGAAATCGACACAAAGCGCCCTCGGAAGAATTTTTAGTATTCATGAAAGCGGTCCCTTATCCTTAGGTCAATCAGGCATATCGCCATCGATGTAATGTTCGATGTAATGGGATTTGGAAAACGCTCTGATCCTTACACTAAGTCAAGCATTTGTATCGGTTGTGCTTTGCGGAAGTTGTTCTTACTCTGCATGATTCCTGTATTTTGGTAAGCCTTTCAGTTTTATGAAAACAAATCCAAGCATTTTGGATGATTCTTCGCAGTCTTTTAACTCGGTTTTACATCATTTACAATTTACAATTACAATCATTTACAATTACAATCACAATGAAAAACCAGAATAAAAATATTCTGCTGATGAGGCTTTTCAACCAATTGCTTAGTTTGTTCCTTGGTAAATATCATGTGGAGACCTTTTTCAAATCTAATACATGGATGAGGACTCATTGAATGGAACCTGTGGTCTCAGCTAAACGCTTTATCTCTCTCACTCTCTGATGACCCAACAAAACATCGTCAATTTCTTTGGCATTATCTTTGGTAAGTGACGTCAATGGACTCACTAGGAAATAAGTCTTTATGATTGATTGTAGTTTAAGAATATTCGAAGCCTTTTCAATACCATGTCCTTTACATTTATGACACGATTCTCGATGATTGATACCTTTATTTCATTTTCTTCACATCTGTCCTTCGGAAGTCGTAGTTGAAGCACTTGCTTCCTATGCACTATGTCAACCATTCAAGCAGGATTCTTCTCGGTGAAAAATTTTAATTTTTTTCATTGTTGGATTAATTGTATCAACTGGAAAGTTGTGATAGGTATCTTCCGGGTAGCAGTCAAGGTACCATTATTAGGCTCGAAATGTTTCTTTGGAAGAAGAATAAGGTAGTTCTAATACAATTTAGGGCTTCGGTCCTAGTGAGTGACAGCAAGAATACCGAAAAGCTTGACGAACCGCAGGTCGGCTCAACAACAATCTTGGACCGTGGCTCAATTAAACATTCTCAGACTGACGCCTACTAGATTCAGATGTTAAGTGGTCAAGAATGTTCCGGAAGAGTTCGACTAGGCGAAACTAATTGCTGGCGAAAAGCGCTGACAGTAAGAAAAAGGATGAGTGCAAAGTAATGTGTTGAATAATTCTAGTGCCGAATAAGTTAAAAATGGGAAGATGATGAGCTAGTAAACTAGCTGATAAGTACGTTGAGATTCCTGAAACTGAGGGCGCAAAAGACGGTTATGATAGTTAATTTTTTGACTGAGCCCTTTGATTGATTTCAGAATGTAAGCCCTTTGAGGGTCATTTGATTTGTTTGGATTGTATCGATTATATTCAAAATTTAGTTTAAAAAATTGTGTCAAAAATAAAATCTAAATTCCATTTACCGCCAATTACAGCTGTACGCTGTCAAACTTGCAAATAAAAACGCAAATTATAAATTAATATAATCAAGACAAACATGTTCATTCATCTTTTTTTTAGTTCATTTTATCATACAACTTTGGCCAAAACCAACAAAAAAAGACAAAAAAGACAAACCAACAGCAAAAAGACCATTACAACGCGAAACGAAATCTTTTCATGTTACACCTGCCGTTGGTTGCATAATGACTGGCCTTGAATATGGGCTAATGACAAAATTTTGTTAACATACCAAAAGAAGAAATTAGCACATTCAAATATTAGCTGGTCACGATACAATAGCTGCCGTAAAAAGAAATTTTCGTCAGCAAAAATCATCGAAAAAGTATAAATGTACATTCATATGAGCTTGCATGTGTGTTCACATATTACATATTGGAAATGTTGTCGGCCAAGTTTTGCGTGGAATGGAAATAAATCTGCAGATAAATTTTAATTTTTACGGCGATAAATCTTGGAACGTCTTCAAGAAAAGTCTTGTCTTAAAAAGGGATTTTCATTTAACAATTGCTGGTGATGTGAAAACTTAATTGTTGATAAAGGTTGTTCTATTAAAATGACTTTCATGTAAAAATCAAAATTTCGATTTGTTCTGGTTTTTATTTTTTAAATTCGTATATGCGCCTCAGAGCTGAATGTAAACGATATGAGTGAAATTTTGCCAACCAATCAACGATAGAAAAGGACAAATTTTATTTTGTAAGGGTCTATATGTTCAGCACTATGTAGCCATCTACTTTTGTTTTTGCTATATGTTAAGAACTAAAACTATACGAATTATGTACCCCGGCATTATACGCATATATTCAATTTTTTATTACTTGTTATTTTTCATCGTTACTTTTCATTTCATTTAGGACGATGGTATGAATACAGAAAACAAGGAAAAGAATTTCAATATATTTTTTGATAGTTTATTTAAATTCGCAAGATACCGTTATCTCAACTACATTCAACTCGTAATAACCATTATCACAACGACGAAGTCTGTTCAAGGCATACGAACAGTATTTGAATTGCGCGGCTGCAGTTTGTTCCATTGGAATCCACTGTGTGGCGCTAGATCTTTACAAATCAGCTGATGATAACGCAGATTCTGAATGACAGATATTTTCATTTGTTGATTAGCTACCAAGCGTTTAGTAACAAGTTAGAACCTAATTAAATTTGAGAATTTAAATTGAAGGATCAACTATTTGTTGTGAAATTTTGTCTCAAGCTTCCGAATCGCAAATAGAGACATCCCGTTGGGCATAAAACAGGGTTTACAGTGGTGTTGCTATAAAGTTCCTGGAACGTTTTCAAACATGCAAACGTTGAAAGATTGGTCAAAAGACAGAAGCAAGATCGTCTATATATACGGAAAACCTCTTGCCCCAATAATGAAGGCATTGTATCTGTCTTGGTTCGATGCAACTGTGGGGTAAGACGTTATCACGAATGGAATCAATCTTAGATTTCCTCAGTTTATTGACTTTGCATAAACTTGCTTCCGGTTAGCATTTCTGGAAATATCATGAAGTTTTTATGGGTTTTTTCCCCTTTTGCCAATGCATAAATATGGTTTGTAAATATTCTCAGAAAGTAGTTGAACGTCTTTATAAATGAACACTAATCCAATTAGATTTTTGTGGTAAAATTAAAGGAAATGACAGCTGGTATGAGCAATTTTCAGACTCAGCAGGTTTTCTAACATAATTTGCAATGATTGAAGTAGTTAAGACCGAGTTTAAGCAGTGTCTTTTTGCTTTTACGGCGAAACCTCGCGTTCTCTTTATAGATTTTAACGCTGTAGAATTCCTGATGTCTCCTAAATTCAGCTTCGATTAATTGATTAATTTTCAATTGACAATAACTTCGATCACTTTTGGTTTTAACTCTTCCGGCTGTATTTGGAATTATGTTGATGCCGCATTACTCATTGCTAGGTCGCTTTTTGACACAAAAGTTTTTTTTATACCTTGAATGAAAGTAATCAATATTATTAAAAGCGATTTAGATTGAGAGTCTACTGTTACATACTTTCATCTACCAAACGTTGACGATTTTACAATTTCAAACATTTTAAAGAAAATCTTTTTCGTTTAATTTCAATGAATTCAACATTTTTCAAGCTTTCAAAAATAATGTACAGCGGTTACATTTTTTTTTTTGTAATAATCTCCCTAACGACAATCATCCACAACTTGGCAATGTATATCAAACCAAAAAAAAGTTTTAAATTGGTCCCATATGCGAAAAATATTCAAAAAACGGACCCAAATTCCATTCTCTTTTGTTTCAGGTGATGCCAATGTTAGCACATGTGTTTCCTGTATGTGGTCATCCAGCTTACATGCTTGTATGCAGGATGAAAATAGAATTTCACTCATGTACTCACTCTCTAATGGAATATCTCCTTCATCCTCAACTAAATTTAGATAAAATATTACGCCAACATCATGTGCAACTGGCCCTTGCAAATATATCTCTGATCCATAACTTTGCAAAGTTCATACCATTTATATTAGACGAGTACAAGAAACAAAAAATAATAACAATAAAGACACAAAAATGCAAATGTATATGCAGTACATGTGAAAGGTAGATATCTGTTCAAGGAAGTTCAAGTTTGTAGATTTGGTTGGTATAACTTTATTCACATCTATAATTATTTCAATTTTCGATTGAATACCATGGTAAGTGAATGAAGCCTTGGCAACGAAAATGTTTTTACAGTCATGTTGAATTTTCATATGTGATCCATGTAATTGGTGGATATTTTGGGCCTTGTAAATGAATGGAATGTTCAAATAATTGCGTTAGAAAATTGGCTAATGTTTATTGTTCCAGTTATTTTTGGCTGTCATAATAAAAGGATCTGTTTAATTTCAGTGTTGATATAAACGCGGTAGACTTATATTTAGGTATTCAAGGATTTTCAGAAGCATTAAATGTAATTAAAGATGAATGAAGACTGTATTGAAAATACATTACATAAATAAAGACTTTGAGGTATACAAAGTCATGTAGAGAATGTTGAACAAGTTCAAGTTAAAATTTGAAATATGGTTCAATTCGAGTTGCGATGGGCGTATCAAGATTTTGAAAAATAAATTTTATTTTGATTTTCATCTGATTTTTCCATCCGGTCGCAGAAATGTTTAGGTGTGTCCAATTAATGCTGGCAATATATTTAAACAACTACAAAGGAGTTGACGCGACTCTAAGTTGGCAACACTTTTTAACTCTACCTACGGTGTGACACTTGTCATACGTTTGATGGTTAGTTTGTTGTGCCATTCCATCATCCATAGGTTGATGCCTGAGCAAGGTCTGCAAAATTTGTAAATTTATTTCGAAAAACGGTTCTGTTCGGGAAACACATCGCGCACTCCGCCAATTTTATGGCCGCTATTTCTTGTGGGGATACGTCAAATCTAACGTCTATGCCGATAAGCCCGAAACACTTGACTATTTGGATGTCAACATTCACCTCGTGATTGGCGAGAACCGGCCCAAATTATTGGTTAGAGAAGTCGAAAATTGCATTTCTCATTCAGACTTCCTCCCCACCAGTCGTGTTGCTCACATGCCCGAATTCATACAAAGACAATTAACTTTCCAATGAAACCAATTGCATGGCAATCAAAATAATTTATTCGTATCTTATTTCATTTCTATATCTCTAACCAACTTTATTAGGAGCCATTTCGTCGAGATGCTTCACGAACGAAAGCTTCTTAACATGATATTGTAAGGATACGACGGTGAGTTTTTTTAATTATCTCCAAGGAAGCTTCGTATTGGGAGGACAAGCGAATCAGACTACTGAAATACTAAAGCCCCGTATATACTTCTGTTAAAAAATTGTAGAAACGAAGGAAGGTAAACATCCCAAAATCTTGAATGCCCAGGGACCTGCTTAAATTAAACTTATTGAATTTCTAACCGAATCCTCGAAAAAATAATTACAGAATGTTCACTGGTCCTTGGAATAAATTATTTAAATATATAACACTCATTTAAATTCATCGCAGTGTATTTCAGCCGTAAGTTCATGCTCTAACTACCTTTTAAAGGATAATAAATTGCTCATTCAAATTTTATTTAAGTTTTTTTTTTTCAGAGTTTCCCTTATGTTAATGAATCAAAAGTATCCAAACTAATACAAAAAATAAAGATTTTAGTTATCTTTTATCTCAATCATTTCATCGGCAAATGAAAATGGCACGAAAAAGTGAAATTCATGTTGCTCGTGCCTAGACGTCGCCATAAAAATAGAAACGTTTTCCTCGATGTCGCCATTTTCGTCATTCCTTTCTTTGGAGTTTTTAACAATGAAAGGAAAACTGGATTCAAGAACGAGCCAAGTCATCATAAGAAATGTAGAAGGAATTGAATGAATGGAAAAGGAAATTATGATAAAATTGAAAGTGAATACAAATGGCAGTTGCTATTATATGAATCTATTTGTCATGTAGAGTTGCGGACAATTGAAATATGTTTTCTTTTAGATATGTGAAGACACATTACTGTCTGCTTGTATGATTTAGAGAATATTTTATTTTCTTCCATGTTATAAGAAATATTTACGAGATTTATAAATGCACGAATACTTTTTCACACCAGCATGTCGCGATTATGTCTAGCCTTATTTTGATAGGTTAAGTGTAATGGATTTTTGTTTTTTCTGTAAATAGCTTTTCCTGTCCCAAATAACTCCTGCAAGGACTTAATCATAGATAATCACATCAAGTTTAGCAGTGCAGATGTTTCAGTTTCGAAAGTGTTTTGTTTCAAGGTTACCAACCAGCATGTTATGATTAGTTCTTCTCATTTCAGTTTTGTGCGAATCGAGGGATATCATATTGCGAAGACAGTTGGAATTCAGTAGGACAACAGGACGTTTAATTGTTCTATAGATATATTGATATTGGTTCAATTTGGAAATGTTCTCATGATTAAATTAAAGACTTTCTAGATCTTAATTGATCCAGATTTATAGTTAAATGGATCCTGGTAGACGAAAGACCCAATGAAAACTAATAAGTACCATAAATTGGGCTGTTGACTAAAAATATTTTTAATTTTTTATTCAATATTTAAGGCAGATTTTCTCTTCCATATCAATATTTTAAAAGCCCGATATGGACGGCCCAACAAGCTTTTGAAAATTTATTTGTATCTAACTTGGGTACCAGTGGTGAAAATAACACCAAGCCGTTTTTTTCAACATTGCTGATAAATTTAGATGACCTTAACCTGATGACAGAATGCTTATAGTTCTACCAATCAGAAGTTTATCAGTTTCAGTCCCAATGATATATTGCTACAAACGCGATGTGGCTTTCTTTGTCTTTCACTTGTGGTGATATTAAGGGCATAATTACCAAAACATAGGTGAGTATAACAAACGTAATCACCGCAAAGTGAAGCGTGATACTGCCCACAAATCATTTTCTCTTGCACGTTTTCTGCCAATCCGAAAGGAATTTTAGAAATTTTTTTAACATTTGCAGAACATTGACAATTAGTTTCAATGGTAAATTGTAATTTAAAGAAATTATTTGAAGGAATTTGACGAAAGGGACGCGAAATGCACTAAAATGAAGAGATTCCCTGTCCAATATCTTCCATATATGAGCAAATTTCTAGACGATTTTAAGAATATTTATTCAATGATTGCAGCAGTAGAGCAACAGCTTGCCAGGGGGGCAATGCTTTAGTTCTGTCTTTAGCACAATAAAAAAAAAATTGAAAAAAATGAAGATTAATATGATTTAATGATCTAGACGTTTGAACAACTAAAAAAATCAAGCTGAGAAGAAAATTGTTGCTCTGAGCGAATGACAAAAATGACAAGAATGGTTAAAAAGAAGAAATTGAGCAATTATTTGATATATCGCATCGATCTGTATTGTACACTTAAGTATACTAAATATGAAAATCGCGAATAGCATTACTTCATCAATTTCTTTGTCAAACTTTGGCAAACCGCAACCGATACAACCGGATTGATTAAGGACGCCTACGAGCCGCTTGACAGTGTTCGACTGGTGTAAGCTGTTGCGGGAGGGACATGAGCTCGTCAGGGATGATCAACGCGCCGATTACTCATCAATATCAAAGATTGATTGAAATGTGACCAATGTTCAGGAACGGCGCGAAAATTTTCTTCTCATTGTTGATAAGTTAAAGGTATCCAAGGGCAGCTTATACCGAAAGTTGTGCGCCAAGAGTCTTTAGTGATGTGCCAAAAGTGAATTGTGTGTCCAGTTTACAAGAAATTCAGAAATATTTCCAACAATACAAACATTTCCTTGACTAAGTGTTTCAAGATGACGAGACGTGGTGTTTTGAGTACAACCTGGAGGCCAAACGTCAGTCACGAAAATTATTCTCTACGCCCGAAGAAATCGTGTCAAATCCATGCTCATCTCCGGTTTTGATTGTCGTTGTGTCGTTCACTGACAACTTCTTTTTTCCTGGACAAGACTCATTGTTTTTACGTGAGGCTAAGATTAATTTGTTTCGCGAATGCGTTCTTCGCGTGCGACCAGACATTGTCGATTTTTGGAAGCTGTACAACGATAACGCGCAGAAGGGAGTTTATGACGAGGCCTTGTTACGACCTTAGTCCAGCGCTGGACTTCCTCCTCATTCCTCGATTCAAGCGGGACCTCAAGGGAAAACGATGCAGCTTCGTAGAAGACGTCCAAGATCGCGAGGTAGCATCTCTTAAGGACATCTCGGAAAACGAGTTAGTAAAGACATACGCACCGAGGTTATCGCGTTATACGCGTTGTTTAGACGAACAAGAGTGCAATTTCGAAGACTATTAAGGATTTGTGTGGACCAATTCAATAAAAAATGTACATTGATTCAGTCTTACTACTTTTTGATCCTATCATAACCTCGCTGTTATAGGCGTTATCTGTTGGATGTATCTGATCTAGTCTTGATAATAATTGCCCTATAGTCGCTTAACTGTGCTGATGCGGATGAGTGGACTTAATATTAATTGTAGAGTTATGCAACACCTTTCATCATAATCAATTGGAAAAGTAGTTCGTACTTCGTCTTCAATCACAATTGCGTGTTTGCTTCCTAGCAATTCATAATCCATCATCATAACCAACAGTGAGTATTGATTGAAAGGTTGGCAAGAATGAATTACGAATGAACTTGCAATTAATCGATCGACTGAAATATAAAAGGAGGACTATGAGACTAGAATGACAACGAAGGAATAAACAATTGGGATTATTCCGCTAGTGCATGGAATGAAATATGCATGACATTCTCAAACTTCTGAACAATCAACGTCTGGAATCATTAAACTCAAAATCAAGCCTAATTCCATAGAACGCACATGAGAATTTCACTTGAAACAACCTCATATTCATGTATGACGTCGAGCTAGAGCACATGTATGATATGTGCAAGGTACATACATACAAGTACTTTCCACTAAACTCTCGCCCATTGGAAATTCTGCAAGCACTGCCCATCTAAATTCTCTTTGACCATTCTTACATGCATTTTGAATAGATAAATAACATCATTATGAACTTTGATGATGATGATGATTATGGTGACGTTGATGTTGTAGTTGATGGTGATGACTTTCCATTGACCATTTTATAATTTATGCCCATTTGGTGGCTAACTGACCTCTATCGTTAAAACGCACATACGGAATGTCTATCCTACATTCATTTCATGTTCATTGGCTATTATTTGTTTGTTTGGGAACAACAAAATCTGGGTCTAGTTGACTCCTGATATAACAATTCCTCTGTGGCAATATCTTTCGATATGTTCATATGTCGTGTATCTTCGAAACGGTGACCATTGTACATGCATGCCCAACAAACACGCGTCTAAAGAACTAAACGATGAAACTGGTGTTAACATGTTTTCAAATGGGAGGGAATGCGATCAAAATTGAAATGTGGATCGATTTAGATTTAATTTATTCCGCATAAGAGTGTTGACGTGCCGTTGTTGGAAGATAATGCTGTTAGCAAAATTTGTATTAATTATGCAAGCGCTCAAATGAGAAATTGTCATCACAATTAGTATCAATTTGAATGATTTTGCATTTGGTAACGGGTCATAGGCGATTAATTTATAGGTAAATATGATAAACTGACTTTGTCATCAAATTTATTTTTGCGCATGGATTCTATCTCATTATCTCGAAACCGAATTATCTATTTGTGCAGAAAAAAATTTAAATTTTATTTACAGGTGAGTAATTTGAATAAATTGCTTTCTGTTAAGTTTAAACTTAAGCTGTAACACTCAGGTGATGAGCCATATTGTTTATTAGCTAGGGTATTAAAAGTAACAGTTACTTCACTAATAGAGTTGTGTTTTTTTAATTTACTTTTCAATCAATTATCATAATTAAGTCACATTTACGACAAAACAGTGTTCCATCAGCTAATTGGTAGTCATTATTAAACATTATTGTATCGTTTTCCTCCTAACCCGGCTCTGATAAAAAAATTATATACTACATCTACAATTCTAGGTTCGATTCGACGCACCTTTCTGCTGACCATCATCAATCTAATAATCATTCTATTCATCATTTTTGTATCTAAGCACTACCATGACCATGAAAATAGACTTAAGGCTCAGTATGCGAACAAACATCACACCATTATAGTTCATCACTTATGATCATTAATATCTAACGAAAGAAATACTTTAAGTCTTCTGGGATGATGAGGATAATAAAAACTGTATGTTGAATATCTGTGTGTGTGTGTGTGTGTGAAACGCAAAACAAAAAATCGCCTAGCTATCATATTTATTATCTGCATTATGCTGGCTTGGGGAAAACGGAAAAACACGACACTCTTCAGTGAATTCAAGGTGAAAATGTTATTAAAAAAAAAAAAAGAAGGGAAAAAAATCAAATTGCATTGTCTATGGTTTGTTTTAGTTTATATCCAATTATGATTGCGGTAGGATTAGTGGTTTAGCGAATATGGATAATCTAGTTGATTTGTTGGGGAAGGTCTTAAAAATATTATTTGACTTTTCTGTGCGATTGTTTGGTCGCTCGCTCTTGGCCAGAGCAATTACAACTTCAAATACAAAATAGTATTTAGTGTACACAATTGACAAAAACCTTTTTCGTATTTCGTTTATTTTCGTTTTTTCGACATTTTAGTGGCGTTTAATATCTTATTGTCTTTTGAATGCTTTTAAGTTAGGGAATTGTGTTAACTAAACAGATTTACAAATAGCGAGTCATCAGCTTTTGCCCGCATTCATCACTACAGCGTTATCTTGGATACGAGAGATGAAAAAAATGGTAATTGGACATTTCTAGTTGTCCTTGTGAAAAATATTAATAATAACGATAGTTTGGTTAAAGCAATGAGTATAATGGTTAAAAAAAATCTATATACCCAGGCGTTCACTTGGTACATTAGAGAAAATGTCAAGAAAATCGAATATCAGGTGTTTTCCAACGCCAGTATCAGACATTCCAGTAAAGTCATAGGCATCCCTAAATTTCATTCAGAGGATGCTTGGGGACGCACTTCACATGAACGAAATGTCATGGCGAGCATCTTTGTCATGTGAGAATGTAAATCGCTCATAAGAAAAACTAGAAATAAAAGCAAATCTTGAAAAATACCAAACTAATCGGGACAGATTTTAGGGACGATTTATAGCCATGAACAAAACCTTGACGCATAAAATTGATCTTCAGGCGAAACAATGGTCCATGAACTTCGCCAGGTCGATTGTCTTCAGCGACATCAAAGAAATTGAATACCCCAATTTAATTGCGAAAAGTTATTTCGTCCATTTTTTGAGATGCTGGGAAAAATTGCCACGCTGTCACGATGCCACTTGTTGGTATGAAACCGCTGAAACTAGGCAGTTGAGGAAAGCTGTAAAGGAAAAAAATGCTGTGGTAGCTTGGAGCCTAAGCGGGGTTTTACCAAGCATACGTACCAGCACACAGCTCAAGTAGTGGCTCTGTCATTTGGGAAGTGGGTTTTGAATTAGGAAAACAATTAGGTTATTTTCAGATGTCTTTCTTTTCAGACTTCTCTCTCTGTGTTGTTGCTTGGTTCCAATAACCTTAATTAAGGACTGATTAACCCGACTCATCCCTCCGCACTAACTTAGGCTTAAATATAAAAGTTTCATTTTTAAAAAATGTACAGGGTGGGCCATCTAACGTTTGCATTTTGAACTACTGTTTGTTTCGAGAATGACAGCTCAAATGTCATTCAATTTGTGTTCATAATTTAGTTAAAGGTTTGACATTTACGAAATAGGACGCTATACGCTTGAACAAAATTGGGAAATATTGGAAACTTACTTCCAAAGTGGTGAGTCTTCAGTGCAAACTGTAAGAAATTTGAAAAAAAAAAAAATCCATAAAAATGAGTGGCCTTCAAGGCAGTTTTTGGATCAATTTGTGAATCGTGTTCGAGAAACTGGATCGTTGGTGGACAAAACAACCCGTTCCTATTCTCGTGCAGTGCGCACAGCCGAAAACATTGCTGCTGTAGCCGAAAATGTCCGTGAACATCCATCAACTTCAACTCGTCATCGTTCTCACGAATTGAACATTTCACGCACCTCCCTGAGGAGAATTTTGCATAAAGACCTCGGTATGAAGGCTTAAAAAGTTCAATTAGTCCAAGAACTTAAGCATAATGACCATCCGTTGCGTTTTCGGTTCGCCCAATGGGCAGAAGATCGTTTGGCCGAAGATGAGCATTTTCACCGAAAAATCGTCTTTTTAGATGAAGCCCATTTTCACCTCGGAGGCTATGTCAATAGGCAAAATTGTCGCATCTGGGGGTCGGAAAATCCACACGTCACCATTGAGAAGCCAATGCACCCACAAAGAGTTACGGTTTGGTGTGGGTTTTGGTCCGGCGGCATCATTGGGCCATTTTTCTTCGAAAATGAGCAAGGAGCCGCCGTTACGGTCAATGGCGAGCGTTACCGTGCCATGCTCAACGAATTTTTGTTTACAAAAGTTGAAGAGTATGACATGCACGACATTTGGTTTCAACAGGATGGCGCAACATGCCACACAGCCAACATGACAGTCGAACTTTTGCGCACCGTTTTCGAAAATCGAATAATCAGCCGAAATTCTGAAGTCAATTGGCCGCCTCGGAGCTGCGACTTAACCCCGTTGGACTATTTTTTGTGGGGAACCGTCAAGGACAAGTGTTACGCTAATCATCCAGAGACGATTGATGCCTTGAAACACGAAATCGAAGTTGCCGAAACAATCGAAAAAGTGCTTGAAAATTGGGTTGACCGAATGGCGTACTGTAAAGCCAGTCGTGGCAGTCATATGAACGATATCGTTTTTCATTCATAAATAACAAAGTTCAAGCTTTCCAATGAAAAAAAAAGTTTGGAAGAATAACCATTAGTCTTTTTTTTTATAGCCGATTCGAATTGCAAACGTTATATGGCCCACCCTATACATCGCCACAAGGACCTCAGAACGAGCTGAAGATTACTGCATATAGGCGAAACGCGTCTTCGAAAACAACAAAAAGGCCAGATCCGGGAGACCCAAGTAACAAAAAAAAAACACTTGGCCCGCAGTAAAGATAAATTGCACTTCTATTTTTTTTTGTTTCAGGGCTCAAGGAACAGATTACGGGTAGAAAATTGCGAACAATCGCGAATTTCTGAAAGTAATCGATGCGAGAATCGAAATGGAGATTGAAGATGAAGATTTCTTCTAAACCCAATTACTGCGAAGTACAAAATATCTGGTACTAAGCCCATGTACCAAAACTGTCAACCTAGAGATATCTTGAGGATTAATTGCAAACGCCTATTGGAGCTAATATTATTTGACTCTAGTGTCAAAAGGATATCGATTATCAATTTTAATTATGGAAATTATAACTGTGTCATAAGGTTCAATTTTTGAACATTCTATGTTTATACCCAAACCGGATGCTTGTGTTCAGGATAGTTTAGGCAGTTGGAAGCCGATTCAAATGTCGTTATAAAAACAGCTTTTCTAACGAAGCGAATGGTTGACCCAATGAAAAACAGCAGGATTTGAGCGGACATTAATCCTTAAGCGATTAACAAGTTGCCTCTATGTTTTTTTCTGAGAAAATTCTGGAAAAATTTGCGCTTCGCACTAAATTCAGTCCAATAAAGAGGAAGAAGAGATTTACTCGATTTATATATCGATATTATTTTTAAAGGCGTCATTTTATCGATTGTATTTTAACCTTAAAAAATTTACACTATCATTGACATTTGTCACTATGTTTTCAGTTTGACGCCCTTGTTGGTAAACCCTGTATTTTGAATTAAAACTTATTTAATGCGAGCAGGCGTATCGGTTGATTTAGTTTCATAAAAAGAGATCAGAACCCAAAATAGGTCCATATTTTTTGCGACAGAAGACAAAACAACAAACAAAAAATTGGAAAAAGAGAAAATTATTAATAATTACAAATTGAATTTATATCGTTTAAGGACGATCGAAGCTTATTTCACCGTATAATAAAAAAAAACAAAGTGTTTTGCCTCATTAACCGAGAAATTTTAAAACGCATTCAATGAACATTTTCAAATTTGGTTTTATTTCGCTACTAAACATAATTTCATAGCCTTAAGATTCGAATTCATTGCGCTATTTCGAAATTTTCTTGTGGCTTTATTTTCATTACCCACCTGATAATTTTACTATCCGTTCATTAAAACTATTGATATTCGTTCGTACGCCTGAAAAGATAAAAGAGAAAATTCACATTAGACTAGCAAATCATATTTCACTTTTAATAAGAATGTTTGTTTGATATTTACTATAATTTATAGTGTTTTATCATATAATCCCGCATGTTTGTAAACATTATCAACAATTTAATTACGTTTGCTCGTTTCACTCTACTTTCAAGTCGTTTGGATTAAATATTTTGGCGTTAATAATGACAATTCTATTGCCAAAAAAATGCATCAACAACAGAAACTAGACAGGAGCGAGTCAATTTTATGCTAAACAGAGCAGAGATAGTATTAAAATTGTCTTGTTTTATTGTTAGTTTGAAGCCATGCGTGATGCCAATATTATTGGTGGGAATACTAAATGCTTGTTTTTAAGTATTTTGCACAAAATATGGCTTCCGAATATACATCAAATTTTCGTTTTTTCTGTTCAATCTAACTGGTTTCTGTAAATTTACTCTGGCGATGGTTTTGCAGAAGTGCAATTTTCGAGAGACATAAGATATTAATTTTTGTTGTTCAGGGAGTTTTTCCTCCAACAATAATCGCTCGTTAATATGATAATAGAAAAAAATAAAAAAATTTATTTCGAACAATCAAATGATTTCGAATTTAGTTTTGTACAAATGTTCAGGCTTGTTATTGATGAGCGCAACACTTTTCATCATCCATGGCACGATAGCCCAAGTTGGCTAATTGCATCCAGATACAAATAACTCAAAACATCGACAGACTTCAACCTAACCTGAGCTATTGCGCCAATGATTATGTCGATAATATTTGACTTTATTAAATCTAAAGAATTATCGAAAAATTTTAATGAATACAAATGTATCCCTTGTTTGATTTGTGTCGGCAGATTAATTTTCTATTTAAGGTGTTTTGGCATTCTTCGATCTGGACATGTTAGATAAGAGGAAGTTCGGCAGCCAAGGATCGGCTCCCATGTACGAACAGAAGATGTGGACGTAATATCGTGCAGGCTTATCCTTTGCCTATCTGCCAAGATCATGTTCAGACCGTCCTCGATGAAATCCCAGTAAAAGAAGACAGATATAGAGAAATCAATTCGTTATAAAATAAATTCGTATAATAATTAATCGAATATATGCAGGCACCAAAAAAAAAATCGAATTCTAAAATTGAATGAAAAGAAAAAATATTGCACCATCGATAAGTGTAATTTTTAATACGAGTAATATACCAGTAACACATTTGAATTTAACACAAAGCCTTTATCCATTCAAATTGTAAATTATTGAATGGTAAACTGAGCATGTGTGGGTGTAAACTATTTTTGGTTACATTATTGTCAGCTAGTTCGCACCATTTTTGGGAGACTTTGCGAATTGTTCAAGGTCTTAATAGGCTGAATTTAATATGGGCTACGACCTCAGCTTGTTCTTTTGATCGACGTCAAGGATAAATCACAATCAAAATGGATACATTGATTTATTAATAATACTTTAAGCGGCAACGAACGCAAGATTTACTCTTTTCTTTTGTTTCGTTGAATGGAAACCAATGAAGACACTTGCTCATCTTTGCTGCAACTGAAATGAAAATTATAATCCACGGTAAAAACAAAAAGTGAAAAAGAAAGATTAAAGCGCGAGCATAATAATATTCCACACATCAACGAGCTTAAAATTTATGCATCAAATTATCTCTTTTTATGTTTCATCATAAAAGTCATGAGCCCAGCAGTCATAAAAGGCCTCATAATAACATCTGACTAGTCGACATATGAAAACAATAAAAAAAAAATTATATTAGCATGCATCCAAATGCAACGAACGACATTGAAAGAAAGAAAATTCATTATGCAAATTAGGGGTAGTATGCATCAGAAATGAAAATAGGCAACGTTAAGATGCACCTAAGAGAGCAACTAGTTGGCAATTTTCATAGCTTTGTGCCTGCCTATTCAGTACAATGCAATTATGAAAATAGGAAAATATTTGATTGAAGCTTTGTGAATTTTAATTTTCTCTTTTATCTCTTTCTTATGTATATTTATGAGTTAGGCTCATCTGATAAGTGGTTGAAAAACCATTTGAGTTTTATTGTTTTTCCTAATTTTTCGATTTCTCTATAGTCGTATGAAACTTATGGATGAATAATTTGTGATCGTTTTTTTAAATGTTTTATTTCCTACATATTAACACTATTCAATTTCATCATGAAATGATTTCACTTCAACACAAGAACAGAAGTCTGTTCTTGAAGGGGAAAATAATAAGGAATATGCACCAGAATATTCAAGGATCATGCTTAGATTTCCCTTAACCCTATGCGGAAAATATGGAATAAGTTTCTTTTTGTTCATTAGAAAACATGCTTACCATAACTTTAGTCATGACTAATATGTATTCGACCTGATCGAGAAGTGGAAGCATGTCCTTATATATCTGAACCCGCAGATCTGATAACGAACTTACAACGAAGGAGTCTTTCCCTACAGCATCAGATCGAACAAATCTACTAGCTCGCTTCAGAGGCAGGGCCTACTATACCACACCCAAAAAGTGTGAAAACTCCCAATGGATCACCAACCAATTGAGAAGTTAATCACCACTTAAATAGTATAGGTAAAAGACTACCCAGATTTTATTCTAAGGGAACAAGCCTGCAATAATCGATTCCGTAAGCTTTTATATCCACATGTAACACTTCTGTAACCTAACCAAATTTCATAATGTAACCTGATTTCTGTAACTAACCTAAAAGATCATGTCAAATGCATTGAGTGAATTTTCTACCTTTAGATCGACGTAATATTGCTGCAACAAAGAAATTAGAATCGTCGTTAAATCATGGAAGGCGACTTCTATAAGAATCCGTTTATTACTCTTGACATTCAAATTACAAAGCTTTTTAACGGAGACAAAATTCATATATAAGATAACAAACAAAATGCTAACAAATAAAATTAGCGATGAGACGTTTTGTTCAGGCAAGTTGTCGATAATGCAACTCGGTTGTGTGTCAATTTGACAATACCTGCATGTCAAAACCGCACAGGTATTCACAATGGTTTAAGTTAATAGCTAATGTCACTGTATACTGTATACCGAAAACATTTTGTTTGACAGTTGTTGACTAAAATACTATTGGGCCTTGAAAACTCCATAGTCTTACCTAAATGAAGGTTTAAGTCAATTGAATTGTTGAAGTTGACTTGTTTTTCGTCTTTTTTTCAACTCGAAAATTTTCCTCGCAATCCGTTTTAAGACATTTCAGATACCAACGAAATTTATGATGAGGAACTTGGAAATTTTTGAAAAATTCTTTAGAGAAGTTGACTGCTCCTATGAATCTTCACAAATCTATAAGCGTTCGGACTGATTCAGGACGAGGTCCTATTCTGTGCTAGATAAAGCAGTCTAGGTGTTCGATTGTGAGTTTACCCGACATACATTTTCACACGTTGACGGACAGCCTGTATTAATAACACAGTCTATCTAAAACGAGTTTAGATTATGTCAGTGCTCTTCATACGTCTTTGAAACGACGCGGAAATCATTAGTCAACGCGTAATAATTTTTCATCTGAAAATTTGTATCCTGCAAAACCAGAAACGAAAATAATAGTAAATTTGGACAATTCAAATGATACAATAATTTTCGAATGTTTTCAAGAGCCATGGAAATAAGGTTTCATCCTTCACCATATACAGCCTTAAGAATGCGTTGCACTCACTAGCTCAGTGACCGAAGTTATTAAACTGAGCGATTATGTACATGTCAGGATTTTTGCAAGCACTCAAATACTTATTTTTCACACGGTCTGTACAGCCCTGTTTTGCGCGGAATACGATGCAACGCACTAGTCAAAGGACAGCGTTATGGCTGTCAAATACCTTGGTGCACTTGCTGAATTTGAACTTGGATATTATTTACAATTTTTTTTACAATTTACAATTTTTCAGGCCTAAATGTTTCTGACTTCTCGGCTGCAGCGGTTTTTTAAGCAGGATTTCGTGATGAAAGGTGATGTTAAGTTGGCGATTTATTTAAGAAGGTTGTATTTGTTGGCATTTCCTTTGATTATGATTCTACTGGAAGGGGTTTTACCCGGATACGTCATACTGACGGCAGGCTTCATCGGTTAAAGTCATCATGTATCCAAAGTTGCTACACTTACAGCAAAATTTATAGAAACTCTAATACCCCAGTAATATTATTTTTTGAAAGATACTTCCCAGATAGAGTTTAAGCGCATCAAAAGACTTGAAATTTTTATTTTTAAAAAACAACCTTTTTTACTCGATAAACACAAGAACATCTTAAAAATGCATAAATGCTTTTAGAACAAACAATTATAAGAACACGAAAACAAAAACATTCTACAAACGAACGAAATGAATAAGATATGCCATTAGCACAAAACTAAGCTTGCACAAGAACTTTATAAAGAAAATATTTGCTTTCTCTAGCTTCCTTTCTAGCACAACGACTATGCCAAATGGATGGGACAGTATGTACGAGAACAATTTTCCTGAGTGTTTTCCTAGACACAGTCAATAAGGATAACATGAAATCAGAGAAAATTGTTTTTTAAATGACATGAAAGAATGTGAAAGATTTTCAAGTTTTCTTCGTTTTTTAGTGAAGTCCTTGCGTCATTATAAGTCCTGGCAAGAAAAAAAACGTATTTGAAGTTTTGTCTCGGGTTCGGATGAATGGAATGTCCTTTGAAATGTTTTTGATCAATGCTTCAATATGTTTTTGGATGCACTTTGTGGATAAGATGACAAACGTTTTTCTTTCCTATCAGTCAGTTCGATACCCTGATATTGCACATAATGTACATTTTCCTTGTCTGGGAAAACATACAGTTCATTGAAACTAAAACAGATTTTTTACCTTGAAGAAAAATGGCAGGAATATGTAACACAAGTCTTTATTGAATACTCAGAGTGCAATGGTAGAATTTCTGATTTGAAATAAGTTAATAATGAAAAAAGAGAGATTTTGTGATATTGACGACATATTTTGTGAATGATTGATGTTGAATTCATTACAATGTAATGTAATTTTTAATGTATGATAATGTTAAAGATAGGCGAAGTCTTGCACATTTTACAAACAATAAAGCAAACATTTGTCTTCTGTTTCATGAAAAGTTTAAAAATTCCTTTAAATTGTTTTACGGGCGATCTTGCTCTGCTTTCTCAATGTTTGGACTAAGATCCTAAAAGCCGATTAATCCTTACGAATAATATTGTTATGAAGAGTGTAAGACCATCAAAAGATTCGGGATTTACAACCGGCGAGTTGGTAGCATTAATTTGCATTTCTTTGCTCTGAGCGGATTCTATATCGGAAAATACATATGCATGTGTTCGAAACCTCCATTGCATCATTTACAGCAATTTATCTCTTCAGCTTAAAAATGCTTTTAATAAATCTCATAATTGCTTGTTAAATAAATATGTTTAAAAGTTTCAATTTTTTGCTTCCCCACGACATTGTATCTCAAGCCAATGATGCGAAATTCACATATGCAATCATATGTGAATTGTGTTAAGTGCTTGACTTCCTCTCTACATTGCTACCATGTGTATACCTAAAGAAGAAATAAAAACCACACCGTCATCTGTGCTGCATCATATTTAGACTTGGCCTTCATGTTACGTATCATTCTACAGCATAGTACACATTCGCATATATCATATTCATAAACATACAAATGTGTACTTGACATCTGTATCGATTATCGAAGGCAAATAAAAGAAATGCGAATAAAGAAAAGCAACAATCCAATATGTTAAAGGTGTAAAAGTAGGAAAATAAGCATAGAAATCAATTGAAAAGAAGGAAAAAAGAGAAGAAGGAGAATAACTACCATGTCATGAAAGGTGTTAAAGCTACTACAGTACATTCATATATGGATATGGATATGAGGAAACGTAGACATGTAGTGCTCTAAATACATTACAAATCAATATGAAGCAAGAGCAAATAAGTTGCATGAACATTTTGGGGTTCAGCAAACGGCCTATGCCTTTGATCTGGTGAAATTGCTGACCTGAAGTGAGATTAAGAGAAAATAGAAGGAAAAAAAGCGAATATTAGTGCACATTTATTTGTCTGGTTGTTGAATGCATAGCAAAAAGGGTTCGAAACAGGAATATATTATAATGATGCTTCAAATTGAGTTGCAAGGAGAAACATAAAAGATTCCGAAAACTGGAAAACACAGAACAAATGTCCTATTAACAGATAGGAAAAATAAAACGAAATGAATAACTCCCAATCTAAAACAACCCCATATGACAGCAAAACAGCTGTCCAGGACACTGCAACATTCAGATATGAATGGCTTCCTCTATTGAAGAGCTTGCTGAAAGATTGGCACGAACTGCAATGAAGTGCACATAATCGCGTTTAGAAAATTGATTAAAATGTACTTCGGCACTACAATGAACGTTGAGACCTGGCTAAGAATCCTTCAAAGGTCAGTTAAATCATTAAAAAGAAATTGTCCACTTGCATACCTATAACTAACTAGATATGAGATAGCTCGTTATTCAAAGTAACAAATGAATAAGTACAAATCTGGACTACAATTTCTTGGGAGGCTACAAAATGACGGGCTGTCACGCCACCGATCATGAAGATCATTTTCAAGTGATGTAAGCAATTCAAGAGGAAAAATGACCTGAAAATTTGTTTTTCCGGTGATTCCTGGATATAAGTCTTCTTATCTTCTGAGCTCATGTTTCTGATGCAATGAAGGTCAAAACATGATTTGTATAAAAATATTAACAAACAAATTTCCAAAACATAATTTATCGCTAGCACAAAATGTCCAGGGAGATAGGAAGGACGCCGAAGACCGAATGTGTAAAGTCCATGAAGTCCATAACCTCGAAGGACTCGAATAATTCACTCGCAATTCGTTACAGAAAGACAAAGTAAGAGTATTGATTTCTTTTGGACCCAAAGAGCCATTGTACTTAGCCTTCGTTGTTGTTGACTATTTGGCCAAACGCGGTACGACAAGACTGTCCCAGCCGCCGTACATCCCGGACGCGATCTTAACAGACTTCGTATTAGCAAGGATCAAAAAGCTACTCGAACTTTTCGAAGACTCAGTAGACCTAATAGTACATGTCAGGAGCACGTCGGGTTCACCTTTTAAAAATAGACAGATGAAAAGTACAGATATGATTAACGTTTGAAACAAAGGATCAAACAATTAGAACTTTTTTAACACACTTCGGATTAAAAGAGGAAAGGTATCCATAAGACAAAAGTATTAGTATTAGGAGGTTATACAATGCCCTAGGTCTATTGAATCTGGTCTATTGCAGCCTGAAATCTTATTGTCAGATCTAGTGGTCCGATTTAGTTCATGCGATATCGTCCTTTGGTCGGGACCTGTCAAATATATTGTAAATGAGGTCTATTTTCGTAGTATGAAGTTTGCAGGACAAGTTTTTTGTAATAGGACTCGTTCTGTAGAAGAGAGAGGAACATGTAATATATATTTAAAAACAACATCCGTTCTCGTAAACGCTTTCTATAATACAGAATATGAATCATCCTTCCATCAGTCTGCCTATAATTATAGTAAATCTTACATTGGAGTTAACCCAATATGAACTGAATCCTTTCACCCCTAGCGAAAAAAGTTATTCATCAAAAATTTCTAGCACAAGCTATCCATCACTACGAGAAGACAACTAGCACAGGATATAGATTTTCATCAGCTCAAGGCATTCACTCCAACGACCATCTACGATAACATGTGCTTCGACAAGTGTAGATATATGTCCCAAGATTAATAGTGCATTAGGGGTATTAGTCATCACATTAGAGGATGATGGTTACATAAAATCCTGAGCGAGTGCTTTTAGTGGTTGTTACGTGACTGGATACGTTGTTGTTGTTCTTGTGCCAAGGGAAAACTTGAACATTTAGAAATAGCAAAAGATTATCGATTTCCAAGTACTCGATAGAGCATGTTAAATGCTAAAGCTTATTTCCGTTGTCCTTGTCGTTTTCAACTTTCAAACTTCTTCACTCCAGAGCGAGCGAAAATTAAATCTAAGTAAGTTTGTTAAGCAAGAAAATTTTCACGATTTTGCAAGCGAGTGTTAGCGAAATTGAAGGACTCTACAACTATTTTTTGGTGTTGTGTTAGTGGAAAAGGATGTCATGCAAATCTGAAAGAAAATTGAATCATTCTCGAGGAAGTCACTTTGAAACAAATTTGCAGGAAAAATTGAGTCAAGGAGTTAGCCGTGTTACAGATAAATTGAGTTAATTAAAGGAAAATGTCAGCATCCTAAGATTGGGTTTCTCCATCTTGCATGATAAACTTGAAGCACTTACATAATCCTGATTGTTTTACTTGATTTCTGATTGCAGTAGCGTCAGTAGAATTTGAAGACGAAATAAACGTTGCATCATCCATAATTAAAGCAACAAACCAAAAAATCCATCTATGGGAAATGAACTGCCACCAACACTGCACTTATGTTCATCCTTTCAAACTGCTTAAAATGGTGAGTTTATCATTTCCTCTCCTATTTATCTCCTTCATTTATCACAACTATAACTATATTTATACGCCAAAAAGCTTGTCCTTAGTGCCTCGTTTATCTTAAACTCTTATGAAGAGAAGAGGATTCCAGCTAGTCTAGTTCCACCAGTTATATAGGCGATAGACTTGAGGAATTCGAGGAGACAAACAGATAAAGCGAAGGAGCACATCATAAGCAGGACGCGTTTCGATAGATGGAATGGGTTACAGCTTGACTAATTATTTTCCCAAAGACAATGAGTCTAACATATATCTATATCTTTTTTGTACAGACATAGGACGGAAATACACATTGAATAAGGCGAAGATGCAACTAGGACGGTGACTGAAATTTCAGCTCTTGAAACAGGACAAGCGTATTAACACAAACATCAATTAAATCTGCAAACTTTGAGTATCAGGAAATAGGAAAACGTAAAGGAGGATTTGATCTATTGTTTTCGTTCCACTTTGTTTTGTGCTATTTAGTAGTTTGTCTAGGATATTTACTAATGAGACTGAAAGAGAAGTTTGTATGTTCAAGTTTTAATGGGGATCCAGCAATCTCGTATATATAGAGAATGTTTTAAGGATATTTACGAGTGGAATATCGAAAATAATTCGTTTTTGTTGGTGGATAAATTTTTAAAGGTATAATTTTTTATATTATTTTTAATATTATTATTGAAATTTGAACTTCCTAAGAAAAATTATTTTGATAGTTGATGCCCGTTATTACCAACACACAACTTTGCCTTTTTTGCAACTCCTGTAAAATTTTTCTCACAATCTTATGATTTCGCGGAGAGTATTGTCCTTCGAATCTTTGGTAGTATTTTAAGTAATTGAATCCGCACCTGCCTAAATCAGAGCTTATATGGAAAAGTATTTTATTTTTCTGAAAATCGAGCACGATTACCCAGATAAAAGTGGGATAATAATTAAATCGAAGGTTCCGTAGAGGCACTGCAGGCACTTACTAACCTTACAGCGTTGTATCATAACCAATGCAGGATTCTAGAGAGTACGCCTAAACCGAAATAAGTTGATTAAACGTGAAATTAACATGGGTCCAAAAGAAGTGTAGAAGGAAATGAAAAAACGAATAAGATAGCAAAAGATTATGCAGCCAAAATGTATTGACAAAGAGGCATGACAAAGAAAAAGATACGAAGTACCCATATAGGAAATAAAGTGAGCTTTGCAAGATAGAGAGCTTTTAAAAATAAACAACGTAGGTGATAATCTGAAGTTGGCTTTGAGTCAGTGTTTCCATTGCTTTAGTTGAACGTTCTGATGTCCCTATTAGTAAGCCTCAAAGGGACCCATACATATGTGTATTGTTAGTTTCGTTATAATTATATTCAAATTCTTGTTTGACTTTGTAGTACATCATGGTCATCTGCAACCCTCAACCAATTTCTTCTACCTCTGCTGGTTTCCAGCAATGAAAAATCATGCCACGTTAGCATTCAATTCATTTGCGGCGCGAGATAGAATTTATTACCCAAGGCTAAATAGTAAAAAATAGAAAAATTCCGTGGAAATCTAGGAAAAACTCAACGCAAGACGTCAGGCTTCTTGGAAAAACAACATCTTGCACATACGTACGTTTAAATCATTTTAAGACAACAATATCTTGTATTTAAGTGCAATTTACAATACTCCACACAATAAATTATCGTGACTTTCCCTCCTACGCTGAAAACAACAATAAAATCATCTCGGATTGTTTTCCAACCCACCTTTACTTTATTCATACTCACAATCACTTCACAGAAGCTAATATTTAATTCTGCTAATTAGTCACAATTACTAAACAACATCTCAACCATTAATTAAAATTCAGAATCGTAAGGCTGAATGTGTCTTCGGCTTTCCCTGTGTCATTTCCCTGTGGACTCATGTGTTAAATAATACATTTTCTTGTGCTAGCTTTGTAAGTTCAAATAAAGGCAACAAAAAAAGAAGAAAAGAAAGATGAACGGAAGCCCTTGCTGGGACACAAACAGACGAAGTACAAGGAGCTTAGAGCATTGATTGACCTGGAAATGCAGTAATACAGTGCGCAGACCATGCTTCACACATGCTAGATGCATTCTCAAGAGATGCACTATCGGTAGTACGTAGGATGTTAGAAAGACTGCTCCGGTAGTTGTTGGTGTAAATAACAACGATTTAAAAGGGAAACAATTTAGAGAAAGATGTTCTGGTGTTGATCTTTTGATGACTCGAATCCGTCATGGACTTGATTTGTTCAATGAATCAATTTTATTGTCTTCAGCTGTGCATGTGCTTCATTCGGATGAATTGCATTTCCGTAATTTGTTTATCGAATTCATTTGAATGCTTTGATCCGGAGACAGTGATATGTATTTGAAATCAGTGACTAGCGAATGGATTTTAACGTGAAAATGGCATGATTTGTAAACAGAGGGATCGCCAGTACAACATGGATACAAGTTTGAAAAATAAATTATTTGTAATACTTGCGCAAATCTGCTTGCTGCAATGGAGCCTCCCAAATATATTAGTTGAAAATTTCAAAACTCCCGAGGATAATAAAATTGTGTAAAGTAAATTAACTTCTTTCTGCCCTCACCGTCTCTAAATGGTGGAACTACATAAAAAGTGTTCAAAGCTCATCAAAAGTATGTTGGTTAATTCTGTCAATAAAACCACCATAAACCATCAATTATGCATTAGTGTTTCCTTTTCGAAAACAGATTTAACCTTAAGTTCCGTGCAAAGTGTTGGGCAAATACCATGAAATCCACCTTTTTTCCACCTCTTCTTCTCCTCGTTATCGTCACTCGAAGCAATTTATATATATAGTTATAGTTTATACAGAAACCAATCAACTGATTGTGCGATGATGCAACAAATCGTGTGGTATGAAACAATTTCATAAATTGCCAATCACCGCCATCAGCATTGCTGGGACCAACTAAGTAACTCAGTGTCTAACTTTTGTTTTGCGCAAAGTGTATCTACCAACAACCATCCTGAAGACATAAATGGCCTGTTTGCTGTTGGCATATAAAGGCAATGGCAATGGTTGGCGGGATACAAACTCATGTTGTTGGGAACTGATGGTCGGTCAACTTAACATGATAGAAGATATTCATCAAATATAAATAATCATAGCATCATGCACTGTCCAAGTCGACTGTCTAACTAAGTACGTTACTGAGTTTCAACTGAGAGGCTTAGGCTCACTTTGCTATCTTAATCAGTTTGTTAAAACGGCTAAAACTTATGACTTGGCACGCCAGAGATACAAACACCTTTGAGCTATATTTCATGATGGTTTAGTGCCTGACTTTATATTATTTAAGGTGTGGTTAGACAATTTTAAATTATGCTGAGGTGTTGATTATTGCAAATTTTACAAAAGGAAGTTTGTTGCATCCAAAGAGTTCCGGTGGCCGAAATGACTTTTTCAAAACAATTCAGGAGGTGTCTTTTCCGAATAGATCGGGATCGAGATCCGTAAATAGAGTGAGACCTGATTTTTTGTTAGTGTCCCAAGCTTTCTGTTTATCTTGTTCATGAAAACGCACATTTTTCATGATTTAAAATGTTCATCCAACTACTAGGGACACCTGGCAAGTAACAATTCACAGAAGCGTGATACTGACCACAACGATCTGTGCATGTTTTTATAAAGAGACAATATAGCTATTTACTATTGTAAATGATTCAAAGTGGCAGCTGATTTGGGGGGTTTCAGATGTCTGCCAAATCTGTCTTTTTGTTATCTGACCGCTTTGCGCTTCACACAAAACTCTGTTTGTTTTCGTTATTGAATACATCAAATTTTGTATTGACTTGACAGCGATCGCGGGAGGATGCAGCTTTCTGCTTCTCCTCTGAAGTAATATAGTGTAGGTAAAGCACATCCAATGTTTGAAGGTATTAAGCGAAAAATTGTTCAAACTGACGAACCATGTAGGCAACATTTTTATAAGTTTTAAGAAAGGTTGCTTTAACGTCAGCCACTAGCCTCGCTCTGGAGCGGTAAAGACAAATGATTCAAAACATTAAATGGTAACGATCTACGCCAAATCTAAAAGGAACTTGCAGAATCGTTACGAGGGACTCAAAGAGCTGCTTTCGTCCCACTGAAATCCATGTGAATAAGCAAGTCAATTGCTTATGTCCTGACACGTTTGAAAAATTGAAAGAATGCGTCTGAAGTCTGCAAAGTTGTGAACGGACCGATCAGGATCGAGTAGATCTAGTGGAGTGAACGCGAGGACCAAAAATTGCGACAAAAAAAAAAAAAAAAAAAAATTCAAACCAATTACCAAAAAATCAAAAAAATTTTTTTTTAATAAAAACGAAATCATTGTGTTTGCTACGATGCAAACTGCACGTTTGAAAAGAACATTTTCTGTCCGTAATATTTTCTAATGTTTTCCATTCAAGCTGTGCAAGTTGAACATTTCATACAACACTTTTCATGCGAACAAGTTGCCTTTTCACGTGAGCTTGTAATAGTGAAAACTTTTAACTTTTGCTTTATTTAATTTTAATTTTTCTCTTTTACTTTTCATTCTATAGCAATTAGGCCCCGAAAAAATATAGCTATGAACACTTTACCTCGCGCTACTACTTAAGACGACTTTCTAGAAACTTCCTTATTTATAGCAATGCACAACCAGCCGCGGAAAAACCCATGATATTAAGAGAAAAAAATTAGCATCAAATTAATATCAAAACATAATTAATAAATTGCAAATGGAAAGCAAAGACATGTTACAATTCATCTTACATTATCTTACACATGTACACACATCGTATTGCCGACTGCATGCATTCACTCTTGCATTGAACGTGAAATTTAAGAAGTTTTTCTTTATTTTTCTACTTTTTTCATTTTTCTTTACACGCTCTAGTACATAGCAACATATATTAATCATATGTCATGTCGGAAGAAGAATTATATGTTAGTTTATTTATTGTTTGCCTTTTTATTATTGCACTGCTTTCATTGAATCTTTTACGCGAAAAATTATCCATGATATTACTACGAAAAGGTGTTTAATTACAGATTATTTTCAAAGATAATTTTTCAATTTTCCCAAGTTTAAATTATTAATATTGCATCTTCTGTTGCGAAAATAGATTTTTCAGCTTTAATTTAGAGTTTTTATATATGAATTCATTTTCTGCAGCGTGGCTACTACAAGGCGTGAACATTTATTGTAAAGTCAAGTGAAAGGACTTTCTGGGTTGAACTGAGCCATTAAGAAATGAGTTAAACTGTAGCTTGTACGCTGTATTGAAGTTCCACATCCTGCATGTACGCATTAAATTTTTGTTATCAAAGCATTGAATATGTTATGATCTCATAAAATATCAAATTGATTCATGCCAAAGTTCTCCTGCCCCTGAATAAAACAAGAGGGGTCAAATTACCACTAGCAATCACTCCCCAAAAATAAAAATATCAGAAACTTTTCCTATCTTCAAAAAAGTAAACATTAGAAAGCCTCCAAAAAGAAATTAATCCTGCCCAAGGTCATGGACCAATATAGTTGTAATGTATAGCATGAGTACGGAAAATGTGAAGAACCGCCTCAACACGAAAAAGTTACATGAAAACATAAACACATCAATGATAATGATTCGAGTGTAGAATGAAAAAATCTCCTTGGACTTGATAATGGCTACAGTTTTTATTCTTATCGATTGCAATTACCATAAATTTTTCGGTGTTATGATGCAATCTATTATTTGAGATATTTACATGGTTATCTCATGATGTTATGTTATTATTTCGAATTTAGTTTATCTTATGAGCAACAACCGTTCCAATGGTTTGTTTAAGCTTGAACCTTGTCTAGTTAAGATACTTTTCATAGGAAATGAAAATTATTTCCTTGCTTACTCAAGCGTCATCTATTTTCTTGATTTTGTACGGTCATTGCGTGGTCTTATGCGTAGTTCTTCGATTTTCCTGAAATCTACACCAACTAAACTTGGTCAGTATCTTACCTTGCATGTCCACCACTTCATCTATCCATCAACATTTTTCCACCTTTTTTTTCGCTCTGCAAACAAGTTACTCATGCAATTATTATAAACTGATTATTTGTAACGATAATCTGCAACATTCTTTATAATAAAATTTTATAAAAACTATTTTAATAGTCTCGCGCGACAAGTTGACAAAAAAAAAACAAGTCAAGATGACATAATAATCGAGTGAGTAACATTGAATGGGTGAATTAAATATCTCTCTTGCAGCGTTTGTGAGTTATGTGGACAAGGAGTTGTATGTTAGTTGTTTGTTATGTTGCGGGTAAAATAATAAATTGCAAAATTTCACTCTCAGTACTGGTACTAATTCAATCTGATGGACAGAAAGATAGTGAAGGTATTAGGTTGTTTGGTATGATCAGGTAATGGTGAGTTCATATTATGCTGGTGGAGCGGAATGAATGTCTTAAGCGAAACAAAGCATTTGGAAGGATTTTATGAAACATTATTAAGGGAATATTTCACGAGTTATTGTAAAATATTCAATGAAAAGACATTTTTATATGTAGGTATCCGCTTACACTAGGCGTAGCTATATGGTCCTCATGAGCATGAATTGTCGTTGATCAACCCCTCTTCCTTTCCTAGCACTCAAGATTTCAATCTTAATGGAATTCAGAGAGACGTTATGCAACAATTGGAGGTTCTCAGGGCGTAAATGGAGGATGCCGAATCTCGGGGTTGCCGAATACAACTGGTGAATAATTAACGCTTATTACTAGCCTTTGTAGACAGCAAATTATAAGGCCTCTTCTGAAATGAAAGCAAGAGTCTTTTTGCACTCGGTTAAAAGTACACCCTACCTGCTTCCGTAAAAGCTGGACCTATAAAAATTCTTTCAAGATAAATTCAGAAAGAAAAAACACGCGAAAAATGCCACTCCAACGAAGCTTATCTGTGTTAAAAAATTTGAAGGGGAACGATTTGAAGATTTATTTCATTCCGTGAAGAAATATCTAGAAAGCTATCTAGAAAGTTTCTGGCGTTAAGGGTCAAGCTACGTATCTATGACAAATATACGACACGAGCGTATGAATAGAGGGAGGGGGGATGTTTACCCGGAGCTTAAGATCCCCAATCGCCCAATGATACAAAAAGATATAACCAGTAAAGATCCAGCCAATGGGTTTCCTTGGCATCACAGGTGCCGTAAGTACGGCGTCAACTGCTAACTTCATGCAATTCACCAAATTCACTTTCAGAGGGGCATCACTTGCGACCATCATATTAATAACAACATATATGTTATCTAACTACCCCAAACAATAGATGACGCATCATATAAAAGCGAGTTGGATATAATTCAAGGAATGGTTGACACAACGAAACCAGACAATGTTAACATACCGAATGCAGAAGGGAGGGTAGGGTAGGTATATTGTCTGCCATTATGAAGCATTTTTCAACTTTTTTGTTTTGTGTGTCTCTTTCTTCAGACTTAACATAGTGACCCCGTTCATGAATCATAGGAACAACTAAGGGCCGACCATAGATCACTGAAGAACTTCCGATCCAGATCTTAAGAAACGACAGAATCCACTCAGGGACGTAACATTGACAAATGTGATTCTTCGAGCAAACTAACTATACACAAAAATAGGGAGACTCCTAGCCTGATTCATGGTTGTCAGTGAAAAGAAAGTAGATTAGAGTAGTAGGTATAAGTAGAAGGTTATAATTTAAAACATTCAGATGATAAATGAATAATAAGAACAATTAAGGGCCGACCGTAGATCCCTAAGGAACACCCGATTAGCACCTTAAGAAACTGCCCAGTAGAATTTTCAATTACTCACCCTTCAGGGTAGTAAGTAAACATTGAGAAATGTGATTCTTCGGAGAAACTAACTCTTCACAGAAATTAGAGGGTCCTACAATCTCGCCCCACGTAACATATCATCACTACGAAATAGAGAACATTTCACCTAATCCAGCCTACCAATTTATAAAAGAAAAAAAGGAACAAAGGAAAAGCAGATACTCATCGTAAGTGAATTATTCAATTTTCGTGGCAGCATTCTATTACTTAATTTTTGTGCTTTATCTTGGATAACTTTCGATAATTATGTCATAACTATGAATAAATGCAATTGCAGACAAGGAAAATATAGTCTAAATAAATTTGCAGTGATTAATCTAGTGTACGAGTTCCTGTATTGCGCCAAGATAGTGAGAGCGTAACGACAATTGGAATTTTTCTTTTATTTGTTTTTATTCTCTACAATTTTGAATTATTTCCCATCTAATGTAACATAGAAAACCATGCACATGGTGGTGCTTTAATGGCATTATTTATTACATATGAGTAATAAGTAATTTCTAAAACTAGTTATTGTTTCAATTTCCATCCTACCATTGTACATAACTCTTTAAAATCACGTGAAAACACCAAATTTACTGATATAGCACACATTACCTAGTTGCGATGTGTATAGTAGCATTAACACAATTAATTAAAACTTTACGTTTCATGTAATTCGTTATTCGATTTGGTTTGGTGTTTTCGCATTGCAAATGATTTCATTGCAATTAAATTAAATTAATTATATTTGGTCCAGTGCATTAACATGGGAAAGGTGAGAATGTTTTTCCGGGAGTCAGTGAAAGAAGGAAATTCCATTTTATTTGCAATATTTACATGAGGAATTTTCGGGCAGCATTTAATTGATTTCGGTGTTTTGATTTATGGGAAATGTTTTTCCAGTTCGATTCAAATTTCCTTGTTTTCACTATTTTTGCTGTTTTTTGATTGATTTGTTATGTTAAAAGATTCCAACGATGTTTTATCCTAATATTTCCGTTGGGAAGGTTTCTCACCACAGTCTAATGCAATGTATCTAAACTGAAGATTTCACATTGTTGCATTTTTAAATATTTATATTGTATGTATGCACTTTATTTATCCCACGAACTGCATTCGTTTGATATGTGTGTGCATTTTTTATAAATAAACAGAAGAGGAAGAGACTTCTGTACACTATCTGATATGCTCAATGGGATTTGAATTTCTTTTTTTGTAGTCTCAACCAACTTTGATTGCTTACCTTAGATGCGCCCTCGTCCAAGATTTTAATTATATTTTAATTAAAATCTCAGCCTGTAGGCTTCGGTTATTTACCTATTAGCCATGAAGCTAGTAGTCAGCTAATAGCATTATTATGATATAATGTAAGTAACAGATAGAGTATTACAAGGCCTTTTAATCGGTTTAAATTTCAAATAAGAGCTGATGAAGTGGTTTCATACGGGCATGGTAGTAGATACTGATGTTCAACCAGATACAAGCTTTGATGGTAGGTAACGCTATTACAGCTTGTAATTTGATCAGAATGCTGTTAGCCTCCATCAAGATAAATTTTATGTCCTGGAGGTCTATGTTAGAAGCTTCTTGATCTCAGTGGCATTCTCAACTGAAATTAACATTGCTTTAGGTTTTTAAGCCGAGCTTTGTTTTTTTTTCAGTTTCTTGAACTATTTTGTACTGCTTAGCAGCATAAGATTCAATAATTGAGGCAAGCATAAAACATGGTACATATTTTTTATTGCACATTTGAATTGTTTGTTTAACGTTTAACGACTCATGGCAATCTGAATTTCAATAGGATACGATAGTTGAAGGCGTTAGTGATTACAGACGTGTACTGATCTCCCGGTTAAGTTGCCCAGTCCAGTCTTGGATTAGTTGCCGAAAATTGTTTACTAGTTCCGTCAAGTACTTGTAAGAATTGCCAATTCCATATCACCCTGCTGTCATCGGAGCATGTCATTGACCAAAGGATATGAAAACTAAGAGGCTAATTTTAATTCTTGTTGCTCGAGGCAAGGGCATAAAATCATGTGGACATGCGGACACCATGAGAGGAGCAATGCATTTTTTGCAACAGCTACAAAGTAGAAGACAAAACTTCAGATTTTTCAAGGAGGATTGGAAATACTGATAGACTGAAAGTTGCCCGTTTAAAAAATCTAAAGATCAGATACACAGACTGTTGAATAGTAGTGCCATAGAACTATATGTTGACACCTCTTAAACTGACCCGTTTTTTTCCGGCTTGACATTAGAAAGTTTTTCTGTTAGGACCAAGTTGAACATCAAGTTGATATTACACAGTTCCTGATATGTTCTCAACAGACAGTTTGACCGGCTCTAACAAAAGCGCCTGCTTTGCTTTAGCTAAGCGTGCCATGCCAGGTCAGCTTAGACCTGACAAGGAACGTAGTATTTCAGCGCCAACATTTTTACGTAAGCATGAGTCAACGTTATCATTTCCAGTGAATTCGTGGATGACATTGCCAAAAAGAAGATTGATTTCAGAAGAACACAGAGAATACAAATCTCATCGTTCTTACTGAAATATAAGACACTCTTTCCAGAAATATTATCGACCTTACACGCACAAGACACTTAGAAAAGAAAAAAGAAGTCAAGATAATGGACTCGGAAGCATCTGATGGTTGTAGGTTCGGTGATATTGTAGAAGAATCGGTATCTTACAGGGCATTGTTCCACAGGAGAAATCGACCTACGTATTACTAGCTACTGCGTAAGTTAGAATGAAATATGAACTTAGGCCGGTGGACTGAAACTTAAGTCTCAATGTTGCACTAGGATTAAGGAATACTTTGGACGGAAAAAGAAGTATTTTTGATGAAACTCAAAGTTACACCGAAAGTAATTTAAAAATTGTTCAAAAAGTCAATTTAGTTTTTAAAAAAGTTCTGGTTATTTTCAATACTGATCGGAGGCACATTGATCATGTTGATTATTCTGCAATATTGTGAGCTTCACTACAGTATTATCATATGATTTCATTCTGGAAGTTGGAGTATTCAGTCCTTTATTTATGCTATAATATGTATTTGGACCTTTTGTTTTGTAGTTACAAAATTATAGAGGACCTAGTTTGCGATGGTAAGACTACCTGAAATCGGAAACTGTTAAACTATTACTGATAACTAACAAATCTAGGAGTTTTAATATAAATTCTCCCGACCATTTGTTGAAGCAGAATTCAGGTTGGATGAGAAGACGAGTAGGTTTTATAAAATTATACCCAAACGTTGGTTTTGGCGGTATGGTAAGAAAATTTAAACTTGTGCTATAAGTTCTCGCAAGCGAAGCGCATTAGGGTAGGTGTTTATACCTCCTGGTTTCGACGTGGACGATTTCAATTTTGAGGAAGATAGCTCCCATGTATCCATGATAGTTGGGAAGATCGGTTGATGCTTTATATCAGGGAAGAAACTAACTTTTTTGGACAATCGAGAAGCGAAATCTAGTTGCTAATTGGACCAGTGGTTCAGAGCATCAGAAATTTTATCCAACATTTTTCTAAACGGGAGGTATTAACGTTGACTCTCTCCTTACACACTTTAAGCAGCCTAATCAGGCTCAAACGTTGTTCTCCTGGTTGCGAAGGTTTGCGCTCAAGGTTGGTTTCACAAGCTTTTCGTCATCCGAAAGAACATGCTTCGTTGCAAATGTTTTCGGAGCCGTGAGTTTTGAGTCAGGACATGTTTTCAAAATTTTGGAATTTTGAAGGTTTAATGGCAAAATTTCAAAATCATTTCCTTAGACTGCTTGGTAACATCGATTACGGTCAACTAGAGTCATCTTAGCAATGCTTTTTTATGAGACTAATTTTTCTTTCTAACGAGAGAGGTTCAATTCCAATGAGCAAATTAAATACGACATCGAACTACAATTAATAATAGAAAAGTGTGCTGCAATAGAAATAAACAAGCCACATTAGCTAACAAAAACAAAAAATACACGCCTAATCCATCATAGAGCAAATTAAGCAATTTTTTCTTTTTTTTTTCTAGATTATTTCCAATGTCTAGTTTATTCGCCAATCATTTAAGCTCAACACCCTGACAAGTAGCAGCCAGATGCCAACATCATTCTCTCCGTCCTAGCCAACAATTTAATTGAACATTTATCGCGACACAAAATATCACCACAACAATAAATTAGATACTCATCATCATTGTTCCAATGAATGCCATTTTCACAACATCTGACATACATTTTCGATAAAATTTCGTTACGAATCCTTGTGTTGACACTGTTTTTAACACGCACGAAATCACACAGCAGTACTGTGGGAACACTAGGAAAAAGTCATTAAAGGAGAGAAATTATTACCAAAGGAAGAATGATGGACGTTGTAAATTTCAAATAGTGAAAATTTGAATAATATTGATTTAGAATTAAAAAAATTGTTTTTTGCTACGAGTCCTGCAATTACTATTACGTAAAAAGGGAAGAACGTGCAAACTACTGCGTCAGTTATAGTAGGGACCCCATTCAAGTTCCTTTAGAACAATGAACAGGCATATCTTCGCCTTCGTTTAACGCACGCTGATTGCTCGCCAATCTAATGCGTCGCTACTAAGTTTTTCAGACACCAGAAAACCATATGAACACACACTTAAAACGCAGGGGATGTGAAATCGTAGGTGGGATGTTTATTTATACTTTTTCCATTTATCCGTTTTAGTCAGATTCTATTGACGTAAATCCTATTCGGATGATTTCACTGCATGTAACAACACTTTTAAATAAATACACCACCTGCGATTATTCTGGAAGGTACATTCTTCCATATTATCCTGAAAATGAATATTCAGATGAACAACCAATGATATGTTCTAGTACAGTTGGCGGAAATCAAAAAATTTATGCAAATTATATTAAATTTGCATGATGGGATGGCTGCCAAATACACACAAGTCACTTGTCATGTTAAAAATAAGATGAATATTTGCATTTAAATAGAAATTAAACATTCTTCACGCTTTCGTCACTTCCTTTACGTGCAATAATTAGTTTATTAGTGGCTACAATTGGAATTGTTTTCAAATTAAAATTAAACTTATTCGTCGTCATTTGGCAAAACACTTTTACTTAGTTCAAAAATCGACAGCACTTAAAAATGAAAACTAGTAAAAATTTCGAAAGAGTACACAAACTGAACGTACCTACCACAAAGCGCCTAAGGGTAATATGCATTGCGTGATTCTCCACACATGCGTTTTATAAACAAATTCAATGTATTTTCCAATCAACAGCACATAGAGTCCAATGAAAAACTTATTCCAAATTTGGTATGATTGTTCCCGAAACAATCAATGCTCAAATTCCGCACCTGCTATCTCGAAAGCAGTGTGAATGTATCTTTTTGTTTGAATTTTCCCTTATCAATTTGTTAAAATGCTTAAAATCCTGAAGTAGATTGCAGACAAATTGCAATGTGTGCACAGTATTATAAAAATACATTTTTTTTTCTCCGATTTTTCAACAGTTCAACACTAACCTTCGTTACATTTTTATTACACTTAATCAAATCTTGTATAACAAATAATACACAATAAATCAGTTTATTAATAATAATGAAAAAAAAATAAAAAAAAAATTTCGGTTTTCATCTAGACTATAATTTGTATCAAATATCAGTTGGCGATCGTTGCTTTTTCTCATCGTTATCTCTAGTTTTGTTTTTGTTTGGGTTTGAGAATCGAAATGGTCGTTATAGATCGACCAACACTAAAAAAGGTAACAATAATTGCAAACACGCGGTAAATATTGATAAGAAATAAATATATATTTATATAAGATTGCGCATGACATCAATTATGATTGTTACTTGATAAGCAATTTACAACAAAAACAATTAGGTAATTTTCTATTGCATTAAAGCTAATTTTCTCGAATACCCGACTTGGATGTGAAATAGGATCTTCATATATTTTTTATTCGACTAATTTAATCAAAAAGATTCCTTGGTAATTCTGATAAATTTGCTAAATACATATATGTTGTAATTAGGGTATCCAGTTTCTATACAGCAGGTCCTGGGATCAAGTTCTCCCGGCCTCAGTTGAGACATTTCAATTTGGGGTTGCTGTACCGAATAGAATACGCACCTAGTCATGACAAAAACCTTCAGAGTACAAAACAAAGTCTAGCGTAGTACTGGTCAAATCACCTTTCGATGTATTTTCGATTTCGAAACAATTTCCAAAATACAGGTACCATTAAAATACAGTAAAATACACTTATCCTTTTCAGACAAATGTTCTTCTATGTCTCCTTCTCTTCATAATATGCCTTTCTATGATCCTTTTATCAATATGTTAAACTTGTATTTCAAATGTCCGTCTGTCTAATTCAAGGATAACGAATAAATGATGAAAAAAACTTTTGCCGGCGAGGCGTTTGCAACGATGCGAACTTCAAACACCGTCACGTTGGATCGTCGCTTTGGTCTCTCTCTCTCTCTCTCTTGCAATGGTAGTCCAAAAGCACTGCGCCTCTGGGAGTCCTAAATTGGGGCGCAAATATAATTCGTCTCTTAAACCGCAAATATTATTATCTGTGTGACGCCTTAATGATCTTGAAAGGACACGAATCACTTCAGTATCATTTATCTTACTTGTGTTCTGTAAAACAATATCCAAATTTTTTGAAGTATTTATTTTGTATTTTGACGAAAACACGTAGCTCTGTGATAAAGGAGATAAAGGAGATAATAGCGCAAAAATGACATCTTGTGCAAGCACGTTTTCGTTGTTTGGGTGAAATGATATTAAGAAAGAAATGCTAAAGCAAGTTTAATAATTTTACGCATTAAAATAAGTACTTTAAATTCAAAATTAAAATCATTGCTAAAGAAAACTTAGGTAATAGATGAAAGGAGCGAGTGCGGATTTAAAAACTAAAGTGAGTGTTTTTTTTAAGACGCCAATAATATACCAGAGGGTTTCCCCAGGCTGTCAAATAATGGGACCCTCTAAGACTCATCTTGGAGAACTTGTATTTGATTAGAGAATTTCGTAAGGCGTCCTGGACAATTCCGAATAGTCCCCACGATCCTGGCACACATACAAAGAAGTAGTAACCCGCAAGAAAGGTATTTCCCCAACGCGCGAAAAATCCAGGCGCCGCTGCACATGTTTTAATGTAAAAACTCATAAGGCGACCCAAAAGGTTCTGGAATTTTTGAAAAATTACGATTCTGCGAAGAATGCTGGATAAATCTGAAATTCCTTATGAATTTACAAATAATGAAGGTACCTTGTAATTGTTATTGTAATTGAATAAGCTGCGAAAGAATGATGTCTTTCTTTCGGTCCAGATTCAGGTTAAAAGCTGGCAATGTGGCTTGTAACTATGTCTATCTAGGTCTAACTACTATCAAGCAGGAATTGTATGCAAACTTATGGTGAATTTTAAATAATCCTAGGGGCTGCCTATTTAAACTTAATCACCTTAAACTTTTTTGGAAAAAAAAGAGATCGATCCTCTAAGCAAAGGGTGTTAAGAACAGACGAATATCCACATTGAATATTTCTCTTAAAATCTCACTTATGTCAACTTCTTAAATTTTCATTAAAAGTCATTAGTACTGTCACTAATGACATAATTCATTTTATTGCGCGATCTCATGTCTACGAAATCGCCACAGTGGAATAGAATTAACCAAGAAACCTGGCTTCGCCTGGTATCTTTTTTGTTCGTTACTCCCCCAGTTCTTCTCTCTGCTAAACTCTGATTACATCCCCCCCTCCCCTCCTTCCCTCTGTCAGTTTTCTCACCATTTTTCTGTGGTAGTTTTCTATATTTCTTAAGGATTTTCCCGAATTTCGAACGACAAAGGCAATTTACGTATAATACGTTCAATACAAAATAAATCCCTCTTTCATCAAAAATTCTTCAAACATAGTTCACAAAACTCTTGTCAAAAATATATTTCGTATATTCCTTTGTCGTGCAACCCTTCCGAGGAATTATTTTTCATTTACGTTCCAATTTAAATGTTCAAGGAGATTCTTACCGTCCATTGAAGTGGGCGTTCGAGTACTTTTCAATGAAATTCAGAATGAATGCACTTCCGAGATTTTAATTAAACAGAGAGCGCTTCTCTCTCTCTTGCTCGATGATTAATGCACTGGAAATGCTTCCCTTCGATTCGTTCTACAAGGGTTGATGCAATGAATAGAGCCTATAGCACTTGATCATTTTTTTTTTGATTTTAGAAACAGATTTCATCTGTAATTAACATGTTAAGGGCTTCAAAAAAGACTTTCCATGGTGCAAATCTAGGAGTATTGCTTGTCATAACGTCAAATAATTGTAATCACGTATGTCATGTTTTCCATGTTAACTTTAAAACTTTCCAAAATCAACCACTTTTTTGATTTTTCATTAGACACACACACTCCTTTCTTCTCTCACTCTCTCTTTCTCACACTCGAAACATGTAGTACCAACAGCTGTTCATATCTGACAAGCACATGTTACACATTTTAATTAAAAAAGAAAAGAAGAAAATTAGGAGGAAAAAAAAAAATAAATGAAAACTCTCACTACGTGCATTTAACCTGAAATTGGACTTTTATATGTGGAAACGCAAACTTAAACGTAATTGAACAATTGAAACGTGAAAAATTGAAGAATCATCGAAGTATCAAATCGTGAACTTAATCCACGAAATAATCATAAAAAAAAAAACTGGAGAAAGAAAATGAAGATATCAAACGGTAAAAAAGTTAAAAGCCATTATTACTCCGATTGTTGCTGGAGTGTGTTATCATTTCTTACTTTTTTCTTTCTTTTTGTTGTTGTTAATGGTGTTTTTGTTGTTCTTCCCGTATTACAGTTTGTGGGTACTCTTGGAGTATGTAAGTGATACTTTTATGTATTTTTTTTTATCCAAGTAGGATGGTAAACTTGCATTTGTTTTCCCCAAGTCAACTGACTACTGGGTTACTATTAATATGATATGGTAGACGCTACGATACAGCTCTGCTGAAGCATTATAAATGTAACCTAATTTTAATGTTGGATTACTTGTAGGGTACTATCGTAGATACATGCATATATGCAGATATCTGGTGACCGTTACATTGAACTTAAGGTAAATTTAAATAGAGAAGTAGACAAGCGCAGGTGCTTTGATAAGTGGATAAAATGATTGTAGTAACAGTTGAAGAGGGCCTAGATGAATTTAACTACAATTGTAAACTTTCTTTGTACATCTGCTTGGCGAATGAATGGAGTGAATAAATCCGATTATAAATGGAAATATCGGTAGCATAGCAATTTTCATTGGACTTTCCATGCATGAATGTGCTCTTCAATGTACTTCATATGTATTTTATGTTTCCAGCTCGTTTAAGAATTACAGAACGAGAATAAGTCCTACCGTTATGAGAAGATTCCTTTTACTGAGAAATTCTCTGAGATTTTTTAATTGAAATAATTTTTGATTTTCCTCACTGAAAAATTTTCATGCTCTTTTTGCACTCCAAGAATTTATCCTTACCATACGTTAGGCCCCATTAGGATTTTCAATCCAACGTTTGTTTATTGATGATCTCTGAGGACGCTCATAGTTATATTCCAAAAGATTATGACCGTATATCCCTAAGAACTTGTTTTTATAAATATGGCATGAACGGCATTTAAGGATACGCCAGAACTCGTTCTTTCATCTTAAGAAACGTTGGTTTCAGTTAGTTTTCTAAAGTGAAACATTCGAGATTGAAGCTTTTCAAAGAACATTGGTTTTTCTGTCGATAATTGAGCTATTTTTTAGGCAAGTGTTATTGATTTGCTTTTATAATGAGTAACAAAGTGTGTTGTGTTCAAACAAGTGCAAAAGAGACACCTACATACATCTAGAGAAAGAAAATATCTGGAAGAAGACCTCTAAATTGACACGATTAAGAGGCACCAAGTGAATTGAATGCGAGTACATCCGGGAAAATATTGAAGCATTCGGAAGATTCGAGATTTGTACCAGAAGTATCGCACGTATCATTATGTCCCCGGGCCACAACGTTCGAGCGCCCTCTGCCGAATATCAATATAAACAGCAACTTTCTGGAACTCTCTCGACAAATGCATTGAAATCAATTTCGAAAACTCACTTCTAAGACTGCTTGAGAAAGTGGAAATACCCGTGGGTACGTGTTGTCTAATTGGGGATCACTTTGAAGGATGTCACTCATCAGACGATAAAGAATGACACCAGAACGGCTATGGAGGCTCATTTGTACGATATCAAAGTTCCAGGTTTTGGTTGACGTTTGATTTACTTTATTGCAATGTTTTGCTATTTAAATCTTTATCGTTTTTAGGCGTGGATTCGGATTCAAAACCGTAGTGTCCTGTAAAGAATGTCTCTGGCTGAGACAACTTGTAGTCCATGTATTGAAAAAGCTATGGAATAAATTGAAGAATTGTTATTTCTATACGATAACTTGGATGTTATATGCAATCATGGAATTCCCTACACCTATGTCTCACTCTTTCCAGGATAAGATTGTCCCTATAATTTCAACTACAATTAAACTAGTTTAGAAGAACATTATGACGAAGGAAAATATTTCTATTTAAAAGGAGAAAACAGAGTTCTGGTATTAAGCAATGGTTCATTGAAAACACATAGTTTTTTTTAAGGACATTGTTGGAAATAGTGACTCATATTGGTAACTGCAATGCAAAAATCATATACTGCACAGTGAAATAAAATGACTGTAAGTCCTTTGAGCACTGAAATAATAAAAGAAATACCGAAGAACATGCAGAATGAACACAAATTTGTAAATATAAATGCGATATCAATCGCGTTGGATCAGCAACTTAAATGGAGGTTGATATTTGCCGAAGCTTTGCTCTAGATAAACTACATCTATTGTATAGGTGGTTAGGCTTCAAAGACTTTTAGAGGTATTACTGATGCTTAGTTCTGCTAAACCGTATGAGAATGTTAACGAACATGAAAAAGTGTGTATCGATCAGTTTCACGAGTCGGGACCTACTCGTGAAATTTGAAAAAGTAAATTGAAAAAGTAATTTGAAAAAGAATAAAAGGAACTCGGTAGAGAGGCATATTGACAGGAAAACTAATCGACAAACTCTCTCTTTATTATGGATTAGGCATTCAATGAAACTTATGAAATATTAACTACAGTGAATTAGAAATTGCCTTCACTAGCACGATAAATGTTCGGTCGGGGAGAATTCGTGGTACCCCTGACAAACGATTAAGGCTAGAAAAAGTTTGGCTGAGTACAAACTTAGGCCAGTTCTTTCGATTAAGTATATGAAGTGATAAAGTCAGCATACAAAGAATTGATCAGAGACAATGTTCTCACTCGATGCTTCGTCGGTTATACTCAAAACGGCCATGAAAGTTTGAACTCAACAGTGGTAAAACTATGTTGGATATAGCTATAAATTTTACACTTTTGTGTACAATGAGGGCTTTTCTTCAATGTTGAACACAATGAAATCGATGGATGTATAAATCAGGCCGAGGAGTGACGAAACTTGCTAGGGAATAGACAAGGATTGACGCACAAAGATTGCAGAAAGAACGCTGTCTAAAGCTTAAAAAAACAGGGAAGAGTGCCAATCGATGCGTCCCGGTCTGTGAGTTGGCACCTGACGAGAAGCGGGAGGGACGCGTGTTCGAAACCAGCTTGAGCTCTTTCCACTCACTTCCACTTCCAATATTTTCTCAATATTAAATTCACTATCGAGGTACTCGAAACATTTGATCAGAACTTCCGCACCCATGAGTCTTCGCTGAGTTAGCTTAGCAAGGGTATAAATCACTTACAATGTTGTAAGTGAAAATGGAAAAATTGATCTACCAAAACTTCTGAAATTGAGGGAAGAAACGTTTGAGAGCCAAATAGAAAAGAGAAGCAAGAGAGGGACACTAATCTAGAATGCCAATTATCGCAGGCTTCGCGAGATGAATGCACTGCAGAATTTTTCCACAAATTTTTATAAATTTAAATGCGTCTTTTTCAAAACTGCAATTTTCATGTTCCATAAGTTCCAACATCCACAACTAAATAAATAAATTTTAACTTGATCTTTATAAATATATATAGCCTGAATAAGATATTTATGGCAAAGGATTATAGGATTTTCTTTAATATGGAACAGTTTATTTGATTGTGAAAAGTAGCTAGCAATTTTTTTACGAATTTTTTTAGTTTGACTTTGTAAGGTCGTCATTCTGCCAGAAACCAATATATCCAACAATCCTTGTTTAGTACATTGTGGGCAACTTTTGTTATGTATATCAATAAAGCATTAAGGTACATCTTATCTTTGACAATTTACAATAGCTTCCGGTACGTCTGCGGACGCTTGCCAAATAAAGAGATCATCTGAGAGATGCTTCACAATCGCCATTTTCAAATAATTCATTCTGTAAAAATTATGTCTTATAGTTGATCATATTTACAATAACTTTCTTTGTAAACTCGATTATTTATAAACTTTCTCAGTAGACAAATACACGAAAATATCGATGTTACTGGCCTCTAAAGTGGCGCAATCCCTAAAAATAATTATTATTTGCTTATTGTTCAATTTGCGACGACCTATTGCCTTCCTATCGACCTAAACTATGTATAATTGCACCCACAGTTTATATAAAATGTTAACATCCCACTCTGCACAATAAAAGCTAAGGATGATAATAATATCCAGCTATGATAATTGACCCGTCCATGCACAATCTACGAGGGCAATGGACATTGTGCACGCATGAATACATAATTATAACACGTTCATTTATCTGTCGCAGCAGCTTGACCGTTGGCATTTATAGAGTATCATCATTCATTTCGGAGCCATTAAATAGCCTTCTATTATCGTGTAAAATTTATCTAGTCATGATATGGACAAAGAACAAAATATACCATCAGTGTCATTGGCCACAGTCTTTATTTCCTGTGTTCCATTTTAAAATTTCTGATGATGTTGCATGTTGAGCGAATAAATGATGGCAATTTTATTGTTTAATTGATTATTACATCCACTAAATTTTTGAAAGCACTTTTCAAAAATTTGATTGAAAAATATATTTTTATGTCTAGGAACGGATTTCATTAAACTTTTGATTAATAAGACCTTAATACGAACCGTTCAAAATAGACAATCAGGGGACGTAATTCTGTCCAGTGTGCCAAGGCATGTCGAGAATTCATTTAGGCTCTCTTAAACAAGCATCCGTTCTTTATCTCTGAAGAAGAGCAAACCGTCTCTCTAGACACATCCCCTTAAATTCAAAATGGCAGACTCAAAGCAACCAGTAACGGATTAAGACGGAAAAAAGGCAGCTGCACCGGGATGGGAGGGGGGATATCTACAGCTGTCGCGCACAATCAAGGCAGAAACAGATATCGTTGCAATATGCATTGATGACTCGAACAACGCTAATTTCCTTGCAGAAATATCGCGGTCAATCGATCTTGATTTGCTAGGATCTCCTTGATTGTCATTGAGGAACTCCTTGAAATTTCAGGTCGAGGATCATAACAGGTAATGAATCATCAATTCGAAATCAAAGTTCAATCATCCCATGGGCTTCTGACCCTCAGACACAAAAAAGGTCGAAAAATCCGATCCCATGTCAAAATAATGCTGATTATTTTCTTGATGCTAGCAGCATTCTTCACGTCAAGAACATCCTTAAGCCTCCGTGAAATACCAGACTTACTGTACTGAAGATTTGCAATGTCTGAGGGACAGCGTTTATAGGACAAACCCTGTAGAAAATTTAAATGAGTGGCAACTGATTTGTACATCTGGGCAAGGATCCAGCCAATTCAAATCATGGGTTCTTGGGAAAATACTTGATCGTAGTCACAGCTTACCCAAATTCTTTGTAATTTCAACTTTCAGAAAGTAGCGAACTTGATCGATTACTTGAAAGAAAGAACTTTAGAGAGGATTCCCGAAATTAAGTTCAATGCGTCGAAAAAATTGAAGAAAAAGTAACCAAAGAATTGTATAAAGATTGTTTAAACAAGAAAACACGTTCCTGGAACAAATGCGGGCGATGCGAAACTGAATCCTTGGAATAGAATACAGACATGTTACTACTAAAGGAAGCTTATTTTATTTTAACACCTTAGCCCGCGTTCTTTTCGAACAAACCTCATAGAAGCGGTGAAGATGGGCACAATTACCAGTGTATGAACTTTCCAACTGTTCAGGTACGAAAAAATGCCGAGAAAGTTGCAAACTTAAGCTGTGCCCCATCATACACCTGGAAAGGAGAGGCCTCAACATCGAATTGCAACCAGTTGCTATAACTTGACAAAACTGCAATTTAGATATCGAGTAACGAGACATTGTTAATTAATCATGCATGATTTTAACATCAGTTGAGTTTCCATTTCGTGTCCAGTTCACCACCACCTTGACCCAGACTAATCGATTTTCACCTGTCGACGGGAACATTCATTTTCCGCTGCGACCATAATGATAAATTCGCCGCTCAGTGTGGGGTAATAAGAATGTCACGTTGAACATTAGATTACAATCTATGTGTGTAAGTGGATAGGATCGGTGTAGTGAGCGGAGCCAATAAAATGTCTTGAAGGTGCTATTGCTTGTTTTTTTTTAGTCTTCTCTTTTGCAATTTGCAATTCAACTGGGAGGTCAGTGTGGTACGACCAAGTAGTCAAGTGGATCGGAGCGTTGGCGCAAGCAGTCTAGCCGTTTCCTACGTGATTTCTTGTAATTAGATAAATACAAGGACGGAGAGTTATCAATTGGACTGCGATTTTTGCAAATTATACCAGGAAAACAACAAAGGCGGTCAAATTGTAGCACAAGTTTCCTACGCAGATTTCACAGCTCACAAAAACCACGCATTCAAACCAAAACACCCAATCAAAAATCCGCATATATGCAATCAAATCAGCGATTATTTGCTCGTTTCGGGCTAAAAATTTACGTAGCTATGGTGAAAACGAAATCCTACATAGCGAATCGTTAGAGTACAAACGAATGGATTAGTAACCGATACGACTTGATCTTTTAATCCGCTCTATAGCCGCCAAACTAACCATCTTTTAACTGGTCGTCTTCGATCGCTTCTTCGGAGCCTTCTCTAAGTTGAAAATCACATCGAATCGATTCTATCTGTTCAAGGTAACAACTTTCTATGCAAATCGATGCAATTCGATGGAACATAAACTACATCCGCTGACTCTAAATAGACCTTTGCACCTGTATTGCTGTCTGTTTGGATGTTATTGTTGTTACATTGCGAGCCTTTCCAGGCCGGTGGGCCTGCAAAGCAGAAGCAACAACAGAAAACTGCATGAAGCATGTGTGTAGTACCTCCACCTTTGCAAAACGACAACTCTTTGGTAATTTATTCCGTGGGAGTTTGCTACCATATAGTCCGATGTATTCAATATGGAGCTAACTAACGTACCTGTGCGGAAGAGTTTGTGCTGCAATTGTGCAATTTATGATAGAAATTTGGTAGCTTTGTTGAAAAAATTCAACTCATTATGGATGGGCACGCGAAACATGCAACCAGGTCACTGCATCCGAAAGAAATTTATCCTTTGAACTAGAAATTATGTCAACTTGACTTCATTATAGTTGCCAACTTTTGAGTTGGCTCATTTTCAAAGTTGTAACATGCATTCTACCTAAGCTCTGATCCGTATTGGACATTTTTTTTCCAGGATACATTGTTAAGGATCGTTTTGTTCGTTGTTATTACACATACTATAGGAGAACGCTTTCAGATTTTTGCATAATCCGACAAACATCACCTCGAGTCCTGCGGTTAACTTCAATCCATCCACCGCGATGCTAATGATAGCTGGCCAAAGACTGGCTAAAGCATTCCTCTAGCTCAAATGCACGTTTGACCATTCACAAGACAAATGCCACAAATAACACATATCTAAGTACAAATGTCGGACTGCTATCATTACAAAAACGATTATGTATCGATGCATCGTGTCAGCTATATATGCGATGGTCATTTTTTCAGAACGTGTGTTGTCTTTTGAGTGAAAGTCTTGCATCGCCATTGCCCCACGGATGGTAGATATCGATACAGCATGGTGATTACCTCTTTGTCCTGTAATTAAGTTTGTTTTGATTAAAGATAAATTGCATGGTCGGAGCATATAGTACGCTTTCGATTAACTGACCACTGCTACGGCATTGAAATAAAAACTTCACCACAAGTATGTATGACCCCTACGGGCCAATACCAAATCCAACCTGTACGTCGTAGAGTTCTTCAATGTTAATGATATATGCAATTTTGATTTTTTTGTCAGGATGGAGAGACATGGTCGGACGGTAAAATGAGGTTAGTCGAGAGGATGAAATTATGTTGTCTTGTTCAATAAGAGCACTTTCTACGAAAAGTTCGTTGACGGGAATCGATTAAAAACAATTCAATGTGTTATTTTATTAAATCATGATTAAACTCATCGCAACTTTGTGCATGCAACTTACTTTTATATTCTATTCAATTCAACGCGCATACCTGCAAGGGAAAAGTTGAAAATTAATGGCTTTGATCAAATTTGTTACGACTCAAAATAAATATATTAAGAAGGTAAAATGAAAAAAAAATTAATTTCCAAAACGTGAGTAATAAAAATGTGCACTGAAACTATTTTGCAGCATGATTCAGCCGCCAAGATGGTCATCAAGCATGTTTGTCTTCCTTAGCGAGTTGCTCATACACGCCCACATCACATTGGCTACTAACCTATGTGATACTTGACAATTTCACACTCAATATCTCATCATATGTGGAAGCTGATTCCTCTACGACATTCGTGAAATTATTTGCATCATAGACGAGAGATTGCGACTTTAGATATTAAGATTTTATTACTACCGGCAACGAACGGACGTCGACTGCAAATTGTTGGACTTGTCTAAGTTCCCGCAGGCAATAAAGGAGAAATTCATGTGTTTTATTATTTTCATAAATCTTGCTGTTAATTGAAAATTTCACTGCTAACGTTACAATGCTTAGTTTAGCATTAACGATTTATTTAAGCTCAAAATGTAATATTAAATGCATTAAATGTAGTGGGCAGTAGAATTTTACGTGCCTTTTATCAATAAAAAAATGTATTTCTCTCATCCTTTTCGCCCAAGGAAATTCAAATATTGAATTGGACAAAAAGATACTTTTAGTCCGATATTCCGTCTTTTTTGAAAGATCTTTTGTTTTTGGTTGGTTGACATCATACTTGTGTTCAGAAACGTTAAAATAATCAAAATGTATACTGAAAATATAACGCAGCAACTAAGGCCAGTGTCTTAAACTCGAATTAAGGGTGCAAAAGGCGTGTTTCGAAGTAATAAGCTTTGTGTGCTCTCGTTCTTCTTCTTTGTAACACTGCAACCCTTTTCGGGCCCATTACATCGTAGTACGGCACGAGTACCATTGGGAAAGTCCAACTTCGATACTGGTAGATACAGAACATTCCTGACGCATTCCTGTGTACCTCTAGTCACCACGATACTCCGCGATTATTCAACATTCCTACGGTCCATTCGTATAGACGGAGGTGTATTCAATCATTCAATCAACCACCCTAGTTCTATTGTCTTTTGGAGACAATAAAACTGGGGGACAGAGATCTCGAGAGCACCCACGCCTATTGGAGTAACATAAACCCATCATTACGGAGGGAGTTAACGCAAAATTCTCGATTTTTCCCTCTTTTTGACATTATTTGATGACTCGACTGAAGTAAAAACCTAATAGGCTGCAAGAAACTCAAAATTGTAAGAGAAAAATTACGTAAATTATAGCCCTAAAAATTTCCAATAATCCTAAAAAATCCGATTATCCTTAGCACTTCAAAAATAAAATGAAAAAAATTGCAACGATGCAAACGTTATCTTATCACAGTTTTGTATACATAACACTTCATTGTCCTGGACATCCAGCTGGTCTTCAATATCATCAGAAGAGAATTAAACACTTTATCGCAGTTCTTCCTTAGCTTGAGCCCTAAATAAACAAATTCTTCAACTTCAACCTAATTTTTGGTATTTTCCTTTGATCTGTAGTCCTGCTTAGACAGGTCATGTACTATCCACTGGTACAAGTGATACTTGATAGAAGCAACGTCTGATCAAAACAGCAAAAATAATTATATAAATAATAATATAAAGAAGAGAATTTTTATTGTGTCTGTTGGTTTTCCTTAAGTTTTCGTCTCATTTTTATCAGTTATGGTCAGAAGAGAACTTCAGCCATGGTTTCGTAAGATTTGAGCTCGCACGGTTTTCAAAGGATGGATTTTAAGGTAAATATGAGATTGCGTTACCCCCTAATATTTTTGCGTGTGCCTTTAGCTCTTCGACCGAATTTAAGCATATGGGAGAACTTGTGCGGATAGTCTACCCATCCAAACCCATTTTGGGTCTCGTGGAGAACCTTAGCTCGATATGGAGTGCATTCGAAAAGGGCGGCCTTCAAGTTGAAAAGGAATCTACCTATCAGAGGATGGGTCGCGACCAATAAATTTCACGGAAAGCGGCATGCTTTCCTACTGACATGAAGCTATTTGTTCCAACTTGATAAGTCTCTAATAAAGGATAAGTTTCAAATTTGTTTCTCCCTGAAGTCATGGTCTGGAAAATTCCATTATTTGACTTATATCACAATCTGGATTTTGAGCTCAGGGATGTCTAGACTTTGATGCTGAGTAGAAAGTCTGGTGTCATGACGTGTTTCAGCTTGACATATATACTGCCTTATGTATTTCATGTGGCATTTATCGCCCTAGGAGGCCTTCAGATCTTGTTAATGGAATTACTAATATGGCGTGACTGGGTTACGAAATTCAACAACGATGTCCAACCAGTCATTCAAAGACGGTGCCTTCGGAGTCACTCCGTCTCTCTCATTAGAGTGCCAAACTTTTCTGTGTATTACTATTTTCTGCTTAGGTTATCAATGTCGGCGTCTAAGAATCTACAACGCACGACTATGTTTCTTTGATTTTTTTGTAAAACACCTATTAAGCCTTGCCATATACGCTCGGCGACAAAACAAATCTAAAAATTTGCAATTTTTCAGGATAAGCATATTCAGAAATAGATTGACTAAGCTTAGCCAGATTCAAACGCATTTTTTTAGGAAGTAACTAGGGATCATATATAATCTCCTTGCATAAACCCAGCTTTTTCGCATCAGATTCTGATAACCACAGAATTGCTAAAATACGTGAAATTGGGTATGGTACAAACGGCCTAGATTTGAGCTTCTTTCCACTCAGTTGAATCCAAATCGAAAGTTTTTCGGCCTCCCTTATTGTTAAATATGTCAAAACTTAGTGCATATGCTTTAAAATAGAAGTCAGAGTAGAAAGACCCTCCGGTCAACATAGAACATTGTTGTTGGGTCAGAGTCTACACATAGATTTGCACAGTATTTCGATACGGAAATGATTTTGCCGGACATATGAGGACATAGAATGGAAATTATTCACGACGTTCATACTGTATCGAAGTTAGGGATTCTATAAATTACATTCTGTCTTTGAACAACTGGGGTCATCAATCTATGCTCAATCTACTAAAACAGGAGCAAACTGCTCAAGTGGTTTTTCAATTTTCAAAATGCCAACTTCCTAGATGAATTCCTCCACAAGATTTAGTTCGATAAATTTCTCAGGGCATTTACACAGAATGTTTGTTGAGTTTGCTAATTCCACCCAACAATGATAGCCTCCGCTTTCAAAAGACACACTTTCATCAGCTACGAAAAGATATCGACATACTCTAGTACAAATCTATTTTTGACGACTATTGAATAATAGATACGCACCTCCTTCTCATCAATCACTGCGTTCTCGTCACATCAATTTTCTGTTGATGTAATTCATTGACACACTTATTTTTCTTTCCTTTTTTCTTCTCTCTTGTATTATTTATTTAGTTATTTTTCGATTTGCAGCAGCATAGATATATGTTATCTAATTTTCTTCTGATGTTATTTTTAGCATTTTGATTGACTGCAACAATAAAATGTTGCCCGCCCTAATGAATTGCGTTCGAGAAAGTGCATGAATGCCTTCGATTCAGCTTCGTCTTCTCCTTTTGTGAAAATACAAGTTTGAAATTCTAAAGAAAATTGTTGAAGTCGCTGAGTCTGCATAGACATGTAACGTTGATAGGAATTTATCCTATTATCAGTTAAATTTCAAATAGGTCTATTCAATAATTTCGAAGCATTCGCTGGATGCTGCTTCAATGTAGGTCCAATTTTGAAACTCGTGTACAAAATGACATTAAAACATGCCAAATTTTATAGGACTCTATTCTGTACGAAACACATGCAATTAAGCAATTACAGGCAATCAAACTAGTTTAAAGTCATTCAGAAATGCCGAAAAACTCAGACAATTGAATGACTTAATTCAGTCACACCTCAGCGGACAATTTCTTTTTTAAAAGTTCATCAAGTAACATTTTAACGCTCGAGGGGTCATTAACAGTTCAACAGGCAGTTGGTAAAAACGCACATGGAACATGAGGACTGGCATGTGCCTTAATTATAATAAAACAACTGCTGTCCGGATGACAATGACCCCTTAAACCCACAAACAGATCCCCAAGAAACCACTCTTGGTATCACAATCTTTTTTAAAACTATAATTTTTATCGTCAATTTCGCGCACATCTCAAATTACTTGGGCCGGTTTTGTTGTTATGATTTTCAGTTGAAAATCATTTAATCGAACAGCATCGCGCGCACTCAAATATCTGAAGTAGATTGAAAGATACTCAGACGATGTAGCAAAGAAATAGGAGTAGTAGAAGCAGATAAATTTAGATTTATTTCTCGAGTTGAATTTTTTTTTATTTGAGTTTTTGTTCATTGGCGCTAATTAATGGGTCGCAAACTAAAATTAGAAGTGAAATGGTTTTTTATCATTTCGGTGTGCATTTGTTGAACTAAAACCCGATTTCCGCCAGGCAGCTCCGAAATATTGAGTAATTAGTCTTAATTTTTTTTGTGACGTCTTCGTTGAATTGAACCTGACAATGTCATTGACTGATCCCCATTGTTACATGCGGGCTGCAACTTAGTTTCAATGGTATTTTAGTGCATGTCGCAGTCTGCAAGAACATTGAACTCTGACCTCTCACAAAAGAGACCGTCTTCGAACCATCCTTCCAGGTAAAAAACAAGTAGCCGAGTTTGAACGAGGCCAACAATATGTTTACTTCTTCGAAAATTAGGACCTAGTATAATAAATCGTAATAATTTCTTTCAACATATTTTTCTTCAAAGTTTTCTTAGCAATATGCTCCGGGCTATGTGCTTAGGGTGCAACTTTGAAATGGAATCAATTTTCTACCTGTGTTTAATCTTTGTATTTTGCGTTGGAATTTCCAGAAGCCTTTTTGTATTAAAAGGCAATGAATAATAAAATTTTATTGCGGTCGTTTAACATAACCGAACCTTATCGTCCCTTCGGTGAATAATATTCAAGATGCTTCCTTATAATTCCAACCAAAATGATTGTAACAGGAATTACCTAAGCAATATTTGAATAGACATACAATACATGGACAAAAAACATATTATCCTGCTACTAGTCACACACAAAGCGATCAACTTCCTTCTCGATAAATCTCTTCCCACACACAAAGGAACCCATTAAATCAACAGGAAATAGTTTACCAAAGTGGTACGCGATACTACCAACCCCCAAACAATGAAATGAAAAAAATTATGCATAAAAAAACGCAAAATCAATCAAATGCATGTCTCTGAGAGCAGTGGAAAACAATACTTACTACATTAATGGCTCAAAAGGGATTGTTTCAATGCATCCGTGTTTTGCGCTTGTCGACGTATTGGAAAGAAGGATAACAAAACATTTTCTGCTGCTATTATGCTATACTTCGATTGAACCAGCATGCAACTAGAGAGTTCAAAATGCTATTCATGTGAGTCCCTTCCCTCCACCCTAGAAAAGTTTGAACAAAACCCACGCTTGTAATGTACTGGCAGGAGTGAGTAAGTGCTACCGCTTCTGTGTTGCAATGAACTGCAACGAACAGATATCAGCGCTTTTTACCAAAAGAGGAAATCAATATTATAAGCAACCAAGCGTACGCTGTCCTTTTTATATAGGTCGAAAGGATAAATTACTTTTGACTTGTTCGCACGTAGTGGAAGTTCAAAGGAATCTTATAATTATACCAAAAGAGTATTGACTTTATTGGTCACGTATATGTTTGCAGAATGATTCGATTGTAAGTGGGCGAAATTATTGACATTTCAATACCTTTCGCGTATTCGGAGTATTCAATCGATTCTATTGAAAATAAGATATGATATCTGAATCTAGAAATGAACCATCGTCAAGGATGATTTTTGTTTTAAATTAAGTTTATTCAAATTAATATGTTGCCAGGAAGTCTTCGACTCTAAATGTCTTCTTACTAACAATTAATTTGTTTCTACCGGAACCAACAGATTTTCGAAAAGATAGGACGAAGATGCAGCTATTGGTTCGAGACAGTAAGAGGTGTCATTTACGAAAGACACCGACCGAACAGAGCTGCAGCGCCATGGCGATGAACGGTTTCCAAAGATTTTAATATTTTTTCAGAACATTTTTTGCAGGTTTTTTTGATTTTCCATTCATTTTTGAGCAAGACTTTCAACTTTTACCAGTAAACCAACACAAATGAAACATAAATGAAAAATTAATATATTGATTGATGTGGCCTCGAAAAGTATTGTATTCACCTCATTACAAGACAGACAATGAATTCCAGCTGCATCGAAGTATGCATCTGTTAATTCCCAAACAGAAATCAAGATTGAACGCCTTTCTCCAGCAGAGGAACTTGATCCCAAGAACTATATCCACCGGATCCAATAACCGCCAACGTTGATAATAATACGAGGTATCCTAGGTATGAGCTAAATTCTTGGTACCCGAGGGGGAGTGCTCTTCAAACGCGTCGAATTTCTCAAAATAGCTCCTTCCTCGAAGCTTCTATATGATTAAAACCTTGTCATATTCGATGGGGATAGCATGAGTTGATTGTACAGGACAATCAAGTGAGATAATGTCATTATGCTGTTTCCAGCCAGTTATGAGCCTGCTCCTGCAAAATCCAAGCTTCATTTTTTTCTGGAGAATATACCATTGCCAGTTGATAACAAGGGTTTCTTGTTAAATATGTAACGAAATACCTGACATTTCGGATCGTATAAATCAAAATATGCAATATTTTGAGACCCACGAAGGTTTTGAGGATTTGTTTCCCAAGAAATAAACGAATTCTTTGGTGAGTATCGAGGCAGTCATCTTGGTCCTCTTCTTTTTAACATTTTCGGATGTACAGCATTTTTACCAAGCCGATGGTCTTAAGTTCTACATTGTTTTTACGTCCCGAAAAGACACTTTATTTTTTCAATGTAAAATTAGGTCACTTTCACTTAGGTTCGAAATTTGTCATATAATAAGTTTATTTCGTATACGCTGGGTAGCATCAAGTGGGTAGCATAGTATAAATCCTATTAATCATTGATCTAAATTGTATCGACCGATAAAGATGATCAAAAAATACATCTGAAGAATATTGTCAACGTATGCAAAAATCGTTTTATCTAGACATGGTAAAAGTTTGCTTTGCCCAGCACACTAAACATGGTCAATATTTGTTTTGTCCAGAACACAAGGGCAGGCGTTTACAGGCAGGTTTACCAGATGATAAAAATAAGATCATCATTAAGGATCTGCGTAATCAGCCAAAAATAATAGGAAAAAGGATCAGATCATGCACCTTCAGGTATTGATGAAGAGTACAAATGTAGTTTCAAAGCAGGTAAATCGACGATGTACCAATTATATCTAGTCAAGCAGGTACTTGTGAAAATCTGAGCGATCAATATTGAGGTAGTTTTTATGAAATTCATGCATACATACGACAGTAACAATCGTAATTTACTGCATCAAATAATGCTTGTTTTGGCATTTCGACCCCAAACCAACATCAACAACCAACTCATCGATGCCTTTGATAAAAATATTGGACTAAAACAGGAAGGCGGGCTGGTCCTAGAATTATCCAATCTGACTCTAAATAAAGTAATAAGAAAGCTGTCTGTCGCCCACTGCTATACAAGTCAGGTCATTTGGCAGCCTATGCGGATGACAGCATAGATCTGCTATGCTCACTTAAAAACACGAAAGGACTATTCCTGAAAGCTTTTTGAAAGGTGGTTTTATTCAGTTTTGATACACAAAACTGCTTCATACACAAGAAGACATAATTTCAAATATCTGTGACCTCAACTCAAACATACTGATTGTCTTGAAAAGTCGGGTCCTGTGAAGCGAAACCAGCATAGAGCTGCATAAAATGTTTGACTTGCCGAAGGTCACAAAGGTTGTCAGACTGCGGAAATTGCAAGGAGATGGTCACGTGTATCATATGGATGAACAACGGGTACATGTAAAAATATTTGTAGGGAGAACTGAAGTGTAGAGACCAGTGACGAAGCCCAGTAAACACTAGTTGGACTCTGTAAAGGAATGTGGTTGATCGCTGCTCAGATTTCGAAATTGGAGGACGTGATTGATAGGCCAAAACAGTTTACGTCACTAATTGATGTACCAAGCGAAGGGCAGAGAGGGGCCATAGAACTACCAACAAGAAGAAGAATTTTGTTAACTGAGGGGAATAGCATGGATGCTTTTGAATCATTCTAATGAAAAAAAAGAGGTCGTGAAAAGTAATGACTAAGGAAAGGATGTGCACAAAGTCATGTGCACGCCACTCATTTAATTCGTATCAAAACGAAAAGTTTCTTTCTTATCAGCACTAGCCTCGAATACTCTTCTTTTCAATTTGTCCTAATTTTCATCTCAAAAACATTTTACACTTTATTTATTTTCCAGGATTTTGTTCACTAGTTTTCACGCTTCCAATCAAACCTATCGGAAACTAAAATTACGCAATCCAAACTAGGTCAACTTACTCAATATACTTCTTCTGTATGTCGTTTATCGAACTCCCTGCATGCTATCTATTTTCTTCAACACTTTTCAACTGTGGGAAAATATCAATTTCCCGCATACGATCAATGTAAACAAGACGAAAATTATGTTCTGAAATCGACACTAAATAACTGGAATCGTGGGAGAAAGTTCATGCAACCAAAATAACAGATCGTGTAATTCCAAACATATTATAAACATTATCCAACTGAGAATCGTACAAAGATACAAAGATACTTCATTTAACATGAATTGAACAGACTGAAAAGAATTTTTGATCTCTGCTAACGTTTGCATTGCATTTTGATAAAAAAAAAAATCATGATATCGTGATGATCTCGATAAAGTCGAGTAAACGAGGGAAAAAAAGATGATTCAAGAAAAAGGAGGCTAATAGAAATAATGTTAACAAAATTTTGGAAAGTATAAAATGGAAAATAAATTGTCTAAATGACATACTCAGACGTACAAATGAACTTGATATATGAATATCCTCGTATGAATGATGAACTCAACAATGGAAAATTTATGCGATAATGAAAGTGCAGATTTAATGACTTGTGACGGAAAGAAATTCCTTGCCCTTTCGCAATGCTCGCAAAGTAGCTAAGAATGAAACAATGAATTTTATCAGTTTTTGAAAATATGAACAGCAAACCTATCACAGCTTTTGATGTTTGGCCTATGATTAGTGAACTTCATCGAGAACAGAAGAAAGATTCCAATTCCTTATCAGTGAAGAATATGTCCATCCGATTACACTTAATTAGCTAATTAAATTGTTTACTTATTGAAAAAAACACGTTTCCGATTAACAACGAAGTCAACCTTCTGGATGGCGTCTTGTAGACAGTTGAAAAATATGCGTTGCATATAGTGTAGTCTTTTTTGTGTTATCAAGACTAGAATTAATATGCATTGTCTGACCCTTTACCAACAAGGTCACTTCCTAGTGCATTCAAATTGACTCTCACTGTTGTCTTTGTTGGTTTGGTTAGTTGCGACTGGCAATGGATGAAGGCATGCTTGACGATAATAGCAACTGATAGTGTTGAAACATTTAAATTAACATATACAAGCCTGCATCAATTTGAATTAAAAGCCAAATCCTTCTCAATAAGGATTCAATGTGCCTAAAAAAATGTATGGTCTCTACCAGGTAAATGTTAGGTGTACCAGAATTAGGCCTTATACCTCGTTACCTATTTCCGATCAATCATAGTCGGGCAGTTGAGTTTGCCCTATAAATGTCTCAAGAGGACCCTGTACAAAAGAATAGACGGTAGGCACAGTATAGTAAAGCTTCTGATATGAAAGAGCCTTAAATATTCAAGAGGACCTTAACATAGGAGGTTCACCATTTTGAGTACCATTTGATTATTCTTCATTAAGCATGGAAGCCTGGTCTCGAAAATAAAGAAACCAATTCAACCTGCGTTTCACGTCTCTTTTTCACTTTTTTTCGCCTTTCTGCCGAAGTAGCTGTCAAAGTTATCTTTATCTAGTTATCTAAGAAACAAATGCGTAAAGAAATCACGAGTGAAGAGCAGAGAATTGGAAGTGAAAATGCAGGCAATGCGATCATAGCGATCAATTGGTTGCATTTGGTTTTCATAGAAAATGTTGAAGGTCTTTCGAAAGCGTCACAATTTACCTTTCTCAATTCATATATTCTACAACATGAGCATAGTTTTGAAAACCGGCTTGATTTTTGTTTCTTTTCAAAGTTTTAACCGTAGGATAATGATTCGCAAACCTGAGATGATCTTAGAAACAATTGTGGATTATTTGTGAACTCTTATTTCAAAGCAAAGCATGCTTTTATGCGATATTTTTTTTGCGCAGGAATCAATCGAATCGAGACCCTTTTCATCCTTAAATCCTCCGTTAAAATTTCTTGAACTGAACTTCAAGTCACTCCAGACTGCTCCATAATTTCTTCAATAGTCCGTCGTCGATCTTCCAGGATAATTTCAAGTTTTTGTGAAATTATCCTGGAATTAAATTGTCAAGTTTTTTGTGTTTTTTCACAAACATTTTCGTCAGTTCGGGTCGTGGACGGACAACCAGACCGTAAATTTATATCTCGCCATTTTGGAAACGAAAGAACCACTCACAAACATGTGCTTTCCCAATAGCAGCATTATCCTTGTAGGCCGTTTTCAACATTTCAAGAAATTCTGTTGCAGTTTTTATGAGAAAAAAGCAAAACAATACGATAGCGCGCTTCCACTAGTACGGTGGAAAGGTGAACTAGTTAATTATTTTCAATATTTGATTTCGAGCACTTATACCGTGCCGAATTTTACGAACGCATACATTTCTCCACTAAAATTACGTAGCAAATAATATATTAAGGGTGCGGATAGGCCGCATCATGATCAGATCAGTACCATTTACGCAATCTACGAGTACATCTTTCCTATGTCCTTCGCGCAGTTTTGTACCAATCTTCAGTGACATCGTTCTGCGTTTCGCAAAAGTCAGGGTCATTGATATTCCTTGTCCTGGTTAGTAATGACCGTAGATTAGTTCAAAATGATAATTTGTTATGAAATATAATAGAAACTCAATACAATTTCATTGTCTTTTCTTTTTTTTTTCAATTCTGGGTTCTGTCTGTCTTGACTCTCCCAAAATGGCCATCCGTTCGCTATTTAATTCAAAATGATCTACGGAATTTCGTGTGCGAATAAACGAAGAAGAAATCAACATGAGCTTGATCTTGGGAATGAAGTGAGTGTACAAGCAATCGACATCCTCTCCCCCACCACTTTCTTTTCTGAAATGTCAGACATTGCAACTGCGGCTTCTACAACAACTGAGCCAGTTTCTTACTGAAACAGCACTCCAGCTCTAACTTTTTCTATGCTCTATTGTCTCGCGCAATCTTCATATTTGCTCTGCGATATAGAATTCAAAAGAGTGGCTCCCTTTTCCAAGCGTTCTACCATAATTATTTTAACAACGTCCCAAAAACCCGCTGCGATAACATTGGCCATTGAACTTGTGTTTGTTCTTCCAAGTTGTCCTTCGTTGTTTGGTTTCAAGATAAAGATGGTGGAACTGCGTACCGTCTCTAGTCACGAATCAGGTTAAAAAGGATCAGGATTCTTGATCTATTTGGAATTTTCGGGATTCAACTATGAAATGTAACCTGGGGCTTTTATGACGCCTCGATTGGTATTCTCAATACACAACGTGTGCATAATGTGTCATTCATACACCTTGCGCTGTGTACCATTTTCTAAGGGTGACCTTATAGACCCTATTTTATCACAGATACCCTTGTGACTGAAACCCAATTCAAGCATGCGTTGAATATCATTACGCCGTTAAATGTGACTATTTCTTCCAACATGTTATATATTAAGATTTATAAATATATAACCCCCAATAATTCAGTTCTTTTCAAAAAAACAACACAACATAATTAATATTTTTCGTAAAAAAAAACTAAAACGAAAAGTCCTTACAAATCAAGTCATCGGAATTAATGGATAAGTTTACGTTTTCAATCGTCCTTTTATGGCACATCAGGCATAGAATAACGGAAGTTAAAAAAAATATCCAAACAATATTAGGGCTGCATAACTCACTAAGGGTTAGACACTTGTAATAATCCCCTTGGACATCTGTTTTTTGCCGATTTTGAAAATAGTTTTAAAAAAAATTTCTTTTTACAAACACTTTAGTTCACTTCTATACAGAAATAGTTTATAGCTATGAAGGTTTCAGCCAAATTGAGGAGACTTCAGTTTATTCGGTTTTTTAGTCAAGGAATTTTTTGGGCCACTCTGTATATCTTTCTTTTTTAACTGCTGTTCACTATACGAAGCTACGTTTTTCGTTGGAAGCGTCTTCCGGCTGTTGTTAGCCTGCGTCAACTTTTTCTTTTCAACTCAACACAAACTATTCAGGACGAGCCGATTATAGCTACAACTAGCCGGAACGCGTCCTCACAAAAGAACGTTGCAAGTCCCGGCGAACATATAACGCGGTAGAATTTGGGGTTGCAGCAACGATGAAACGATTGTTCCTTTTGCTTAAATAATTTCAAACATATTAAGATAATAAAGATTCAGGAAATTGAAAAGATTCAAACTCAGCGATTAGAATTTCCCCATTTCAGCTAAAATAAATCTCATTTCTTTCGTATCTTTGATATGCAAGGTTCGAAATTTTAAGCCTCCTTATCGTTTACGAATTGCCCACCTGACGTTCTTCTCATTCCGCGTATGTTCAGGACCTAATCTGAAAAACCCTTCTAGTAAATTGATTTAAAAAGAAGTGTTCTACTTTTCCAAACATTTTATATTACCAACAGACCATTGAACTGCAAACATTTTGCCATTGTTCTATGTGTCTCGTACGTTGAAATCAAATAAAATACAACTCATAAATTGTTCCCAGTGCAGCAAATCTAGTGGAAAAATAAGTCATTTTATTTTCATTGTACTCGAACAATATAAATATTGCATTGCATTTCCTTTTCGCCTTTGAGCGTCGTATCTAAATCGATCATTTTTCTATTGAGCATGAGTCCACATATGGACATATGTGCTTTACATAAGCAATGGGGTTTTCAATGGGATTATTAGAATATTATTAAAAAAAGGAATTTTTCTTATATCAGGCATTCAGTTGACTGTCGATAATTTTCTGTTTTGTAACCATCCGGATATATTAATAAAATTTGATGACAAGATAATAAATTATGAATGAGTTATGATATGAATGAACTCGTATGGTAATCAAATGAAAGATGGTCTGTGTTGTATTGTAAATGTAATAAAATGCAGACACTAGCAATCTTACATTTGAAAAGTGAACTTATTGACAACTTTAAAAATATATTTAAATTTTCTCGAACTTTAAACGCGTTAAGGCACTAAATTTAGGTTCAGTAACGAAGAAAGGAAGGAATTGCTCTTAATTTAACTAAAGAAGGCTACTTAAGAGAGCACCGATGATTGGGAATCTTATTATTAAATCTATGGAGTCCGCGATTATGATAGGAAAACTTCATGCTGAACTGAATCCATGAACCTAAATGCGCGAATGAGCGCTGTCGATTTCATTGATTACCATATATTTTTGGCAATTGTGCACAGTGATGGCGTTCATCGAATAATTTTTTGAAAGCAAATTCATCAGCGAAACCAATTTCATCACAAACAGAACTCCAGATAAAACTGTTCAGTTCGATACTTTTATAATGATGATTGAATGGAACGCGGGAAGACACAGGACAACGTTAATATTCCAGCGTGTTTACAAATCATTAAGTGGGTTATACCACCAACTCAGCTAAATACTTTAAAATTCACATTAAATCTGCAAGGATATAAACTTTGAACTGTTAATTAAATTAGCCACAGAAAAACATGACACATGTATGTATGCGGGAAAGGAAATAGTTCTCGCATGTCCAAAGCTATAAAATCGGTTCAACGAATATTTCGGGAAGGCTCAGTCACTCCTTTGATCCAGGTGACGTGGAACAACGATAAATAAAGGAAACAATCATTAAGGACCATCAGATTTCTTGAAGTTTGTATTGAACATTTTACTGAATCAACCCACACTTAACTCGATATCCTTAGCTTAGCCATATCCTTAGCTTCACCATAGCGTAACTACGCAAAGCGCTAACACTTCTCTAAGAAAGAGATAGAAAATCTACAAGTAGATTTATATTTGTACTGCGTTTTCACGCAAAAATGAGATAAAATTTACTATTACAAATAGAATTCTACTAATTTCGATTGAATACTGTGATCTCGAAAGTTTCTTTAGAGTGTTGGCGCTCGCTGTAGCTGCGATTTGAAGTTGTCTGAAGTTGCATTGTTGCAAACGCAATGGTCCCAATTTTTTTCACATTTTGAATATTTTTGGGGTACTTTGACGTAAAAATTTTGGTAAATTTTATTTACATATTTGAATCTTTTGCACTTTTGTGGGTTTTCATTTCAGTTTGACCACCTAATTTAATGAAATAGTGGAAAACTTTGACAGAGTCGCGTTGACAACGATGCATCCTCCAGACCCATGTTGCATTTGTGCGGGCATAGGCACATATTTTGGGGGAAAAACATAAATATAAAAAATTTATATGAATTTTAACCGTGTCGCATTATATATTATATATACTACTGTCTTAATTTTCCTGAAAATACCGTACAGGCGTTTTATTATTGTGATTACTTACTTACTTCAGCTTATATAAAGTGTAAATCTGGAAACGAGAAAACGAGAAAATTTAGTAAATAATTTTTGATTTGCAAATATTCTTTAAAAAAAAACTAAATTTATCAGCAATTAAACCTAACAAATAGCCTGATATTCTCAAAACACTCGACAAAATGTTCAAATATCTAATTAAAAATAGTGACACTGAAAAATTCCAAAGATTAGCCTGTTCGCTACGAAATTCTTCTCTCTTCTCGCCAAACCATGACAAAGCTATAAGTTCTTTTCCAAATAAATTAACACAACTTTAGATTTTAATCTTCGGATTGAAGTACCATGAAATTTCCCAATTATAACACTTCAAAGAATAATGATTATCCTATTTCGTAAAACAAAATGATTAGCGTCTTGGATAACGACTATCAAGTCACAACATTATGTTATCTGCTTATTCATTTCAGGGACTTTCTTTTTCTCTATTCCCGTCTCGCTCCATCACTTGCCAAGTCTATCTATCACGACTTTATCGAAATTGAGCCACAGATATCGACATCAGCAAAGGACGTCAATCGGGAGAAGGTGCGACTTAATAGCGCAATGTGACCCCGATATTGTTTCATTCTTGTAATTTGGGCTTTTTAATCACATTCCAACAATTTCGATAAGATAAAACAATTAATAAATGCTAGCAAAGAGTTAAATTTTGCAATTGGAAATCGAGCGTTCAATTAAGACTTCCATATTCATATAGAATTAATTGAAACCGGAATTAGTATTTTTCATTGGAAAATTTTTTGTCAAAGCTTTATATTTTGATAAGGAATTCATCGATTTACATTAAATACGCAAAAATCTTCTTTGAATTCCGGAAATATGTTAACACTTCCCTTCCTGCCTGCATCCCACCAACTCGTCCATTCATAATATTCTGCTTAGAATGAAATCGCCAAAAGTGTCGCATGCCAATACAATTTGGAAAAGAACCCCCTCCACCTTCCTTAATTACTTGTTTTTTTTTTCAGATGTTATCTTCTTTGTTTCTCCAATAAGCGTTTTAATTATTTACAGACTGTCCAACACAGCAATTTCGACCAATTTCCTTTCACATGAATTGGATGGTGTCCAAAAATTGTGCAGATATCATAGAACAAACATTCAATTCAATTTATTATTTTATTTGTTTGTTTGCCTATTTCGTTTGCTTGCAGATTGCCTTTTGGCATTCGATGTTCGGGGAGTAAAGAACGAATGAAAAATGTTTGACAGACGTAAAATGAAGAAAGAAAAATGTCGAAATTAAAATTTCGCCATCGAGTGGAAAAATTGAAATGAGAATTTTGACTTTGATGAACAATAATAAAGATAAAATGACTTTAAACGGAAAACGGAAGAAGGAAATTTTTAATAGGCTTTATTTTTTTTTGTCTGGACATTTATATACCCGAAAGGATTCACGAATATTTCTCAAAATCCAAAATAAATCCTAAATATGCTACAGATTTTCGTTTTTCTTGAGAGCATGAAGCAAACAGGAAACAAAATCATAGAAATTATAATAAAAAAATTTCTCTCGCCAGACATAAGTCAGATTATCATACTTCCTACCCTACGGACAAGAATAATAGAATCTATCTATCTGTTTAGCCTTCTTTCTAATGAACAAAGAAAGTGATAACACAAGGGTAAATATTTTCCCTATTGCAAGATGGCATAGAAAATACTTTCCAAGACTTTATCAGGAGGGTAATGTTTGCATGTTGTTCTCGGGTAATCTGCTCACAAATAATGATTTTATGTTCATACATGTCTGTTTGTTCTTTAATGAGGGTACAATGATATTGCGGAAATGATAAGATAACCCAGACGAAGTTGATAGAATTGAAGCTTTAACGGGAAAAAAGGAAGATAACTCGAAAAGAGGAGGAAGTAGCCATGAGAATGCACACATGTTCCAGGTAAGTTGAACTAATCGTAACTTGATTACTATGATGGTAGTTATGATGGTGATAAGGATTGGGTGCCAGAACAGAATTCCTGTGTATACATTAAGGTGTCAAGGACTGCAGTTCTTTTATTTAGAAACTCTGAGCAGAATGAAGAAATATTCACTCGCGCTTTCTGTTTAAAGTGAGTGACTGTTATGAGCAACGCGGCAATCAAATCAGTTTTGCGACTTAAAATAATTTTCAAGTTCAAACAAAACATAATATCGAGAACAGAAAGGTACTGCCAAAAGTTTGCTTTAATATCCCAGATTCGTGTCAATCAGATGTAAGCGATGTACAACTACAAACTACAAATATTCAGGATTCGTTCAACGTATTTACAGAGAAAAGTTTGAAACGTCGTGTACTGGCGGGGTTTGCGGAGGGAGATAAAATTATCCAGCTAGGCAGTCATTGCCTTAATCCTTGTTACTATGTGCGCTAATCCTTGTTACTATGCATACTAAGTTTCAACCTTATTCGGTAATTAACCTATGAGTTATCAAGGGTAAAACAAATCAATCCGGAGGGCATTAACAACCAAAGAGAAATTTCAATGTCGCTCCATGATAAAGTTCTTCACCAGAGAAGGAAATCTGCCTACAAATATGTTATCAGTTTATAGGAGCCCTTTGAATTGTAGAATTGGTTATAAAAAAATAGAAGAATTGGTAGAATTTGATATAAATGGCAGTCCCTCTTCACCTTAGAGTGGGACTCCATTGAAAACGACCCTCGATATCATATATCATATCATCATGATGTTGTAGAAAACCCTGCATTGGTGGTAAAAGAATTAACAATTATATATCGATTGGCGTATCCAAATCAACCACATCAATAATGTCCTAAGAATGCTTCTGCCACTTCGAAAACGAGTGCACGTCAAATGTTTCAATGAGCTCTTTGGGCCGCTACGGACGAGGAAAGGAGGAAATAATGGCCAAAATTGCAATGGTTTGCAATGGTTCACCATTATGATCCTGAGTAAAGCAAGAGTCATGCAGTAGCATGAACAACTTGTGGGAAAACTTCTCTTGAATAGTTTAAAAAAGATTTAAAAAGATTATCACAACAATTTTTTAAACACGGAAGATATCCTTCAATCGTATTATACCAAAACTTCTTTCGAAATCCACAACAATTGACGAACTACTTTTCCAATTCTCAGCTGCTAGAGCTGTAAGACATCCAGAAATTGTTCCGAATTTAAAGACGGCATTTAAAACAAATGACAATCTTGTCCCAAAAGATAGTGACAAGTTAAAGGTGACCAAAAAATGGGGAGATTGCTCTTTCTATGTAAGTATGCTAATTAGCACAGACAAGATTGGAAGTGTAGAGCATTAGCGCGTCAATTTTTAGGCACCATTCCTGTCACCCTTGAATTATTTCAGATATCACCTCAAGTAGGTCAATCTATTAAAAAAGGCAATGATCATGTTCATCTTCAGGTTCGCAAATCCTAAGCTGCTAAGGAAGCAGGCTTCCAGGTTCTCCCTTCTCTTATCGGGGAATACTCTACGGTTTGCTTGTGGATGTACTGATGAATCACTGAACCTGCACTTCGCGATTGCTTTGAATCCCGTCTTTGAATCTAGACTAGAAATTTGTAGAGACTTTCCCGGTGACATCTTCTTTTTTTTTCGTCCACATACGTGTTTCTGCCGTGTGTCATCTTCTGTGCATTTTTCGTTCTGTGTCCAATCTCGGCTCTCCGTAGCCATCATCAATTTGATAACGCTCGCATCATCAAGCCAAAGAAAGGATACCTCGGCGGATCTGCAAACCAAATGTGTTTACAATGTGTTACAGGAATATCAGAAGCAAACAGCGTAACTCAGAAATCTTTTAGTAGGCCATTAGTAGCTTCGAATACCCAAAGGGTTATTGCTGAATGATCTCCCATGACAGGTATAATATATGTAACTTTCAGTGTTCATTCAAATGTCCTTACAATGGTACTACTTACTACTAAGATGATTTTTTTTTATATTGGAGTCTGCAAAAAGGACCTGTCACAAGATTCAATGAAGGTATGGAATTTTGACCAAATTTTTGACAATATTAAGTACGCAAGGTAGAATTTTCAGAGCTTTTAACTGGACTATGGATAAGATACAATTCTTAGTTTTCCGCTGCACATAATTATGGACATGTTACGATAGGTGTACTCGTACACCAATCACCAGCACATAAATCAAGTCGGCGCCCACTGAATAAGAGGTTGATGCCCTTGCAAAATGGAACACCTGTTGCAATGACTTTCCCATTTTACTTGGATTATCGGAAAAGTGAAACCTTGTCCTACCATTTACGAAAATTCAACTGACGAGGAGTCACTTGACCATTGTAATCAACAACTTCTACACCTTGCCTGAACTCACGAGTGTTTCACATTCATTCGCTCTTTCACTTTATGTCCCCGCGAAGCTTACCTTCAAATGGTTTCCACAATTGACTGGACTCAACCATATAATTTTCACATTAATTAGCAGCTGCAGCAGCAACAGTTTGTCTTCATTTTTCAATCGTTTTACCGACTCTCTCTACCTTTGCAATATCGATCGATCGCTCGATTGGCTTCGAGTAACACAAATCCAAAGTAAACATATTTGTTTTTCCTTTTGGCAGCTAATGAGCACAAAATGTTGTGTTATATCATTTATTTGACGCGAATCATCATAGATACGGCTCCCCAATGCTCTGCTCGCTTCCCGATATGGGATCAGGATGTGGGGTTCAGTCGCCTTTTAATGTCGCCTACAGGCGCTCCAACAACGAGACACCTTTCAGACGAGCAAGAGCTTTTCTTTCTCTACGATACGACTCGAAATCCCCTCGGGTTGGTTGGGTATCAAGTGCATGACAATGTTATTCCACCTACCATCAACCAAGACCAACCATATCACGGTGTAATGTGATATCTTAATGTTTTCCATTCGGAAAATGCTACAGGTAGATGATACTTAGTACAACAGCTACTATACAGCGCGGCTACTCGTCCGTACTACGAATTCGCGTGGAAAATGTCTCGGTGCGCGTCAAGTGTGCCGATATTATGTGAAAAACACGTTTGCTAATACGATAAACGGAAAAATGTGTGGAAAAGCTGAGTCTAAATATAATCAATGGTGTTGCATGTTGCCCAAGTGACGATGCGAGAAGAATGGATTCACTCACTACTTTTGGGACGCAAGAATGCGAGAGGCATCCGAATGGATTGGGAAACATTTCATTTGCACGCCGATCGCAGGATCAAGTTATTCGTGGCACTTCCATTTAGAGGAGATTGAAATTGATTCAAACAAAGAATTTCACTCAATTGATTTCTCCTGCAAGTTCATTCAATGCAGAATTCATTATGCGCATTCGAAGACGTGATATGATAAATGGACAAACCAGAGATTCGCTTGCAAGTCAATTCGTTCCACATATGATGGACGAGCACCGTTTGAACTCTATTTGAACCTCGATCCAAAAACGTTGAATCGATTCCTCATTGCCATTGGGTCTCTTGTTAATATTATTTCGATCAAGAGCCTGTAAATAAACAGAGCGTTCAATGAAAATGAAATTACCCTTTGGTTTGATGGCGCTTTAAAGTAAGGTTTGCATACAAAGTGGTTAAAACAACAAAAATCTATGGCATACATTGATAATACATTGATATTGTTCCGCTTGCCATTCATCGCGACTCGTGTGTGCACTGAATAGCATAAAATTTAGCCGATATGCACGTATCTATGGGGACAATATGTTGCCAACAAAATGAAAGAGCAAAACCAAACAAGGAACTCGAAATCTCCACACCAGACACAGTGGAGCAATCATCAGTGAACAGCAGCAGAGAAGCATAAAATTCTGTTCATGCTTGACGAATCATCCAAGGGAAGAAATCGAGGGCAAAGAGGTTGAAGCGTGGCAACCAAAATACAGCACATATATCAACTTCCACGTTCCACCGTCAGCAAGCATATGTTGTGTGAGAACGGAATACATGACTAATCGATAACTAGTAGATTCCGATATATGAGGGGGACACAAAATAAATTGAAAACAACTTTCATGATCTTGAACATGCTTCGGCGTTGGGTACTATTGCCACCGGCCTGGTCATTGGTCGGGCGTTTGCGCTTCCAATATGGTTGGAATCCACCATTCCGCGCCGACCATCTCCCTCCCGAACAAGGTCATAAAATATGTGTTACCTATAAAATTAACTCTCGGCTCCATTCATGTGCACCACAGCTGCAATGACGCGGTAATTGCACCTTGTGACCCCTGCAGACTGGCTGTATGAGTAGCTCCAGCGGTTACACACGACGTACTTTGGGGTCTAGAGACAGATACGTGGATACATGGAACAGGAAATTCACCATACCAGTGGATATTCTTTCTGCTTCCACTTAACTATTCGACACGGCTGGTCATGTATGAAATCATGACCCATTTCTGCGAGGAGAAAATCACTCCAACATGCAATGGCAAATGTTTTCTTAGACTACCCAAGTTCGGGGCGGCGTAGGCATTATGCAAATCATACGAAAGTATCCTTTTGTCTTTTTAAGCAACTTCGAACGTTATGCAAAATGGTGACAGACTATTTCACGTTTGAAAAACTTTTGGGTGTCTCCAAGGATTGACAAACCACCATGTGCAAACATGAAAATTGAGTTTACACTCTAAATGGACAATTTACATCCTGAAGGTATTCAGTACATATTCATACTTAACTCAACAACTGAGTCGGGAAGCCGTCCAACATTATCCCTACATTATAAATGCATTAAACATGTGAAACATACGGAAGTGGAGTTCCTGAACTACTTGAAATGTACATAGGAATTGATGTTTTGCGGAAACGGCACCGAACAGCTCCAGCTTTGTAAAAGGAATAATTTCTTTTGAATTTATTTGGTATCGATTCCTTTTGAAGCTGCGACAGAATCAGTAAACCTTTTGGTGGTAAGGAAAAGTTGTGGAATGAAGATAGTTGTGGATTAAGAAAGCGAACCACCAAATATGTACTTTTGTTTTTTATTATTATATTTGTTTATTCTATTTATAATTTTATTGAATATGTTAATTGAAAATATAATGCCCTACGTTGGTTATACCTGTATACCAATCGTTGTGGCAGCTTAAGGATCCTCTTGGAACAGGAGTCCTTTGTCTTGTTACCAAAGAACTTTCCCATTGCCGATTGAACTCCTTCATAATTCATGTTTATTTATTTTCGGGTTTAGACGGTTTAAAATTTTAACACAGAAAACGTTTATTTAGCTATTTAAAGTGTTTGCTTAAAAAGTTATAGACCAATATTCCAAAATCTTCCTAAAGTCCGCGACTACACTACAGGACGTAGCACACATTTTAATAATTTGAAAGAAAGCCGAGTGGGTAAAGGACAACTGAGTATCAGTTTTTGAGTGAGAGCAAGTCCATAAGGGCTCAACTCCGCTAATTACTTTTTAAAAGTCCCTGGGCTTTTTATCGATCGGGCGTCTCAGAAACGCATCAAAACTTTACAAGGATATTAACTTGTTGTTAGTTAATCTGAAGTTTTTTGCAACAAAAGTTAAGAAACGGCATCTGGGATCAAATTGATCCGCGTTAAATTATTATTTTTATAATAAAATATGCCGCGAGGCATGAAATTAAGCGAAAACAAACCCAGCTAAAAAAGAATTGAAAAACTATTCTGGCAATTACGCGGATACTGAAGGAGTCAAAAAGCGAACTCAAATTTTTTAATGGACCCCGTTAGATATAACGAGAAACACGCAGGAGGTCGAACGCTAGCAGTTACCGCACGTGAAAAGCAGACCACAGGAGATCAGCTCACAGGCGAGTGTACAGACAAATTTACGAAGTTCATTGAGCCATGACAGCGCGGAAGAAGTTGAAATGTTAGCCACCACTGACGCAAACACATGAGGATGGACGCTCGATCACAATTTGCACGACAGCCCGGCAGCGAGCACAATTTGCAGCATAACTGTACGAACAATTGGTTGAGAATCCTTTTTTCTGACGAAAAACGGTTCAATCCAGACGGCCCTATTGCCTTGCGGTATTATTTCCACGATTTGCGGAGGCAGTTTCTAATTTTAATCAAATCGCAAATGGGCGGCGGTGGAGTCATGATATGGGCAGAAATTGGATTTAATGGCAAAACGAATGTCGCGTTCGTGGACAATCGATCCGCCATTAGTAATTGTATTACAATAATTCACGAGCAATAAACGCGCAACGCTGCAAAAATTGCTGGTAAAATTTACATTTTCCAACAAGATAATGGGACATTTCACAACGCCCGTATCGTGTGCCGATATTTCAGAGAGAAAATCTGACAGCACGTTGTTCGGACTTGGACATATTCTGAAGAAATTGACAGCTTCACTTTACGCTAATGGACGGCAGTTTAAAACTGTAAACAAGCTGATAATCACTGAAACATGAGCGCGAACCGACCAAATCCATCTAAGAAATTTATATTCTTCCTTATGGAACAGGATGTTGCGTTGTATTGGAGCGCTTTAAATATGCTCAACAAATGGACCAGCAACGAATCAAGCGATATTTTTGACTCAAAAATACGTAATCCAGGATAGCGATACAATAAGAAATATGGGTGCCAAATGAGGCTTATGAAGTAGTAGACGGATTACTCTATGGTACAAGGATCGCTGATTAACACGTTAGTTCTTGTACGGAGCTTTCATGTTTTATATGTAAATTCCATTTTCCGATTTTTTTTTCAGGCTGACATTTTTCTTGAATTTATGGCTTTTATGCCTTTTATTTCAACGAATTTTTGATGGCCGATCTTTAAAGCGCAAAGACGTTATGAATCTTTGAAATGTTTTATTTAATTATTAAAATTAAAATCCTTTCCGGATAACGGGACCAAAATATGATAATAAATTTCGATTCAGATTGATTGACATGAGACCGGAAAAACCTTACAAAGTTTTCGATTTTTTTGAAAACGTGCAAAAAAATTTCCAACTGTCAAAAGTTTCACTCTAAGACTGGTTCACCGAAGAATCATACATATAGATAATATGAGAAATTTGCTAGGATTGTCCTCAGATTAAAATTGTGAATATTGTGATAATTATGGACGTTTTCACTGAATTTCTGTGTTAAAATCATCAAGTTGCGAACTGTGACGATCAGCAACGAGCGTTTCATATTCATTCGGTAACTATTGGTGAACTTTTGAGGCCCTTCCTGGTGGAATCTCCAACAACATAATATATCCTGTTTTTGAAGCCCACCAGCTTTGAATTTAAACGGAGGTATCTCCCCTTTGGAAACCAATTGCTGATTTTTAACCAAGTGTTCATGCAAGCAATATCTGAATAACTTATGGAAATTGTAGCCACAAATTTTTTTCTACTCTTGGAGAATTACTAGTGCCTTGTTACGTGAGTTGTCTGAAACGTTTCTGACCTGAACTCGAAGATGACAATTACAGTTAGGGAATGTGTTGGCGGCTGTGTTGAAATTGGAATTGAATGTCACATGTTGTTTGACCATCACTTGAGTAAGTCGTTCTTTCACAAAAATGAATAAAAATGAGTACCGAGCTGCGATCAAGTATTTTTTTTTTTTGAAAGATTGCTAATCAAAGACGAGGCAGATACTGCATAAAGATACCCTTTTGAATCATATACGATTGTGTAATTTCAAAGTGTCTGAAGCTTTTATCGTGGCAAACGAAGAGGTGTCCAAATTTTTTTACTTTTCCTGGATATTTGGACTGAAATTTTAGTGATTTTGTTTCATTGCATATAATATTTTTCGAAAGAACCATCATAGACGATACACCTACACCAAAAACACAAATTCAAATATCAATGTCACTGTATCAAGGATTCGTCGCCGGCATCTGTTGCACAGAAGGTGATTGCTCTGACTACTACACGCTCTGGAGTATGCCCGTGGGTAAGCCATAATTAACGAGAGCTCGATTTTGATCTTTGGCATTCCCTGATTGGTATGAGGACTGCTGAAAGTACTTCGATAAAATCGGGTACGTTTTAGCAGATTGGAATTCGTGAATAATACAACCTTTTTTGACCGTCGTACTCGCAAAACAAAAGACGTTCGCTGAATAATAATTCTCTTAATGACAATATTTGATAGGTAAAGTTTGTAATTGCTAGAAGTTTCGTATGTGCAAATTTGAGCAGCGAATTTCAAGACAGGGAGGACTGTCAATTTAAGTCCACAATTTAAACGCCCAGATTAGGTCCATGATATCTAAAACACATTTCCTTCTCGTCTCAACCCATTTCCAACTCGAAAATTTTAAAATTCAATTATCTTTTGTAAAATATATATTTTCTTTCCGACTATGAATTTTAGGGTTTTCTTTAATCCTCGTTTTTCTACAAACGAATACTCAGATTATTTTATCAACAAACATATTCTCAAAAATTCGATTATAGTAAGTACATATATAATCTTGAGCGTTAAGACCTCCGCTAATATTTCTACATAAAAGATGAAAGCAGTTTGTCTGTTCTTAAACAGCATTTTCAATCGCAAAACGTTTTTACATTTCAACGTAAATATTTATGCGAAAAACCAAAAGTTTTTCGCCATCATTTTTCTACCCGGTTGGGTTGAGTGCTTGAAAACATAATGCGGAACCAACACGATACGGCTCCAATGACGATATACTCGTATCTGTTGTTAAGAATTTTCGCAGAAACGCATGCATGTGGCAATGTTTTGATTTTCTTTTGCTATTTTTCACCAAGTCATGAAGGATTTCGTTATTTATAGTCCCCCCGCGATGATGTGGCGGCCTCTTCGGTGATATATAGAGTTTTTCCAAGCCCGTTCAACATGTGGTGGTATGATATTGAAAAATTTCGCTTTTCTTTTTTCGTCGTGTTCAAAATCCGAGATGCGGAAACATTTTCATGGATGGAGTAAACTGTGTTGAACGATTGAAAAATAGATATCACAATCGCTGCAAAAATTGCTTTGTTTTCAAATAAGGTGTGCTTTGCTATAAGGTCTAAGATTTTCCGTGTACGAGTATGATTTTCACTTCGTGCCATTGAATTATGTTTTGGAGCTCAAAACGTAGTTTCCCATACCGACAATTTCTCAATGTCCCATTTGTTCTCACAGTGCATTATGGAAATTTATTTTGCTATTTTTTCCTGCCACAGAATACCAATGGAATTCCACATATTCTACACTGAGTCCAAACTACCTTTCATGGTATCTTGTATCTCACTATACTAGGTCCGTATTCATCTATCACTGTCGCTGTTCGCCATGCAATAACGCGTCAACTTACGCTTCCAATTGACAAATGCAATTATAATTGATGTTGTCAGCTATGAAATGAGCGTTTCAACTTATAGTATGTAGTCGCTGTACTAGTATTTGCTGCAACGGAAATAAGACGCTCTAGAATAAATTTGAAACGAAAATGGAAACTTAATTTGATGCTTTTAAAGGCCAACGGAAAAACTATTAAGCCTTTTCAGCTCACACTTTTGTTTGGAGTATTTGTCATGTTTTTTTTTGTGTTTGTTTGTAACAAAGCAGGGACAGGAAGTACATTTAGGGTGTAAGATGCACTCAAAGCATGATTGTAGGAATAATTGCTTTTATTGAAAGAACTGCGTTTTGCACACGTTTTGCATCAAATGAGACGTAAGGTCAGAGTGTAAAGCTCGATAAAATTTATACAGTTTATGCCTTGGCTTTCACCTTGTAAATAATAGAAGAAAAGATACAATTTTTTTAAACCCTTTGGCAAATACAAGTCCTTGCCCACAACGCCGAAATCGCATCGAGTTTAATTTTCCTTGATGGGAAGTAATTTGCTGAGAAGTTTTCCAACTTTGATAATCTCTAGGGCATTTTGATTCTAAGGGAAAATTTATTGAATAAATCTATCGATATAGATTGGATATTTATGTCGATGAAATAAAAATTTAGCACATTTGGAATCTGAATGAAAGATCAGACAATTTCCGAGATATTCTCATCTTCTTTCGAGCTTCAAAACCAGGAACTTTACATCGAATTTAGAAGGAAATTTAGAAAAAAAATTAAATTTCATAATTGTAGCCTCTAAATCAGCAATTAGTCAAGCAGTCAACAGAAAGTATTATGGTCATCGGAACTAACATTCGCGAAGCCCTTTTTTGTCCTGCAGCTCCGTCGTACTTGTCTTGCCCTTGCCTTGATTGCTTTGAGGACATGCATCAACTCATCAGAGCCATTGAATATGATCTGACGAAAATCCTTGTTAACCTGAATGGATCCTCAAAGTTGTCCTCAACATGTATGATTTTCGAGGCATCTGAAGTTTGAATCTAGATCTCAAGTTTTTTAAATGATTGAAGTGAAACATTTTTGAATTTATTTCATTTTATTTTTTGTGCTCATCTAGTTTTTCATTTAAGTACAATGATTTATGAAAAAAGCGAAAAATTCCGAAACAATTGCGTTTACTACGATGAAAACTTTCGACACCTTCATCCTCAAGATCAACGAACAAAGGTCGGACAAAAAAAAACCGTCTTTCATCGTATGTTTCTTTGTATCGTACACATACGCGTTACGGCGGTGTGCCATCTTCGGTGTTTGGTTTCGTCCCCGTAGGACAACAGAACTTCGTTCGTAGGACAAAAAAACCAACTTTTCCATCCCTGTCAGACAAAAACCTGAATATAGCGACCATAGTTGTGAAACTTTTACAGCAGACCATATCGGTAAATATGAATTTACTAGGATGAATCAAATAAAAAAAACGATTCTTTTCCGGGAAAACTCTGCCGAGCTGCATGGGTGAGAGGAATGGCACGAAACACTTAAGCTATTATTAGTATCATGTCTGAACAGGAGCTGCACATGGCTGGATAAGTTCGTTAAGCCATAGCGTGAATACCCCCGGGGTGGCTTCTAGTAGAAAAAGATAGAGCAAGAAAGAGATAGAACAATAAATATTAAATTCACGTTTATGATGTGTAACTTTACTATCACCATCATGTGAAAATACCAGTATAATTACACAAAAGCTTTATACGGTATATGCTTGTCAAACGAAATGACAAAGAAAAACTTACCAATACAAATAAAATTCTATTTGTTTTGTTTGAACCCCGTAGGCTTAGAAATTTGTTCGAAGTGTTCTCGCTATTTTGTGATTACGCTTTGGAAATTCCTTTTGAAATTTATCGTCGACTATCTCCACATTTTAGCGATGCAACTTTCTCAAGGACTCAAGTTAACAACAGAACATAATTTACCAAACGATCGAATGGCACTCTTAAACTGGACCTATATGCACGTTCACCTAGGAGGCTTTAATGAGCTGCAATAACGCAGTCCGTGAACTGGTAGGACTTTGCTTCCACACTGAAATATGAGTAATTCCTGGAATCATCAGTATACCACACAGGAGTGCACAATCAATTATTTTAAATGTTTTAGGCGCACTAAAATTGCGCGCAATATGGGTTCCTCGTCTATTGGCCACATCATAAAAAGGGAAAGCCATGAAGCATCTTAGACGATATTGATTAGAAGGATCATGGGATTAGAGATCATTGGTTGGGGAATGTTATAACCTATGTTACAACAAGAGGGGATCATTACGCCTCGGAGTTCAATCAGGCAAGCACAACATTGTAAAAATTTGGACACGCAGCACCGCGCAAAACCCAGCTTTTTGCAGGTTAAGTTCTCGTAACGTTTTTCAGGTAGATTCTAAAAGTGTATTGATTTTTGATTATTTTCAAGGATGCCGAGAAAATTGAAACTGCACACTGCATGAACCACTTTGTTGTTTATTGATTAAAATAAATTTGAATACCGCCAAAACAGTCGAGACATGCTTTTTCAAAGAAGCATTTTACTGCATGACAATGTTCAACAGAAAGCTGCACTGACATAGGAAAGTTTTAGCTGAAAATGCATTGGAACAAATCTTTGGAACATCCTTGCCGTCCTGATTTGTTTCCATGCTACTACCACATGGTTAAAAACTTAAGCTTAAGAACAACTCGTAGGTCTGGACTATGGACCTGAAAAAGTATAATATAATTTATACTACTTATTATATACAAATAACTTTTAGCGCGAATTTTTTTCCGTCTAGCAAAAGTGAAAAATGACAACGATGAAACCTTGCGAAGCGGGGCTTGACAGAAATGATAGTAGGATCAGCCGAACTTAACAGTCTCACCCTGAATAAAATAATATCCAACAAACTTTGAAGGGAGTACAGGAATGGAATAAAAACCCTTTTGCCTTATTATCAAGCGAGAATATTCTGAATCTACACGGCTAGGGACAACTAGGTGCTCAGATGGTCAATACTGCCGTCCCTTCGGTTAGAAGGAAATCGTGGAGCAGAGTGTTACCTGAATTGCAGGCGCTTTGCCCAAGGAACCAGACCACATTATCTTTATATCACTACACATTTTATGAAAATTATTTGTAACAATCAGTAATCTGAATGTTACAAATAATTAGATGGATAGTATTCGTTGCAATTGAAATGGTTTCGATTTTTTCCGTTTTTGATTCCTGATGATTTTGATCCTGATGAGTAATTGAGCCTGTATTCATCTGAATAGAATCATCAAAACATGCAAAATTTTCGAATTTGGCGATCGGAAAATTAGCACGAGATCCTTGAGAAAAAAAAAATATTTTAACATTGACTTAGGTCTGGCGATTGGGCCTTGTTTCCTCATCAGGACGCTGCGGTTCTGGCCAACAATTACCTTGATCAGGACGGCGCCATCAGCTACATCACACATGAAACAATCGATTTATTGGAACAATTATATCCATACCAACTGGTCTCGCGAAATTGCTATATCAACTGGACACCAAAATCGTGCGATTCCTTTACTGAGATTTCTGAGATGATGTCAAGACCGAAATCCAACTCGTCAACGGTTATAGAGCCAAATTTTTGGTAAAAGACCATCGAGAATTTCGTAACAAGAGCAAGAGGCAATCGTAAAAGGGGTCTAGCACATGTTCTGGATATTTCATTGTGTACTAATATACATAACTCCCTTTAATGTCATAAAATAGCAATAATTTGACTGCAGTGATTAAAAAGGAACGCTTTAATTATGAATAAAATAGTGTATCCTTATTGAAATTCTCTCAACAACAAAGTAATTCCAATAAATGAATCATCTTTGATGATTTTTACGAAAAAATGTACGAAAAATGAGCAAAAATTGGATAAATTTGCTAGATGGTCACAAAAAAGAGGAACAATGCTAATGGGTCACGTTTGAGTCAACAGTGGAACGCTTATCCCAAAATTCAAGAATTTACTGCCCACCAAACAATGTTAGCTCAAATCATTATTTGCAATGTTTGAAGTTAAGACATTGACCTCTCTCTTTTAAGTAAACATTTCGATTGGCCATTGAGAAAGCATAATTGCTATCATAAACGTTTTTCCGCTTCTCAGGCCATTCAATTAGCTTTCAAAGACTTTTAAAGTGAGCATTAAATCCGCCGTAGCACTTTCTGAGCTCTCCTCCAAATTAAAATAACAGCCGGTATGGGGAGTCAGACTCTATGATATATTCCATGCCATTAAATGCGTGCAAACACAGAATCCACCCCCCTATACAATTTATTTCTATTTAGTATCTACGAGGACGAAGCGTGTAATACTATTCTGACCACAAAAATCAATAAGCACACACCTGAATCTGAGGGAAGATCGAGTGCGGTCATCATTCACGTTCGTCCGTCCGTCTGGCAAAATTCACACAGGCTGTTGGCCTGTAATGCACAACAAATGCATTATCGTAAACTAAAAAAAAGGAGTTAATGGCCACCATATTATCTATCTGCTCACATTCGTGCCCTTTCAGTGCATTAACCTTCTGTTCTGCTCCCCGCGTCCCAGCAAATCCATTCAACTCCACTAGTGTCCACGGAATCACACATGTATAGGAAGTATTAACAATAGACGCGAAATATATAGTTATTCTTCCTGACGTTGTTGCAGCCAAGTGGCAACGATATGCTGCAACAATACTAGTACTACGTATCTCGCGAGGATGGAGATGAAATAGCTGTGTAACGACGACGGGAATCTATCTTTAACCATCCAACCACCTTTTCGCTCATTTACACCGCGCAATAGATGGACGGATGGATGTTGAAGTTGAATAATTGAAGTTTTCCTAGCAACTTGCTTGGTTCGCTGATCGTGTGCATCATGTGTGAATCTGCCTGGTATTCACCGGAGCTAAACTGCTTACTTAATTAAGCGAAAATCTTGAAAAGAAGATATTGATGCCTTTCAAGGGGTCTTAGCGACTCTTTGCGCGTGTTACAGTCACCGAAAGTGATTTGTTGGCATGTCAATTTAATTGGTGTTTACTTAACATCACAAACTTGTACAAGTGACAAAGAGTACCGAAAGGATAAACGATAAGACGCTGCAGATGGTTGTAACGAAAGTTTAAGCGTTAATAGAGTCCTGCTATTATAAAATTTAGTCCTTACTTCCCACTAACAGAAACCTTCTGTGGTTCACATTTAGAGTAAGTTGTCCGAGCGACATCATTGCTTGGGCACTTGTCTTCCCGATGGCAGGCCTCTGGGTCAAATCCTATCGGTGATAACGAAGGATGCGTTAGTCTTGAACTTATTGATAGATTAGCAACCCTTCGCAAATTCTATAGGATATTGATTCAAGTTGTTCACAAAACTTGGCAGCGATGGAATCAAGCAGCAGAGCTGAAACATTTGGCGGCTATAGAACTAGTTCTATATGGCAACAGGATGAACTATGTACAGATCTAAGGGCTTTCGTTAGCTTACGATGAGTCCAAGATTTCATCCCGAAAACGCTAATTGTTGTTTTTTTTTGGGCGGTATGTAAGGCGTCTCCTCTGGTCACCGGGCAAATCAAGGTATCAGAAGACCGGCAAATTAAGTTTGAGCATCTGTTCCTCCATGCCCTCTGCTGAATCATTTCCTCAAGTCACTGATAAGAAGTGCGATACATCTGCCTCGCATTTCGTTTAGTGACTTTTCGAGCCACATCGATTAATAGTTTGAGATGCATATCGACTTATAGCTTCCCTCCAGCTCCCTTTATGACAGTGGACTCTACTTGGCTCTTCAGAAAGAAGCACTATTGGGACCACTTATATGGAAATAACATCACTAACACTAACTGCAATTAACGTCTCCGCCTCTGTACCGGCTAAGGCTTATTTCGTGTAACTCCTTGCTGAGAGCGTCAGTCGAAGCTTAGAGGCTGCCCAAGATCGTTGATAATATCGCACTCAAGATTTGTCCTTTACTCGAGATTGGTCGCCCGTGAGGCAACAGAGAGCCGACCGTGCCGCACGACGCCCTGAATTGATCGGATATGCTCATCTAGGAATCATTGATTAAGTCAAGGTGTTTTATTGATTTCTTTGACTCGATGATCACTTCTCCAATCTGCAGGGGAACCAGCCAAGTGTCTTAATATTGCATCGAAGAAAACGCAACGAACTAGATTGTTCCCACTTTTTGAATTTATTTTGGATACATACAGTCGAATTTTGTAAATTATTTTTGCTATTTCGATTTATTATATTATATTTATTATTATTTTTCTATGCACTCACTTGTTTTTTAAAGGAGTCCAAGCATCGAAAAAAGTCAAAAAGTGAAATGAATAGAGAACAGTACATTTGCAACGATGAAATCATCAAATACCTCAACAACCCTGGCGTCGTGGTCACCATTACAGCCCCAGTTTCCTCCGAGCGCTGGATTTAACCCCCCGTGATTTGTCTGCATGCTCACCCGACATATTGCCATACTTAGTTTGAGTTACGCTTGCTGGATGCTGCGTCCAGCGCGTCCTATTGCCGCTGCGACATCAACTTAAAAGAGCAAACCCGATTCATCCGGTAGCAGGAGCCTGAAAAGCTCGTGGTGCGAGACATTTCATAAATCTTGGCCAAGAATGGAACCTTGCGTTATCCTTATCAATTCTGTTCCTGCGTTGTCTAATCAATTCTTCGCCGTCCACCCAATACGTGGTAAACGTGCATCCTTCTTTTTTTTTGAGGTGGGACCTCAGCATCCGCCTTCGATACATTGGGACCCTGAGATACCAAAACGCGTAGATTATATTGGGTAAGGGAATAAGTTACCGCTGTTGGTAGACAGATTTCCTTACAGATACTACTTTAGTGTCAACTGCGGTAGTCTTCTTGAAATTGGAAGTTGTATGCGTAGGCTCACGAACGCGATAGGCGTTCCTTAAAAACGTGAGCACCGTTTTTTTTTCTCGTGTTAAAAATGTCAATTTTCATACCGAAAAACCTGCATTTGCGGGAAGTCTTAGTTCATTATTTTATTCTCAAGAAAACTGCTGCGGAAACTTCGTATAATGCTCGATGTTTACGGTGATCATGCTCCATCTGAGATGACTTGCATAGAGTGGTTTCGGCGTTTTAAAAATGGTGATTTTGACGTAATTGATACGTAACCTAAAATTCTTCCGGTTTTTTCCGGGATTTCCTTCGCTGACGAGCGCAAGCCTCGCTTCGATCGATGAACATAACGTAAATACAAACATCGATAATACTCTTGGGCGGCTTCTCTCAGGCAGAGATAGAAAAAACACAAGCCGATTTTTTCTATTCCTTTTTTAGGGTAACGCTTTGAGAGGTGTATTCTTGTTCTGCACAAAAATGAGAGATTTACCCAGATTTATTATTTGGTTGAATAAAGTTAGATCGGGACTTTGTTCGCGTTGGTAGCTAAGCTGTGCTAGGAAAATTTAAAAATGCATCCTTCTGTAAAAAGGCATTAAATCTGCTCAGCAACATGTCCGGACGAACAAGCATTTCTACTGGGGTATCGTTCTGTACCGTAGCCTTGTGCATCGTCAATCATTGTATTGTTTTGTTCAGTTCATTCGGATTCAAGAACAGGCAGGTAATCGGGCTTTCCTCACCTTAAAAGAGAGTCCCCAGACCATCTCCTGCATCTGCCTCAAGCACACCGGACAGTACCGGTCCCTGCGGATCAAACCTTCTCCATGATAACCCAAGTCCTACAATTACCGGGTGATGTCATTAACAAACATTGTCGATGATCCTTGCTATCATTGATCAACCTGCATCAAAGTTTCATAGCTGGCATACAAGCCTGCGTTCTTGGATGTTGTGTCAAATGGCGAAACCAGATGCAAAGTGCTTTCCCTTTTAATGCGATTACTGCTGATCAGTCGACAGCAGGGCACAGCAGGCGTATTCTTTTTGTAGCTGACGGTGAGGCAGAGATTAGGTCGCAGTTAGACCATTTGAGGCTCATATTCTAAGAGTATATCACGTTTTGAGAGAAGACTCCAAGTCCTCGTTGCGATCCTCGTTTTGGTTTCACCACTGTAAGTACTCTGGCGAACTCCAATCACTCCAATGACGTTCAATCAATCGAAGTTGCAGGTCTCAGTCTCTTGATAGGAGTCGGGTTGCTATGCGTCGACAAGTACGTTCGCCAATTTTCAGGAAAATGTACTGGTGGTTGCACGCAATGTAGTTCTCCGCCACCTTCCAAAGATAATAATACTAAGACTTATTGTGTTGAAATTAGGCTTCCGAGATACTCCTGAATTAAAATACTAATCTAACTTGCTTCCATAGAGACTACAAAGATTTCTAGGATAGTAGAACCGCGGTAAGTGCGCTAACTTCAGTATTTGCTATAATTCTTGTCCTTTGAGGTGCGTAAAACTCATCAGCGATACAATGCATAATTGCACTGCGCTCACTTTATGCCCGGAAAATTAAAGGTTCGTCGAAGATACCTCATGCGAATCACACATTACCATTGTTCTTACATTTAAGGTGTGCTCGCTGCTGATTCGCTTCCAGTTGCACTCCTTGTCTGGGTTTTTTGCACGTTTTTTTTATTCTTCTTTAGCTTGTCTCGCCTCCATTCCACATTATCCGATTCCATATTTAATTAACGATAAGAGAAATATTTTTCGCGTTATATCAAACGATATTCGCATTCAACTTTATATATGGATTAACACTTGCACGCTATTCGCAATGCAAATATGGTTCAACAAAAACGACATCAGGCAACGATTTGAACGATTCAGACGCGGGGGTAAAAGCCTCAAACTTCAATTGTTGTTGTTGTTGTTAATTGAAATTTACGTCATAGTTAGTGCTAGTGCATGCATAGTGAATGTTGCGAAAGATTTAATCAAATAACTACGATGCGCATGCTGATAGTTTGTTTGATGTTGTGCTAAGTTTTATAGAGTGTTACATCATCGCGTCATACGATGAAGCTATTTAAGATAAAACGACAAAAGATGGAAAGATAATGGCGACTAACGAGCTTTTGTTTGTTTGATATTATACTACAGAAAGATATAGTGTTGCTGTAACTTTATGCTTCCTCTTTTCATGATATGTTGATATGTGAGATAAATTTTATGCCATTTATTGGGGTAGGTCAGACGTGTGATGGGTCTTCATTTCTGCGGAGGTGGATTTTAATCGGGAGATGACGGATTTATAGCAGAATTGTTGCATATTTTGTTTGAAATTTATTTATGGCGCCAAGGCTAAGAGAAAGTGGCACAAAAACACGGCAGCTAGAGGTCAAAGATGATGCAAGTAAGGAAAAATTTAGAAATAATTTAAATTTTGTTCAATCCAAATTTCCAAACACTTTGGATAATACTTGGCCAAAAATGTTGTTCTAATATTTTGGATTGAAGTATCCTTAAACTGGAATTACAAGCACAACACATTTGTTCCAACTATTTAATACATAAATAAGATGGTTGTTAAGGATTGAGACGTGCAAGCCGCACACCCTAAAAAAATATCGGAAAAATTTAAATCTTGGGTTTTTCTTAGCTCTAATCGCCGCAAGTTTAGGGTTATCACGGCACTGCCAAATGTTGAAAAATTTCCCAAACATTTGGCGTGCAGAATTGACCTGCACATTTTTAGCTCGTCCTTTTTTTATTACTTCCTTCCTCTCACAATTTTCATTAACAAATACCAATTCTTTGACTATTTAAACAACTTATCTTTCCTATTTTTTGCGTCCTAACTTCAGTCAGTCTTCCTTGACACCTAGCAGAGTGAAAATCGAAGTTTCGTAGTGAGTGATTCTACAGTTCTTGTAACAATCATCTTTCAGTTTTTATTCTGTGGGTTGCTGGGACCAATTTTCTTGCGATTATAAACTATCTAGATCAGCAAGTAATCATTCGACAATTAAGTAAGTCAGATCACTCAATAAAATCATTTATAAACTATCTTGTTTGCATCTTCTTCTTAATTCAACGACTCAGATAGTTACTCGAGCAATTAATCCTATATTATTCGTTCTTAATTATTGTTCGCGACTCACACATAATATCGCGATCCCTGAACGATCCTCGTCCTTTATCCTAACATTGACGGTTCACCTAAAATATTTTCACTTTTGATTTTGTCGGATAATTTGATTCAAATTTTTGTAAATTTTTTCTGTAATTCTTACTGAAATGAAAAGCGAACAGAGTGCATAAACTATTTAGTTTTCCATTTCATTGCAATCATCAACAAAAATGAAAAAGTGATACATATTCAAGGCCGTAGCGTTTGTAGTTATGTAAAACTCAGACACCTCCAGTTGATCTCGAAAATGCAACAGCCTACAACGGAGTAGGCTGTCAAATCATGGTGCAGTAATGCGAGGCTTTGACAGATGAAAATATTCTGTCTTTATATTTTACCTATAACAGACGAACTGGAGAAACCGATATATGTTGTATGATGTCTTGAAGTAATAATGAACCGTAGAACTGAAAAATGGAGAAACCAAGAGTTGATGAACGAAGTTATGGAAATTACAGTTGGGAAGGACGAACTAAAGTAAGTACCAATGAAATCGTCAATGAGAATTCTGCAATGCTTGGCACCGGGAGCATACCGAGGGAAAATGGAAGAATGCCGTCCCTATGTACCCGAAGTTGGGAGGAAGCGCAATCTGTCCTGCGTGGTGAAGCAAAAATTGTGTTTTTGCTGGTACCAGAGATTCAATTCTGAGATTCAGAATAATTAAAGGGGTTCTCAATCAGAGATTTAACTGAAAGATGGCTTGAAGTAACGACAGGTTACCGTCATCCCTCGTTCACGGTAAGGAGGCTGTCCTGGCGTCCTGAACGTACCGTCGTAGTTTCGAAACATTGTTGAAAATATGATGGACACGAACCAGTGCAGTTCGGGCATCCAGATAGCTTAAACAACGCTTGAACACAAGGCTGAAACCAGATCATTTAGATCAGCGGGTGGTGGTTGCCACACTTTTTCAATTCCGTCTGTGAAGACCGTGCATTGAAGCCTCAGCGGCAGGTTACTATTTAAAACACTTCGACGGTATTGACGGTATTTTAGAGTACGTTGTTAAACTATTGAATAATCCATTTGATCTCGAGAAACCTATAACGCAAAAATGTACACTGAAATTGATATACCGCTGAACGCAAATGAAAGATAAAAAGGATATGGGGAACGACGGCAATCCGTTCAATAAACAAACACTGCGCAAACGTCAAAGGATCTGTGGACCAAGAATTTTCCCATACAATCTTTTCTTAATTGAGCCATTAGAATTTGTCCAAGGAATTTCTTCAAGGCTTTCCATGTAACTGGAGAGAATTTTAGAGTACTGGATGGTGTTTTGCGTTTTATTGCGGTTTGTTCGTGATAGCTGCACAGTTCCTCGCGAAACATTTCAGATAATTTTTCACCAAAAAAGAGATCGACTGTAAGGGTTACAGAGTCACACTGATATCACTAGAAGAACGTCGTCAGAAACGTCTACCGTCCTCAAATTTTTACGAAAGTATTACACCTTTGCTCGTTTCCATTCCTTTTCTAAAGCAGACCATTCCTAAGAGGGCAACAAACCTGAAGACAAAAGCTATTTGAATCAAAAAGATGCAATGTAATTGTCCTATTTCTTTGATACTGTTTTTCGTGGCAAGATCTGTTCGGTTTCCACCCCAAAAAGAGTTGTTCGTTTGCTACATTGTGGATAATACGAGGTGTGACAATTAAGTCATGAGACTTTTATTGACATTTTATTGCCTTCCCCTTCCCCGGCATCCTTCCCCTCTCCATTGATATACTACCATCGCTCTAGCTTGTTTAGTTTGCCTGCTGTGTCGTGTTGAGTAGACGTGTGTTGGTGGTGCTCGTCACGGAAATGGAGAGACGAAATCAAGAGCAACGCGTCACTATAAAATTATGCGCCAGATTGGGCTAAATAGCTTCGGAAACGTACGATAAAATTGTAAAAGTGCATGGTGTTGTGCTCTCAGTCGTGCCCAGGTGTTTCAGGGCGTGAAAGCGTGGAAGACGAGGCGCGGAGCGAGAGACTAGTCGAGGTGCGGACCGACGTGAATGCGCAGCGTGTACGCGCCCTAATCCGTGAAGATCGGAGTTTAACAGTTCGAATGTTGGCCTCGGAACTGGATATGAACCGTGAAACAGTCAGACAAATTTTAACCGACGATTTTGGGATGAAAAAATTGTGTGCGAAGATGGTTCCAAAGAAACTTTCTGAGGAGCAAAAGCAGCATCGAATGACCGTCGCAGAAGACTGTTTGGAACAAGTGAAAAATGATCCCACGCTGCTTGATCGAGTTATTACTCGGCGTTGAGAGCTGGTTTTTCCAATACGACCCGGAAACCAAACGCCAAAGCTTACAATGGTTGTCTCCACACGCCCCCCGCCCGAAAAGAAGCTCGCGTGAGCAACTCGAAGGTGAAAACGATGATTATTGCCTTTTTTGATACCCGTGGAATCGTCCACATAGAATTTGTTCTATCGGGGCATACCTTAAATCAAGTCTACTATCGCTAAGTAATCGAGAGATTGCGAAAACGAGTCAACGAGTGCGCCCAGACATCGCCCGTAACCGGACCCTTCATCACAATAACGCGCCGTACCACACCGCCCTCAGTGTGTCCCAGTATTTGACTTGTAAAGGGATTGCCGCCTTATTCGCACGATATGTCACCCTATGACTTTTTTTTGTTGCCAAGGACAAAATCAGTGGTCAAAGGAACCCATTTTGAGTCGATTACGGACATCCAGGCGTTCGTGACGAGGATACTCGCGGACATCCCATTCGAAGCGTTCCAGAAATGTTACGAAGCATGGAAAAAGCACTGAAATCGTTGTATAGCTGCCCAATAGGACTACTTTGAAGGGGATGGCAGAGTTGTAGAATAATATTTAAATATACGGTTTTTATGGAACCAGTCTTATTACTTTATTGTCACACCTCGTACGTAGAGAAGTCATCAGTGGTTCTTATTAGATAATTGGAAGATCAAGAAACGAAACGTCAAGTTTACAGCAATGTGTATTGAGAATCTACTTAAATACTCAAACTGGATACAATGTATCAAAGTAGGTGACATCCAAAGTAACTATTTCGTGATCTATTCATGAAAGATGAGATACACAACACAAGAAAACTTGTAAGCGGTCCATTATGTGTTAAGTTTGAATAAATGAGTGATTTAAACAATAACATAAATTTAAAAAAACAGCCTTTCTAAAAGGCCCAATTAGGTGCCTGAAGTTTGCATCGTTTCAAACGCAACAGTCTCCTATTTCTTCACTTTTTTAATGTTTTTTAGATAATTAACTTAAATTTTTGCTAATTTTATTCGCATTTTAGAATATCTTAGCACTGTACTAGGTTTTCATTTCATTTTAACCTTCGAGTATGCACCAGAAGCTCCGCGCGGTACCCAAGTTTTTTGTTTCACTTGAAAATTGGTTACAAACACTCTTATTTTTTTTTTATTATTTAAAGACCTATATTTAGATATAGACATGGTTTTGCTGCAGTTTCGAATCAGTTTTTAGAAAAAAAATTGTCTGTATAAATAGTAGCCTGAGAGACTCCACGTCCGCACTAGTGTTAAAAATATTTGACGTCCATATTTACAGGGTAATCATCTACTTAAAAACAAATATTTTTGAAATGGATCTTTTAATGAAGAAAATGACGTTTTCTGTTGGCAGAAAGATCATCAGAGAGAATCGTCAGGAGGAAATGCGTACCAAGAATGAGTATGGATTGGCTTGAGAAGAATCCCATCTGTTGAGTATAACAAATTATAATAAATTTTGTATTACACATAGACGGTTGGCAGGTTTTCGTTGACCTTAAGCAAGTATACGACAGTACTGATCATAGCATACAGTTTCAAACAATTGGTATTCCAGCTAAATAAGTCCGTCTCACCAAAACGACAACGACGCCTACCACTTCCCATGACTGGGTCAACAACAAACGCACCGACGCCTTCGACACAAATACTGGACCAAGCAGGGAGATGGCCAGGCCCCTAGGCTAGTCAATTTGTCAATTTTTTGTCAATTTCCTTAAAATCGACAGCGGAGCAAAACTAGTAGATCTACAAATCAATCAGAAGCAAACAATGCTCATGACGCAGCTGAGAAAAACTATCTCAAATACCCCAAATTCCAATAGTTAGCGAATGCAGTATCAAAAATGCGGGCGAATATGTGTATCTAGATGCCAAAATAACGAGAATCGCTAATAAAAGAGACGAAATACGCCGAAGAACTCGCAAATAAAATCTTTTATTCAGTTCTGATGGTTATGAAGACCAGCTGCATACAAAGGATAACAAAGCTCCAAGTATTAAAATAAGTGATTAAACCTCTGCTATGCTATAGCTGTGATACATGGACCCTAACCCAAGCATCCGCAAAAATATTGAACGCCTTTGAGTGACGGGTCCTGAGGCGGATAATGGAAGCAGAACTAGTCGAGGACCAATGACAGCTTCGATACAACCCTGAGCTGTATGAAATTTGTGACGAGCCGGAGGTCTCAACAATTTTTCAGACTGCAGAGGCTGCAATGGGTCGGGCTTGTGAATCGTTTGGACGAACAATGGATTCGCTGGGAGAACTGAAAGGAGACCTGTGGCGAAACCGAGGAAACACGGTTTGCCTCTGTTGACATAGATAGTTCATCGTTGTTTGGGTTTCAAAATTGGAGGACGCGGTCAAAGGACCGAGACAGTTCGAGGGGCTTGCAGCAGGAGGCGAAGTTTCGAAGAAGTCCGATGGAGAAGAAGAAATTTTGTACGCAAAAGTATCTAAGCATCATACCTGCATAGAAGTAATATTACAAGTCAATAATTTTAAATTTCAAGCTTTCAGGAGTAATTTAAACAATCAAATAGAACTGTTTTGTTAGTTATATTTGCATCTGATTGATGGCTAGATCATTAGATGATGCATTAATTACTCTCAAATTGCGACAAGGATATTCAGGATCCTTGAATCGACATCAACAACATAGAAGCTATTGCAAATACTCAACTAAGAACCATGCAATGATGAATTCGGAGAACAGCGGCATGAGTTTCAGGATATCGAAATGTCATGTCACGCATTCCTTGTTTTTATTATTGAATCAAACCATAGAGCAAAACTTTACGAACTAATAACTCACTTCGTGCATGCGGAAATTATCTGGAACTTTGCTCACTTTTCCTTGTTTACATAGCGACAAAGTGAGAACAGCGACGACGACCTGGCAAGTGGAACCACAACAAAATTCATGCGACAAAGGAAATGAAAACACAAAAACGTCCTTTCAAGTATGAATTATTCACACAATTCCCGAAAATCCGGCACTACGTCGACGGCGGCGACAAGACGTGAAGGATGAAGATGATGACTCACGCGAGGACTTCCACAAACGTGCGGGAACGGTCGAACCGATCGATTTTCTCGCTTGTCAGCTTAGTGCTTGGTTCAGAAACAGATACAATCGTGACAAGGACCACAAAAACGCGGCCGATGACTATAATTTCACATGAACCACACACTTGAGAACTTTTCGCAGAGCAACTTGACGGTACCTCCTGGCTCAGAATATCCATAGACTGGTCCCCGCCGATTACTTGCAACTCGTACGCGAACAGCACAAACTTCTACTGCGGCGTGAGCTCGGCGACCAGGTTCAATCCAACCCCACTGGGCGGACGAGAATTGCAAGATTCTTCGCGGCGCGAGAACAAAAAGGCGCTCGGCTCCGCTGACGACAACGGCCTTTAGTGGCGCAAAACCCTCGCGAGATGATGCGAGATCACGCACAATTGCCAATCCCCTGCGCCTCGTTGCGCTCCAACTCAAATTACTCGGCGACGGCCGCGTACCGAAATTAAACTAAGAATTTCAAATTCAAGTGATTCACGTACAGAATCGCGAATGGGAAGCAATGGGCCGCCGAAATCGAAAACGACTTCGATTTGCAGACTACAAAGCGACCGAGTCAGCTCGAGCACGGACAGTGGGTCCTCCTATTGCACTGAAGGTCCAACACAATGCTCCGCAACGTCTGAAATGCAACTTTCTTGGTTCACTGGCAAATCATATATGTAAATTCGGATTCCACACAACACTCAGTCATTATCTCAATTGAACATTTCTGTCATTTCGTATGAACTTTAGAATTTGCGTTCTGTATTGGAATGAACTACGAGCTGAGTTGCACTTTCGTTTCGACTTATTTTGAATTTCTCGACACACAAACCGATTAGTAGACTGCTAGTGAACAGCGAACGAGGATTGCGAATGCGTAGGCTGTAATTTTTAACTGAATATCGCGACGACGACGAGCAAAAATTAAATATTTATCAGACACGAGCACATCCAACTCAGACGGCTTCTTCGCACATAATGACAACCGCCCTCATGCAGGGGAAGTTGACATTCCGTCCATTAGGTGTTGTCTTGTGGGCATTGATGGTACAAGATGTTGCGGCAACATGTCTGGCTAGAAGCGAGTATCGAAATTTGTCAGTTTATATTTAAAAAAAAAAAACCGTGGAAGTTATTTTTAAAATATCGAAAATTGCTGGTCCATACAACATTTGAAGTGGTCGAAGTTGCTCCCGTTTTAACCAGTTGAAAAAAGGCAAAAAGTGCTAGTTTGTTTGAAAAAACTGTACTCCAATTAAATACACGAGTAAAAACTCTATGTAAATCTTCTAATTCGAAATTCTACTCATAGTTTTCACATGAAACCTAACATAAAACTTAGAATGTGTTGAGCCTACCAAACAAAGGAGAACCCTTTTCACTTTGATTTATTTTTCGGTTTTTCCTTTTGGGTCACATTTTTTCTGCTTCCGTTGCGCGGTTATATAAACTTATTTTTAAACGTGAGACACCTCTAACTTTTTGATAGCGAACTCTTCCCTATACGGAGAATATCGAGCAACAATTTATCTAACCAATTAATGGAATTTTTTTTTTAAACTGTCGGTTCATGACTAGAGCCACTAGCTTCAGATAACTTATCGTGCTGATTAAGAAAAAATTCCGAATGCGAATCAAGGACTTCTTATCGGTTTATAGGATTTGGCACGGGTCACTATCTTGAGATCGTGGTGATTTAGAACAACTTCCAGACTACCCGTAGAATACTGTCTTTACGCAACTTTACTCAATTAGATCAACAGTCCGTGAAGGAAGTAATATCTAGCTTGGGAGTAATATTCTAATGCAGGATATGTGGATATTATCATGAGTATGACGACTACAAATAGGGAAGAACAAATTCGAGAAAACCTCAATAAACAACAGAAAAATCTGAAATTCAAAATGGAGACAGAAAATGAAGGAAGTATAGATAACATTAACAAAACTTTGAAGAACTACGAAACATCAAACAAATCCGAGCATGAGACACAGACGAAAACTGACCCAATCAATGGCTTTACGACATTTAAAAATCAGCGGATGAGTGCTCCTCAGCCGACTGTAGATTACTTTGAAGGATGCCTTGCGCATAACGACAAAGAATAATGCCCGCGCAGATTCGGGTAGTTGTGGGAAACACTTTATTCCATTTACATCTTAGCAATCATTTTCAGATAATTGTCAGTGAATAAGTCGCAGATACTTTATCCTTATACGCTAAGCATTTTGTCCAACGAAAAATAAAACCATTTTTATGGCAAAACTTTCTACTGCCGAGTTCAAAAGTTTTACGCAAACGTTAGAAACACTTCGCCGTAATACAATACTAGCTGCTGATGGTTTGTTGAATCTAGAATGCAAAATACCTAGCGAAAACGATAACAGAAATCACAGCCAAAATGAAACAGATGAAGTGGAATTCAACGGTTTGCCTTACAAGAAAGGTAGGAATTTGACATGCTTGAAAATTGAGTTTAATGTTTTTTCATTTTATTTTGAGGTCATCTTTTCTATCTCGTTAAGCCCAACGATCTGATTCCGAAATTTCGTTATTTGGAAAATTTTCACGCTGATGATTTTTGCTTCTTCAAACGCGATTTGTTGGAACAGAAGCTGCAAACGAAAGGATGGAGTCAAGAAGTAATTGAGCTTTGCATTACTCTTTTACACGAATCAATCGGGTTTTGTGTTGACAAGAAATTTACTATTGTCAAGGGTTTGGCAACGATGGAAATTATGTTTCAAGCATTTGATTTTCTCATGTCGAATGTATATGCAACGTTAGATGATTTGTATGAATTCTTTCGACAAATGATACTACTATATGCAGTAGATGACGTTCCGTCTAGTATGAGGATATTTCAACCAATGGAATGTTTTATTGTGGCTCAGTATTTTTCAATGCAATTCGATTCGGTGTTTCTGCTACTCAAAGCTGTAGCTGTACCGAAATCTTTAGTCAAAATAAATATTGATAATTAGAGCGTTAAAAGGATCTTTTGTAGTTTATAAAATAAGCAGCTTTTCTGACGAGCACAAGACAGTATCGGGGGTTTTGCAGAGTTTGCTCCCTAGTTGGCCGCGGATCACATTCTCCAACGTGTGCATTAACATTCTTTTTTCGTTCTTCTCTATGTTTCATCCAACAGGGATTGCAATGTTGTGTCTATATTCTCCCAACAGAATTCCTTCGTTCCCCGTCTATTTCCTTGTACGTTCACATACGCGTTTTAACACTATGCAATCTTCGGAATGTGGTTTCGTCCTGAGTTGGTTGGTTCGAAGTCCCCTTATTTGTAAGTCAGTCGTTTACACAAGCAAGACCTTCGTTCAAAGAACGAAGAAAAAATCATTGACATTTTTCTTTAAGGACAAAACAACTCACAGCAAAATATGAATTAATGTCATGATTTTCCTGATAGAATCTAAGCCAGTTTTTACCTACTTTAGCTCTTTTCTTCAATCTATTCTCTTTTTTACAAAAGTATAGCTATACCTTTGAACTTGTATCATTTTATTCAGATTTTAGTTGCTAATGCAATACTTCATATTTTGTTTAGAGTCCCTATCGTTGGATGGCACCAACAAGTATACAACAGTGGTCCTCAATGAATACTGTGACTAGCTCTGCTCACATTTTTTTCTTGAACTCCTACTATTTGGTCGGGCTGTATGTGTTAACGAATTCTCAAAGAGACCGAAAAAGGACTTTTTCTAGAATTTAGCTTAAATTCTAGAGAAGAAATATTTGTCGTAGCATTCAAATTTCTCCGTTTAAGCCCTTCTTGGTAATGGCAAACAGTGTTACGTGCTTCTATAATTTTGGGCGTTCTTGATGAAGGTCTAAATGCATTGCTGCATTTTTGGAACGCATAGTTAGAAACCCATTCGGGTTGGTATGATTTCTCACGATTCAGACAAGAAAGGCAATTTAATCCGCTGAAGTTACAAACCTGGTCATTGTAGGCTGGAGTAACTGACTAAGAAGACAATTTAGATCTAGTAGTCAACTAGTCAACTAGTACCCTCTGTATCCGTTGACTAGTTGTTGGGGCTGTGCATGAACAAGCTCGTTTGTGGCTTCTTCCTAAGAGAATCTGCTCCTACAAAGAGAGCTATAAAATCATGTGCACGCTGAATGCTTTTACTGTGTGATGTATAATGTTTCGACCCCATTTTTGATAGGGTCCGAATTAAAGTTGCAGGACGTCCCACGACCGCATCAATAACCAACTTATCGACGTCTTAGACACGAATACCGGGCTAAAGTAGAGAAGTGAGTTGGTCTCTATTCTACTCAATTTGCCTTTGAAATATGTCATAAGAAAACTACCTGTCGATACAAGAGGCATACTACTATACAACTCAAACCAAGCCAATGCTGATGATAACAATATTTTGTCACAGCCGCTAATTCTTACCAAAGAATTTTTCCTTAAAATCGACAGTGAAGTAAAACTAGAAGGGCTTCAAATCAATGAGAATTAAACAAAGCTCAAGTTGTAGAAGGCGTTCATACGTCCAGTGAGTTCATTTATTTTCGTAAAAACTTTGGGCGAGAACGTTTTCTGGCCAAGAGGAGATTTTTTATATTCGTGTTGAGCTTTTTCCAAAGTTTTAACGATCTTTTTTCTAAAGAACGGTTCAGGTTTCAATGGAAAAACTCTCTTGATCAATTCTAGAAGTTTTTGGTAGATCAATTTATCCATTTTCACTTAGAACTTATAAGTGATTTATACCCTTGCTAGCTAACTCAGCGAAGACTCATGGGCGCGGAAGTTCTGATCAAATTTGTCGAATACCTCGAAAGTGAATTTAATATTTACAAAGAAAGGTGGAAAGAGCTCAAGCTGGTTTCGAACCACTACCTAGCTGGTAGTGCCAATCGATGAGTCCCAGCCTGTGAGTTGGCACCCCACGAGAAGCGGCAGAGACGTGTGTTCGAAACCAGCTTGAGCTCTTTTCACCTTTCTTTGTAAATATTAAACTCCCTTGAGTTTTTGCAACCATCATGCTTGGATGCGAATTAGTCTAATGGTGCTCTAAGATACGTCTTCACACCCGGAAAAGGTACTCTTCCTTAATGACGCATATATGTTCATGCAATCAATAATTCTCGAAGAGGTTTTTAATGATTTCCTTCTCGGAGAGAAGGCGATAATCCGAAAGTTGTTGTTTAGTAAAATCTTCTTTAATTCCAATTGATTTCGGTGGACATTATTATTGTTATAGTCAGTTAATGTAATACCTGAAAAATTCGTTTTTTATGTAATTGCGTTCCTCTAATCGTGCTTACTTGTGTAGTTTGTAAAACTTTTCCGAAAACTGTACAGCAATCCGAAATGTTTTGTTCTTAATATCACAGTATGCACCCGAAAGGTTAATGGATCTGAGCACGGCAACTCTATAAATCTCATCAGATGTCTTTGACAACTGGGTCTTGAATTAAAGACACAACATTTCGATACTCGATGCCAGTCGTCAAAAGTGACATTTGATACTTATTGCATACAAAAAGTCATTCGTCGCGTTTAGTATTTGGGTGGATTGTTTACATCCATTCGCCCTGTACTACTTCGATCAATTCTTGAGTGTTATTTATCTCTGTAGTTTTCGGTTAGAATCAACTGCAATTCTCCAAAGTAATGGTAAGTAGTACCTCAGCAACGTCATAACAAATCGTCACTAAATCATAACCTCTTCCTTACTACCGGCATTTCAATATAATCCTTGCAGTTTTCGGTGTTGCATAAACAAGAACAGGCACATGACGAATGCATTTGGTCTTGCACTTGGGGCCGTACAAAGACGACAAACGAAAAAGACGGCGACGATGCAGACGGTGATGCGAGCCGTGATTCGATGCAATCGCAACATGCTCCCGAGGTGAAGGATTTTATCGTGACGGGAGGACTGGACGATTTGGTGAAGATTTGGGATGTGCGGGAGGACAATACGTTGAGCTTAAGACACCAATTGACGGGGCATTCATTGGGCGTAGTTTCTGTTGCTGTTAGTTCCGATGGAAGTAGTAAGTTGTCATGGGGTCCTTGTCGAGATGATCATGTTCGCGTCAATCGAATTTGATTCTTTCAGAAATTGCCAGCAGCTCACTCGATTCCGGTCTGTGCTACTGGAACACCCAATCGGGACAGTTGGAAAATCAAATAGCTTTAGGCCCGGTCGATCTGTGGACTGTGGCATTTTCACCGTGCGACAAGTACGTAATCTCCGGATCGCACGACGGCAAAATCTCAATGTACAGCGTAGAAACGGGCAAAGCGGAACAAGTTCTAGATCCACAAAATGGAAAGTTCACTCTTAGTATAGCATATGTAAGTATGATCTTATCCGAGAATCGATACAGCGATAAATGTTGATGCATTCCGCAGAGTCCTGACGGCAAATATATCGCGAGTGGAGCCATTGATGGTATTATCAACATATTCGACGTCGCGGCTGGTAAAGTAGCTCAAACACTCGAAGGCCACGCGATGTCTGTGCGGAGTTTGTGCTTCTCTCCCGACTCCCAAATGCTTCTAACCGCATCCGATGATGGTCATTTGAAATTGTACGACGTGTAAGTGTGCGAAGTGATTTCATTATTCCTTTCGTACTGAATAATTCTTATATCAACAGAGCCCACTCGGACGTAGCCGGCACACTGTCAGGACACGCTTCATGGGTGTTGTGTGTATCATTTTCGGCCGATGGAAAGCATTTCGCCTCATCCTCCAGCGATAAAACAGTGAAAATTTGGGATTTTGCCGAACGAAAATGCACGTATACATTCTCGGAACATAAGGATCAAGTGTGGGGAGTGAAATATAATTTTGATAACGACAAAGTCGTGTCAGTGTCAGAAGATAAGAATTTAAATTTGTACTATTGTCCACCGAACGTTGTCACGTAATAATAAATTAAAACGAATGCATATGAAATGGTTTTCAAAACGCTGAAGGATAATTTGATAATTTCCATTAAATGGAACAAATACGCTTCATTCTGCTTACCTAGACTTTACAACGACGGCAACTAATAGTAATAATCTCAGACTGTAAAAATAAAAGCCAATTTCATTCGTTACTTTTTTTTAAATACATAATTTATTTACAAAAAGGAAGGCAACAGAAAACAAAACTAGGATGTGGTTGTTTTTTTTTTACCTTTTACTTCTAAGACTGTAGCTAGGATCTATTTCCATTTCTTTTCACTTTCTCTTATGGCTCTCCAGCGGATCCCTTGGTGGCGGTTCGGTTATTGACTTTATTCCTTTGGGTTGGGGCTTTAAAATGTTTTCACGTCGTTTTGGATCTGGTATGTGCATTTGAAATGATCGGTAATATTCGAGAATATGAGCTGAAAATATTTAAAAGATATTTTGTCACCAAGTTCATTAGCAACGCATTTGATAAATTCAAAATAGTTTTTTGCAGCCTGTCCGTGTGGATTGGTATCGATTCGACTTATCTCTTTTCTAATATAAGAACTGAATGCATCGTTTTCGTTTGCAGAAACGTTTATTCGAAACTAGGACTGCTCTACCCGATTTACACTTGTTGTTTTGCTTTAGAGCAATATTCAAAAATTTACAGTCTCTGATCAGAACATTAGGAACACTAAAATTTTTGCGAAAATTTACATATTTACCCATGAGAACTTTTCTTCAACGACAAACACTACATAGAAATCGTTTTTTGACTCTTTGACGTATTGTTGGTAGCAAATTAAATACAAACTGTGTCGAAATACTGAGATTGCGTGAGTATATTAGTAAAAACTTAGTAATAACCCTCAGATTTTATAACCGCTTTCATTCTTGCGGACACTATTGATGCACTTTTGAAGGGAGTTGAATGGTTCATGCGATCCCGACAGTTTCCTTAATTTTTCTACTTTATTTTGTGCGAAGGTTGTCCATTCGTTCCATTTAATTTGCAATTCCGCATCCGTGCGTCAGTTTATATGTTTGTTGTTTTGTTATAAATTTGAGGAAATTCGTTGGCTGCTGATTCAAATTTGAAAATTTTGTTTATTTCTATGCAAATTATGTTTATGTTAATGCCATTTGCTACTATCTATGTGCTACTATCACATGCAATTTGTAGAGCAGAATGCATCTCGTGTCAACTCGGAGCTTTCTAATGACGTACTCCAGTGCTAAATCTGACGAGAAGAGTAGAATCAGCCCATTATTCTGCTCCATCTTTCATTTCAATTGTTTCTATCGAATTTCGCGGACTACAGTAATTTTCATGCGCCAGGAAATTTCAGCTTTCGGGAATCCCGAAATCCACTTATCAAGGGAGACGCCTTCATCCTGTCTTTAATTTTCACTGTTTGCAATTATATTAATATATCTACAGTGAGATTAGCGGAGGAATAAAATTCGGATTTAAAGACGACTAATACATTTACAACCGGGTTTGGGTCGGGACATTACCATGGAAAAACGGCGATACTGGCACCGTCAAATATAGTGGATTGTCTGAATAGTATTGAGCCTTTTTTGTCACTAGATGGTGTTCGTTGACATATATCGGGCAATACTAATCAGATTGAGTCAAACTCACATGCGTTTGAAAGGTGACATTCCAGTCTACAATTTCTATATGGACAGTTTTGCATTACGTCATTCGTGTCAAAAGTTGTATTCATTTAAAAATGAGTGAAATTTCTGAAAAAAATTCGTTATATTTTACAATATCACCACGATCAAGGCGAGAATACATCGCAGGCTCGTGGAAAAATTTGTGGGGTCTACGGTCAAGATACTTTATCAAAACCAACAGACAAGGGATGGTTCGCTTGCTTTCGTTCGGGAAATTTTGATGTCAAAGATGCACCTCGCTCAGGTCGACCAATCACTGAAAAAGTCGATGAAATCTTACAAGAAATTGAAGTAGACCGACAAATAAGAAGCCGTGACTTTGCTAAGGAACTGAATATCCATCACCAAACATTTTTGAACCAATTGCGTAAGGCTGGATACACAAAGAAGCTCGCCGTTTGGGTGCCGCATGAATTAACACAAAAAAATTTGATCAATTTGCCAAATGCTAATAAAACGCAACGAAATCAAGCCATTTTTCAAGCAAATCATTACGAGCAAAATGGGTGAGATACGAGAATGTCGTTCGATAAAGATCATGGTTCAGAAAAGGTGAATCATCACAAACGACTTCAAACCCAGGATTGACACCAAATAAGGTTATGCCGTGTGTATGGTGAGATTGGAAGGGAATTGTTTATCTTGAAGTGCTAGAACCTGGGCAAACACTCAATTCGGCTCTGTACTGTCAATTAACCAAATTGCAACAAGCAATTAAAAAAAAAAACCGGCCATAATTGTTCAATGGAAAGGGCGTTGTCTTCTATCACGACAACGCCAGACCACACACATCTTTGATGGCCCGGCAAAAACTGACAGAGCTTGGCAGGGAAGTTATGATGCATCCTCCGTATAGTCCAGACCTTGCACCATCAGACTACCATTTGTTTTCGTCTCTGCAAAACTTCCTTAATGAAAAGGAATTCACTTCAAAAAGGGACTGTGAAAATCACTTGGCAAATTTATTCGCCGATAAACCATAGAAGTTCTACACAGATGGAATAATGGCTCTACCCTAAAAATGGCAAAAGGTCATAGATAATAATGGACAATATGTACTTGAATAAAATCCATTTTATATAAAAGAAATATTCAATTGAAAATTGACAAATGAAAGGCTCAATACTTTTTAGTCTTGCCAATATTTCGCACGTACTGGGCAACATGAAAAGCAGGAACATCATGCAAAAAGGTAGTGCAGATACCACTGAATCTCAAACAAATTAAAATATGAAACTAATATGTCTTCCTTGATGTGTGAAGAGTTTGACAGCTTTCCAAGTCCATCTATTGATCGGATAAGCTCGTGGATACTTGTCGATCCTCAGACCACAACTTGATTGTACCGCTCATGTGGTCTTTCCCCAACGAATAATTGACTTTGTAGATAGTTTTTAATCTGCATTCGCCGTTGAATACATTTTAAAATAATAAAATTTTGAGAAATTTGTTTTAAAGCGACAAAAACAGCAGAAAGTTATTAAAAGATGATAATTATCTTTCAGGAAACCTTCAGGAAAAGTGTTTTTGCAAATTAAATTCTTACTTTGCCCATTTAACACGTTGAGTGCCACGTCAGTCACCTTCCCTCCTTTGACGCCGCGATGAACAGAAACAGCTCCCAACAGATTGATTTTGTGGCTGTCGTCCAGCCAGCGTGCATTTTTGCTACATACCTCGCCAGCGAACGCAATGGAGCTTTCCCCCCTGTCGACGGCGGTTACGATGCCATTGCATCGCGAGTGCTATTCTGCCTTCAGCTCCACTCAATCGTTGCTCTACTGGTCAAAAATTCAAAAGCCATTTTTCATGTCGGCCACGGTGACACTGACAAGAAACTCCCCTGCAGCGAATCAACCCGCACTGTGTGCGCACAAGATCTCGATTCGGGGTCGAAATCTTCCTCTGCCATGATAAACAAAGTCATGTCAACGGTGACTGACAGTATACTTGATACTGATACGATACCTGCGCGCGAGTTATGATACCACTCAATGACCCCCACCCCAAACAATTTGATCACATAACTATACCATGATATCATCTCTATAAATAAACCTCATGGCCAAAAATACAGTTAAGTTAAACAAAGGCTATAAAAGCCCAAGCATTAGCCGATAAGTCTCTCTTGTGTTTTAAAACTTCTAATAAAGCGAATGTTCCAATAATTGTTTTTAAAAAGCCGTTTTCTTGGTCACGAACTAAAATTGGCGCAGTCGGTAGGATACTTAAAAATTAGTATCCGCAAGTGAAACGAGTCTACCAAGTATCACATATTCAAAGACCACTAAGTGTACAAGTCAAAAAGTACAATTAAATCATACAGAGACCGGTATGATACTTAGTGTAGATAATGATAGATACTAACCAGTGAAAACACTAGAAAACTGGAATTAATGCCAAAAGTGAAGTTTAGCCGAAAGAATAGAAGTAAAAGTAGTGCAACTAGTACTGATAGTGAAAGTGAAGTGATTATTACACATTTGCAAAAGCTGTCTTTGAAAACAGATCAGAACTGTGAATCAGCAACCAAACAATCAGTAAGCATTACAATGAACTTTCTAGATTTTTCAGCTGCACTGGCATACGCAGACAGAACCCCGGTATTCGATGGAGAAGACGCTCAACAATTGTCCAATTTCATCAGAACAGCCGAGAGCGTATTGCGAGTTACACAAGAAGCCCACAGAGTAACCATCCTGGGGATCCTATTAGCAAAAACTAGAGGACGAGCAGCGGATGCCATAAGAAGAGCACCACAAAATACCTGGGAATCCATTAAGAAAACTTTAGGAATACACTGTGGAATACGGGAATCATACGATGATTTACTCAGACAAGCCTACCTAGCTAAAGGGAGAAATGTAGAAGACCTATACGAACAACTTAACAAAATCCTAGTTAAAACTAATCAGAAAACAGAATTAGCAGAACTACCAGAGATCGACTTCACCATTCAGAAGAACGAACAACGAATCTTGAAGATCTTTAGAGAAAAATTAGATGACACGATAGCATGCTGGATGGATATCAAGCAACCTACATCGTTAGAACAAGCGTACCAACTCCTACAAGAAAACAACATAAAAGGACGCCTAAAAGAAACAGCTCACATCTCATCAGTTAGTCGACCTATACAACGACCACACCCAAATTTCCAAACAACACGTCATCAACCTCAACGCCCGAACTTTCAGCCACGAGTACAACAAAATCAATATCAGAATCAACAACCAACACAACAATTTCATCAACCTAGATATAATCAATACATAAATAGAAATAATCAGAATTTTAGACCTAACCAAAATTCTCATTCACAACAGTTCAGAAATCAATTTTTTGGAAATATAATACCAAATAATAATATTCAGAGAAATCCCCGAGTATCTCCCATTCCTATGTCTGTAGAAAATATCGAAGAAACTGGTGAAAATATTGAACCAGAAACAAATTTTCTATCAGTAGCCTCGTCCACCAGAAATTACCCTTAGTAAAAATTACCTTGAATCATAAACCCTTAGTAGCTCTAATCGACACAGGAAGTTCCCTATCTTTACTCGACAGAAAACATATGAACTCACAAATACAAAGACGAATCAACCTCAAAATAAAAACTATAGCAGGAAATAAATTAATCACACAGGAAACGATAACAAAAGCCCCTGAAGAGCTCAACGACGACAAATCCACTATCATTTGGAAAGTAATGGATTTTGGAGAGAAACACTATAAAGCCATAATAGGAACTGACATCCTTAAAGCTTTCAACTCCAAAATTGATCTGGAAAATAGAACCATTATACTGGACAAAATAACGTTACCTTTACTGCAAGAACCCTATACGTATGAACAAATAAATGTCATGGAACCAGTAGAACAAATATTAGTGAAAACCAATCATTTAAACTCTGAAGAAGAAATAAAAATACGACAACTAATACGTCGCTATAAAGACTTATTCTATAAAGAAGGCGATAAATTGAGCGCTACATCTCAAATAGCTCATGAAATCCGAACTACTACCGAGGAACCCATCTATAGTAAAATGTATAGGAACCCTCAGATACATGATGAAGAAATTAATAAACAAATAAACCAAATGTTAAAAGATGGAATAATACGTGAAAGCAATTCACCCTATAATTCACCCATTGTCATGGTTGCTAAAAAACTAGATAATTCGGGAATCAAAAAGTGGAGAATGGCGATTGATTACCGTAGACTTAATGCCGTGACTATTGACGATAAATTCCCGTTACCCAATATCGACTCCATATTAGATAAACTGGGAAGGAGTCAATACTTCACGACATTGGATCTCGCCAAGGGCTTTCACCAAATAAAAATGCATCCTAACGATATTAAGAAAACTGCATTCTCCACCACCCATGGTCACTATGAATACCTACGAATGCCATTCGGGTTAAAGAATGCACCGGCAACGTTTCAGCGTATGATGAATGAAGTACTGAAAAACGAAATAAATAAAATTTGTGTTGTATATTTGGACGACATATTGATCTTTGGAACTTCCCTAGAAGAACATTTAACGAATATCGAAAAAATCTTCAAACTTCTACGACAAGCCGAGTTAAAAATCCAAATCGACAAAAGTAACTTTTTAGACAAACAAACAACTTTCCTAGGACATGTAATAACCAATAAAGGAATTAAACCAAACCCCGAAAAAATACAGAAAATACTCCAAGTTCCAATACCCAAAACAAAGAAAGAAATTAAATCTTTTTTAGGACTGACCGGATATTACAGGAAATTCATAAAAGATTACTCCAAACTAGCAACCCCATTAACAAAGTATTTAAAGAAAGATAATAAAGTAGACACATCAGACCCTGAATACATTAAAGCCTACGAAAAATTAAAACTCATTTTAACAACTAACCCCGTATTACAACATCCAGATTTCAATAAAACCTTTGATATCACAACAGATGCAAGCGACCTAGCCATAGGAGCGGTTCTTAGCCAAAACGACCACCCAGTCGCATACATCTCCCGTACTCTTAACGAGCATGAAAGAAAGTACGCCACAATTGAAAAGGAACTACTAGCCATTATCTGGTCCATCAATTATTTCCGACCATATATATATGGACGAGAATTTAATTTATATACCGATCATCGACCAATAGAATGGTTATATAAAAAATACAAAGGTAAAGATTTGAATCAGAGAATACAAAGATGGATACTGAAACTAGGCGAATATAAACCTAACGTAAAATATATAAAAGGCAAAGCTAACATCCCTGCAGATTTCCTATCACGAATCATAACTGACGAATGTAATATGTTGACAATATTAGAAAACAGAACACTGAAATCAAGTGAAAAAATGGATATCGATCAGATTAGCAAAAGAACCATGTCAATAAACTCATTAATACTAACACAGCATTCAGCACCCGAAGATAATACCCAACACATACCGATCAAGGACGACTACGTAAATAAATATAAACAACAGCTAATAATAACTGAAACCCCAGATAAATATAAACAATCCATACATAAACGAATTATAATAAAGCCTCATACTGAAGGAAAAGATCGTATAACTAGCACATTAAAACAGAAACTAAAGACAGACATCCAAACAGCTATATATACCGATGTATCAGATCAACAGTATAATCATATACAAGAAAAACTAATTAATTTCTTCCCTCGCAAACATTATCCGTTCATAAAAGTAACCAAGATACTAAAAGAACCCAAAGACCTAGACCAACTCTACAAAATTATAGATGAATATCATATAAAAGAAACCGGACACGCAGGTATTACTGAAAACTATAATGGATTAAAAAATCAAATATACTACCCCGAACTCAGAAAACACATAAATAAATACGTCAACACCTGTAATATATGCAATCTATCTAAAAACGATCGCAATCCCATCAAACCCAAGTTTGAGTTGACTGAAACAACAAATAACATACGAGAAATAATACACATCGATATACTAGAAATCGATAGAAAAATCATATTAACCGCAATCGATAAATTTAGTAAAAACCTACATGTAACGATGTTAGATTCACACAATAATATCGATATTAGAACAGGAATCAAACAAATCATATCACATATGGGCAGACCTAAATTGATAATAGCAGATAACGAATTTAATAAATTTATTATAAAAGAATATCTCCAATCAAAAAACATACAATATCACTTTACCAAACCACATTCACATACAGGAAATAGCGACATCGAACGAGTACATTCCACCCTGCTAGACAAGATACGAACTATGACTGAATTAATAGAAACACCTCTAGAAGACAAAATCTATGAAGCTGTAGATTTTTACAATCAACAAATACACTCAGTAACTGAATGTAGACCAATAGACATAGAGAGAGGAAACGTGGATAAACAGCAAATATATGAAAGACTACGTAAAAAGAAACAGAACGTAATAGACAAATTGAATGAGAAGCGAGAAATATATTCTGAAAACCGAGATGAAATACCAATAGCAAATTACAAAGCAGTCAGACATAAAATAGAACCTAAATTCAAAAGAGATAAATATGACAAAAATAAACATGCAAAAAATCTGATAAAAAGGCCCAAAAAGAAAATTATCCTTCCAGACAATGGACATCCTACCAATCATAGTCCTAATGACAATCAGAATTGTATCATCATATCTGACAGTGACACCAATAACTGATTCTCCTGGCTATATAGAAATCGAACTATCCGAAGTAAACCTAGTACAGGATTATAAAATTATCCTACACCAAATTAATCTAACCTCAATTGAAAATATTCTTGATAACATATATAACGATTCTAAACCCTACCCATATTTTACAATTGAACAGAAAGCAATTCTTCAATATGAAATACAAGATATCCACTCTCAATATTTAACATTACAGCCCACTATATTAAAAAGAAAACGAAGAGGATTGTTAAATATAATAGGAACATCTTTCAAATTTTTATTCGGAACAATGGATGAAGAAGATAGAGAAAATATTAATCAATATCTGGAAGCATCTAAAGAATTGATAAACAACAATAACCAACAAATAAAATTCAATAACGATGTACAAAACAAAATTAACAATGTAATAGATCATATAAATAAAGAAAAGAACTTTGAAATTGAAATAAATAATCAGCTCCAAAGAAATATTAAATTTATGTAATTATTAAACAACCTGCAAACATTAAAAGACTATATTGAGAAAATCCAGGATAACATACTATCTTCTCGATTGAAACTGATGTCTCGAAACTTGTTAACACCAGACGAAATCATAACTAATAATATAAATCTAGAAAAACTAGAATTAATAAATTCTGATGTAATAATAAATATGAATTCAAATAAAATTATTATATTCGCTATTCAAATACCAATAAAAATAAATAAATATAAAACATATCAATTGGAATCAATAGCAAATACAGACAATAAACAAATATTATTAGAACCTCATAAAATCGTTAAGGTCAATAATACTGTATGTCAATTCAACAATGAGAAGTATGTTAAACAACTGAAAATAGATCAAACATGTATATATCGAAATTCAACATGTAATTTGATTAACTCTATCCCAATACAAAAAGAAATAAAGAAAGGAATTATTTTATTAAACAAACAGAAAACAGAAATAACGAGCAATTGCGACAATAGAACATGGAGATCAGATGAAAATATTATAATACATTTTCATCAATGCATTATCAAAATCAATAATAATACTTATACAAATTCATAACCAATCTATAACAATAACTTCATGTTACCCGTATACTTTCATAAAACTATAAACAAATTATCATTGGAAGAAATTAATAAATCCCACCAAGAAAATATTAAAGAAATAATACAAATCTCCACTACAAATCATAATGCAATTTGGTCTATCTCAACCATAATCATATTAATTGCATTATCAATTATTTTTACATTTTTCTATTTTAAAATTAAAACCAGAAAACTAAAAATAATCAATAATATTTCGTCTAGGGATAGACTCAAATCAACGGATGGAGGAGTTATGATACCACTCAATGACCCCCACCCCAAACAATTTGATCACATAACTATACCATGATATCATCTCTATAAATAAACCTCATGGCCAAAAATACAGTTAAGTTAAACAAAGGCTATAAAAGCCCAAGCATTAGCCGATAAGTCTCTCTTGTGTTTTAAAACTTCTAATAAAGCGAATGTTCCAATAATTGTTTTTAAAAAGCCGTTTTCTTGGTCACGAACTAAAATTCGCGCGGCCTGACGGGGAAGTCGCTATAAAACCGCGTGCCACTCAACATGTTAAACCGTCAATTGCGGTTTTTGTGCTGGTGTCCTGAGTGTCCGTGGTGTGATGCTCGATATTCAGTGTCTGTAAAAAGTATTCGCTCATCTGGAAATTTGATAAATTTGCTCCTACAAAATCCAAACTTGTTACACTAAAAGATATTTTATTAGGGCGTTAAAGATGGTGTCAGGGACAAAAGTCTCCATACACCCTCAAAATTTCATAAATTTACTAGAAAATAAAAATATATATAAAATATTTGTATGCAGCTTCACTACAAATGTATTTATGTCAACAATAAGTTAAAAAAAACCAAAATTTCCTAAGTTACAAGTGGAAAAATAACAAAATGAAACAAATTTTGTTGGGACAAAAGTGTTCATACATTCATCATATAGTGTACTCTGGTCTTCATAACATTGCTTAGCTGTTGTTTTTCTTGGAACAACCGTTGCATTTCCCATGAAATGCGTTAGTACGATCTAATGACTAGTTTGTTTCAATAATCTGTGAGCATAGGAAGTGAAAAATGAGCAAGCGTAAGGAAGTAAGTGTTGAAATAAAAAATTTAATTATTGCTGAGCATAGAAATGGAAAATCGTACCGCGCAATTGGAGCTTTACTTAATTTATCCCATGCCACTGTCCAATATATTGTTCAAAAGCATAAAAACACAGGATCAGTGGAAAATAAGCCAAGAAATGGACGACCAAAGAAACTTTCCAGGCGGGATATCAGCATGATCTTAAAAGAGGTGGACAAAAACTCAAGGGTAACCGGTCGGCAACTGGCGGAACATGTCGCTAATACGTCGAATAAGTGTGTTCACCTTAGAACCATCCGAAGAATGATACATTCCGATGGATATGCAAGTAGAAGAAAAGAATAGACAGCTTCGACTTGAATTTGCAAAGCGATATTTAGCAAAGGGTTTAGAGTTCTAGAAAACTGTCTTATTATATAAAGCAAGTTCAACTTGTTCGGTAATGATGGCAAAGGAAGAAACTGGCGAAAAAAGGGAACAGCATTGCAACTGAAGAATTTGATACCAACAGTAAAACACGGCGGTGGCAATGTGATGATGTGGGGTGGAATTGCAGCTGGTGGGGTTGGCCGATTGGTCTTTATAGATGGTATTATGGACCAATACTATTATAAAAGACTGTTAGAAGAAAACTTGCAACCTTCCGTGGACAATTTGGGTCTTGGCCAGCATTGGATATTCCAACAGGACAACGATCATAAACATACTGCACGCTTTGTAAAGAACTGGTTGCTTTATTATGCACCAAGGCAGCTGTATTCTCCTCCTCAATCGCCAGACTTATACCCCATTGAACATATTTGGGAACTTATGAAAAGAAAAATCTCGAAAATTCACACCAGGAGCAAGGAATCACTCAAAAATGCGCTTCAACAAGCCTGGGAAGAAATAACTCCGGAAGTCACTAAAAATTTGGTGGAATCAATGCCAAAACGGTTGCAGTCTGTCATTGATGCAAACGGTGGCCCAACAAAATATTGATATATAAAATAAACAATAAATATTGATATATAAACACTTTTGTCCCTACTGAATTTGGTTTTTTTTGTGTTCTTACAGTTATAAGTTGATTAATGTAATTTAAAAAAAAAAATCTGTTAATAAAGGTGCATTTGCAGGAATAATGCATATAAAATTCTTATAAAGATGTGCATTTTCTACGAAATTTATGAAATTTTGAGGGTGTATGGAGAGTTTTGTCCCCAAGTGTATACTCTGGCGAATTATACAAGCAAAGGTTTATTACAACGTTATACATAAACAATAAGAAAAAAATAAAAGGTTCTTGTTTTATGCATCCAGAAAATATGCGCGCACTTAGTGCAACGTCTAACATAGTCATATAAACTCACAAGTTTTTCTGGGTTTTAATATTTGGTGCATCCCCCCCCCCCCCCCACCCCCCCACACACACACACAAGCTAAAGTTTATTTTTCCAATGTGTTTCACCAATTTTCAATTGGATTGCGGCGGAGTTTTAATACATTTTGGGGTATAATAATGTAGCCTCACTTCAGTATTCCATGCCGTATGCTGGCGATCGCTATTCTGGCTGAAGACATAATCGGTGCCTGGACCCATTCTATGATGACTACTGTTTAAAAAACATGTAAAATTCATTCAATCCTTAGCGCTAAAATAAAAAAATAAAATAATCAGCATCCACATACAATTCACTCTTTGTGCTGGCGATTCAACGCGCCACACGTGCGCTGCGCCTTTTTTTTTATTGCTGTCCTAATCCTTCCTACCTCCATGGCCACGCGTTTTTCCACGTTAAGTGAGCTATCTAAATAGCTCTGGGTTTTCCATTATTTTATTACTTTCAGCTGTTAACATTTCACTCATATTGTCATAACTTGAGACCTTATCATTGGCCTCTGTGGGCACGCCTTTCGCCAATCAGGACATTTTCCTGCAGTTTTTCACCAGAGAATCTCCCTTTCCTTGAGAGTCGAAGCGGGCAGTCTCTCTAGAGTCTTCCTCGATGTCACATTATCTCTGTGTTCATTGTGCGAATCGGTCGTGTGTGCTGTGTAGCAAATAACAGTGTTCTGAGCTTTGCGCATCTCCAGGCCGTCTTGACACCTCAAGTAAGTTGAACCAACCTGGAGACTCTAGATCATCGTCGATCGAAGCATCGTTTTGTGGCTTCCACGTTCTGGTAGCTTTCCTCTTGCTGATACATATCACAAAGTTCAGGTGATTATCACAACGTATTTATCTCACGATAAATACAAGGAAAGTTTCGTGATAATCACAAAGAAAATCATCTTTTACAGTCTCCATACAAGTTGATGCCACACAGATAATAATCCCATGTGATTATAAGAGCGTTGCTGTGGTGTCAAACTTGTATGCGAGTTCGTTCATTAGAACAATCTAACAAGAATCTAAGAAGACAGTTTCTGTAACATTTCTTTCTTTTCTTAATTCATTTAGCCACCAGCTGCCAGACTATCTGTATTCCTGCTTCCTGGATACTCTCCCTGGATTCTCAGCGACCATAGGCGATCATCATCACCTCGAGTTCCTGGTCCAGGCTGATTGGGATTCTTCAACTCTGCTCAACACCATATTTCCAGTCCTTCCAACGTGAATAATTCCTGGCATTATATTCTTGAAAAGATTGTCAACGAATAATAATTTTATTCAACCTTAGCCAGTCGATACTTTCTTTTCATACCACCTTGTGCGTCCTAATCTCACTTCTACATTATTTTTAACAACTACTATGGAGATGTTCTTTGCAAATGTTAATGCTTTTCTTGTGGCCCATGATTCCATCCACAAAATGCAAATCCCCAAACACCTTGGGCACTCATCGAGCCCCATACTTGCACGAAGTCATCTCCCTGCTTACCACGCACCTGCAGTCTTACCTTCGAATTGTATATCTGCTTTCATCAGTAAGTAAATCTTTATTCGAGAACTCTTTTTGGTGATTTTTCGGAGTTCTGACAAACAAGAGCCTTTTTCTTTTGTTCATGTTAGTAATAAAGAGTTACTTTCTGGTTACATTTCTGGAGTACATTACCCATACTGGCACGACAAATAGTCCCGTACTCTGTTTGAACTTCATTGGTTTTGTTTTAAACATCTTTTCACGAGTCCTTTTTGATTTTTTTTATAGATCGTTATTTCTCCAAGGATTGCTAGCAACATGCCTACCAATAATATTTTCAAAAAATGTCGTTCCAAGATAAAGGTAAAAGAAAGTAAGAACGCCGTTTTACAGACGATGGTGCGTTGTTTGCTCAGGTTAGTTTCAGTCAGCGATTCCTGGCCCATATAATTGCCCTTCTGTAGCTGTTTGAGCATCTTGGGTTTGGTTTTGATGCTATCTACGAGCTTGGCGAGCTCGAATTTCTGATGAACATAATGATGCAACGGTCACTGATGCTAGTCGAACCGCGCATTATCGGCTCGGAGGTGCGCCGCGAAGTTGTACCTCAGAATAGCTAACTTAACTGACGGCGGTGACGGCTTTAATTGTAGCTAAAGGTTTGGCCTTTATTTATACGAACGAAAAAATCGATTTTTTGAAAATTTCAAGGTGGCCAGACTCCTTAACGTCGTATCGTTTTTTTTGCAGCATATTTTAATCTTACAATTAGTATAAATCACTCTCGAACACGGAAGTTAACACTCACATGGAAACGACAAGCTTTCATCATTCGATTCAAAAGTACCGTTATCTTAAGTTATGTTATACAGACCTTATATGAGCCAACACATTTTGGATGCTTAAATGGGAATGAGAAACTTTTATTTTTTCTTATCGTTTGGGTTTAACGTTGGAATACATTTTTGTTTCATTCGCTCAATAAATAAAGATTTATCGAGCTTATAAAATATCTTTTAATGATAATACTTTTGATATGTAGTAGTAGTAGTAGTAGTAGTAATAGTAAATTTATAAAATCCACAGATGAGCGCATACTTTTTGGAGCCGCTGAAAATATTCTTTCTCCGTCCAAATCCTGATGCGGGTTTCGTGGGGGGTGAAAAACAACTTTCACTGACTTTCTGTTTACTTTTTCGGTAAGTTCGAATCGCAGTACTCCATTCCCTGCCAGAATTCTTTCGTTTGCTGGCAGTATGCAAAGCACTCTCAACCGCGATCTTATTGATTCGCCTCACTGTTGGCTGCGACACCTCAATTCGTGTGAAAATAAAAGTATTTTTGACCTTAGTAACGTAGCTATGGACGCTTTTCGTTGCAAAGATAAACCTTTACATTTCTCCATGTTGATTTATTATTCGACTAATGTGCACTGAACGATTCAGGTATCAAATTAACCACGAAAAACCAAAATTATCTTTGACTGATACAAATCAATCACATTTGCTTCTAAACACTTTTCATACATCAAACACTTTTGCTTTCCAAATACTAGTGGAACGCTAACGACTTTGAACTTATTTATACGACTTACACAAGGATAACTATTAATGTGATAGGAGCCGCTAGGACATACAGGTTAAAACAGTTACTTGCAATAATTACAATAAAAATCGAAGAAACAACTGTCCGGGACTCACAGTCATACTGTAATCGTCACAGTGTGACGTGTCGAATGTCACAGGAATAACGCTAGCTTTGAATCCTGATTCGAACGAACCCGACGACAACGGGCCTTTGGGCGGAAATCAAAAGCTTAGTAAAGGATACTGGAATTAGAATGTGAGTTCGTAACATAGCGACCAAATTCGCTGATTGTTTCCTTACGCAGCGATAGTGCGACTCGTTGCGCAAACCACAATTCTGGAGGTATATTCAGGTACAACGGATAGCTGATAAGGCGTCGAATAGATTGGGTAAGATCTCTTTCCCGTGTTGGCTAGCAGTGCAGGATAGGTGACGTTACCCCTAACGTGGAAGTTTGCATTGTTGCAAATGCAACGGAATCAAATGCTATCACTTTTTTGTTATTTCGATTAATGTTGATAATTGGACTGCATTGGAATTCTAGTCAAGTACTAAAATAGCGAAATGCAATCAAATTTTCAAAAAAGATATTCGCGAAATAAAAAATTGCACACCGCTGTGTTTGCAACGATGCGAACATCACACGCCTTTATTTTCCGAAACAAATTGCACACACAGATGCTCCGTTATATCATACTAGACACTGCGTGTGCCTAAATTTGTTCTGATACATCTGCCTGGAGGACTATTCAATGCACGTTTCTACCAAATCGGATTTGTATTGCCGCTGAACAGAAGAATTGCAAAGCATTCACAAAGGAAACTTTTGTGAATGGCAAGCTATGACGAACCTACAACTTGTTCAGCGAATGAACTTCCCATTACTAGTTCGCGACCAGCGAACTAATTTGTGTTCCCCCAAACTGTTTTTGGCATAATCCCAGAGTTGTGTTTCAAATTTCAATTGACATCACCTACCTACAGTCTCCTCTTTTAGCTTATAATCGGTGGCAATCTTGCCTTTGGTCCACACGTCTGGATTGCTATTGTGCATGGCAATAAACTGCATCGCTTGTCTCAATGTACATCGTCCGGGTGTGACTCGTGTGGGCTCTTGAAATCCGAATTCAAAGTTATCTGTACTAGTCCTGTCCAGAGGAAGTGGTCGATTTGGGTTCTGAGCTTGTCGCTGTTCAAGATCAATCTGAAATACAGATAAATTCTCCTTAATCTTGGGCCCATTTCGACCAATGCATCGTTTTCGCCTTACAATTGTATCTTCCGACGTTACATAAACTTGTTTAAGTCGATTGTCAAGTGCGGCGTCTTTCTTTGATTGCTTTTCAACATAATCAGGAATCTCTATACGAAGCAACATCAATAAATAGGAATGGTCAATAATGTATAAATGTATTGAATTTCTTGTATGCTGTACCTTCCAAAACACGTTGCATATCCTTGAAGTTCGATTCGAATCTTGGTGCCGGATTCAGTTTATCTTTATCCAATAATCGATGTGCACGATTCTCTACGTTAAATCGTTTCGCTTTACGCGCAACAACCGACATAACTTTTCCCATTCTTAAACTAAAACCTTTTCACTGATGCAACACGAGAAAATTAGTTTTATGTATTACGCTTCACTTATCCGAGAAGATCAAGTTGAGGTTAATAACGACCAAACTGTCAAATGGTCAGCTGAAAGATTTTCGAAAGGGGGAAATCGTTTTTGACAGCTGAACGTTTCGAATAATTTGACAGCATATTAACATAGGAGGAGAAATGATTTTCGAAAAGGACTCGAGTGGTTACTTGACGATGTTGTGTGCGGCGATTTCAACTGATAACGTTATGGCAATGCCTAGTAGTTTCATTTCGTTTTCACGTAATTGTGTGATTTTTAATGAGAATTGCATTCAAAAGTACGAGGTTGAAAGCAAAATATTTGCCAAGGAGGCTTGCGTGCAAGAATCTATATTTGAACTTATTTTTTTTTTGTATTTTGAACTCCAAAGTGACAGCTGCCATTTGAACTTTAGTACTCGCACTTGACGCGAACTACATTGGAATGTCGCCGTACACGGCGACTTTAAGACAAATTTCAATTCAATTCCAATATGGCTGCTTGTCGCTTGCCAACTTGCGTTCGTACCTCTCTTTGTTGTCTTCGCGTGAATTGAAACGTTATTTTCGATTGTCCGACGTCGTTTTATGCAGATAACGAAACAAACTCTACATTCATACTATCCAAAGCAATAATAGTGCGTGCGTGCCTTTGTAATACGTTCATATCGCGTTGCCTTACCAAGTCGATCGTGCGTGTATATCCAATTCCCATTCGACTACTTTTCTTGATATTTTGCCAGTTTTCGTGCGAATTTTGTAGATTGAAGCAATCAGCCTGTGTTGATGCTGTTGCGAATTTCAGAATTGTGAGGCGATCTTGTCGCTCGAACTGCAGGGTTGGATATCGTCGAGTGTAATTTGAATCTTCAAAATTTTTGATCTCGTGTGTGCCAAAAAATCAGTCGTCGATTGTGTGCAAACTAGCAAAGAATTCAACGACGACGAATCAGGCAGACTGACTTAACGAATCAGTGGTGAATGCACAACCGCTTATCAAGGATTTAATCGCTCTAGTGACTGTGATGAGGCTCGTATGCCTGCTGCAGCTTGATTGCCTGACATGTCCTTGAAATTTGAGTGATAGCCCCAAGTGTCCCCCGATACTGGCAACAGTAGCAAGTGAGAACTGGTAACAGGACACAACTCCTGGTCTGAGAGTTTGTAGGAAAGTGAAACGCATGCCGTACATTTCGCTCGGGACGCTGTGATTGGTTTCCGTGCACCAGTTAGTGCTCCGAGTTTTGTCACCGCGAAAGCGCTCGCGAGGTCATCGTCATCATTTGGGATCGGAATCTCTGCCTGCTGGCACCTCGGAGGCCTCGTCGAAACTCCCAGCAACGACCCAGTGGATTATTGTTGGTCGCTGTCTACGCAATACGCAGCCTTCAGAGCCGCGGCAAGAGCAGTTACCACACGCTTCGAGGAATCCCCAAAAATAGATTCTGGGATCTGTGGCCCTGGTGCTGCGGACGACGGTAAGTTCAACAAATTCTCATTCGCCTGCTACCACCACCGTTCTCCACCACGCATCCCCATTGCTAGCTCGGCCGCAGTTGCACTCGATGAAGGAATTCTCGACGATGCTGCCGCCGAAATAAATTCGCATGCGAAATTCGCGGAGATCTGGTCGTCGGATGACTCGTGAACTTTTCATGGGACTTGCTAATGAGCCGCCATACGTATCAATGCGTTGTCAGTTTGGAATTTGTTTATCATGGCAGAGGAAGATTTCGACCCCGAATCGAGATCTTGCGCGCACACAGTGCGGGTTGATTCGCTGCAGGGGAGTTTCTTGTCAGTGTCCCCGTGGCCGACATGAAAAATGGCTTTTGAATTTTTGGCCAGTAGCAACGATTGAGTGGAGCTGAAGGCAGAATAGCACTCGCGATGCAATGGCATCGTAACCGCCGTCGACAGGGGGGAAAGCTCCATTGCGTTCGCTGGCGAGGTATGTAGCAAAAATGCACGCTGGCTGGACGACAGCCACAAAATCAATCTGTTGGGAGCTGTTTCTGTTCACCGCGGCGTCAAAGGAGGGAAGGCTTGCGTTGCCAGGGAGGAGTGAGCGCGCGCGGGCTAAGATCTCCACCATAAAATGCTGTTTGCCGCTGTGCTGTGCAATTTTAAAGATATGTGGAAAATGCTGTCCGTTCCGAACGACTCTTTGAAGATCTGCTGGCGCTGGTGCCTGCCTGCGTTGCTGCTCCGGTTGCTTTGCGGGCTCATGATGTTGTGAGACTTACACTGACGCGAGCGAGTAGCCTTTCAACGGATTTTCTCGTTTCAGTCTTTGAGCATTTCTTTTTTTCCCTGCCATCCATGTAGCAAGCGGGACAAGCAAGGTTGCCAGATCTTATTGTCATTCCCGATTTGCTATAATCTGCGATTGTTACACTATCGCATGCGGAGACCCTAAATTGTTTCAGAAGCTAACGACACCAATAACAACTTCCTTCCAACTCCCGAAAAATACCTCTAAACTCCGCGACTTCTTCGTCCAACCAGGAATCAAAGTTTGCATCGTTAGAAGGCATTAAAACCTTTTTTCATGAATTTGTTTTTAAATTTACATTTTGTTAGAAATCTTATCTTTTAATCCTTTCGTTACGCCTGCCAAAAAAATCCAACACCACGCACCATTCCCTTTTTTATTCAAATTATTTGTGGTGAAACCCTTTCAGTCATGATTGCCACCCAATCATCCACACATCAGAAACCTCGGGCAAATGTTCGAAGAGCAGCAAGTAAATTCTCAGTAGAATGAGCAAATCTTCGAACATTTTAAATTTAATTCAGCAGTCACCAATTGCTGATAATAGAAGCAAGTTACGTAGCTTGCCGTAAAATAGAAATGGATAGATCTCAAAAGGAAGGTTTCGCACAAGCAGTTCAGAGGATCCTGAAGTTTTGAACATTGCAAACGGAACGGTCTTATTTTTTTCACTTATCGATTCTTTTAATGATTTTACTGAAGTAAAAAACTAGTAGAGCGGCAGAAGAGTCAAAATTACGAAGATAAATTACAAAAATTTCATTTCAATCAACCAAAAAGTGGAAAAAATTAGAGACCATTGCTCTTGCCACGACAAAAACTCCAGACACCCCTTCTCAATGGGATATTTTATTTGAGTTGGGATTTTCGAATTCCTATTTCATACTGCAGAAAGCACTGTATATGCAAGTCTATTGTACCGGGGGTCTTATGCGTATCGTGCGAAGCATAGACCCTTACGCGAGCAGCGAGTCCAATAGCGAATCAACAACAATAAGTTACACAAAATATCGGACGAGTCAAAACTTTATAAACGAAATATTCGACGTGCCAAATGTATTCAAACGAATAAATCTGCAGACATTTCTGTGGCCTGGTCAAATGCATGAATGACTATCGAATACCAAAAAAGGTATTTGATGGGAGGATCGAGGAAAAAAATCTTGTGAAACGTTAACGCCTGTTCAATTCTATCGTCGAAGACTGTGCGGGGCTGCGTCAGTTGCAAAAAAGAGGACGCCATTAAAAGATCGAGTGTATTAGAGGCCTGAAATGGGACGTAGAGGCTTTGAATATTGAATCCCCCTTGAATATTGAATTGAACAAAACTTGCATGCCAGCGGCGCCCAAGTGCTTCGATTCGGTTCTGCGTCCAGTTCTTATTGAGCAACTGAATCTTTAGAGTCGCAGTTCTCTTCGGAGATCTGACAGTATTGGAAAACCTAAATTTCTGAAGATGTACCTTCTGCCTCAGAAAGTGATGCAATTCGGGTGGTCTGGCCAGAACCACCAGTGCCAGATGCCAGTGATTCAGCATTTTATCTTCGTCGCGGAAGGTTCCAAAGATTGATGTATTCATCTTGTTGGCTCAGAGATGAGACAAGCACCCACCCGCGGAATATTTTCGTCCTTTTTGAAGCTTCGCGGACCACCACTCCTGTACTACGACTAAGGATTAACCTATCACGCCCTTTCTTTATCAGGGCATGAAATCGATCGACTGTTTACTGTACAGTTCTTGCCAACAAAAACTGCGCGTTTTTCTCGTACAGTAGAGAAGCGCAACCTGATCAGAAGTTATTTGAACCACGGGTGAGGGGGACGCGCATGACAGGTTACTGTCAGCCCCCTACACGGTGAGGAGCCTTTCCTTGGCTGAAACGTGGTGGTTGTGGTTTCGAAGGCTAGAGAGTTGCGAATAGCACTCACCATTTGTGTTCGGGAATCCAGGTAGCTTAAATAAATTGGGACTTAGGACTGAGACTTGCCTCAGATTCTAGGGGTGGTGGTTGACACATTGTTTCAACCCCGTCTATGGAGACCGTGGGATTAAGCCGTACAAGGCAGGTGTCCACGTTAATCCACGAGACTTCATGTACACTTCTTGCCAAAAAGCACTAATTATCCAAATCAAACTTCAGCCAAATCATTCTCAAAAGCGTAGACTCCGGACAGTTTCGTTTGTAACGATACAAGCTTCTGGTATTTCTGAAACCTCCGAATTTCTCGTTGTCTTATTTTATTTTGGCGGTCTCCTTCAACTCACTCCCATCTGCTGACGACGCAATCATAAAAGTATCAACACTGAAGCTTCCCCAGCTATTTTCATGCATCCTTGTTAATTATTTGACAAATTATAAGAAAAGAATACCAAAGTAAACTTAGCCAAAATACATTTTGTGATAACATCGAAAATAATTATGTCCCAATAATCAAAATCCGCTTATAACGTATTTATATCGAATGGACATTTTATAATCGAAACGCATTTGAATTTGACCTACTTATGTATTAAATGTTTACATGAAATACATTGTTGCTATGATTGTATGATAGAATAATTAGAGCGATCATTAATTCTTTAAACAGCGATCGGCACCAGTTTTATACAGGCTACAACTTGAATGCAAATAAAATATTTTCGGGGAAGAAAGCTGCCTGTGACGCATGAAACAAAATTATTTCGAATCCAACGAGCCAATTCGGTGCATCTTGAAAGCTTAATCGCTGGATCGTGATGAATAAATATTGAAATGATTTCTTCGAAAGCGTATTCCAGATGAGAAATATTCAAAGCAATTCGCTACAATTTTCTCATACTTGAACATTGATGTCTCGATTGATATACTTTAATATATGTTCCGTTTGTCTGAGTTGAACGATTCTCTCAATGGTTTCGTCTTGAAAGATGCAGCCTTTTCTATTTACCTTTTGTTAAGAGGAACAGATTCGGACAAGCAAAGTTGCGACTCAATTTTGTCTCTTCTTCTCGGTACTGTGTGTTGCATAGAAACAGGCAGGAAAATGAAGTGTGTAAATATGAAATTGAATTCTACAAGAAACGATTATTTGAAGCTAATAGTAATATATAAATTACCAGAATTAATTGCTATTGCTCGCACTTTTCTTCCATCTTTCGGCCAACGGATGGTCTCAATAGAAGAGCTTGTCATCCGTGGGGAACCACTTATCGAGCCTCTCTACGAGGTTGCCATGAGGTCAAAGAGCCGTGAAAGCAAACAAATTTCGAGTGGTTCTACACCCTACCAGTTCGTCGCATGAGCTCCTAGAGTTTCTCCGATTGGCTTTGCAATTTGTTAGAAGCAGCGGAACGTGCAGCACTGCACAAAGTATAATTTTAAAAGTAATAAAGTTGGTTTTTGTACTACTTTGGTTCCTTTTACTATGTTGTAACTTTAAATCAAAAAAATTGTAAAATGTCACGTCTAGGAGCTAATTCCTTCTCCATCACGCCTTACCTCGATTGCTTCAAAGACGTTCTTCGGCTTCCCCGACCTATGAAGGAAAATTGGCATGAGTAACTACTGTAATCGACAGTGTTAATACAATGAGGAAGAAGGGGTAGGTAGATAGATTATGTTAAGCGCGAGCAAAGAAGTGGATTAACTCACAGGAGCTGAATATAGCAGAGGGAGTGGTCATATCTAAAATGAAACTACTCTCCAAATGTGGCATATCGCCGAAGCATGCCGACAAACGACAAAAAAATGTTCCTAATTCCAATCTTTAACAATTCAATTCCTGTTGAAAAAATCGTAGAACATAGCGAAGTAACTACAACTCCCCGTCTAGCCGTTCAACGATGGAATCACTTGTGCCCAGCCCCACTGCGTCACTTTTATGTTTCATATTGTTCTGGTTCCTTGAACATTGTTCACTTTCTTTTTACATACTATACATTTTTCAATATGATTAAGTGCCAAAAAGTCTGTTGAATCACGTTTTGATATCGGCCGCGTCTTTAGCAATTATTTAATTAATTTTTCCGCAGCATCTAGCATGCACAACGCGTAGTAAAATGGGAATTTGTTGGTCTGCTTTTCGCTTTGTCTATAAGCAAAAATCGAGTCAATCACACCGAAATAGTAGAACTGCAGTAACTAACAATAATTTGTTTAAATCCAACAATTCATCAAACCTCACATCCTTAAGTAACTTTATTGAGACTGCATGAGGGGACTCGAAGGCTTTTAGTTCTTCCTACTCGGCACAGCATTATTTCGTATAAAATCTCCATTCCTGTTTTTTCTGCCACCGCAGAATAGTTCACTATAGAACTCGGACTTTAAGGCGAGTTGTAAACGCATCATTCATAGGCTGGAGGTACACGAGCAGAAAATCAGGTCTTCTGGCCCCGAAGGCGCCCATCACAGTAAGCCGGCTTGTTAATCCTTCGCCAGAAGCACAAACTCAAATATCATTGTCACCAGGGCGACCCGAATGCGTCGCCTGTTGAACAGAGGGTGAGGGTTCTGAATACTACACTATTCGATCAAGTTGAAGTGGTTAACATGAGTACCTTGCACCATTAGGTCTAACCTCACGGCCACTAAGACAGAGTTGATCTGGGTGTCAACCACGACCCAAATGAGTTGAAATATGGGCTCAGTCATGTGCCCCAACTCATTTTCATGTATCTAAAAATCCGAGAACAGATGGTGTATACACGCTTCTACTTTCTAACATTTGAAACCACAAGCACTACGTTTCAGCCAAGATTCACCGTGTTGGGGATGTCAGAAATCTGTCATTTCCCATCTGGGACACTACTCATGATAGATTTTCATTATTTTTCATTTCCATTTCCTAAAGCCTTAAACTTGTTTGTTGTGGGATGCAGATAGCACAGATGATTCTAACCTGGTCGTTGTCGGCTGTGCCCTACAAACGGAAACCAGTGCTTTCGCTACTTAAACATTAAACAACAGCCTTCGACCATTGACGAATGTTGAAGGCCAATCGATGCCATAGTCTCATCTGGTATTGTTTCAAGTTCGTTTCATTGATATGTTGACTTTGATGCAGTATTCAACCCAAGCAAACCTAGATCTAGCCTTCGAGTGTTCAAGTGAACATGCCCCTCCTATTGAACTCACCACCTGCAACGAAATTGACGTCAAAGTTACAGAGAAAACTGTTAAGAGAGCTTATTTAGATTTTTAACCTCTTCGAGTCCCTTGAAAGCGAGTAAGAAGTCCGATAACCATTACTTTTGACGCTAAAGCAGGCGAGGTCCACTAGCCAGGCCACCAAAGCGGGAAAGTGGACCATTCTATAGGAGTCACTCATCGATACGATCTGCCGTGGGAAGATCGTCCACCTTATTGCTGTGCTGCGAGTTTCTTCAGGGAACTCATTTGCCCTCTCTACTGTTTTCTTTGCATCAAGTGCACATTGGCTGGCCCGACTCTTTTTGAGTAATATCAAGTCGACCCTGGCAATTTAGACGCGGAAGTAAAGTTGCAAATATCGCTGCCACCAAGTGTGGCTCCTGCATGATAGAGAAAAATAAATGTCCCTAGTAGAGTTTGAATCAAGGACCATATAAGTCAGTTGTGAATGCAATCATTTTGGGAATAAAAACTGGTTCAAGCAAAAACGATCTAATGAAATTATTAGATTCCATTAAGAAAATTGAGTTGAGATGGCGAATTTCCTAAATATGATACATAATGTGGTACTGAATTCCACAGATTGCACGTTAAATCGTCCGAAAACCATTAAACTTTTTGCCTAACACTCAGATCTAGAATATATTTCGTTGTTTTCCCCTTTCCAAATATCATAAATAAAAATTTCTGTTGAAATATTTACCAAGAATGCTCTGAACAACAAAAAATCGTCTTAGAAACTTCTCCAGAAAATCTACAAAATGAAAGATTAACATCAAGATCATAATTCTCCTTTTTGGATGATTTCGTCTTGAGAGATTGTTTTGGTTTGGGGTGCGTTCGTTTTGGCACGCAGAAAATTTTTCGTAGTCGAGACATTTTTAACCGTGACTGAAGCCTGATGCGTTTTTCAATCAATACTAAGAAGTGTCCAATGCCAAAACGCTTGATTTTTGAAAGGACAAATCATTTTTAAATTTAACACAGAAAACTAGTGAGGTAAGAAATGCATTTAGAAATCATTTTGGATGGTGGTCAACAACTTTCCTATTAATTTTGCTGAACATGTCATGCTCGTTTCACTAGAGAAAACCAAAAATATTCTGTTCAATCTGTTTTGTAATTCTAATGCTAATTACTCGTGAGTGAACGTGCATTGAATCTACATTGAATTTGGGGCTTGCGTTTTTCTTTTGTGTGTGAAGAATCTCCACATATCCATATGAGATCAACAATCGTTCATTTCACAGAATCGACTAAAGCCTGCCGACAGTTCAGACAGAATTAGCATCGACCAGAACAAACTAACACCAATCCAGAAAGATTTTTTTTTTTCTTATACAGAATTCGAAAATAAACAAACAAAAGGATTCCAAATTCGATTCGAGTGAAAGAAATTCCTAGAGAATTCCAAGAATTTGTTGTTTCTTGTAAAAATTTCCACAAAATTCACATATACAAATTTTCGGTCTTTGGAGTTTTTTTCTTGACTCTTGCGCCCCTACGAAGCATCGAATTATCATGTTCATCGTCATGTTCGTCATTGTTTCGATTATATCAGCTGAAGCTGCTTGGGTTGTGTATACATATGTTAAATAAATTGATACGATTAAAATCAACGAATATATTTTTCTTGATTTGACGCAGAACTACTATCTTGCTGCGAAGAATTTCGCGGCTAGAGCTCTTCTTTTTTGGTGTCTCGTTATATAAGGTCATTTACAATTTGAATCTTACGAGACCGATTTTTGGAACGAGCTGCTAATCGGCAAATACAGTTCTGAAACAGAAAAAAATCGAAGGAGAGTAGGAATTGTAATAAATACTACGCAAGTTGTCTTTATTTCAATAAAAAAAAATGTCACTTGTTATTGTGATTAAAATTTCTATCATTATACTGATAAACATTTTGGGCAAATTGAAATACGCTTTGGAGTTTTGGCAGATAATTATTTCGTGGTTTGTACAAGGAGACATAATTTATTGTTTACGTTGGGCTCCATTTTTGGATAGAGCATAAGCCAGCAACAGTTCTTAGCTCTCCGTGTATGTTACTATTGTTTATAGATAGTACACCCTGTCGTCCTACAAAAACTAACGAGTTCAGGTCTTTGCTCTCTCTTCAGGTCTTCCAGTTCTATTTCGTTAGTACGAAATGATCAGGTTGGAAATTTGTTAGTACGTCTTGCACAAAAATAAAAATTATTGAATTAATAATAAAATTTGTCGAATACGTTGATAAAAATTCCAGTCCAAGGGACGAAATACAGTTCGAACTTTACTAAAGGACATTCTATATATCATACATAAACAAAGTTTGTGTTCGGATCTTCCAAAAATCGCAACCAAGCCAGTCCAGCCTAAAAGGAATTTTTTAAACATCTATCTTAACATCATTTTCTAGTGTGCTTGGTTTCAGGTATTTAGTGTATCAACTTCCTTTTCCTCTCGAATCAGATTTCTCGAGCTGTCTGCAGTTTACATCATTGCAAGCGTAACGCTTTCGAATTTTTTCACTATTTGTTTTTGGTAGATGATTACAACTGAAATGAAGACCTAGTAGAGAGCAAAAAATCCAAAAATGCGAATAAAATTTAACAAAATTTTAAGTCTAAATATTCCGACAACATTCAAAAAGTGAAGCAATTAGGAACCGTTTCCTTTGCAATGTTACAAACTTCAGATATTTATATTTCGTATGTGAAAGTCATTCGACCGTGTCCTCGAATTTCAAAATATAAGCACCAATTCACCCTGGCACATCGAGCTGAAACAGTGTTCATGAGTTCTCAGTATGGTCTTCGTCCCTCAGTCTTTCCTACGAATCAGTTGCTAGGTATCCACTCCTCATTCATCCGCTAAACATGGCCAATCAATTGCGGCTTAACATAGAATTAATAGAGTCTACTTTATATCGTTTCAAGACAAAAAATAAAACACCCGTTCTAGGCCATTATAGAAGAACTCTTTCCATTGTTTCTTTGCTCTACTGTCAGGGCGTGTACATTGATCAGCAGTTCCATAAAATGGCAGCTAGCACCGAGTTCGTATTCAAAGGGGTTGCGATGAAAACAAACGGGATGTGGGATTAGCTTGGGAGTTCCTAGTCCACTATGGCTAAAGTATTATTGCATATTGGTGTATTTTAAGGATTATTTGACTATGCTCACCAGCACTGGAGATCCATGGCAATGCTCCTGTAAGCGCAGACTCACCTGGATAATTAGAATGTTGGGAAAGTATTCCCAACATTTTTAGAATTCATAGAATTCCAAACATTCTTAGAATCCTGGGAAAGTATTCTAAGCATTCTATAGAATATTTGAAAGCGGATTTTCAAAGTTGTGCAGAAGTGCTAACGTCACGATCACCTCTGTCAAATCTCAGAATCAGAGGTCAGAGAACTTGAAGCTAAGCATTTGGTGAACTCAACCATGAGGATCATTAGGTTTGGCTGTAAGTCATTCATACCACTTTGGAGGCAAGAACGTAGGGTACTGGTGGTCACGTAAAAGTTTTGAACGGCAAAGAGAAGAAGCACTTATGAAAGGCTCAACATGCCCAAACTCAGAAAAAGGCATAGACCAGATAAGTAGCTTTAAAAATGTCTTCGAAGATTCATCGACAGCTGAGAGGATGACTCTGTGGCGGACGAAAAACAATAATCTGTGGGGCTTAAGGTATTCATTCTGGCGCCCAATGGAAGCCCCGGTTATTCGAAGTTTGGGCCCGTTTGTCTATTCACGATAGCATCGTCTGAATTGAAATTTCAGTTGCATGAGCTACTGCTTTTAACGATGCAAAGGCTACAGAACCTCATAGGATTCCAGCTGCAGTGCTGCGAATAGTCTATCACTTTGACACTGTTCCGCTGCTCAGCAGTCACGCTAGCGTGCCCGGGAAGTTGTTCCCAGGGTGCTGAAAGGTAGGAAACTCAAGCTGATCAGCAAGGGGCAAGGCAATACTGATTCCCGGTCAACATACCGCTCGCTATGTATGCTATACATATATACTCGAAAATAAGAGGACGCGGATCTTTCTGCGCGGGAGTATGGCTTCAGAGCAAGTTGCTCGAACATCTATGAAATCAGGGATGGGACGAACGCTGTCTAGCGTGCAGAAATACACAGCAGTTCCATCAGACGGTTTGTGCTGCACGTCAGAAATGCTTTTGACCGCGCTAGACAGGCAAATATCCTAGAAGCGCTGGAAAGTACAAGAGGGGATTTCGTCAAGTACAAAAGTATCTTGTAGCAATCCTGAGCGACTATCGGAAGGTCAACAGCCTGCTCCTCCACTTAGTAGAAGAATAGTAGTTCAGTTGTGTGTCAATCCATATTATATCCTCACTCTTGGATCACCTGTGGAGTATGCCAAAATAGGCTGCCGAAGCCTCAAATGCTGTCTGAACCCTGGTTAATCATCTATGTCAATTTTGTTTCAGCTCTGTTAGCGGACTTATAGTGGAGCGTACGGTCAACTCGTTTGACATATCAGCTTTAATATAGCGTAACATTCAGTTTATTTAAGTGGGCTTTTGTGCCATCGCTGATTCTTGTTTAGGAAAGTTATTGTAGATATTTGGCTTAATTCCTTCTCTACAAAGATCGCCCTGAATGGTCGCGTGACAGGCTTTCACGAGGAAGCTCGCTCATCTTATGTCCTATCATACCACTAACTCCTGTATTCTCACACAGATGATGACGTAACCAGCAATAATTTTTCCCAAGAATTTAAGGCAAGGCTCTATAAATTATCAATCTATTAGCCTCTGTTCCTTATTCATCAATAAATGCTTGATCGCAATCTTCTCGTATCGTTTAACCATTAAAAATTTAATTTTTTAAATACATCTGTCATCACTTTGTCAAATTTTATGGATTTTAAATTTGGTGTAACTCATAAATCGTCAGGCAAATATCATAACCCTTTCGGCACCCGATGTCATTAAATAAGATTAACAAATTCGGTTGAACCAATTTCGTTACGTAACAATACGGGTCCGACCTTATTTAAACTCAATATAGATAGTCATAAATTAAACAGCAATATTTAAAAATTAAAGACTGCGAAAGGAAAATGAAGAACAATTTAAATTAGATCAAAAAATTAGGAGGGGCTTAGAAAATAGTTTTGGTCATTTTCAATACGATAAAATTGAAGAGTAGGAGCTGTAAAATTGTCGTCTTTATGCGTTAAATACAACATGTTCGGGCGATGGATTTGAATAATCAATTTTCAGAAAAAGCAACTTCAAAATTTGCGTCTTTATTTTTTTTTTGTGTCCTTAGACTTTCGCATGATTTGACATCAGCGCAGAGGTTTTGGGAGAATTTCTGCTGCGCTAATCCATTTCAAATCATACTCCGGGAGGGAAAGGAAAGGAAAATTAGACTATCATTAAATTGCATTAAATTTCGTGCTCTGACACGAAAAGCAATGAAAATCATTTCCGAGACGCCATGCATATCCTACACCGAAAATTAATTTGATTCCAATACTCTTAACTGAAACACTCATTCGAAAAATAAACATTTGTGCACGCATTAGTTCAAAAACTCATTGAAACGCATTATAGCCCACATATGCACATACTCAAAATTGAAACGAGCAAATATTTTTCATTTGTGAAGCAAAAGTAGAAAATTTTTTAATTCGCAGGAAATTCCCAATTTGTTTTTCATTGATTTTTAAGATTGAAGCCTCCCATCGCGAATTGGAGCCAAATGAAAAATGAATTTTGGTGAAAGTTTTACGTTTGAGAAAACAAAAAACCAGTGGTAACCGCAAATTTAAGCAGAACGAGAGGAGACATTTTTATGTATTTATCAGTATTTAGCGCTTATGAATGGAACAACTTTTCGATATCTAACTGATTCCCTTTAAAGTCCCAACACAATTCACCTGAAAGAAATATCTTATCCGCATATGTGAGTATCTCACTTTGAGATTTGACAAATAAATTTTAAGGCAAAAAGCTTGTCATATTCGTACAATATTTACACATGCTGATAAAAGATACAATTACATGTGAATTCTACAACACAATCTCAATATTTTCGCCGTCATCATTTTCGCACATATTGCACTCAAAGCGAAAAATCTTTGGAATGTCCGTTTGCAAACAAAAGAAATGAACGAGAAACGAACGAGATAATAATGATGAACAGCCATTTACATTTGAAATTTTGAGAGGAAGCACGATTCGGGTAAGCAGGAGTCGTTTTGTAGTTAGAATAGAAGATAATTCATTGCGAAATTTGCAGGTTAACCAAAGAACCTTTCACTGGGTTGATCATCAACCCAAAAAATGGCGCAGATCCACTTATTACGAGAGAGGTAGGGTCTGTCGGTATTCGTCCCAAAAGGGACTGGCCTCACCACAGTTTCTCGCGTTGGAAGCGATTTCTTAATGGGGGCGATATATGAACAGAAAACCTTTAGTTCTGTTTGAGTAGAGTCACAGTGAGGTTTGAAAAGAAAATAACTTTGTGAATTTTGTTTTTTATTCAAATAAAGCCAAGTCTGAAACGCGATCCAAAATGAGACCGTTGGTGATAATCCCTATTATGATCGCTCCATAGGATGTCAATGACGAGTTAAATGATTCTGAGTCGGACAACGAGGAGTATATAAAATGTTCTGATAAAAATATGATTAATCCGTGATAAGGTTGTCACTCAAAATGATTATCATCAAGGGCACAGCAGCAAAATGGTGTAGGATTTCACGAGCTGGTCCTAGTAGAGTGGGAAAGAGTTTATTTACGGGAAGATGCAAATGCTACCTTGAATTCCCAGCTCGTACACGTGGTCTACCGACATGTCATTCGCGCAGCTTCTTACCTAGTTCCAATGTAACAAATAAAGGAGAACCATGATCTCTATTGATGAAATCATGAAGAAAATTGTCCGGTATCCAATCATGAAAATAGAGGAAAGGCGACATACTTTCGCAACATCTAAGGGTAAGTGGCTTTACTGAGTAGAAGCCATTCATCTGATTATTATATTTTTCTGATCATCATTGCAACATCTTTTCAACAAGGAGAGTAACCAAAAACTTCGTGATGGCAATCATCCTGTCGCTAGTTCTGATTTGCCGTGAGCGCCACGGCACCCGCATTGCGCAAGGTATTGAAAGCTTGCATCGTTAAATAGGCAATGGCCTCAAAATATTTCCCTTTTTGGTTGATGTTTTTCAATGGTTAGACTTGAAAGAAAAATTTGTAGAATTTCAAATATTTGAAATTTCAAAAAAAACATAAATCAAATTTTCTGTCGAATTGTCAACAAAAAGAAGTTAAAATTTAAAAGAATTCGAGCCAACTGATTATACGCTATTTTGAAAACGTTTGTTGGAACAAGATGACAGTGTGCGATGTTCACAATGATTTGCATCGATCCTTCAATCGTTTCCGTAAGCCGTTTAGGCATCATTCAAATTGGCATCTTCCATCTAAAATGATTTTTTCAAATTTTTTTGACATTTCCTGTCATATTTGCCTAAACAGGCCGACCGATTACTTCGTATACATGCCTTGCTTGAATAGTTTATGTTACATGCAAACCGAGCCTTTACCAGGGCAATAGTAGTAGGAAACATCACTGTCATCACTCACAGTCTGATGAGAGTATCCTTGCTTAGTTGTAGACTTGATGACCGTATGAAATTTAATTTTGACCATGTTGGAAATCACTTTCTGGTGCCTTGATCTGTACTGTAATGAATAAGAACTGGATTTTTGTGAAACTTTACATTTTTAACCCTTATTGGGAGTGGAAACTAGTGCAGGTGGAAAAAGTGACAGTTTTCCCGGCACGCCCCCTATTTCGCGAAATTTTTGTACCCGTACTTCTACGAGCAATCTCGATTCTCCTGTGTAAACATAAAAAATGAATAAAACCTAACAGATCAACTCCGAAAATACAATTACAATTCATTCAATTCACAGGTTTTGGCGATGTTAAAAAAGTACCTGAATATTAAGGACATAAGAATCATTTAGTCGAGAGTGGTGCTGACCAAATCTCCGTTGTTGCTATCATTTGTATGAAAATCAGTTTTCCTGATATGCCTTAACGCAGGAGTGCCAATTTTTGCCAATTGCTTCAATCCTGATTTCCTTGTCATTCATAATTACGAGTGCAGTTGTGACACAAAGTTCCACATCTACTCAGATTTCTCAAGGGTGGAATGCTCTCATTTCTAATTATTTGAATTTCTGATGACATTCTCCTCTTTGCAAACGGCTCGGTGAACAATTTTGTAATCTGATTCAGCAAAAAGGAAGTCTCTGATGTTGAAAAACAAACATTTGACGCTTCCATTACTTCTGGCACATTCGCGGAGTTAGATTTGTATCATCCCAAGTTTCCGTGAAAATTTCTCGCACTGTACCAAACAGACAAACGGACGGACAGACAACTCGCGACATTAATGGTGTATTATTATTTTTTCATAAAAAAAAAACCAAACGCACTCTTTCCTACACAATAAATGTGTTGGCTTAAGAGGCTGCCACGGCAATTGTATCTGTGTGGTGAATCCATCCTAGGAAAAGTTGTTTGTCATGGAGATTTTCGGATGAGAGGGAGAATAATTTTCGGTTGAAATAAACCATTATACAATTTCGCGAAAATTGAACAAAATTGATACGCTAATTCGAAGAATCAGACGTTAATTGGAATATGTAAACGACAGAATAAGCAAATATGTGGCGAGGCAACAATGGGTGAAAATTTATTTCTTGATAATAATTAAGTGATGTGATGTTGTTTATTTTCGTATGAAGGGTTATAAAGTTTGCGATGAATGATGTCTCTTGCCATGGAATTTTAACGAAGTTGTATATAATTATTGTTCCTAGAATGTTTTATAATTTTTAGGGACCTTATGTATTTGCATTTCAACTAGCGAGATGAACTGTAATCTCATACATCGTCGGCATGTTTGATAAAATAAATAGGAAAGTCAGCAAAGTAAATTTGGAAATTTATTCATCATTGAATTATTCGAAATTCATAAGAAAATATTTTACGTCAAAAAATCTAATGTGCTTTGTAAAAATTAAATTTATAATTTTGTTTGGTAAAAGGAAAGAAGTGTTTGGCTTCTTTGAAATTATGTCATAACAATATCTACATTCTCATAATGACTATACGGAAATAGCTCGGTCGCCGCTGTACTATGCTACCTTTATGTTTGTGGCCAGTCCTTAATGCTGGGAAAAACTCACATGAAAATTTTAACGCTCCACGCTACTGAAATTTTCAAATAAGAATTGTTGTAACCGGGAATGGCTTCCTTAATCCTTCGCATAAGTAAGCTCCTTTTTTTCATCATCATTAGTGTCACTGGAAAAACCCTCACAAATTGGATCTGAATTTCGATAATTATTCAATGAAATTTATAAGATAGTCCCCCACATCTCAAAAATGTACTTTTGTAGTGAACGTAAAAGAAAAAAGCAGCATCGGCGAACCGACTGAAATCCCTCTTAAAGAATTGCCTCATCCAGTCATGCTCGTGGTAGCTGGACTCAAGGACTAAGCTGTTGTTTGTGTCCTTCTTAAATAAGTCGGGCAACAAGAAGTTTGCGAGTTGTCTCGACTGAAATTGAAGTGGCAGTCCTAATGAATAATTCCAGTCGTCTCCCAGAAACCACCCATTTTTCTAGATCGATAAAAGTCGCTTAGGACCCCAATGCAACAATGAAATTTAAACTTTATGAGCACGATTGCGCGGGCGTAGGAAGGAAGTAGAGAGAGTGCTTACATTTAACATGTGTCCTTCATTATAAAATTATATTTATTTATTTGATAAATTTGATTATAAATTTTCGCCTTTTCTCTTTTGATGAAAATGCTATAAAAAAATCCTTAGACCGAATGCTTTTGCACTGATCTTTAAATGGCCAAAATGAACTTTTATATTCTTGTATCAGATGCCATAAAAGACAGTTCCTGAAGTTTGCATTGTTGTAAGCGCAATCGCCTCGAATTTTGTCGAAAATTGTAGTTTGCCAGATGCGTGCGCCCATCGGTAAGCACTTGCCCGTTTCATTCAAAAAGGTGAACAGAGAAACAGATCCTTCAGCAAAATTGAAAGTTGCTAAGTTTGCAGAAATTTCAACAAAGATTGCAGTACTGCTCATTGATTTTCCAAAAAAATTCAGTGCGGATTTCGTCGTTATTATGCGTGCATTCTCCAAGACCCCGCTCCAAAATAACGTCCTAGTTCAAATTTACGTAAAATAGCTTTCTGTTGCTTCTGTATGTAGAGCAGTTTTTGAATGAAAGCAGAGTTTGAGCGGCTTCCGCATTTTGACATTCACACCAAGGATTCTCAGGGATCCAGGCATATGGCTTTCTGTGGTTTGTCGTCAGTCGATCCTTGAAGCGCTGTTCCTTCGTTAGTTTTGTTCCGATTTACTATAAACTCATGACCTTATACTCTCGGCTTGTGTTACAGCCAGAAAAACTTTCTAACCTTTGACTGGTGACATGGTTTTTGTATAACGTAACTGGTGACGCGCGGCCTGAGAAGCCGCTGCTGTTAAATGGTCTATAGCATCGAAAGTATTTATGCTAGTTTACCTCAGTTTTTAAAAACAGTTGATTAATGTATAAAAGGATAAAATAAAACCACCCAATAGACTCTGAATGTAATTTTTAATTATTAACATGCTATTATAATGTAAGTAGGAACAAAAATCAAAAATCTAAAGATGAGATCAATAATCACACAAAAAAAAAATTAAATCAACATAATTATAACAAAAATACTTTTTTTCCTTATAGTTACGATACTCTTATCAACAAAAAAAAAAAATATTCTTTTAATCACAGGTATCATTTAAAAAAACTGGCATTGGTCAAACTTTGGTTATTTTTATTGACAGTCGGGGCATAATTGTTTGGCACATTGCAAGCACACATGTTTTTTACATATATTACATTGGTAATTTGATTTGCGATTTAATTTAGGAGGACAACTGGCCCAGGTTTTCCGTGTTTTCGGCCTATCCTCTAAGTTTTGTGGTTCAGGTGGCAAATCAGAACCCAAAATACGTACTAAGTTGACGCGTATATCGCGTGGAATGTGAGTATTATAAACTCTGCGCTGCATGTGTGATAATACCGCGGTTCTAGCCAAAATTTTAATGAATTGTCCTCGATCAATAGCATTGACACCATCAGCTTGATATAAAACATGTGCATTCACCGTACTTATGTCCAACATTCGATAAAATATCACCATGGGCCACCTTCGCGTTCAGCGACTGCAGGTGTAGATGGAGCATTTTTTATCTATCTCGTCAACCCCTCCTTTTGTTGAATTGTAATAGGCGATAATTTCAGGTTTGCCTGTATTTTCATCAATAGACTCACAATGATGCATTGAAGAAACTAAACACACACCTTTATTTTTCTTTGGCACGTGAGAAATCAAAGTCATTTGATTGGTAAATCCATAGAGTGTCGATCCTACATCTCTTGATTTAGATGGCAAGAACTCTTTGGGAATTTCTCTTTTGTTTTTTTTTTTAGAGTACGTACACATGTCAGACCTCGTTTTTTTAGAGCGTCAACCAATTCAATCGATGTGAACCAATTGTCGAACGTTACATTGCGGTTACTACCGTGTATAGGTTTTGTCAAGCGAATCACTGCTTGTGATGGAACTAAAAACTTCTTTTCTTCGTTTGTCAACGTTTCACCATCAGACCCCTTACCACAGTAAATATAGCCATTATAAAAATAATTAGTCTTGGCATCGCACATACACATCATCTTCAAACCGTACTTCGATGGTTTATTTGGCATATACACAACAAAATAAGAGCGACCTCTGAATATTCTGCCATATTTCTGTCATAATTCTGCCATAGAGAAAAAGGATTTCTTTCGTCATGTACATCTAACCTTGTCTCTGGCATTCGAGCTATAATATTATGATGGCTTGTTCGCACAGCTCTGTTTGGCGGATCTTTTGCCCACTTGAACCTATTTTTGCCAACGAAACATCTAACTAACCTTGATAAAGGTTGATCATCACTGTCGCTTTCTGATTGCTGATTTTCTTGAATTGGTTCTTCATCTTCAGAAGCACTTTCTTCGCTATTCGAGTCGTGATCACTTTGCTCCGGGATGAAATTTTCGGGAACATTTTCTGCTTCCGACCCACTTGAATCTTCCTGTGCCAGACACGCTTCAATTTGAGTATTTGACAGTACATTTCCAACTCCCGACTCCCTACGCTTCTTTTTTGGAGGTGCAGAATTACTCATTTTTAGTTATTACCGTAAAAACACGAAAAAACAATATAGCAAAATTACGTTAAAAAGTTACGTCAGTGGTGACGTACGGTCTGAGAGACCGCTGCCGAATTTTATGTTGTTGTAATTTACCAGTATAGGACAATACGACGCAACTGTCACTATCTGCGGCGTGGACGCAACCAAACTTGCAGCTACTCAGACATTGAAACAAAGGAAGCGCGGGGAAGGGGGTGAAATGACGTTTCACTGACACCGCTCGGCCTGTGAGACCGCTTGTCACCAGTTAAAGGTTAAATACAAGTAGCTAGCTCCGTTTTGTGCCGACTCCATTAAAGAAAATGAATGAACCTATCCAAAATGGAAAAGGATAAGTTTCTCCACCAATACAAATAATGCGCCGATTCATTGGTAAATAGTCCGCCTTATTTGCAGGATCTTGCGGGGTGCGATTTCTATTTTATTCTTGAATGTCAAATCAGTTTAAGCAGGTAAAATATTTACGTCTGTTGATATTGCGCACTGGAAAAGCTTCCAAAACGAAGACTTTTAACACTATGTTCAATAATAAAAGATTTACATGTGGCGACGTACAGATGAAACTATTATTAATAAATAAAAAAAAAATAAAAGTAGTACTTTTAATTCAGAAAAATGTTCATTGGGCCACCAGTGCCATAGATAAGATGTATGGGAATTGACAATAGGTTTACCGTGAAGCATCAATCAATTCCTCCAAGCGGATTAAGATTTAAAATTAGCAAGTTATCTTTTCATCTCCAAGAAAGTATTACACGCATCTCTAAATGTCTGTCCATAAAAAGACAAGTTGCCATATTTGGATTATTTTTGACCATATCAAAATAAATTCATGCCAATAAAATGTCATTTTGTAAGCCAACTCCACTCGGTTGCTGTTACGAAATCCGTATAGTAATGTTCCAATAAATTATAGATCTATCCATATACGAACGGGCATCGATTAGCAATCAATAAAATATAATCTGCATATTTCCCGAAATTTCAATTTAGGAATGCTACAGTGCCGAGATCAATGTAAAAGATTAAAACTACTGTTTTTCGATAGCGGTCGTCACCATCAGCAGCAGCATCATCATCATCATCATCTTTGACTCGTTTAAGACATCCAAGTCGCCAAATGAATGTATTGAGAAAATGGAAAATTGATCTGTAAACCACTACATGTGTCTCGTTATCATCTGATTATAAATAATTCATTAAATTCATTCTCATGATGATCGCGTTTTTTTCGACGTCTCGCAGCGAAAAGACCAGCATCAACGGCAGCACGCACAGCACTTCAAAATGTTTGGCCTATCCAATTACGCAGTTTATTGAAACACGCACGTCGATCTATCATTAATTATTTATATATACACATGCCATAAGTATATGTATTGCCCATATGTGAACTGCAGCAAAAATGTCTTTTTTTTTACACGAAAAGTGGACAAAAATCGTGTAATCAGATACAATCGAATTATTAGCATCAAAAGTTAAGTGGAGGAGTGGTATCGCATTTCTTGCTGGTCATTAATTTAAACAATGGAAATTCGTTGTCCTTCATTGATACACATGCAGTATGTGAGAGAGGAAGCACCCACATGCATTCCTCATGTGTATTCACATATTCAGATGGAAACCCACACAACGGGATTGCAATTTACAGCTCCTTGGGCTTCTGTTTTACATAGATATGCATAATTAGCGATAGGAAGACGACAGAATTGCTTGAAAAACCAAACAACAACAACAACAACAACGAAACCCAAGCATATATCGGAGTCAGTCCATTTCAATCAGATTGTTGACTGGTTCGTCAATTTCGCTAGCTGGGCCAGCTTGTTGGATCATTTCCAGTTCCTTTTCAATATCGACGGAATGCTCGACTCTAACAATCGGCACACCATTAGCATTTAACTAATCTGTCAATCGACTTGCTAAATTGATTATGCTAATAAGCATTGGAATGTGGTAATATAATAATAATTACCTCGAATTCAAAAGCAAGTTCAACAACTAGCTCTTGTTTGAGGCTTGAGTCTGTTTCTAGTCCCCTAAGCCAAAGCTTATGATCATTGGTTGCATTGGTGTCGTCGTTGTGGTGAATTCACTGAAAAAGCAGAAAGATCCGAGTCAAGTATATATTGGAAATATTTATACGATTTGTAAATTCCAATACAGGTTATTGCGTGTGATGTCAATGAATGTAATTATATCAAATTAGATCAATATATCATTTCAAATTGGCATGACTTTGTGATGTAAGTCCTATAGCTAGGTGATGTTTTCGAAAGTGATACTTATCCCGAAATATGCTGGTCACCTTTTTTGAACTCTAATCCCCAAGTTGTCGTCATTGTTACCTTTCAAAAATGACCGCTCAAACATTTGCAAGTCATATAAGTTGAATAGCTATTTACGGTGTTAGATCTATTCATTTGGGACATCTTTAACTTTGATTTTCGGCTATAGAAAAGTTTTTGTGAATGTCCTGTTGACGTGCTGATTGACGTACAAATTTCCTACGTACCTGCATCAGTCTCAGAGTTGGAAACCTATAGATTTAACACAGAAGTAACTGAAAAACAACAGAAGGACTAGGTCGCCGGCTCGCAAAGTTTAGCTTTAGCCTGTTCTCGAGACCAAAACGTGATTTGAGGTATCTCGTCATCAATGATGTAATATGAGACTTTGCCCTCATCCAGCAAAGTATAATTTCATCTTGTAACCATAACGTTTTGTGGTACATGAAAAATTCTGAGAAGGTAGTCATCGTCGTCTGGGTCTTCAAAATTTCACGCATTTCACCAATTCCGAAAATACCGCAACTACGCATTGTATTTTTTCATTGAATCCGCTTTGAAAAAGACCCACTCTGAAAGGCTAAACCATCCTGCTTTACGAAAATGCCAGGCCGTATGCGGCACAAATTGTCAAAACTTAAAACTCGAATGGGAGATCCTGCAATAAAACGCGTACTGTCCTCACCTTGTCCCAACCGACTTCTCGTTCATTTTGTTCACTCAATATCATACCAAATCAAGAAAGTTACCTTCGACATGGAAGAGCATTTTAAAACTTTCTCGTCAACTGCGTTCTTCGACTCACCCATCAAACATTTTTATGTATTGCACGAGTCGTCCCTATGCTGTAAGCGATCAATCCAGTTAGATGTCCTGCAGCTTTAATACTCTGGAAATAACCCATTTGTCTAGCTGATTCGCCATTAGTCTCCATTTCGGTCTACTCCGATAATTCTCTCAAAGATCCTCATTTTGATGACGTTTGCGAATGCTTAAGGCATTTAATGTAAAAACGCTTGCTGTCGTAGGTTCTATGCGTAAGAGTCTTCGCTCATAAAGTATAAGACAGGTCGTATAATATAAAGCTGTTTTTCAAAGCCGCCAGGACTATAAATAACACGCCTAACTTGCGAGCTAAAGAGGATGAAGATTTCCCAAAGAGGCACATGTATGGGAGTAGATTTAACCCGAAAAGAGCAAAATATGCGGAATTGAACAGGTTTTTATTTTTTAACATAGTCCACGTTTCAAGGTGACGCGCTGGACCCTCTTGCAACTCTTGCAACTCTTCATGTTTGCAAACAAAACGAAACCGCACGGACTTAAGTCTGGAGAGAATGAGAGATTCTGTATGAATTCAGCCGAGGTGCTTCGGGATTACTGGGACAGCATTGCCGTGCTGGAAAAACACTTTTTTTCCCACTGCAAACGGGGCCGTTTCACCCTCATAACGACGTCAGATCGACCCAATTAATTACTGTAGCATGATCACCCCATGATCGTTTATTTTATTCGCAAGGAAGCGATATGGATCAAACCTTGCTAATTCTGAAAATCTTTGGTCATGTCCTTAATGGACAGTAAGATCATCTTATTCGTCGGAGTAGATTTTCCTGGAAAGTCCACTGTTCCAATTATTGCTTGGTCTTTGGTATAACCAGGTGGTAGATATATGAATGGAAATGTCTCCGTTGGCTTACATGTCAACATGGCCAAAGCCTTTTCAATTTGCTCACACGATTTGGCTTCTTGTCCACAATCAGGACAATGCTTCCTCTCAAGTGCCAGTCACTCTGCTAATATCACGACTGAGAAATCACGAGGAGTGTATCTACAGAAACAGTTCGGTATCGGTTGTTCACAATCAGGAAGCGCGAAATCCACTACGCCCACAGCTGCGTCATGACCGAATCCTCGTAGAGAAATGTGATAAAAATCGCTCGTGACCTCTACCACTTCGCGCAACTTTACTGGCCCATCGACCAACTCGAGATCAAGCACTTTGGCGACGGTTTCCTCATTTATAATCGTTTTTACACGTCTACTACGTGCTTCATTGTGAAACCCTTACGGCCACGATCGAACCTGCTCATTGAAAAATTCCCAGTTGAAAGATGCCATAAGTTTTCTATAAATATAATGTAGCTTCGTCGTGGTTTTCCACGCTTCCCGAAATGCGTAATTACTGCACAAAGTTCGATTTTCACCGTGTTTGTAAAAGTGTCCAACTGGCTGCAACAAAACTACCTGGTAAACAAGAACTTAACTACGCATGTAGCTGAAAATTTGACAGCTTTCCTTGATGGGTTGCTGTTACCAACCATTTGGGCCACTTTGTGGTACCTACCCTTGTAGAAAATTCGAGAATTTTCACTTTGTTGTTTCTGAATCGCCCACGCTTCCTCAATGCGTTCTTGATCTATAAAAAAACAACTTTTGCTTCCTCTCAAGTGCCAATCACGACTGAGAAATCACAAGGAGTGTATCTACAGAGACAGTTCGGTATCTTTATGCTTGCTATTTTGCTAGACTTCTTCAATTGATTTACATCCAGTAGAAAGGTACATCCTTTGCTTTCAAAGGTTACATCTTGGTATCGGATTGGCTTGCAAGTCTGAATTTCAGCAGAGCTAACTTTCACGGGGACCACAGTGGATATCAGCTGCTTCCGATGTACGTATTAGAGAATAGTAGGAGGTTTAGACAGTCCGATAAGTCACCAGTAATTCCGATGAGTGTCGTAGGTTACTCCCAGGTATATAATCGACTTGATTGATTGATTGATTTGCTGTCAGGGATGGTGCACGTCAACCCTTACAAGTTTATTGTGCCCCCGCTTCCGGTGCGCCTCAAGCAGATCGATCTTTCTGAGAAAGTCAATGATTTGCTTGGGCCTCAGGCGTCCCAATTCCTCCTCGACAGGGAAGCAGCTTCCTTAACTGTCTCTTCTCCTGCGAGACAGTGTGCCAGCAGATGCACTGGTGCCTCCGCAAGATTACAAAATCTGCACTTGTCATTCGCTGCCAAGCCATATGATCGACTTAATAGTGATCGAACAATCAGGCCATCTCAACTGGTTTAACTAATTGGTGTCCTCAGTTTCCAATGAGTCACAGTCTCCGCCTGTTTGGTGTTCCCTTCTGCTTGTCAAACTAAAGCATACCAAATAGAATTGGAAGAATTAGCATAGAATGGAATTAGTTAATTTGAGATACCTACTCAGTGGTAGTCCTATTCCAACACAAAAATCATGAACTCAAGCACACTGTCTGTAGGGTTCGAACCAATGACCTACTGTAAGGAAGGCAAATGTACTATCCACTATAATATACTATAACATTATAGGGTCATTTTAAACTGGTTGCTTACATTTGTGTCTACATGTATTATGTAAGCACTTTCGATTTAAACAAAAAAAATTGAAATGTCAATTTTTAAGTATTGTCAATTGAAAATCAACGGATCTCTGTATTGCTAGTCCTAAGAACGATTTCTGGCTGATAATGTTATGCTTTCGATTTATTCTCTACTCTATTCTCTACTCAGCTCAACTTAATTATTACTTTTGAAGATTCAGGTAGCCTTTTGGTCCTTTGATTTACACAACAAACACCTTCCAATGCTATTCCTGTTACAGTACTCTAGTGAATTAAAATGTAAGGCTACATTAAAAAGTGTATAAAATTCCTTTACGGATGTAATCGTTTCATGGTATGGCTACGAGAATTTTTCTAATTGAAAATCGTAAAAAATATTGTGGGTGGCATGGAAAGTGTTCTAATTTCTGATGTTCAACATGTACCAAATAATATTCAGCCCTTCTGATTGTCCGACTAAAATACACCAAAATAGAATTGAAAGGAAGGACCTTGGTCATCGGAAAAATAAAAATAACGATCGCTACATGACAAAAATATGTTGTGCAAGGTCCAAATAAATTGCCTCAATTTCGTTGAAAATATTTCATTGGTTTGAAAAATGTGTAGTAAAAAATATAGATTTTTTTTTTCGTAAGAAAACGTTGATCTCGGCTAGCAAGTTAACATATGTCGAGTACATACGCACAGATATCTGTATGTATATTTTGGCTAGAAATATTTCAGTTTGTTAGTTTATAGTTTCGTGATGGTGAATACAGTGATGAGCGTGCTGGTGGGTATCGCGGCGAGTTTTTAGTGACGAAATTTTAAGATGAACGAAGATTACACATGTGAACGTCTAATGTATGCGCACGAATGAATCTATCTAAACCATGTGGTTGTCGTTCAAATACAATATAGTATGCATTTGAAATTAAAATGAAATTCGAGAGCTTAATGATAGGCGAGTTTCAGTGGAAATACTACTTAATATTGCGGCCTCGAAGATAAGATCTCGTGTCATATGTGACCGTCATTTGTCTTTTTATCACTGGATCGCCGCGATTGACTTCATTCCGCTGGATTAAAGTTTTCGCTCGAGCGGCAAGCGCCTGTTTGAACATCAAAGGAGGGACGTTGTAGCCCCTTCTTGCCCTAATTATCAATTTTGTGTAGCTCTGTGGAGTGCAGCCAACTCCAAAACAATTTTTGGCATAATAACTATCTATTTTTGGAGCCAAAGGAGCAATGCGAATTATTTACACGCATGGCTGAGATGCCACCGAGTTGCGTTCCCCGCTGTGCATATGCTAAGCGAAACGAAAACATGGTGAAGTTTTTTTTTATTATTTTTGTTGATATTTGCTTTTGTTGCTATTTGCCTCTGGGTAAAAAATATGACTATGTGTAGCAACTACATCTAATAATTCAACGAAATAACGTGATCCTGCCGTTCATACTTATGACCATGTGAAGCTCACATACGAGCCTGTAGTATTGCTGCATCTGCTGGCACTAGTCTCGGCCTTAATATACTAGAGTACAAACTGAAATGAAAATGTGCTTTGATATTATCAACTCTACTCGCTACTAATACGTTGTCGTTATTAAATGCATAGCGTAGCCGGGATGAGCTATAAAATTTTAGTACTTTATTATTTAATAAAATGCAGACGACGATGATGATAATATCGGTTCCATGGCGGGTTGAGATGGGACTTTATACCAAGTTGGGAGCTAATAAGATTAAATGTGTAGTATATTAAGTGGTTTTTCAAAGTAAAACATTTCAAAGAGGAAAATGTCTGGGGACTTGATTGTGGGAAATGTTTGATAATTTTCACACAAACATTTACATTTCTAAATAAGAGAATGTTGTGAAAACTTATTTTTTTACTTAATCAAGTTGCGCTGAATTTTACAATTTACAATCAATTCAAGTGGATGCACCAACTTCGGAGGCATAGAAAAATTTTGTTTGAAATTTGCACTCTTAAAACAAAAGGAAAATATATCTTTTACATTGAAGTCTCGCAATATTTGCGCTTGCTTTAAGGAAAATAAAATTTCGTTATTTATTTCATTATTTATTTACATGAATGGTTCTTCCATAAATTAAAATAAACAGCAAACATTTGATTCTTTTCTTTCTTCAATTATTATGTTAATTGTTCTATCTAAAATATATTAATGTTATATTTTGAATATGACAGAAACATTTTTTAAAGAGAACTCGCATTAAAATCGCTACCTTCAAACGATGAATAATGCAACATAAATGCTAGCTGAGAGAAAGGACATCTTTCACACATTGGCAGCATTAATCAAAGTGTCCTGATAGATGACACGAAAACTCATAGAAATCGTGGAACTCGTGAATTTTTTTCACATCTTGATATATTTCGATGACTGGACTGAAAGGAAAAACCAGTAGAGTCGGAAAAAGTCAAAAATGCAAAAAAAAAAAATAACACAAATTTCGGTCCAATTACCAATACACATCCAAAAAATGAAAAAAATTGGAGACCGTTGCGATTGCAACAATGTAAACTCCAGACACAACAATATATTGGGCCATGAAAATTTATCTCATCGGTTTTTCATCACAAAATTCTCACATCACAGTAGCCACAAATCTGGAATTACTAGTCGGATAATATCCAAGATACAAATGGTTAACACAATGTGTCCAAACTACATTTTTGTGACGGCAGTTGTGTAATTCGTTGCCTGCGTAAAAAGTTACAATTATATGAAAAAGAGTTCCTCAATGAAAAAATACGCTGTGATGCTTTTTAACATATAAAAGGTAGAACTGTTACGGAAATCGTTGAAAAGTTTTGGAGGTTGACCGTGAGGATCTTGTCAGTGAACGTCGAACCCTGGAGGAGTTAACTCGATTACGTTGTGGCAATTTTGACTAACCACCGATACAGCCTTTGAAATTTAGCAACTGGTGCAGTGAGATCGATATGTAGGCAAGCTGTCAGGATTTAGTTGAGGCACTCAAAACCAACCATATGAAAGTCCGAACCACATTAAGAAAGCAGGCCACACAAAACGATCTGCCGAACATTTTTTAGGCGAGTAATTACAGGCAATGAAAATGGAATTCAAGGGGTTAAAACGGGGGTCAATCAGCAAGTAAGTTTAAGGGTTGCAGCGCTCCGCGTGGTGAAGAGATAAACTAAAGAAATTTTAGGAGGTTCTCTCATCTATACTAATCAATTTGACGCATCACTGAGACCGATAAGTTTATTTTTGTGTTTTTCACAACGAATTATAAAGGAGGCGCCAATAAAAGTAGCGTCCAAATGTGAAGCGCGCAGTGTGATACGCTTTTTTGACCGCAAAAAGTTATCCTCGGTCAATAAATATATTATAGTGAAATTTATCTAGAATTATCGTCTATATACGGTGAGCAGTGTATGAGCCTTCAAATGATTACGCGTTGGCGAACAGCGTACCTAAACGGAAGAAAAGAACTCCATAAGGGAAGTCAGCGACAGTGTTTTGGGATTATCGAGGTATTCTTTTGATTGATTACCTCGACAATGGCAAGGTATCGTTTGTTTTGGTTTGGATCGTTTACGAAAAGCAATCAAAAACAAACGGCCAGGTTTTTTGAGGCGCAAAGTGTTTTTTTGATTCACGATAATCAATCAAAATCTGCCCGTTTAACCCAAGAAAAAATGGGCTCATTTAAATGGGACGTTTTCGAGCAACCTCCTTATTCCCCTGTCTTGGCCCCAAGTGGTTTCCACCTTTTCCCGGCGATGAAAATAGCGTTTGGTGGCATACGATTCAACACGACAAATGGAATCATCGCAGCAGTCACAGCGTAGTTCAAAATTTTTCATTCAAAACATTTCGACGTCGGAATTACGAAATTAGATTGTAGATACAAAAAATGTAATGAGGGAGATGGCGACTTTGTTGAAAAATAAAAAAATTGTCTGAATTTTCCGAAAAAGACCTAAGTTTTTTGTTTAGACCACTACTCCAGCCCCCCCCCGCTCCTAATCGGATCCTTAAACTTACTTTCTGACTGACCCTCGTATATCCAACGCAAGTGACCATGTTCAAAGCGCAGGAATCCTCCACAAATAACTTTAAAGCCTGGATTGACGGCAAATAAGATTTTGATGGGAATGGTTCGATTGAAATGGTAATGTCTTTGACCGGTTGCTCCTGCCCAGTTTCGATGGTTTTTTTGGTTCTCTTTTGCTCTCAACACAACCGCTGCAGTGATGTTAATAAATTGACCAGAATTCCGACCAGAAATTAACCAACAGGAAAGGAATTTTTTTTCTTTGTGAAAATGCTAATTCACATCTTTTTTATGATTGAGATGAAATAAGGGGAATTGATTAGGAAGTTTTAATATATTGAACCCAGCGGGGCGGTCACCATCTGACCCGTTTGTTTCGGTATCTGCGAGACTTTTGTAATGGCCAGACAACTTTCGTCTGAAAATCATGTGTACCGAGTTTTTCTGTAATCAAGACAGGTTCCCTTCCAATGTATCACATATGATACATGACACAGTTTATGTACCAACCATCCCAAGCCTATGTATCATATATGGGCAAAATTATAGCCGATTTTAAACACTGCTGTGACAATTTTTCTCAAAATTCACGAAAACTATAAAAAAAAGATCACAAAACATTTCCATTTTCAAAAAATTGATGAGAAATTCGACAAATTTAGAAGGAAAGCTTCATATTCCAATTATAAACTAAAAATTTTAAATTAAATAATTTCAATTACGTCTCATCACAACCAAAACGTGCAATCAAATTTCAAAATTTCCATTTATCCATTTCAAATCGATCTTGAACACTTGACAATAAACAAATGCTACTCTCCTCCCCTACACCTTATCCACTTATGCTTTTCGCATGTAAAGAAGCGCAATATAGGTATTTGGATAAAAATAAAAAATCATTTTACACAACTACATTCCTATGTTGCTACCTTGCATGCATATGAAATTTTCCCTACCATTTAATTTCCACCCATAATTGCATCGCATAGTAGTTGAGATGGTTATTCATTTTTCACGTAATCATAATCCGAATAAAAATATATTTGCGATTGCAATGCATGGGAAAAGTGCTTGCAGTTTCTCACGTACGTATCAATGTAATAAGTACATATGTATGAACGTTATAACATATTTAGATATGTGATAAAATGATGAATAGTAAACAGAAAATAGAATTAAAAAGAAAAATCAAGATATAAATATGCATGTGTATGAAGTAAATAAAACTTTTGCAAGCAGCAAACATAGCATCACAAAATTTCAATTGTGCAAAGAAGAAAGATTACAATTGCATATTACACTAACACATGGGTGAGTGTGTGTATTTGTTGGCGAATGTGGAAACGTCTAACAGTGCTACAAGAAATTGTTGGGCTAATTCCACTAGACTTATCTATTTGGACTATGAAAAAGTATTGCATGTGTAAGTTGGTTGTTGTTTTTTTTTAATTATTGCTGAGTATGTAAAATAAATGTATTTCAAAATACATATTATGGTGTTTGTCGCTGGGAAGCGAAGGATTGTGCGCTGAGTGTAGGACCCTTGCAAATCTTCTGGAGTATGCCCCACTGCTGTACCTAATCTGGAACCATTTGCCACATTATTACAAGTTGGGCCTGTTTTTCATCTCTTAGATTAGGGAAGTCGCTTTTTCAGCTGAAAAGGATTGCTAGCGTGTACATTGCAGAAGTCCTTTATCTTTTTTTGTGATCCATTCTGTATACCAATTCCATTTTTATATCATTCTACAAATAGGAATTATTGTAAAAGTGATCCCGGCTTAGTTGAGACGAGGACCGGCTGGTTGTAAGCGAATTTCTTTAACGCAAATTTAGTTTGTAGTTGTCCGCAAAACCTACGTTGCAAACAAGTGTAAATTGGTGGCGTTCCATAACACCATTTGTACATGGACTTTCCAATATTGTATACTACTCTACATGTTGAAACAACATTTTTAGGGATATCTTACTTCCCATACAAAACTCAACCTGGGTTTCAATCGTTACTCGAAATAGAGAAATATCTAGAGCATTTTCACTGGAATAACACCAGGAGACAGTTTTACTATTTAACTTTGTATTCAAGCTGTGCTTGAAAGTAAGAATTACGGATAAAAACTGCCGCATTTGCAGGAAAAAATTGTATTTCATTCAAAATAATGCGCCGTACAAATTCAGGTTCCCCAAGCGACTTCTTTTTGTTTGTCCAATGATAACACAGATTTCCGTCAAATAAGAAAGCTGCGAGAATCGTTTGTGGATTTTTAAGGGATGGAAGTAGAAATGGGAAAAGTGCATAGAATTACCAGGAGACTTTTTATCTTTGTGGCCATGGGAACTTTTCGAACCAATATCGGGGAATTTGCTTCAAACTATGTATTTTGTTTATTTAGCAATAGTATACTCCGTTTTCGGTTGAATGTTGGAAATGTTTTCAGACTATTTGGGACATTGCACCCATGTTCGGAGGATTTTGCTATATTATACAATTGATTGGTTAATTTTTACATTTTTCTTACTTCTTGGTACAAAAAAGAGCGACGAAACACATTCTGTCCAATAGTTGATATCAATAGGCTACGGTAAACATCAACAATCAACAGCCAGCGCAACGAATCTAGGACTTTTTCAACGTTTAGACGAACATAATGGGAATTGTTTTTGACTGTAGACTGGTTATAATACCATATTTATATTTTTTGAAATGATCGTCAAAGCTTTTTAGTTGGTATTATGGGAGCATACAATCGCGCCATATATAACACCGTCCTTGAAGTCCTTGGAAAATTTCTGTGATAAAACTGGTAGAACTGAATGTGGTTCAATTTTGGCAATCATCATTGCTAACTTGACAGCCGATATAATATCATTAACATCCATCACATTGTTTCTTCTTTATTGTCTGTTCAAAAAACACACATTGTGACATTTAACACATCGTTCAATAATGAGTGTGACTGACACATAGATGGCGGCACTAATACCAAATCAATATTTTTTTTCGACAGTGTGAACCTTTTTAGGCTTACTGTCAAAATTATATGTCAATCCGACCATTAGTTTACAAGTGACAGTGCTTTAAGTGACGCTACTTTTGAGTTTTCAAAAAAAAAAATGAATTCAAAGCAATTCCGTGTGCTGATTTGTCATTGTTTTTTAATGAAAAAAAAATACTGTTCAATGCCAGGAATGGCTTGAAAAACATTATTCGGACTCTGCTCCATCAAAAAGAACCATTTGTTATTGATATGCCGAATTCAAACGTGGTCTTACTGACACCGATGACATTCCATCTACTGGACGGCCAAATGACGCTGTTTTTCCGGAAAATGTTGAAAAAACACTGAAAATCATTATGTCCGACCATAAAGTGAAAGTGAAGGAGATTGCTGACATTCTAAAGATATCAGCAGGCAGTGTACACACCATAATACACGAACATTTGGGTATGAAAAAGTTGTTTTCCAAATGGGTGCCGCATTTGCTCACTGTTGAACAAAAACAACAACGAATTGATGATTCAGAGCGCTGTTTGGAGCTGTTTAACCGTAATAAAAAGGATTTTTTGCGTCGATATGTGACCATGGATGAAACCTGGATCCATGAATACACTCCAGAGTTAAAACGGCAGTCATCTGAGTGGACTGGACCCGGCGAAAGCCGTCCGAAGCGACCAAAAACGCAACAATCGGCTGGAAAGGTTATGGCCTCTGTATTCTGGGATACACATGGTATATTGTTCATTGACTATTTGGAAAAGGGAAAAACAATCAACAGCGACTATTACTGTGCATTATTGGACCGATTGAAGGATGAAATCGCACTGAAACGGCCCCATATGAAGAAGAAAAAAATCCTCTTTCATCAAGACAATGCACCGTGTCACAAGTCCATAAAAACGATGGTCAAATTCAATGAATTGCACTTCGAATTGCTTCCGCACCCACCGTATAGTCCAGATCTGGCCCCCAGCGACTACTGGCTCTTCGCAGACCTCAAAAATATGCTCCGTGGTAAGAGATTTGGCTCAAATGATGAAGTAATCGCCGAAACTGAAGCCAATTTTGAGGCCAAGGAAAAATCGTTCTATAAACATGGTATAGAAAAGTTGGAAAATCGTTGGAATGATTGTATCTCCCTAAAAGGGGACTATGTTGATGAATAAAAACGAATTTTGGCAAAAAAATGTGTTTTAGTTATTACACAATTAGTTAGTCACACACATTATTGAACGATGTGTTAGGTATTTAAAAATTAGTGAATTTAGAAATTTTTGATTTGTTGCTCGTCTGTGAAATATAAAATCAGAATCAAAGACCAAACAGGAGCAAATTGAAACAACTTTAATCCTTCAAGCTATTACAATAACTTATGGATTTTCCCTAAATTTCACTGTGTCGACTATTTCTATCTACTATTGTTGTGTCTTCTACAATGAAACGCTACACTGAACATTAACTACATGTGTAAAAATGAGCATGTAACCATACGAAGAAAAAAATTACTATACGTACATTTCCTCGCTGTTATGTTTTTGAGTCACACACATAGAATCGTTTATGCCAGAGGTTTCTTCACTCTGAAGTGCAGAACACATGGATTGTGAATACACGATATATGACTCTTCTCATTCAAACCATATGTGAGGCAAACTTGTATATGTTAAAATCTTCAAAAATGTACTTACATACTCGCAAATAGATCTTATTCACACAAATCATACAGTATAGCGTGTGTTATGTGTATTTAAAATATTTTATTTGCAAATTCTACTTGAATGTGTTTGTTTGTCTTAACAGTTGCCATATATTATTGCTTTTATTTTAATAAATTTTTTTATGTATTTTTTTTTTTTAAAGACTGCCCGACTGTGACTGACTTGTCTTGACTGTTGTGTGGTAAGATTTCGAAAAGGAATGCGAATGGAATGTTTGGAGTGTGACAAACACTATCGAATGCGTGACTTATTCATAAAATTTTTATATACTCGGTAGAGCAAAGAGCATATGCTCAATATGTTGTTGTATCTGAGATACAATAGCGATGTGTATAAAATTGAGTATGCTCATTGTATCCCAATTTATATTGATTCAAGATAGCTAGATAATGTACGTTGAAATGGACCGCATGCTTAGCCATATCGAAATATAATGCATATGGTTTGTGTATGTGAACATCAGTAGTAGGAGTAGATTGGCAAGAGGAGTGAAATACGTTTGATATTTATTGCAAAAGTATCTGCTAATAGTGCACATTGTTTGGAGTAGTTACTTTGGTATTTGGATGATGCAGACAAAACGCTAGACGCAATCCACTTGATTTCATTGCTAAAATTACAGAGCAAGTTCTTGTTTAATGTATCAACATACAATAAGCTTATAGTCATTCAAAAAATATTACACCGTCATTATTATTATTATTTTTATGAAAAATTATTATTGTTATTTTATTTTTTAATTAATAAATGATTACTGCAGAATTTTAAACATTGAAATATGTCGAATTCTACTGAGAATTATCAAAAAGTTCGCTAACTTCCTTTGATGGTAATATTTGAGGGTTTTCGGTGTCTATGCTGGATAGAGACCGATTGCGATGAAATTTATTATTTTGAAAAAAAAAAAAAAAAAATTTGTTACAGTCAAGCGACAATGTTTTTGAGTCAGTCCAATATGTTGAATAACTTCTTGCGTCTGTTTATTTAATTGGACTACAGTGAAAAATACCTCGAACAAATGTAAATACTCCCAAAATTATTCTTAAAATTAAATTCTTCTTGAATTTAAATTTCTTCTTGTTATTTAAATCGTCAATATGAAGTTTATATATTATATATTGAAAATCTGACTTAAATATGTATGTTTGTTATTAGATAACACAATTCGTAGTTATTTGCATCTGGCCATACCGTTATTATCGAAATGTCAAAATTCTGTCAAAGTACTATAAGAATCGTCATAAATAATTAGGTCGGAGGGTATTTTCCACGTTGAAAACGTTGATTCAAGTTTCAAAAAAGCAGCGTTCGGAATAACTTGGCACTCCTTGCAAGAAACTTATCCTGAATATGTATCGCTAGTGGTTTGCGCATTAAAAAGTGGTGAATTTAGATTCAGCGATAAAGAACGCCTTGGAAGTCATTCGAGATTTTACAATGACGTCCAGAATATGCGATCAAATAAAATGCACATATTCCTATACCGTTCAAAAATTGCTCAGAAAGTGATGAGTTTAACTTTCTCGCCTAATAGCGTATCCATTGTCCCGTCTGGCTATCATTTAAGACCGATGCATTGAAGTATATTCCAAAAAAGCGTTCTTCCCAAAAATACGCCGCGCTGCAGATCAGTGTTTGAAAAATTGAATCGATTATTTGTTGGTTTCCAAAGCTGAATAGGTTTTTTTTAGGTGGAATCAATCAATTGCCAGAAAAATGGAATAACGTCTGATGGGAAAAACTATAATTTTTAAATTTTCAAATGGTCTTTTCCTCTAACGCGAACAAATGTCGTTATCAAAATTTGAATACGATTAGGTATCTTTAAAATCTTCATTTCGAGAAAATCATGAAGCATTAGCTCTATTTTTTGGGCGTTTTTAGTCCATAATGCCAGTCTCATACGATTACACACATCTTCTTCCATGGAATCAGATCAAATGACGCCGAATGTTCAGGTCGCGCAAAAAAGGTCTTCGTGCCAAAAATTGCAGATATAATCCAGAAAATAATTTTGAACTTGTCTTGTCTGGGTTTTATTTGATATCTTCGGCCTACGAGAGTAAGCTGAGAACACTCTACGGTTTTAAGAAGGAACGTTTATCTTTGCAGCATCATTGCAAATTTATCATGCGTTGTGTGTGAGTAACTAGGACAAAATTTGGTGTCAATGAACTGCATTCAGTCAAACCAAACCGAAAAGGACATTTCAAAGATATCGTTAGCGTAATTTAATGTCATCGATTCAATGCCATCACATTAACATTAACACTGATAGTTGTCATTTTGTTATAATTTACACTTCTTATTATTGTAGACAGACACGCTAATTGGTAATTCCTGTACAAAAGCTCTAAAAACTAATAGAATGCATATGGAAATGTGTATGCTGTTCAGTCTTTTCTAAACTGCAACGCTTATTTTTCCGCCAGTGTTAGGCCCGGAAAAATTTCCGAACAATTTTTCATCACCACATGGCAATATTGGTTATTTGTCAAGAAAGTCCTTTTTAGGAAATTCATCATCTACTGTGTCTGCTAGTCTGAATGTTTTTGGATGACACTTTTCTCAGTTTTCTGATGCGTAAGAAGTAATAAAAAGTTTTTCGGACGTAAAATTTGACAACCAGCCCCCCCCAACCCTCATTGCTTTGTTACACATAAGAAAACAGAAAAAATCTAAATAGTATTAGACAGGGAAGCACAACCAAACCGTATAATCTGTCAATAAGCTCACTGAGAGAGACTGGCTTCCGTGATTTCTTGAGACACAAGCGAAAATACTCACACAATAACCAAAAAATTTAAGAAACAGCATCCCACAGTGGTGTTTACGAATTTCATTGAATTGCAAACTTTGTATGCTAACACGACTGGTGTAAACTAACAAGTTTACGAAAAAATTAAAAACTTGATCGAGTTATATCATATTACCTTCTCGGACAAATGGCCTACATGATAACTAGGGACAGCATAATCCTGACAAATTTAAATCAAAACGTCAACATGCATCGAAAAGGGGTAATTGCCAAAACCTATTTGTCAACCCAACACAGCATATACGGGCAGTAAACGTTGAAAAATAACCAAAAATCATACTTTTGTACAACTGTTGAACATTTCAAAATGGTTTTTTGACGGCTCGCGTTAAATTTATTATAAAAAAGACACCTCTGGTATGCCTTACTTAAATTTTTGATGGTTTACGACGATTCTGCTCGACGATTTCTGCTTAATTTAGCACTTTACAAGTCTTAAGTTGTTCTTTCTTCGTTGTTCGCAAAATTCGAGTCCCTACCCTAATTACTGAGGACATTCAGTCCTTAAAGTAAATGAAACAGCGTCAATATTGTAGGTGTCTGAAGTTTGCATCGTTGCAAACGCAACGGTCTTCAATTTTTTCACTTTTTGAATGTTTTTTTGGATAAATTAACTTGAAATTCTAGAAAATTTCATTTGCCTTTGTTACTTATTTGCATTCTACTAGGTTTTCATCACAGTTCCATCTACCAACAAAAAAATTTGAAAAATTTTGACAGCGTTGCCTTTGCAACGATGCAAACTTCAGACACATAATATTGTGCGGTATTCCCTTTGACTATAAGGTCAAAATGGATCCTTGTAAAAAAAAGCTCGAGGAATTTAATTCTTTTCGATTTTCAAAGGAACTTCAAAATTATCAACAGATTAAGTGGAAGTAGAACATAAAAAAACTGCTAAAGTATTTTGTCAAAATTTCAATCTAAGATAAAATACCATTTGCACATACTTTTTGATATTTTATCAATACTTAACGACCCATACACGCATCATTATCCTCCTTAAAATCATGTTACTGAAATCGCAAGCTTATTGCAGATTACTATAAATGATTAATGCGATATAATTTATATGTTTTTGCGATAAGGTTTAGGTATTTTTCTTAGTCATTTTATTAGTTAGTACACACACGGAACTGATAAATGTCGTATTGTAGGAGACTGATTGGCTGGCGTGATTCGATCGTTCGATATTTTAATTCGACATCAATTTTTCGATTCTTAAACAAATTATGATAAATCGATTTGTTATGGTGCTCGGTTGGGAAAATTTGATGAGCAGTTGATTGACTTATTGCGAACGGTGTGAAGAATTAAAAAAATAAAAGAACTACTACAAACAGAAAATTAAATCCAACAACAAAACGATAAAATTACTGATGCTATTTTTGGATATGGCATAAAATTATAGTTAGAACGTAAATTAGTAATTTTACGCAAAGTTAGAAGCTCCGATTGGGTTTTGGGAAAATCCCATCATGAATATTTCATCGTAAAATTTTTGTTAAACGATATCAATATTTATCCAGTTACTACAGCGGAAGGTGTGAAAATGTAAATGGTGTTATTTGTACTTGTTCAAAGTATTTGCGTGCTGAATGATGGAAACAGGAGGAGGTGGTGAGATCAGGGAGTTGTTAAATTTACGTGAAATTTGCATTTAATGATCCACCTCCAAGATACTTAATAATACGTGGAAACCGCTTACCAGCAATGAATTATGATTTGAAAAATGAATTGACTAAAATATAATAGAAAAAAGTTGATCTGAATCGCGTGAAATTCGACATTGAGGTTTTAAAACTTCCTGTTCAGAACTCGAGCCTTGCGAAAATTTGATATAATTTCAAATCGTTAGAAAGATTCTGTTGTAATTAGCTCTCAATTAAAATCAGACCTAGTCAGTTTGTTTTGCTCTTCTGCGACTATTGCCCTTTTGTTTGCAGAAGACCAATCCTAATGCCTTTCTTTACATGATAGGCACATCCCAACTTGCGTGAGAAGAAAGGTTCTAACTATAACTTCAGATGTTACTGTTTCACAGAGCCATTGAGCCATTCAAGCTCCCAGGATGTTACCAAACGTCAATTATCATCCATCTTTGTGTTCTATAAAGAGAATTTCATGAAACAATATCATGATCAACAAAAATGGCATTGACCGTAATTTTTCTGTTGCAATACTCATTTTTACAAAACAATTAGGCACAGCTCATTATGTTATTGCTATTCCGATTATTATTTTTAATTACGTTTATTTCATTTCGAAGTCCTTTCTACTCATCGTTCAGATATGGTCGGACTGACTGTTAGAGAACTTCTTGGTGAACGATCCCCAGTTATTGCACTTCAAATTGGCGAACGTGCTTCCTCATACATACTGGCACAAGCTGGAATACTGCCGTAACAGCAGAGAATCAAGCCTGAGTCTGTCTGCGGTAAATCTGTGGCCCTTTGGAACAATTCCTGATACGCCTGCTGAGTGGTCGAAAGAAATTGCTGAACAGCGAAGAGAAATTAACAGGCTTCACTTCGAAGACCATCGTTCAAGGGATCAGACAAATCACACCCTCGATTATTCGCATATAGGATGTCGGGGAGACTCCTGTACAAGTTCTTCAATAAAAGTAAGGAGCGCTGCTGACAAGGGTGACAAAAACAGGGATTCGTCAGATTGGTCATGCAGCCTCGATCCGACACGAACGCCTTCGATGCTTGAGGCGGAATAAATGGATGATCTTCGGAAATTTTTCTTGGCGCCAGGCGAAGAATGTACAATCGATATCTCGATCTTCATTGGGAAAGAGCTGGCAGTCCCTAAAAATGCGAAACATCACGGCAACGGACAGGATTTCAACAGAAGTGGCAGTTAGTCAGAAGAATAAGCTACTAGTTCTTCGCCCCGACAGTTTCCTTAGAATATTCAACGATCACATTCAGAAGGATGTTCCCCAAATGCTATATTCAACTTATCGGGTGTTATGCATTCCAAATGCCGCTGTAAATGTGCTCTCTCGAGCACAACGGAAAAACAGTCACCAAAATGCTGCTTACTCGGCAGTTAGGACACTTACCTACTAGCATGAGGTCACTTGTTGGAAATCGCGATGTGGGGAATATACTTCATGCCTAGCACGTTCATATGCGTGTCATTCAGGAAGCAGCCCCGCACTCAACGGAACTTGAGTTACATCGTTTCATTGCAAAAAGGATGTCATTCGTGATAATTAACTGCCCTTGTAATGAAACTTGAATTCGGCACGTTTATATTGCTCATTGCACAAATCAAATATAAACAAAGCAAACAAGAATTTTAACAATAAACAACACACTCCTTATCAATTTCTCAAAAATTCTTATCAAATTGGGTTAGACAGTTATCATTCAATGTCTAATTTGTATATGCAACCAATAAAACACCTCAGTGTCAAACTACTTATGTTGAACTCTCATTAATATGCTTCTGTGTTTCGCTGGACAACTGATATTTAATTTTTGCCTCATATGACACAATCCCATGCACATAATACTGCAGTGTTCAGAATAAGAAACAAAAAAACATGTATTTCAACAGAAAATTAAGAAAACTAAAGACGACGGAGACGGAGACGATGACGATGGTATTATCTGGTCCAGCCAGCTAAAGGCGGCCAGCCAGTGCGCCAACCCACGGGTCAATGGAGGTTATTATATATAAAATTGTATTCATTTCTGCTGCTCAGCATAAAGTGATTAACACAATCTTTAAATTCTTTGTTGCTTTTGTTGTTGGCTGCTTCTGCTGTTGGTGTCAATGTCGGTGCCATAACTGTCAGCTACCGATAAAATGTGAATGTATCTTTCGTATTATGTTTCGACTTTTTCGATTTGTACTTTTTTCGGTCATCACGCTGAAACATCCAAATTTCTTTGTCTCTTCGATCTTTAATGTGCAACAGAAGCTCAATATGGGTCTGATCTTTGTTGCGAGAATTCGGTATGGATGGTATGAAGCGTAGGGGCGTAATATGGTATGCACTGTTAAGGGGGTTACCTCGCTTTCCAAATGCAACCCTGAATTAAATTCAAAAAATGCAAGGATATCAACCGGATTATTCGTTATTTACCAATACACTGCCATGAACGTAGCCCGCTCAACAAAAGGACGTTCTTGTTTGTGGTATCTTTAACGGAACATGAATCTGACTTTCACCAAATTAACACCCCCTTTAGTCCCACTCGATTTCCCTGCATCCTCTTCCTTTATCCAGCGCCAAACAAAACCACCAGGCATCTGCCAAAAATTTGATCAGGCATATGCATTATACATTCGATGAAAAATGATTCACCTTTCTTGTAATTAAAGCACACGCGCGAATAACATACAGATGTAATTCTTCGTTTTCCACCAAACCATTTATCTTCTCTTCTTCGTTACAGATAATCAGTTGTTGGAACGATATCGTCGCCGTCACATTACCTATCCATCATCAACGATATTAACATCATCGCATCTTAACAGTTGCAAACTAATGCAGCACAATTTTCGATAAATTAAGGATTGGTGTATCTGAGTGTGAAATTCACGTGTGGTGTTGATTGGAAGAGAAAGAAGAAGAAGAAAATAATAGAAAGAATGAAATAAATAAAAATGCCATTTCGCCATCTTTATCGGGTGACCGGAAAATCCACAATTTGTTGTCTATGGAATGAGTGATTCCGCGATTTAAATCCATTGTGTGTGATTCATTCTTTGGTCAATTGTTATTGGTTTTGTCATTATTAAAATTCCTCGAGTGCGTGAATGAAAGGAGAGAAAAAAAAAAAATAAAAGTCTGATTACAAGAGGGAAAGTGATAAATCAAGTGAAAGAAAATTTATTTACAAAAGAAAAATCAGAAAATTCAAGGTGATACGATTGGTATATTAAATTGTGAGTGCTTTAACAACAAAAAATCCGCCTTAAAAGGAATACGTAAAGCGCAAAATTAAATTATTCTTTGAAATTCGAATAGATAAGTTGTGGCGAAACTTCGACTTCGAGAGAATGATTTGAGATTGTGTGCGGAGTGAATCAACTAAATTTCGTTTTAGAAAGAAAATATAAAAAAAAAATATGTAAAAGAAAAGAAAAAAATCGAATTGATCGAAAAAATAATGTGATATGACTGCAAATATTTATTACAATCGGCAACGAGAATGCATCCATCGGGCGGTAAAGCGTCATCTGCAACATCGGGACGTCCCGGTAATTATGCTGCAATTGCAATTGAAATCATCAAACATGATCTAGCGACGTTTCAAGTTAGTGGCGGATCATCATTGGTTAGTTGTCGAAAAGTAAATTTATTGAATATCTAAGGGGTAAATTTCTTATTTGTATTCAATTTTTCTATAGAATTCAGGCTCTTCATCGCCTCAAGTGCCCATTCAAAATGTGGGCAATCCACAAAATCAACTCTCGGAACAAGACGTACAATTGCTGGACCAATTATATGCGGGAAATTATGAGGTAAGTTGAATTTAATTGATTGTTTAAAATCGCTTTGTCCATCAAAAAACATCAAATAACATTTCTTAATACGTTTAAAAATTCAAAAAGAAAATCAAAACAAATTTCGACAGTCTCAAATGAAAGATGAAAATATTTTAACAAATCAGCACATCCCTTTTTTTAATTAATTTTTTACAAATGGTTTTTTCCTACTTTCGAGATCGATTTCTGAATAATAATAGCAATTTGTTGTGGATTCTCTTGAAAGACGATTTTTGCTGTCATATTTAAAAAAAACGTTACATTAATGGAAACAGAAATTAATTAAAGCCTCAAAAATAAAAATCGGTAACATCCTACAAGAGTGTCAATGATGACATTCTTTCAAGGCCTTCATACTTACCCTGTAACTATGGGGTACCGGTGCGGTGTAGACGTCTTTATTGTTCCACAAAACCTTTTTGTTTTTCAGAGAAACTGGTCACCAAGTATAGAGTTAGGAATACCATGACATCCTAGAAAAAATATTCCCTTTAACCTATTTCAAATTTCACTATTTCGCACTAGATCTCCTATCGTGCCCACTATTTTAATAACTCCTTGTAAGCCTTCATTGAAGATATTCTCTACCAATTTCGCAATCTCCACAATTTTAGCGCCTTAATGAAGATGTTTTGCAGCGTAAGTCCGATGCAAGGTGAGTGCCTTGATCCGTAATCGTATTGCGTTTCTACTCTTGACCATCGGTCTGGATACATTGGTTTGATAGTAGCTTATATCTGGTGTTAAACCAGGTTTCTCATTATGAAATTGACTGAGCTAAACCTTAGATTCCATTTGCCTCGACGGTTTTGCAGTTGATTGACTAAGACAAACGTAGGATCTGAAGAATATGTGTTTGTTTGCTGACTGTATATGTTCCGGTGTAGGCCTTAAAACACTGAGGATGGCCTTACGATAATGGTCATTGAAGTTCTTTCAACATGAAACCGATCTAACGAGAGGAAAATAGTTCAAATAAAGTATTGACCGGAAAATGAGGTCGAGAACAACCTTTGAAAATATGCGCCTTCCTTGATTCAATGAAATTATCTAACAAATTTGGATCTCGAATATTATGATTGATTACATTGAATGACAAGTGAATTCCTGAAGAAGTAATCTGGTTTATTTAGAATTTAAGTGCTTTACTTTATTATAATAAATAAGTAGAACACATTCCCTATGGCATAATAGGCTGCCAATTCGATTAATTCGAAACATACATTATGAATCACGCAGAAGGAATACATTTTCGACCTAATAGATCTTTAAAACCTCCTGGAAATCGTGCACACAAAATAGGAAAAAAATCATAACCGAATTTTATTCTCAGAAATTTAAGTATTCTCGTCATTTTATTCCTTTCATCTTCGAGTAAAATTTTAAGGAAGATATTAACCCAAAGTTATTTTTTCACGTCCTTTACAGAATCTTATTGTCGTTTCATTGATTCATTTCAAACTTTGTGATGACTTGCCTGTTGATTTTCCTGTTCCATTTCTCACAAATTTTTTTTTCTAATTGAAGTAGCAAAATTGTGGTTCAATCCTTTTCACCAAATGACCCAAGAAAGTTCTAACAGACAGTAAAGTTTCACCGCATTCTTAAGTATATGTAATCCCTTTGGAAGTATTTCTGTCTCCATAAACGACATACGCTTCATTCTTTACACCATGTCAACCTAGCGAACTTAAAAACATTTCCTCAGTGGCATAAATTTCCATCATACCTGAGCTTCCAAATTGATTTATTCTGTATTTATTTTGGTGAGTTTCAAACCATATCTTTAAATTTTTTTGGTTCTTATGCAAATTTCATCCGTTTCAAAAACTACTCATAACCATTGCATCTATAACTTTTGTAGTCTATTACTAAATTTTTCTAGAGACAAGAATAAGAGATGAAAAGTTTCGTTTTTTCCGGCTGCCATCATCTGAAACTTTCAGTTCATCTTGTCGTTGTCTTGCTTCATTTTTCATGGTTTTTTCTTGTGTGGCAGCAACTATCAACGTAGAATCAAGAATGATATAAGCTTTTTGAAATGAATATTTTTGAAGAACGGGTAATATGAAGAACAATCAATGCTTCCCAAATATACTCATCAGACTGCGAAAAAGATTCAATCCTGCCTAGCATCTTTCTAACAAACGCCAACTCAAATTCAAAATGATGGTTTAGATTTTTTTCATAGTTTTCAAGGAGACGATGAACAGGAGAAGAGAAGAGGATACTGATGTGTGATAGAAACCACCATCCAGGATAAATGGTTCGATAAGCCGTATTCTCGCTTTGTGGTTTATTCAAATCCTGTGGCACTGCCCGTCTGCAACGAACTATTCGTCGAGGAGCCCAAAAATTTGAATAGGAACCCAACAAAATATCTTCGGTGCTAGGTGTCTAACTATCATAAACATGTTGTAAAACGATTTAAAAATACAAAGGCTGACTCATCAAACAGTTCAACAAATCACATTTCACTAGGGCGATAACTTTGAATATTATGAAAAAGTAGCCGTCAGATCATTTACCCGCTCCCTGCTAATTTATTATCTAATTAGATTACTTTTTGACTCATGGAATAATTTTTAACTTCTAATTGTGTCACTGTACGAAAAATGCTACAAGGGAATGATTCATCTCTCACGTTAGTCATTTTGCATTTACCAGCGAGGACACAATATTCATTCTGTTTGTATTTATTCATGCCAGTAGTTTTAATTTGTTCATTACATTTGCTGCAAAACGATATAAAATGACTATTGACTAGTTTCCGCAGTTTTTAATGTGCAATCGAAATTAGATGAAATTGGTAGGAATGACCAAAATAGCAGGATTATTCAGTCGAGAACAAGGATCAGGCGATGAAAATACAGTGATGCAAATTTATAATCATTAATTATAGTAATTTATAATAAATGCAGCATTATTTACAATTTTTATAATTTTGAAAACACTATTTCAGTGAATGTTTTTTGAAAATGAACAAATGCTTAAGCCTCTTGGAGCCTCTGAATACCAGCTACATTTGTTCCGCTTCTATAGTCCTCATATAGGACATGTGTGCGCAAAGTGAAGCGTACAATGTGTTTCATACATTCATTGCCCTCCTGCCGTCATTTTCTTCTGATCTTCTTCTGTTCTTGGAACTGTTAATGAGCAATGTTTTACAGAAGGGTTTCAAAAAATAAAATTCGGAACTAAAATTAGCTACTGTCAATTCTATGCTAGTATAACTGCATGTTCACCTACTCAAAAAAAAAGGATATCCGAAGTTGCTCCCTCTTTAATTACTCTAAACTGATTTACACACATTCCACTACACAGTTCGTACATCTCCGCAATACATCACCACAAAACGATAAAAATGTCATACTTAAAGCACTAATCTGAAAATATATAGATCTCAAACATTGGAATGTCATAAATTCTATCGTAAAAGTCGAATCTTCTTAATGTTTAAATCATCGCAGGATTATTTATAGTCATTCCACTTTTTCTTATACGCAAAGAATTTCAAGGCAACAACCATCCAATTCTATGCATGTCAAGTCTATCACTCAATAGTCGAACGATTATAACAAAAACATTTTGAAAACACGAAAGTGCATTTCATACATTCCACATATTTACATGAAAATCCTACAAAGTGCATTCCTATCTCATCATAAACCTCATCCTCTTCGTGATCGTCGTCGACGTAGTCATTATTATCAACGCCATCATCACCATCATCATCATCTTCACATTCTTTGGTTCAAATCAAACTTAATCCGATTAATTATAATAACTTTTCAGGGCTCTCTTTTTCTCCCTCTCTCCATCTCTATCTCTATGTTGCGTGCACTGTCTGAATTGATCGACCATATTTGTATGTGTTTGTTGATATAATAAGTATTTGTTAGAACGCCCTATTTATAAACAGAAAATTATTTTATCACAACAAAAGACACAAGTTAGCTTGCAAAGATAAGAAAGAAATAATTCTAAAAATTTTTTCGGAAAATTAAATTAAAATAATTGAAAATACATAAACTAATTAGTTAGATTTATCAATTTTGAAAAATTGAATAGTTTGTTTGTTAATTCCTCATTGCATTTCTATTTTGAATTGAAAAAAGGATGATCAATTTGTTGGGCATAATCAAACAGAAAGAAAATGTAGATTCCAGCGACGGTTGATCAATTTAAGCTACTTCAACAAGGGAAGTAAAATGTAAACTAAAATGTAAACAAACCAAAAACCTAGAATCTGCTTGAAGAATATTTTAAATTAGAATGTAAATTATAAAACGTTAAGATTTAGCGATGAAAATTTGTCATGCCAATCTTTTATCGACGGATTTTGAGCATGTACATTTTCTTCTTCTGTACCTGATTTGAATTGTCAAAATTGGTACAAGGTTGTCAACTGTTTCAGACTTTCCAAACCTATTTAAAAAAGTTGTTTTTATTTAAACAAAAGAATTTCATATTTATTGTAACCAAAATCTGTTTTTTGGAGACGACATGTGTTAGTAGAAATGAAGTAGGTGTTGTCGGATATGTGTTTAAAAAAGAATTACAGCACGGAAATAACAAAAATCTAGTTGTTCACAGCATGCCTCCAAATGCTCAGTTGAATACTTTGTCGAGACAATAGAACTTTGAATCATTGTCATAACTTTGCTTTACAAATTCAAAAACAATTGCAAAAATTTCAATGAACAAATTTAAAAAAAACCTTCCCACTTTTCTGTAGTAAGCAGTCGACTTTATACTTTTGCGGGGATAAAAATTAAATACAAAAGGCGGGGACACACCGAACATTTTATGGTTTTTGATCAAAACAGCAACCCAACTTTTGAAGCAACCCGAGCTGCCTAGCCCAGAATGTTGTAGCTGTCTTAATATTCTTAGTTCCTTTCAATTGGAAATAAGATACGAATTTTATCTTGACCATTTGAGCGCTGCCCATATGTTGACATCCTGCATCATCGGCTGGACATCGGACGGTTACAACAAACGATCAATTATACCACACACGGTACCCTTTCTCTTTCCCATTAGCGCTGTATCTGTTGCTTACTGCTAGTGATTCATATACTATCCCCTGACACATCTGTCATCTAAAAAATATTATGCCTTACGAATATTTCCATATTTCCTTACATAATGTTTTAATTAAAAATCTGCGATATTTACCGATTTCGTTACTGATCGCGTTTATTTTGTTTTGGACTTTTGATTCATCCTAGGGTAATTAGAATTGATCGTCATTAGTTGGCTTGACAAACACTTGTCATTTTCATTGATTTTGCCCACATAAGACTTTCGCTCTGAGCTCAACAAACTTATCACGGGCTCAACCCAACATGATAGTTGAGTAAAGGTTTTCTCCCGAATGAATAATATCCTTGACGTCACATATCAGCATTTAAAAAAAAGCCGATATTTGTCAACGTCCGCTATTGAATTGTGGCTTGTCTTCCTTTTATATTCCTTTATAATAGCTTCTAGTGTCCTTGTCGCTGACAAAATCCGCATCTAAACAAAAATTTGCAAAACATGCTTTAAAGTTCACTTCCTTTCCATTTGATGGAGGTGTTCTCACAAGCTTCCATGCGCCTCTTTAGGCATATGCTGATCAGTTGGTTTCAAAACAACTATGAGTCCTGTTCAGCGACCGATATGTCTTTGCGGTGTAACGTCCTTGCATCGTTTGAAATTTTCCTGGCACGAAACTGTGTACAGGCTTAACCGCCATCATTGCCAAACTGTAAGCAAGGTTTTTCTTCCTGTCAAGTGACCAAAAAATTAAAGGAATCACTCCTGACACCTCAAAAATTGCTCTCAGAGTTCTCTGTCGTTGCCCGCTTGCTTTTCTTGTTATTTGATTTTTGAACATCGAGGCCGACGATGTCCTCGAGGTCCACACGGATACACCATCAGCCTACTGAGAAATTTTACTAGGTGGCTTCCTATTACGTGGCTTACAAATGTGTTCAGAGTATGCCTTACGAATATTTCCAGTGCAACGTCACTAGGTGCCCAGTGACTCCCAGTTATGTGACCAACGTACTCGCCTTAATCTGAACAGAACCAACTATCATAGGAATAGGCATTGGCATCCTCCGTCTTGTCATCATTACGACCTCTATCCTTTTAATCAAAATTGGAAGCTTTACTGCGTCACCAGTCAATTAATCCTCCTAGTAGCTGGTCTATGTCAGATTTGATGAAGATGAAGTCAACTGAAGTTTGGTATTCAATATTTTTTTCAATTTGACAGATGACGGTAAACTGATTAGTGGTACATTTTGTATCTGACATTCGTATTGTACCTAACCACTGACTTTCTGTAGTTCCCTTAGTATAGGTAGAAATTTTATTTTTCTACTGCTGACACAATAGTGCAGGAATCATCTTTAATTATCAGAATGTTGAAACTCGGTTTATAGAAATTTTTTCAATCGGTTAGTTTTGCTTTTGGTATTTTGGTATCCTTTTGTAGCACAATTCGTATGCGAATAGGGAGCTAGTTAGGATACATGAAACGTGTATCTTGTTGAAACTTCTTCGACTCTGTCTGCTTCCATAGGGTTTTGTTTATGATTCATTTTTCCTTTATTACTTTGTTCACTTTGAGTTCACTCTGACTTATTTTTAGTTCGTCCGATCTTTCAATACGTTCTAGTTTCACCAATCTACGGCATAGCGTTAGTATATACAGTGATAACACCCCCGGACTGCATCTTTCAGACAGATAGAAAAGATTGGGTAGATTTATATTTGTATCGCGTTTCTTCAAAAAAGATTTGAGAGGGTTATATTTGGTGTAACGTAAAAAGAAAAAGAAAAGAAAAAAAAATTAACCAACCCAAATAAAGTTTGATTTATTTTGATCGAATAGAATTAGATTCTTCGAAGCGTTAGCGCAGGTTAGTAACTACGGTGTGCCTAAGGTTAGTAGCAGTTATGACAGCTTGTCTGCACTCCTGCATTTGCTATGAAGAAATATAGCAACACGGGATTCATAGCGACAAGAATCTTGCTGTCAACTCTGACTTGCTGTCGTAGATGATGCTAAACTGGCCAATCAGTTTGTCATTTCGATGGCAGCATTAATATCAAAATTTTCTGCCTCAAAAAATGTGGTATGACAGTAACTTCGTTTGAGTTTTTTAATGGTTGTAGATTTGTATTTCGGTTAGATCCTTTTCAGAACCGTCAGTGTAAGTTGTAATTTCACCCTTTTCTGAAGTTGAATCTGGCTTGGCTATATCCATTTTTGCTGAATTATTAAAAAAACTACTGATCCAATGCATTCTTTTCGTCGTCCCGTGCTACTATTTTTTGTAATTTTTTTAAAGACATGATGTGATGACTTCCCATCCTTTGTGTCTTTTTTTATTGGATTTGGTGACGCATCGAAAGAAGCTTCACCAAATTGTGCCACAAAAAATTGTTTACTGCTGTAGGTACAGCGTTGTGATCTGGTCAACATGTTGATTCCTTGATAAAGAAAAAGAAGATCAACCCTCATGTACCCATGTTTCCGGGATTCAAATAGTGATAATCGTCGACAGAAAGGAACAAGCACAGTAACATAGATTTCACTAGTTCTCGGGGCAGGAAGCTCGTGACAAGTTATCAAACATATTGTTTTGAGTTCGTTTTGAAGAATACGTAAATTAACCTAATTATTCTCTCGTACTTTAGGAAAATTAATGGAATTATTTTTCTGTAAAAAAAAGAGAAAATGGAACCAAATTTGTGATTTGATTTGTGAGGGTGAAAATTTAGGGATTGGTGATGGTCGACTTACGAAAAGTGAAAATTTTCGATTGCGATTTTCTACCCTCTCCCTCTCATTTTTACACCTTTCCCCTTTGATTTCTTCCGGATGTGTATGTAAAATAGAGAAATTTGGTCGTGTTTAAGGGTTTTGGAACGAACAAAAAAGGTTTTGGTTCTTTTTCGCAGGAGGTAGGTAGAGAAGAGTTAACCCTAGCTGAAGAATTTCTTACTGGGAACGGCCTTTGATAGGATTGATCAGCTTGCTTAAAAGAAAAATTGTTTTTAATTTGAAACAAACAAATTTTAGGAATTTTTCACATAAGCTTTGTGGATGATGGGTCTATTCACGACATTCTTTTGATATTAAATTTAAACTTGTGTAGAATCTTTAGCTACCACCTAGAAGAAGTTTTGATGGCCGAGCTTTTGGATATTTAAACCAAAATAAGTCACGATAAAATTTTATCTTAAGCTGGAGAATCGATGGAGGAACGCATTCAAAATATTTGGACATCATTTCCTCTGTTAAATGCTGCGCATTTCCGGTTTGAATGTTGTTTCTTCGATAATATTGAGCCCTTACCGCCGAATCGCCTATAAGGACGAATTCTTTTCACGAAACTTGCATCTTGTTTGATGTTTCCAGTGATAAATTCATCAACAAAGCACAAATTAACACTACAGTCAATATTATTTGTGGAAATTGATATCACGATGAATATATCGTTTGTCAACCCGGATCTGAAGATGCTCGATTACTTTTACAATCCATAAGAGATCTGGTAAACATAGATAAAAACCTAGCAAATCCTTTAATCGTATGACTATCACACGTAAATTCGAATAGTTATAAAAAAAAAACTTGCGAATACATTTCTTCAAGTTACGAAAAGCCATAAATAAAATCACATTTGCAACGCTCTGTTTCAGGCTACCATAAATTCCCAACGTTGGCGTCCTCGAACGATATATATGAGTATAATATACATATATACGCGAATATTTATACCGGCCTGAATGTTACACTCATAAAGAAATTCATGCGTCCATGAAGAAATGTTCTTCTTGATCTTGGGGGATTTTCATTATTGTTTATTTATTACTTTCTTGTTGCAAATATTTCTTTTACAATTTTTTCTATGTATATTTTTCATATGTTCAATGCGTAATCTATTTAATATATTCGTTCGTGTTGATATGACAAGAAAGACCAAAGAAGTAGCGATAGTAATCCGCAATTGTGGCAAAGCGAGCCACACCAGAAGCGCAATTATATGGATTAATTAGACACGGATTTTATTAGACAAATACAAAAAAATAAAATTCCGAAATGAAATGAAATGTAATAAAATGAATAAAAAGGAAGGGAAAAAATTTGATGCAATTACAGACGATTAGAACAATGATCATGAGGAATGTGAAAAATGAATATAAATTGGACTTGAAATACAATTGTTCTTCCAACTATTTACCAATTTAGCTCAATGCTCCTTGAAACGAAAACGAATGTTTAGCAAAGAATTACAAATCAATGATGATTCATCCTGCTGAATAAAAAAGAACGAGGTGACCTCGGCAGCAACGACGACGCAATGGTTACTAACAAGTTCGCTATTTTCTTACACTTTCCGTTGAATACTTCGCACACATGCACGGTTGGGCTTCATTCGAACAAGATAAACATTTCCAAAATAAATTATTGCATTGTACAATTTAAATTAAAAAAAGTTTTGCATTTTCTTTTGTACTGCTGATATAATTTTCGTTCTTCCTACAGCAAAAAGAATGGAAATTCCTCGCAAGTAGTCATATAAATTGTTCTAAGTGCGTTTGAATGGGGTAGATAAAAGTGTTTTTTTTTTTTTGGGCGGGAAAAATTGCATCTGCAGATTTCTTAACTGGAAGGTAGAATTATTCAGAAAAGATTATTTCGGATAGTGACAAATGAACAAATCCAAATTGAAATATAATAACACGTTTAAGGCAATCAAAACGAGCATTGAGTTTTAATCATATCATTTTTCATTTCACTATAATAGACCATTCCAGTTGTCCGTATCCGATCTGCCCATCTCCACTGCGTAAATTAACATTTATCTGATTGTATATCTATTAAATCCGACAAAAGGCATTCCTCGACAAAGCAACATTTGAATTTGGAAAAATGGTGCCCCTATTCCAGATGCCAAATAGGATAATTTTTTTTTCAATCTGCTGCGATAAATCAACTCAAAATTTAAAATCAGATACGATTTATAAATAAACGAATCATTAGAATATTATCAAATGGCAATATCAAACACATTGTAAAATGTTTATCACAGCATCCATCAGCACATTTAATTATTCCAAAAAATGTATTTGTTCAAATTAAAATTTATCGTTACTTCTGACCCGAGCAGAAGGACAGCAAATCCAGTTGAATTTCTGACAATCAATCGCATGTCGCAATTGAGGAAAAATGGACAAAAGACGAGCTGAAAAGCAAGATACCTGTCTGTGTAATCGTCTGAACAGAGAATAATAAAAGAATATTTTGTTTTTCTTCCTTACCATGAACTCTGTTTTCTCCGATCATCATCTCCATACAAAGAACAACATTCGTTTTTGGTATCAATCCAATGTAGCACGATATGTTTTTTTTTTAAAGCCAACAACAAAAGAAAACGTATGTAAATCACCATGCAAATATTTTAACGATATCCACAATAAATTCCTGCCATCGCCCACAATCCATTACTGTGCTATATGGACATTGATCTGGACCGAAAATAGGATCGCCATACTGTGACATCGTTATTGCATTTACCTGAGAAACTAAAATTAATGTGATAATAGTTATGGCACAATAATTATTCCATATTTGTTTAGTACGCGTAGAACGAACTATGAGTTAGAATCAGTGTATTAGTGGACATCCTCAGTTGCTCACTAAAAATATGTACGATCCTTTTTTTATAAAGCGTGCAAGTCCAACGAAGCAGAATTTTCAAACTATGAAGATTTGCGAAAATTAGCCTCACCATTTGCCACTTATAGATCAACACATTTTAAAATCGATATCTTAGTTTTTTCTTGAAATAAATGCATTTCTTTATCCATATCCGAGACGGCAGCACGATGTCCTCGGCGCAATGATGGTTTCTTTCAAACATAAGCGAAAAAAATCAAATCCCCTTGCTCAAATAAAGTTGCAAAATATTTTCTCCATGAACTAAACTCTTGAATTACACACGCGTACATCATTGAATTCAAGAGGAAACAATTAAAACAAAAACAAAAATTATAATGTAATAAAATAAAAATCTAAAAATATAAGATAAGAGTGAATCGTCTTCGAAATAACATTGCAAACACACATTCCATAATGTGGTGAATTGCCCGCCCCAATGTATAAAGATCCATTAAATCTATGAGCAATGTCAGTTATGATGAATTATTTTCAACGTTGCCTTTGTTGATTCTTCTATGTTATATTTTCTCTGTTGTGCTGGAGAGGAGCAAAGAAAGGCTTTAGCTATTTGTTTGCACGAGCTAATGTGTTTTTTTTTTGTTCATAATATAAATTCTACATGTGGAAATAATGTTTGAATGCAGAAATATGTATGGTGATAAAGATAAATTGGCCTCGTGCTCTAATTTTTGCCATATAGTTGATGGTCTGATTGCGTTTAGATTTCAAGTACTACAAAAAATGTTTCTTTTGCATTAGCGTTTTGGGGGTTTCTTTAATTTTTTGGGAGGCGTTGTACCATGGTGAAATATCTATGAAAATATCTACGATGCGAGGCGAAAAAGATGATTTATTACATATAGCTACGATATTTAATTAATTTGAAAAAATTGCATGTTTCTTAATTAACTTCACTATGCTTATACCATCTGTCCACATTTACTTTCGTATAATTTCAATTGCATTCTGTAATTAGAAGACGCTTTCACTTCCTCTTCTCTGCCATGACAAACCAAATTCAATACTTCAATCCTGGCCCAGTCTTTGCCATTGATTGCGGCCAATCGATTCGCTGATTCCTCATTTAAACCGTCACATCTTTCAATATGCCAAACGGCCTAATTTGAATCACGGTTGGTTAGTAGCAAAGTCCTTAGAGGAGATTCCACAGAAACTTGAAAAGCTTAACCGCCGATAATGTCTCGCTAACGTCTCAAAGAAGCACGTCTCTAACTGCTCAGATTTGCTAATTAAATAAAACATGTTGGCTGAAATGAAGGCATCATCCCAAATGTGCAGAGAAGAACGCTCAAAACACTTCAATTGAGGATTGCTAAATGCTAAACACAACGAATCAAAAACTAATTGCCTGCTCATAATATTACGGCCTCCAATGCAGAGAAAGGTTATCTCCAAGATCTAACAGAAAACACATGATAGAGGATCTTGTGAATGAATTCCTCTTAAACGAATCCTTAAAACAATATTTGTGTTTCCCGGCAAGAATTTATCCTCCGTCCATTTAACTTATAAAAAGTCCAGTGTTCTGACGACGGACCAAATTATTTACTGATCAAATGACTTACCACATTGCCGCGCATGATGGTTCATTCGAATTCGATCAATATTGGCTCTGACGTCTCCCAGGAATCAACATTCGCACCTATTTATGTGCTACCTCTATGAAATCACTACATAAATACAACGCCCAAATAGTGTGTCAGAATTAGCTCAAAACGTGTGAGCTCTTGCCGTATTGTTGTTGGAGAAAGCCTACCTGCAATAGCGGAAACAAAAAGCTGTTTCGTGTAAACAGACAACGTCCTCGTTGTCCTAAACAATTAATCAACAAGATCCTCTACGATTCATCAGGTCAATGATCAAATACTTTTTCCTGGCTTTCTCCTCAGTGGCAGAATAGCTTCAATTTTTTTCAAAAATAGGTCATGATGGAACGTCTGTTAGAATACCGATGGCCAAATGAAGAACATCATCGAAAGCATCATTCGAAATGCAAAAAGAAAAGCGTAATGTCCTCTGAAATGAGTGAATGCAACCTCCCCATACCCTTCTTCTATGAAGCTGCTCTGCGCTAACTCTCCAACGTTAACTAACCGTGCAAGACATTCAAGCATAAGCTCACTATGCGCTGATAGAAATCATAAGGCAAAAATTCAAAATCATAAGGCCTAAACGTGGTCCCCAAAGCAGAATACACATCTCTCAGCCGGGACTCCGCCACAATTCGGCCCATACATAACATCTGGTTCTACTACGTTTTTGCCAAAACATCTTGGGTTTATTCGCACTTTATTCACCAATCGTTTCCTCCAGGTAATTCAATGTAACTCTGACATGCTTATGACAACCGGAACTGAAAAAGTGATTACTTAAAACATTACACATTAATCACGAACCTATAATGAAATTTGTCTGGACTATCCTTAACACGTCTCAAAATGCTTGGTTTGCAAAATGTTTAAAAAGTCAAAGTGAGCGGTTGAGCGCACTGAACAGACACATACACGGGTTATATTATCCAACAGTGACCCAGTTTCACGAACTCACTCGCTTTTCAGCACATCCTTTTTGTTCAAATTTTTTAATGTAAATTTCATACAGTTTGAATAGCAGACTCACCACTTTGGAAACATGTTCTTTATTATTTATAAAGAATTGTGGAAAGAGCTCAAGCTGGTTTCGAACACGCGTCCCTGCCGCTTCTCATCAGGTGCCAACTCACAGGCTGGGACGCGTCGATTGGCACCTGATGAGAAGCGGCAGGGACGCGTGTTCGAAACCAGCTTGAGCTCTTTCCACAATTCTTTATAAATATTAAATTCACTATCGAGGTACTCGAAACATTTGATCAGAACTTCCGCACCCATGAGTCTTCGCTGAGTTAGCTTAGCAAGGGTATAAATCACTTATAAGTTGTAAGTGAAAATGGAAAAATTGATCTACCAAAAACTTCTGAAAATGTTCTTTATATTTCCCAACTTTGTTTTCAAGCGAAAACCGACCCATTTCGTAAACGTCAAACATAAAACTAACTTTCTGTCACATCGGAAATGTCATCTAATTTTCCAACATGAAAACAATCTACAGCTCCAATTCCAAACGTTAGATGACACGCCCTATATTTATTTAGAACGAGAACCTTTTTCAAGACCCTTGTTGCAAGCTTAAATATTTAAGCATTTTTGTTTTATTGTTGGTACTTTATCCTAACTACCATCAAGAAAGCAGGATTTGAGGTAACATCGTCAATGGCGTGGAAGCCAATGAAGTCGAAGATCATTAAATTATATCCCTTACACCATGGTTTGAATTTAATCAAATTTCCGTTCTTGATTTTGGAGGCTTGCAAGCACTTGAATTTTCAATGGACAACTGTTCAATCAAATTCCACACAGTAATTTCGAAGATATTTAGAGGAACTAGATGCGACAAGTAGACGACCCTTTATCAATCAAGGATAAATTCATAATAATTTTAGCTTTCTTGCTATCTGCTACGAAGCATGAATTTTCCCACGATTTTGGTGAAGATCCAAAGCAACAAACACTATCGCACCACATAAATTATGGCGTATTTGGTTATGTTTTCAACCTGAAACGCCAACAACTATTTCAAAATACCCAAAATGTAGCTTTAATCAAATTGGGGGGAAAATGCGAAAAATAATTTATTGCCTACCAATAATTCACGTCGTAATTTCCTTTTTCTTTGTGGCAATCGCTTGCTTTTGAACATTTCCCTGTCACTTGGTGGCATATGGCCCAAAAGCGTTAAATTAAACGCTTCCCATTTAAACTTTCGTTAATTAGTGACCCATACATTATACGTTTTTAAGCGTTTTTAAAGGCGTGGGATATTTTAAAGTGTTACCTGTTCAAGTGTAAAATGGTTGTGGGCCAATATCCGTTCGTCGGTACCACGTTAAGGCAGTTTCATTTGTTATAATCTTTTGATATTCATAAAGCAATGGACAATCCGGCATGGTGTAAAAAATTAAGAGGTCACAGGAAATTATCAATTTTGAATACTTGTACTAAATGCTTTTAAAAAGCTAATTAAGCGTTTTCTTTTTTCGAATAAACAAAATGAAATTGATCAACACGAGATAAAAGCAGGTCCTTGATACCCAAAGACGTGCCTGACAATGGTCTATCATTAATTTTAATGAGTCAACAATCCAAATAAGGTAAATATCCGATGGAGACATGAACCAGAGTCTCTTTTTTCGAAAAAAAAAGCCTGATAAAAAACGCTTTCATGTAGGCGTATTTCCACTTCATTAGCATAAATCTTATGAATTGCTATAAATGGCAAATCTTGAAAGAAATAGAAAGAAAAACGACAAAAGGATACATCTTCGCAATGTGACTCCGCTTTTGTCAAGGAATACACATTTACACAGATAGTCGAACGAAAATATCTCTCCTACAAATCTTGTCCATTTAAAACAATCTGAAAATCACGCTAGCTAACCAAATAAACATGTCAAGGTAATGGGATCCCCGATAAGTTTGTGTTGTGCATGACTAAAGCAGCAGCACATGCGTTTCACATGTGCATATATAAATATTATAATCATTATTGAATCATAAATACAATTAACATTTCAATGTATTCTCGACGTGAGGAGTGAGTCTTGGCTTTGCAGATTTTTTTTTGTCCTTTTCTATTCTACCACTGCTGGATGAGAAGCCTCGAAAAGAATCCAATTCCTTCCTACCACTATGCTACAGCTCGATCGTTTCCAATCAGAATTTAATATAATATGCAAATTTGAAATTTCAGTGTTCACGTATCATAGACTTTTAATCTATAAAATATTGACCATGGGTGCGATGATGGCAAAAGATCGCGATTATTTGAAGGAAGGCGTGAGCAGAGTCGTCTTGTGGAATTTTACATAGAGTCGCGTTTCATATTCGTCGTTTCTCAGTTGAATCCTTTCATTAAATGAAGTTCAGTTGGAATGTATGGTGGATGTGGTGATATGTTATGATTCTGCCGTTGCTTCACCAGCGTGCCATTATCATCATGTATTCGCAATTCGCAAAACGGCATGCCACCGCGAATACCGCGATAGAGCCGCGAATAATTCCATAGCTAGCTGAATGAGCTGGGAGCTGGAGAAGGCGCACGTCAATGTACTTTTCAATGTTAAAATAAATTCCAATGTACAGAATTGGAATCACTTGGCGCAGGAAGCTGAAAGTATTTTATTTTACATAGATTTGATATTAATGTTAAATGAAGACTAGCCGATGATGACTCAAGTTATCTTGCATAATCTTCGTATAGTTGCTTAATGTTTTGGTGAATGAGACGTTTTAATGAAAATCTTTCACAAAATCTCACTCTATGCTATAAACTTTTAATTCTAATTGCATCAACTGCATTTTAACTCAAGTTCAGTTATTTGAGTGCAGCTAATATTTGTAGTATGATAACTAAATAAGTTTCTAGCAATTACTGCATCGAGTCACGCAGGCTATTAGATTTGTCAATATTTAAAAATTTCCCATAATTTAAATATAAACGTTGTAACGCGCAGAGGTTCTACAGCGCAAGTCATCAGCAATAACTACCTGACAGAAGAGTTTACAACACAAATCGGATTGAAACAAGGTAACAAGCTGACCCCACTATTGTTTAATTTGACATTGAAGTATTTCATCAGAAATTTGACGAAATAGGCAAACTATTTTTCGAATTAAGGAAAAACTAGTAAATCATAGACATGAATTTTGCATCACGTTGCGCTCTTTTTAATCTGGAAAAGGAAATCCTAAAATAATAAGCAAAAAACGGAGATTTTTGATAAAATACCCCAACCCATGTTAGAACGTCTGCTCATTCGTTTGTACCAATTGGTCCAAGTAATAATATCAAGTCGTTCGAGATTTTTTATTATTACTACACAGTATGTCGGAAAAGTTCCCGAACTTATTTTGTAGCGCTTGTACGAGTGGCGCCACCTCTTGGACGACACCGGTACCATGTTGCTACATCCCTCTGTACTACTCACCAGTATCCGTTAATTAGTTGCCGAGATAGACGTGCTTGAGTGAACGTATGTTTAGTACCCCGGTGCAAGCTCTAAGATGGATGAGAAATTTGAACATAGTGCCGCACTTAAATTCTGCTATAAACTTAAAAAAACTTTCGCGGAAACGAAAAAAATGATCGATTCGGCTTACGGTGAAGTTGTAGTATCGCGTACAACTGTTTACACGTGGTTCAGTCGGTTCAAAAAGGGTAGAGAGTCGTTAGAAGATGACGAGAGAAGCGGCCGGCCGTACACAAAGAATTTGTGACCCGAAACACCACCGTGAATGCTACGTATTACGTAGAGGTGTTAAAACGTCTGAGCATCGGATTAATTGCATCAGGCCCGAGTACAAGGATCCGGGATCGTGGAGTTTGCTGGATGACAATCCGCCTGCTCATTCTTCGAACATTGTGAAGCGTTATCTCGCCAAAAATCAGATCCCACGCATCAATCACGCCCCATACTCGCCAGATCTGGCTCCAGCTGACTTTTTCCTATTTCCCAACCTAAAAATGGCCTTGAAAGGACGATTTTTTGAAGATGTACCGAGCATTTAAGCGGCTTGCACCGAGCGTCTCACAGCGATAACTTCAGAGGAGTACCAAAGAGCCTTCTAATCACTCATGGAGCCCTCAAATGAGTGTATATCTAGGGAAGGGGACTATGTTGAAAGTTAACTGGAATAAATTTCTTTAGATGTAATTTTCGATTTTTTATTTCAAAAGTTCGGGAACTTTTCCGTCATACTGTGTATGTAAAAACATGACCTATTTTTATACCAATGATCATATTTCTGAATCCAGAAGCCAGAATTTTGCTGGCTAGAGCAATGGCACAGCTTGAATCAGAATTTTCCTAGCCTTTTGACGTGGCTAGAGTAAGCAAAATAAATTCTCGTTCTTAAAAAACTACCGTCCGGTAAGTAGAAATGTTAATTTAATCCTCCTGTCAACTAGGACTTCTTTCAAACTTTTTAGATGGAACAGCGCATGGAAAGATTTCACACGGATTTGTGGACTTGATAATCCGATGAAGTTTTTAAGGGAATTTCTTCAAACTAGCTTAAACTATTCCTTTATTTGCGCATTGACATTTTGACCACTTAATTAAGCATTGTTGCTAGAAGTCTAACAAGTCCTATGGGATAGATAATAAAATGAAATTCAGAATTTTAGGGATCAAATTCACGAACATCGATATCTTTGTAATACTTGCTGTTTATGAATGACTGATTTAGAGAACTTTTGGCTCTAGACAAGAAACTGCAGGAAAATTTTCACTGTATGCCGCTGGAGCAGTCGTTATTGTAAACCTGGATAAGAGTCCATTTCTAAATTTTTGATAATACCTCACTTATTTGGATTTACTTTATTGGAGCAGTTATTTTCGTCATCATACTGCTAATCAGACTTTTTCTTTTGTCATTTAATTGTCTCATACTCCTTCCTTTTGAGCCCCATCAGGATTTGCCTTGAGGCCATTTGTACTGAGACACGCTTTAGGTCCTCTTCAGCTCTGAATAAACTTCACTCCATTCACTGAATGAGGACAAGCGGAAGCAATAGCTGACAGAATTTTTTTTACATGTCAACAAGTGTACCCTCAGCAGAGAAAGGACTAAGTTTCAAGATTTATTAGTTTATGAAATGATTAACAAGAAAGAATATGTCTTCGTGAATACAAATATGTGGCAATTAGTCTTTAAAAAATGCATTTTAATTCGAATTGGTAATATATAAGCCAAAAACAATGCTTATAGATACCAGCTCAAACTAATTAATGTAGTTGCTTGAACTACAAAAAATTACTGCTTGAACTGCAAAAAGTATTCCAAAGGCTTATATGTGCGACTAACCACACCTATGGTATCTTCGTTTCAGTAATTTCGTTATAATTTTCTGTCGAATTTCAGTAAAGAAAAACCTCAAAAATGTTTTTCTGCTCCTCCTAATTAAGAACACAAATAAAATCCGTATAATATAATACAGTTTTAATTGCACTCAACATTAACGCTTTTTAATAGCGCGTAGCGAAAATGTTCTCATGACAGACTCCATTTCTCCCAGGCGGCTAATAAAACCGAAAAGAAAAGTCCAAGGCCCATTGTGAAGAAGGCGCAACAAGAACCATACCCGTAGTAATATCATCAGATCAATCTAAATAGTTGGCATTCCAATGGGGCCCTTCTCACCAGTCCGCCAGCTACTGGATGATGGGATCCATTTATAAGACAGTAAGAAAAAGTAGCAAAGATTGTTGATTTTGGAGAATTTCACGCATTCCTTTTGAAAACATTCCAAAAGTTGACCACATTTCAGTTATATTGGGTGCTGTTGATGCACCTTCTAATGGGTTAGATTTTGAGAATGTGTGATGGCTTGGTGGTGCGGTACAGGATTGAAGTATAGTAGATGCCATTAATGCTTAAACGCATTTTATGGTATTTTGATGTGATTTTTTTTAGGCCATCATTCCTTCATACCTCAGAAGTTTTTTTCACACAAGGTTCTATTTTTGGGATAACCAATGTTTGTTATCTTAATATAGTTCTGCTAATATGTGAGTTCTTTGAAAGTTTAAATGCGATTTTTATTTGTTTTTGATTAAAGAAAACCTTTCTCCGAAAATAATTCAGTTAATATTCTAATGGAATTTATAATTTGGTGTTAATTGGCTGTAATAGTTTTCATCTTTCCAATTGAGTTGCTTCTATAAGTTTCTTTTGATCGGTTAAAGTCTTTAAAGTTTATCTTTCGTCCGGTTCAGTTCGAAATGTTTAAACTCTGATAATCATATAAATTAACTTTCCAATTAAGTGAGTTGTAGATTTTTGCTTAAATTTTTATCCTTTTATATGCTCCCAATCATCTTAATATCTATCTTCACTTGCAGAAACTTTTCCGTAATCTTTGTTTGGATAAAATGGTCACTAATTTCCATGGGAAAAACCGTTAGTATCCTCCTCCTGACCATCATGAAAAATCAGTTTTTAGGGCTACCAATTCCGAGCTGTACCGGCTAATTCATCCTTCAGCTCTGCGCATGGTCTTATTACGTTTTATTTGTAAGAGGTCTTCATAGTAGCTATGAGATTAACAGCTGAGGAAGTTAATAGTAGCCTCACCATCAGACAGAAGTACGCCTGCGGAAATTTAGGTGCACAAAAAACTTCCTATGCCAAGCTCAAAACGTGTGGTCCCAGTGCAAATTCCAGGGGAACTACTCCCGCTTTACATTGCATCCTATCGATGGAATCGTAGATGAGATATGAGATTGTGAGATATGCCTCCGTATTCGTTCAAAAAACAGTATGAGCATATTAATCGAAAAGCGAATCTGCAAAGTTATTCCCGTCCACTTTGGTGGTGTACACGCTGAGTCCATTGAAACGAGGGAATTTCTCGACTTGATGTTTCATGAGGCCTTCCAACCTAGTTAGAATGCCAGAGGGAGTACCGATCTTTATCCCCCAACCCCATTTTTGGTAAAACACTTGCTAGCCCGCGCCAAAATCAGGGTTCCGAAGTTTGGACTAGCGCTTTTTGGAAAGAGTTGCACCCGAACAAATTGACGCTGATGAGAGAAGAGAGGGAGACCTTTGCAGATTGCGTTTCCATACAGCAAACACATTGTCATGACATGTCGGGTGACGATGTAAGTTATCGTACAAGTGGTACCGATCGTGGTTATTTGGCTAGAGAGGCAAAAAGAATGAGCAACCACATCGGGGAATGGGATCGTAACGCAATCGGACGCATTACAAGACTGATTATTCCCTGACATAGCTCCTTAGCAGACGCGGGTAGTTTCAGTCCAATCTACATACGATATAAAAGACACGTTCTTTTAGTTGTTTGTCTTAAACAAGGTTCACCAACGATGATTTCCTTACTTTGTTCTCATACCAAAGATGAGACAGATACCATTTGCGTATTGAAAATCTCTCTCCAGATAGTTCAATAAGTGAAATTGGTGTTTGAAGACAAATGGATTCGCACTTCATTGTTACAGGAAATTCCATTGACATAAACAAATCAATGGTTTCCGCAAAGTTATATTGTAAAACTAGAGGAAGCAATAAACGACCAACCTTTATCGTTAACCACATTCTTCCAATCTTTTGTGTTACCACACAAAGTGCCATATATATTTTGTTGACAGAATTGAAAAGAAAAGAAACACTCATCGAGGCAAGTCCTTTTTTATTTTTCATATAATTCACATTTTTCCCTTTGAATTCACCGAATTCGTTGAACTTACATCAAACACACATTATGTGATAGAGCAAAACAAAAAAATGTGATCCTCAAAAAAAAACCTTTTATCTTTTTTTGTTTTTGATTTACGCAAGTGCCAAATGAGTATCTACGTGGCTTTTTGAGCTAATAAAACATGTGTATAAACTGAAAACCAGACAAATTATTGGTTTTGTGTTTTTTTTTTGGTTTCAGTCGTTTCCTCCGAAAATGTTGCGATTTATATGAATTGCGTGTCTTGAATTATGATTTAAATATAAAAGAATATTTATTTTTGAATACATGAAACGTTTAGTGTTCCAAGTATGATAAATCGTTTGAAAACACAGACTGTCTGGCGACAATTTCTTGGAAATTTCAGATAGACGCGTACGATGAAAGATAAGCAAGTGTTGAAAATTGTCGCTTCAAAGCTACAAATAAAAATGATAACTTAAAAATAAGTTTCTTTTAGTTTGATTTTTTACTTTTCTTTGTGGAATAAAATTCATAATGAACTTTCTTTTGAAATAAAAAAAAAACATATAATGTTTTCAACATTGTCTAATCGTTGGACGTGAGATAAGCAAAAATTAATGGTCTAACTAATTTATGACGACAAATTTGCTTGAAAGATATGAAGATCTTTGATCATTCGCAAATAAATTCACAAAGGCTAAGAATTTTCCGTGAACTTCCTTTTTAAATGTGTTTCCGACAGTAATCTTTCGTAGATAGGCATTTAACTTTGAATTATTTATAAATTAGTTTTTAATTTTCTCTTTTTCCAACAGAGTGAGGTCAGTTCTACGTTTAACATGAAAGAAATCCTAGGGAAACATTCTTCTTTTGGACTTCCAACATGATGATCCTGAGCTGACTGAAATTCGCTGAAGCTGCCAAATTTTTTCACTATTTGTTTTAAGTTGATGATGAAAACCAAATTTAGAGCAAAAAAATCAAAAATGCGAATAAAATTACCAAAATTTTAAGCAGTATTATCCGAAAAACCATTCCAAAAGCGAAAAAGCAGGAGACAGTTGCGTTTGGAACGATGCGAACTTCAGACACCTTGATCCTGAGAGTATGAGCTACAGGGCAAATGGACCACATGACGTAGGTCAGGGAGTGGTTAAAAGTATGATAAGACTGATTTCTATCTAGTTTATCTGATTTCTATCTCAATTATTTGCGGACATGGTTGTCCTTGGTCTCACCTGGTTGCCAGGATCCGTATGTCAGGATCATCATATTGCATATTCTACTATGGAGAGAAGAATAAAATCTGGTTTACCTATGAAATGTTTCATTTTATTCAAAATAAGAGATAGACAGTGCATTGATCTTGTCGACAAAGCAGGGGAGTTTTTTGTTTTCGCCATTTTTCACATAAATTCTCTTAGTTTCGCAAATTTTTCTTTGCAGTAATGTTTTTCAATACTTATCTTATATCGAAGAACATCTTTAACTCCACGATACGTCAATGACTTCAGTATCGTTTTCATGATTTCATCATAACGATATTCGTGAGTGTCCTGGCGCAGGAGTCAACCTTGGGCTTTGTGCTATCATTTGTAAAGCTCACAAAGGCTCCGGTCTATATCTCAAGATTCTTGTGTACTAACAAATACCAATACAAATATCAATACAGTTTTTCAAATAATTTATAGGTGTTCCAACACGCTGGGTCATGTATGTGTACCCTTGCGTAACTAATCAATTGGAAAAATAATTTCGACCAAACTCAGGTGAGGGGTCAAACACATTCTAGTCCTAATTATAAATATAATTTGCAAATTTTTATCAACGTCAAGAAAAACTTGAAACATGCACTCAATTTAAAACTAGACCCTGACAAAACTTTCACTTTTTCTTTATTATATGCAAACTGCGTTGCAAGATGAACCATTTTCGCAAGGAGATTTCCACGAATAATAGATTATTGCAATCTAGCGAACAATTTCGGAACGTAATGCTATTGTAAAATCCTAACTAAACAATTATCTTCAAGTTGTTTTTTAAACGCTCATTGATACTTGAACGAATAGAACTTGACATTGGTATCCAATTGAAAACAAAACAAAAAGAAAAATTAAAAATGTTCCCATTTCGCTACCATACCAAATGGAATCTACTCAAAGGGGCCATCTCAATTGGTCGCCGACTACTATTACTACTCTTACTACTACAACTCCCATCCAAAATCAATTATTTCACGATATAATTGCTTGGCATATCCATTACCTGCATTTTCGTTAGAATAATTCACTTGAAAAGCATCCGGACCAGGTGATAGGAGCACGTTTGTGCATTTTTTTCCTTAGCCTTACTCTCAATAGCTGATGCCCATGCGATCGGAATTTTTTCAAGAACCCATTCTAAATATCTCGGGGTCTTACGATAGCACAAAAAACTTCAACTTTCTTGAAGGAATTCCACAATGAAAAAAGGTCTTGGCTGGTAGATTAACGTGAAAAAATGGTCTTGGGAGCAATAAGAAAGGCTAAAAGTCCAATCTAAAATGCCGAGTATACGCTAAAGTACAGAAAGTTGAGTGAAGAAGAGGAAGAAGAAGAGGCAGCAGCAGCAGCAGCAAAAAACTGAAAAAAGAACTACAGAGATTCTAGAAGACAAGACATACAGAAAAGAAAAGAAAAGATACAATGAAATAGTAATAATACAAAAAGTAGCAATAGCATTCAAGACGAGACCAACTCACTCACTTGAACGAAGAACAAGACGCCAAATTGTGGGGGCTCAATACACAAACTGGAATGGAGAGCCAGCCAGCCAGCCTTCCTTCTTTTGCTCCATGTTGCGCGCGTCGCGTTCACAGCATTGAGCGTTCCAAAACGGCGAGCGTCATCATCATCAACAACAGGAGCAGCAACAACAATACCTACAACAACAACAACAAGAACGTACACAAGATACGCTTTAAATCTAGATATATTGACTATAATGTGTAATCTTATTCTTAAGCAGGCCGCGACGGTCTCGCTCGCTCCAATTGAGAAGGCAACCGTGCAGCGTATTTCGGTAGCCACGAAGAAGTCAAATCGCACAAATTGAAGAACTCATGTATTAAAGCCGAAGGAACATCTGGCAGCGTGTGCTAATGCCATGGCATACCATGCAATGCCAGTCCGGGGACCGACCGGGTCCAGTCTTCTATCTTTTCTTTTATCCCATATCATCATCATCATCAACATCATCCAAAGCAAACCCAAACCTGTAGGAGCAGCCGCGCAGAAGCAGCAGCAGCAGCACCGACAGCACCAGCAAAACAACAACAGTTTAGGCATATATAGATTTTAATGGGCAGATATATGGAGTTGGTGATAGTGGCTATAATACTACTCGAAATTATTAATGCACCTTCTCGGTTTGGAAAGGTGCTGCTCCAGCTTGGTCTTTTCTTCGGTTGGCCAAAATCGCGGTCCCGATCGCAAGTTGCGTTGATGATTTGTTTAGGGTGAATCCAGTTTTCTTCTATTTGTGGGCCAAAACTACCCATTAAAGAATGCTTACATAATTGTTGAAAGAAGGAGTAGAATTTAATGTCGGACCGGTATGGAAGCAGTTTGCTTGCGAGATGCGACATATAGGCATATGTTGATATATATTTCACATATCAATAAATATTAACTTTTGACGCTGTGTTGATAACCTGGCAAAACACATAAAACAAGCAAATGGGTGAAGCATGTGCAGAATTTTATTATTCTTCATCAAATCAGCATGTTTTGTGAAAGGCAAATTTCCCGCTCGGAATATATTTATGATAATTATAAACCATCCGAATTTAATCACCCGATAATCAAATCCTAAATTGTGGCGTTTATTTTTACTGTTGACGAAAAGAGCGTCATTTAAAGATAGGTAGAATATTAAACAATAATTCCAACAATCGTCATAGTCATCAAATGTTTGATAAAAATTTCTTTCGTTTGAGCATATTCATTTCAAAAATTTTCTTCTGTCTTAATTTCCCGACTATACACAATATTTTACTATACACAAATCTCAGTGTAAATTCTTTTCAATTTCGATTAATATCCAAAATGTTTTCTATTTTCTAGAAACCCGTACTGCGTGCATACAAACCATCGAATGTCAGGCAGGACGGCATCGAGTATCTCCAAAAAGCGCACGACTTACCACCTCAGTTGAATGGGCACAGCTCCAAGGTGATGTCAAAACTTATTCGTAAGCCTAGTACGGATAGTGAGACATCGCCAAGTCTACAATACCATCGCGGCAGTCCAGCATTAGATTCGGGAGCGGGAAGTTCGCGGTCCGACAGTCCTCATTCCCATCAACAACTAGTTCCTGGCTGTCGAACAAGTACTGGACAATATAGTCCATCTCCGTGCCCGTCAAGTTTTAGCGATACCCCGCCACTGCCACCGCCTAGAAACTCATCAACTCCACCGACTCCACCGCCAGCACCTCCGAACATGCAAATCTTAAAGCGTAGATCACCTGCGACAGCGCGACCGGTAGCGTTGCCGGCGCAAAGTCCTGCTCGCGGTACATCGCCCGTATCGAATGTTAATCATCGGCAACCTCCTAATCCAGTAATTGCACAGAATGGGCCAAAAGCACAGCAACAACTGTCGCAAGCCATGCAAGCGCTGAGTTTGTATCAAAGTGGTGGTAATTCGGGTGAGCCTCCTCCACCATATCCTTTGAGTTCAGGCGGTGCACCTCCTCCGCCGCCAAGCTATACAGCATCGATTCAAAATCGCCAAAGTCCTACGCAGTCACAGTCCGACTACCGGAAATCGCCGAGTAGTGGAATCTATTCAGCCACATCAGCAGGATCGCCAAGTCCCATAACCGTTTCGAATAGTGCAATTATCCCGCCTAGCTCCTCAATGGCTCGACCGCAGCCCTGGAGTGCATACCAAACAAGAACGCAACCTCCAATAATAATGCAATCTGTTAAGTCGACGCAAGTGCAGAAACCTGTACTTCAAACTGCAATAGCCCCGCCTACCCCAACAACACCTTCGGCGTGTGTGTCTCCGGTACACGTGACGCCAGCACCTCCCTCCTATGCCTCGTCGATCCAGCAGAAAACCCAAACATCACCACTAATAGCGGGGACAACGACAATCAGCCAAAAAGGACAACCACCTAACATGCAAACAACAACCCCTCCTTCAACGCCGCCAATCATTTCGAGCAGCATTAACGGAGCAAATGCCCCGATAGTCCCAACAACAGAGCCCCCTTCGTATGCAAGTACAATCCAGGCCTTAAAAGCCGCCCACCACCATCAGCAGCAACAGAACCAGCATCAGCCAACGCAACCTCCAAGTTCACGACAACTACCCCCGCCTCCCCCATATCAAATATCTCCAAATAGTAATATTAGCGCTAATAATTTAACTAATAATAATCTAGACGCTGTGCCAAATCTTTCGAGTTCCAGCGTGAACACAACATCCAACAATAACCTGACGTCAACGCCTCCATTGCCTCCAACGTCGTCCACGTCCGTGAAAACGAGCGGGAATTCGAACAACAATGGTTCGTCCAATCAAACGGGAACCGCATCCGAAAAACCGAAAATCGCCATAAACTCGACAAGCAGCAGTAGTACAAAATCTTCAACGATAGAACCCTGTCGAAAGATCAAACACCAATCACCGAAACCCGAACGAAAGAAAGTCTCCAAGGAGAAAGAGGAAGAACGCAAGGAGTTCCGAATACGACACTATTCCCCGCAAGCTTTCAAGTTTTACATGGAACAACATATTGAGAACGTCATGAAATCCCATAGGCAACGCATCTTCCGGAAAAATCAGCTGGAAAAGGAAATGCTCAAGATTGGCTTGTCCGCTCAGGCTCAGGTACAAATGCGAAAAATGCTTAGTCAGAAGGAAAGCAATTACATACGTTTGAAACGGGCAAAAATGGATAAAACCATGTTCGTTCAAATCAAACACATAGGGGTGGGGGCATTCGGAGAGGTTAGCTTAGTGCGGAAAATTGATACGACAAATCATTTGTATGCTATGAAAACGCTAAGGAAAGCCGACGTCCTAAAACGGAATCAAGTGGCTCATGTGAAAGCTGAACGTGATATATTGGCAGAAGCGGATAATGAGTGGGTTGTTAAGTTGTACTATAGCTTTCAGGATAAGGATAATTTGTATTTCGTCATGGATTATATACCCGGTAAGTGCTGTCATTTGATTTCCTTAAAAATTTATAATACACGGATTACTTATTGATTGACTTCATGTTTTAGGTGGTGATCTGATGTCGCTACTCATTAAGAAGGAAATATTCGAAGAACCTCTGGCTAGGTTCTATATTGCCGAATTAACTTGTGCTGTGGAGAGTGTTCATAAAATGGGCTTTATTCATAGGTGAGTGTAATTTTTATCCTTGCAACATTTCCATCTAGTAATTCGGGCTATTAGAGCTTATGAAAATAAATCAGGATTCTAATTCAATGTCAGAGTTTTGTGATATCTTAGTGCTGCTTATTTAACCCGTTTATCAAAGAGATTTATTGCGGATTGTATAATTTAGGAAAGGTTTTTGTGGTGGATTGAGCCTCACGTACACCCCCAGGAACCATGGCGATGAGATGAGGGGATGTATTAAATACCCTGATATTATTAAGACATGAAAGAGCTCTGATTCCAACATATAAGTTCACCACTTCAAATCTGACATGCCTAGATGCAAATTAGCAATTACCGAACAAAGGAAGAAATAACACTCTAGACACATGAAATCCCCTATCGTAATCAAAGAAAATCCTTGCTGCAAAAATGAAAGTTTTATGGGAAATTCTTAGTATCTCTTTCGTTTGCAAATTAGCATTTTGAAAGGATCTCTACATACAACGCTAACCTGCGTTTTAAAAGCCTGAGAAAAAGTGTCCTCAAGATAGATCAAGGTTCCTTTCTCTAAGACATAACATGCAACGAATTCACTCAAGATTCTCGAGTGACTTGAAAGCTATCCTTAAAGAAATCAGTGCAAATTCCAACGGATTTTTTTATTAATTTATAGCATTAGTTTTTAATTAATTCTTCGGGTAATCAATTCTATTGGAGTTGTATTGTATTGTATTGGAGCGTAAAACAAGATTTGCTTTATTTAGAAGTAACTACTAACAAGCGCTAACACTTCGAACAAACTGTCAATCTAACGATATTCATATCCTCCGAATGCAAAATTAGTTGAGGATAAGACATATAGACGGGGGTGCGGAGAGACGCTCATAAACATTCTCTTAAACTTTGTATCCATAGAATACGACTCATCTATGCTATTACACGGGGAACATCATTCTCACATACATTTAAGGAGTGAAAGCTAACCAACGCGATCTATCCAGTCACTTACGCCTTTTAATTATGAAGCTCTCTTTCTTCCAAAGCTCGTTTTATTTTCTAAATGAAAGCATTATTTGCGAAGAATCTTCGTGATGCGCTTCTGATGTTGAGGGTGAATTTGACGAGATTTCAGCTGTCTATCATCAATCGCGGCACAAACTTCGCAACAACGCGAGGAATCTTCAATTTTCTAGTCGAAGTTGCGCAGCAAGCTCCAATTGATATTTCACACTTCAACAAATTTTCTTAGGGTAAATTGATTGCTCCAGTAATTTTATGTAATAAGCAAACAAAATTCTGGTTTTTGTTGGTTTTCTTCTTTAAAATATGTTTTAAGGAATCCCGGAATATATTCTAAATAACGGTTTAGGGGATCCTGCAAGCATAATTTGAATAAGCATCATCTGAATAGAGTCTCTACTTCATTGCGTGTAGTGTTAAGTTCGTGTGAAGCTGGGAAATGTCTGTTGTAGTAAATAAGAGACTCTTTCACATTAATTTGAAGATAAACTTCCATTACTATGAAGCCGAGGGATGTATGTGGGGCTCTGGCTATCACAAAAACATAACCTAAACGTCATTCATAGCTAAATAGAATTAACGGACCTGAATATTTAATTTTATCACTATTTCCTTGAAATTAGCCTTAATTTTCGCAACCGCAACAAAGATTTGTTAGGAATTATCTGAAAACTTTATGTTGGTCGAACTGCTGACATCTTATCAATTAATCTTGAAACATAAAAATCTCATTCAGAGACGCTGTGAATATTTAAAAATATCCCAAGATGAAAAGAAAGTGCTCTTAATTAAGAACATTATTTTCGTTTATTGGTATCATCATTAACACGCTTTCGACAGACATTCGAAATTAGAAAATATATAAATAGAATTTTTGTATTCATTTTACATATAAAAAGTGTTTTTCAGCCATATAAAGAGGAATTGACCTTAAAATTTAAAAAGATCCGAACCCAACACAAAAGATTTATAGCATCCTCGGGAAAGTTTTGTAGATTAAGAAATGTTTGCTGTAATTCATTCATATTTTTCTTATCCTTTTTATGTACTGTTGCGAATAGACCCGCATTTGATTGATATCTAATCTAATCCAGAGTAATTTATATTTGAATTGACATTATTGATTTATTGAGTTTTCTTTTATTTCTATCACGTTTACAGGGACATCAAACCTGACAATATTTTAATAGATCGTGATGGCCATATTAAACTAACAGATTTTGGACTTTGTACAGGTTTTCGATGGACTCATAATTCAAAATATTATCAAGAAAATGGTAAGAGTTGAGACAGCTTTCCAGGCCATTGTGGAAAATTTTGTTAAAAATATCTAAAATGAATTTGCTGAGAAAGATAAAGTTGAAAATAATTTGGTTTAATTGTACTTTGATTTTAATATTTAGGTGATCATACGAGACAAGACTCAATGGAGCCATGGGAGGAGATTGGTGAAGATGGACGGATACCAACTGTGCTTGAACGGTTAGTATGAGATAAAAGAACGTTTGATGATTGCATAAGTTCTTGTCTGAGTTTTCTGACTGGCAACTGATTTTCAGTGCTTATGTTTGATTGAGTTGCATACAGTGAATATGATGCAGTGTCCCGGGTGGGTAAAGTTTCAAGCATCGTTCGGATAAGTGGGTTTGTATGTAAGAAAATGTTTTTAAATGCAGAATAGTAAAATGCTTTCACGGTATCTAATGCTATGTGAAATTCGCAATAGCTTACGTTATTGAAATCGTGCCAAAAACATTCAGGGCGTACGTTTTGCTCGTGCTCCTGTTTGAGTAGTTGAGAAGATTTCGGAATAGTAATTATATCTTCCATCACGACTAGCCAACTCCGCACGCTGCCCAACAGGCACTGCGAAAACTGTAGCAGTGAAGGTGGGAACTTCTTCAGTGCATTTCATATTCTCCAGGTAGTGCGCCAGAGATTTGCATCCGTTCTGTCTCTGAATTCTTTGAAAAGCGAAAATCTTGGCTCCGAGGAAGCTGTCAAAAGTTATGAAATAATCTTTTTTCGAGGACACAGTGCTATGAACTTAGTTTCTTATGAATGATATGAATTATGATTTATGAACTTGTGCAATCATCCAATGTTTAATTCAAACCGATAAAGTGTATTACTTGCGACTGCACTCTCTGTCATAAGTATTTAATCAAATGATTTCGAAACCAAATTGCAGACGAAGAATACGTGACCATCAACGAACTCTAGCTCACTCCCTAGTCGGCACGCCAAACTATATCGCGCCTGAAGTGTTGGAACGAAGTGGCTACACGCAACTTTGTGACTGGTGGAGCGTTGGTGTTATCCTGTATGAAATGTTGATAGGACATCCGCCATTTTTGGCCAACAGTCCACTAGAGACTCAACAAAAAGTAAGTTGTCAACAGACAATCATAGTTCGATAATGATTTAACGTATAATTTCTCTTTATGCATTAAAAAATCAGGTGATAAATTGGGAGAAAACCCTTCAAATACCACCACAACCCAAACTATCACCCGAAGCGACTGATCTAATACGCCGTTTGTGTTCAGCAGCCAAAGTGCGCCTGGGTAAAAATGCGGATGAGGTGAAAAATCATCCCTTTTTCAAAGGTGTTGATTTTGCGGATATGCGGAAGCAGAAGGCGCCGTATATTCCAAAAATTGAATATCCCACTGATACATCGAATTTTGATCCGATCGATCCGGATAAGCTGCGCAATGCATCAGCCGATTCAAATAAAAGCGGCGATGACTTCAACGATACTGGAAAACCATATCATGGCTTTTTCGAGTTTACGTTTCGACGTTTTTTTGACGACAAGCTTAATCCGAATATGACTGACGATCAGGGTCCTGTTTATGTTTGACGATAGTAGAAGAGATTTGCGCAGTGATGGTAGGTAGGAATGCAATGAAATGAATGAAGATTGACATGAATTTAGGATTAGACTTGATGAATGTTGCGTGTAATTTTATACGAACGATAGACAAATGCACGCCTCGTAGGTTGGAGCGGCGCAAAATATTTGTCAATGTCCGATAATTGTTGGTATTGGAATATAATTTCCAGCCTCATAATTAAAGATTTGGTCTAAGATCAATATTTTAACGGTTTTACTCTTGTTTTCTATGAAAAAGTTTTGCCTATAGTTTTAACATACAATCTCTCCTACAATATCTTAAAAACCAACAATTGCTTGGACGAAATATTTTGCGTTTGAAGGCTCGACGTTTAAATTTTAATTGAATTGTGACTATTTTATTACACGACCTATAGCAAATCGACTTTTGAATTTTCTCCTTTTTTTATAAATATAACTTAAATTGTTTTCATCGATTTTTGATGAACTTTTTTTATATCATGTTTCTTGTTGAAATTGAATTTTTCTTTTAATTTTCTTTTTAAATTAAAATTTTCTCTTGAATTTTTTAACAACAGAACAAACGATTTTCCCCCTTTTGTAATGTGAATGAAACGAACTGTTCGTTTTATTTTTAATTGTTGAATTAGAGTTTGAAAATTTTTAATAATTACCCCACCGGATTTTAGTAACGAAAAACAAAATAATTTTATTTAGAAAAAAAAATTGTTTCCAGTCAAAATCGTGAAAGGAAAATGTAACGCTAGTTAATTTATAAATATTTTCACATTTTAATAATATTAATCTTGGAGATGGAAACGTAGAATGGAATAGAACGAGATTGGATAAATTTGCAGTTTCGAAATGACGAAAAAAAAAACAAATACACAAAAAATAATTTATACCCGGGAACAAAATAGTTATAGCATTTTTTAAGCAAATTTCAAGACAAAACCGAAAGCTTGGAAACGAATAATTTCGATCGAGTTTAAACAACAGACAAATATTTATTGCTAGGTGAAATTCTTTTTAATAAAAAATGATTGATATGGTGACGAACTCACTAATGGATGGTAGAATGTAAATGTTGACGATGATGAATTGGTGCAAGATGTTTATTGATATGAATTAGTTTTGCAAGGAAATGAGGACATGAAGCGATTTTTGGTGATGCATATTTAACAGCAGTTATAAAGAGCAGTTTTAAGTTTTATTTAAGAGCAGTTATAATTAACTTTTCCTACGGTTGAATAGTTTGAAATGTGCTGACTCCAGGACAATGAAACCAGTTAGGAAGTCTGTAGATGAAAACAAGTGTCTTAAGATCTTTATGTAGCGTTTATAAGTATGTTCGAACAGCGAGAAGAATGATCGCACAGGTTGTCCTGATTACGATAGAAGGGATACTTTGAGATTACATGGAAATGTGAGTAAAATGTTCCATTAGCTTGGAAAATTAGTCTGGTGTATTATACTAGACCTCCAATCATTTCAGAAAACATACAGTAACCTGAATAAATGAATAGCTAGAAATAAACTAAACTAACTTAAATAAATAAATAGCTTACTAGGTGGGTGAACTTTAAAACAAATTCAGTGAATTAGAGGGTTCGGAAATGGCTATATAATAGCAAAAAACGCCAAAGGCTTCTGAGTTTCAACATAACACAATTTTCGCAGATTAAATGTTCATCATCAGTTCAAAAGGATAACTGGTTGAAATCTTCAAAATTATCGTCAATTTCTCTTTCTTCCGGGCAACATTTCCATCCAATAACACAGGATGCTATAAAAACTAGTAACATGATTCAAGACGGCACACCAAAAACTATGCATTCTTCACAGCGCCACATTATTCTATAATCGAGACCGGATTACAGAGAGGAACTCCCCATTGACATCAGCAAGATTGAAAATTATCTTTTAAGTATCGCCGACATGCTTTCCTTAATGTTATTTCGGACATTTACTGAATAACAAGGCAGGATTTTCCACATTTAAATTTCTTACTTAACTGAGAATCAGTATTGCTTTGTGGAGCGGGGCTGACATTAGCTGATCACGGGACCTGCGATTCCGTATCGTGACTGCTAGTTTCGTATCCGTATCGTGACTCGAGTGGCCTGAAGTTAGCATCGTTGCAAGCGCGACAGTCTCGATTTTTTTTCCCGTTTTCAATTTTTTTGGCCAATTCGAATTAATTGTCTGTAATTTCTGCTCGTGATTTTGACTCTACTGATACTCTACTAGTTTTTCACTTGAGCCAATTTTTCGGCAAATATGAAAAAGTGAAACTTGTGTTGCGTTTAATGTGATAGAATTCATCCTTGTGCTAGGATCGAACTTACTGATTTGGACCAATAACTTTTGGTAGAATTATTGCTACATCTCTACTAACTTTTAACTCTTGTTGCAAATACGTTCAGCAGGAGCCTTGCGACCTAGTTTTAAATCAATCAAAGGTCCTAAATACTGTAAAGATGTCGTTGCATATAACGTTTCATTGAAGGTGCCCTAGAAGTGATTGCCTCTGGGGCTCAAGTTGTATTGTGATAATGTTTCGGTAAATTTTCGGCCGTAGAGTCTATTTTCAATAGACGATGGAAGACAAATATTTGCTCCAGGACTTTATCGGGCTTATCCAATAGCAAACAAATCCTTAAGGCGAACCCGATACGCAGCTGGATCTTCTACTGGTTTGTTGGGCTTTGGTTTTTGCGCCAACACGTTGCATCTTCAATTTTCCGGTCAAAATCTCGTAACAAGATCTAACTGATGTCTCACATTCTTTAGGAAGCTTCATCATCATCGTCAGTAGACGTGGATGGATATCCAAGACCGTGATCGTCTCCATTTGACTGGCGACCAATATTAAAATGATCATGACACAGGGGATGTGCCGCATGCTTCATAGCAACATCAACGTAGGCCATGTTGAGCAAAACAAATGTTTCAGTCATAGATTCTCCATGTTTAACACATGAAACAAAGTTAAACGAATATATCGCAAGCATTTGTCATCTAGAATACGTGGCCACTCGTTCCTCCTTGCATAATGCATAATGCATAATCGTTCCATAAAATGATTTTAACAACTTGTGATACAACGTTTTCTACCTTGCAATTCCCCATTCCTATGTATGTTATTTGTCGTTTAGCGCTCATTGTAGCATTGTAATTTGCACTAACTTCATTTTTAAATTTCTTCTGTTTGGTTGGTCTATATCCAAAGCTCTATAGCATATGAAGTTAGCTCCATGAAGTCATGGAAATTTGTAAGCCTTTCAATAGCTTTTTTGTTTTTCTTGAGACTAAATTGTGAATATATATCCAATGGAACGACATAATTCTCTTTTGTCAATTCGTCTAGACTCCTTGTTACATTAAGTTAGAAATGAACGAAGGGTAATACGTTTTTTTTTTCAGGCTTGTGTAACATGTATTTTTCTTTTTTTTTTCTAACGAAAGCTCTCTTCTTAACCGAAAGACATTTTAGACTTTTGATTAATCATGGAATAAAAAGTTTGCCGTGAATCCCGGTTTCACTTGTTGGAACGTTAATCCTTGTTAGAGCGCCTTATTATAAAATTTACCCGTTCACCTAATACAAAGGACTTTGTACCGCGGTGACAATGGATAAAAAATGGATCCATCACTACATTCTCGAGTCTAAACAATATTCCTAATAAAAGGGAGTAGAGGTCAGTGGCAGTGTTCCCAAATGTCTCGGAAAGTCAAAAAATTTATTAGACATTTTGAAGAAGGGAAAAATTTGAAGAAGAAATTCTGTAATTGCACAACCGTGTATAAATTCTTCTCACCCTGGATAAATTCTTTAATATTTAAGCACTCTTAAAGTTTATGCTCGTATGTTCTAGTTGCTTGTATGTTCTAGTTCAAGTTGAATCACGTCCCAAAATTTTTGGCAAAAATTTTGTTTTCCATTCAGCTAGATATTAATTAAACTTCCACCTGCTTTGCAATATTTTTTTTGAACTATTTTCTTATGATCGTAATATGATTGTCTTTATGATTGTCATAAAATATTTGGGGGGTTTTCCTTTAATTGTATGTCCATTCCGATCAGTAGTTTTTGCCTGCCGAGACCTTTTGCATAGAATCCCATAGATTCTAGCGCTTTCTCGTGTGTAGCGCATGACTGGTTCCGAGTCAGAATCATTTATATGAATGACGCTGGTAGTCAATTTTGTAGACTACTCAAATTCAATATCAGGATGATACAACGGCCATTCAGATTAATTTCCTTTAGTTTCTAGGTCGGTGCTGAACGTGAAAGACGAAGAAAGAAGACGAAAAAACTTTATGGTCCGTCAAATTGCTTGATACAGCGGAAGAATAGGATTCTTAGAATGAGTTTTTCAACGGCGTCTAAGGATCGGCGTCTAAGATCGGCGTCGATCTTTTATTTGCCTTTGATATCAGTCAACGACACATGCTTTAAAAACTGACAGAATCAAATTCAAATACTCATTTCGAACTAGACCTGCATTGTGTGCGTACAATCGCAGTACAACTAGAAAAAAGACGTAAATAAACTCTGTTCTATGATACTTGACACTAAGTTGTAATCTTTTTCTGAACTGATCAAGATGTTGCTAACAAACTTAAACGGAACTGGCGTACTTGTTGTCTGTCCTGTGTGTCCTATGGTGTGGCATGCACTTCGTGTCAACATGTTCCACATTCAATTTAATCAACAAGATCCAACTGATATCTCACACTCTTCTCAAAGCTCCCTTATGGCCCGACGTCAACAATCCCCAAAGGGTATTGATTTTGTGGACGTGCGAACTGTTAATTGATATGGGTGAACATTCAGGACGGAAACCATCTTCAATTGACGGTTGGCCAATTTTTAAAATACTTCTTCCACAAGAAATATGCCGTATGCATCATAGCAACATCACCGTAAGCCGTGTTGAGCAAAGCAAATCTTTCAGTCGTAGATTTGCCATGATAAGCAAGTTAAATAAAGCTAAACAAATTGCTTAATTAGTCAAAAACGCTCTTTTGGAGCCGACTGTAGACAAACCTATATTGTAGACAAACCTCATAAAAGCATTCGGAGGGCAATGATTAGAATAGATTTTTTACAAAACTAATTATGATCATAGAAATATAACATTTAAGCAGTTTTACTTCGAGTAAATCACGAATTAGGCCTGTGAACTTCTTTATAGTTGGGCATGTTTTTGCTGTTGGTAACTTTCGGTTTTCATTTCTTTTTCGGAACGAAACAATATACCGAAGATGGCATAACGTCGAAACGCGTCTGTTGATGAAACCAAAAAGACGGAGAATGACAGAATATCGTTCCAAAAATCAGTCAATAAATGTAATTTCAAATCTACAAAGCACTGATTAATTCGAAATCAAATCTTCGCGGTGACAATTCGAAAACGAATAGAGACACTCTTGAAAACTGGGGATGAGATAAATGTCTTTATTGCTTGGTTGTCCCAGAATGGCTGAAATTTATGTGTCGTAGCGAAGTAGTTCACCACACTATGAGCCATATGGGGTGAGGCATTCACCATAAAGAAGCATTCGGATGTATCATACTTCAACTAACATTATATTGAGATTGACTAAAGAGATACTATTAAAAGCTATTAACTAATGGCTACTAGGTAAGGCTATTTTATATCGTATTTGTTACTCTTTTGACTGCATTTGGTCCATATACTTGCTTGTGGTCCCATTCTATATTATTTCGATGCCAGGTTTCGTATAATTATTTCAAATCTAGCACAAAACTTCGTGAAAATTTGTTGGTCACTTCTCTCAGAAATCATTAACCAAAGACAAAAAACATTGAACGAAGGCAATAAAATACTTTAAATAAACACTCGTTGTTGGCGAACTAACATATCCTGTTGGTAATTGCGTGAGTCTATGAATTCAAGATGATTTCGCTAAGTTGGGATGTTCTGACGCGGTGGCATGAACGCAGGCTGGATCTTTTTGAGACACAAATAATCTTGTCTTCAAGTTTCGCAAAGTTATCCCATTATCCGCTACGATTGTCTTTTACTTGTCTGTTCGATACTTTACACATATTTTCATTGATATTTTCGGTTCTTCTTGTATAATTTTTTTTTCTTTATACTACTTTATATCGGTATAGTTTTTAATTATAGATTTTTTTGCTGTAATTGTTATAGAAATAGAACAAAATTACTAATACTACGCATATAACTGTCGTTGCAACGCTTATTTGAAAAATTTTTTCCTCTTTTTGAAGCTGACTCGATGGGTTGTACGCGAGTGGCTGCTTTTGTGTTAATTTCTACAAATCACCATGGGTTAATTCATCTCCCGATGTAATTCTTCCCTTGTCTTCTGCAACTTGGTTTTGCGACTTCCTCTTGGGCGACGTTTCCTTTTGCTGCAGTCGGCAGATGTTCCCACAGGTTGAATTGAGCGGATGATGATTGTCTATTGACAATCTAGCTTGCTCTCTGGAATTCAATGTTGTGGAATGTAATGTTAACAAATTCCATGCTATGGTTTCGTCCTTTTAGTATTTAACAGAGTTTAGACTAGTATTCAGCATGACATGTGAAAAGAATTCGAACGCGATACAATATTTGCGTTTTTAGACATCAATACCCAGTGGATATAATTTTAATGATGGTTACGCCAATTACCTGCGTTCCATCCGCTTGCCAGGACAAGCAAACTCAATTTATATGTATTCGTTTGCTTATCATTTTTCAACAGGAACTAATGATAATCAAATAAAAAATCAAGTAAAAATTCTTACACAAGAACAACGGATATATGCTTGCTCCATGCTATTGACTACTGCCGTAAGCTGCCTGTGCGTAAGCATGATATGTTTTTCGTTTTATTATTTTCGGATATAAACCTAATTTATTGGCCAGGGACTGGACATAAATTGGCATTGGAAAGTTTAATAATTCGGACTGCTGTACAAATGTGTATTATTATTATTATTGTTTTTGACCTGCTCAACGTAGCTTTTCCCTAGGCGGGAAAAGCTACGTTGCTACTTAAGCTACTCAAGCCTTAAGGTACGGAAAGCATGGAAAAGATGTGAAATAGGATGCAAATCAGCCTGTGAGACCCTAAACCGTCACTTAAATATTGACTGAGCTATTCGATTTCCTTCTCGTCTTCCGAAGAACTTTATTAACTTGACTATGAAATCGCTTTTTCGCCATTGTGTCGCTTTCCTTCGTGGAGCCATAACATATTAAAATGTATATATTTTTGAATTTTGTTCAACGTCAACGTGCTGTGATTCTTTCAACAGCTATAAAACAAATTCCTGATTCATTTGCTTCCTTGAAATCTTTCCCTCTCACAAGCGGGTCATCCACGCTTGACATGCCAAAACAACGGGGAAGGACTTTAAGCTCATTGATTTTTCGCTGTTATCATTCGATCGCAGGTCAATTAAAACCACTGAGTTCATTTTCAGCCGATTTTATTTATTGGTATGTTGAGCAAATTAGTTTGTTTGATGCACTTTCTGTGCGCATTCCACTCTTCAAATTGTGTTTAGCTGTCGCGCCTGATGTCGAGATCAGTTGCTCCATCCGATCGTTACTCCTTGATATTCTACCCATCTGAACTCTAGATAGTCTTATTTGTTGTTGAATCATGAAGAATATGGTATATCGTAATTGATCAGCCCATGATCGCCTGACCACATTTCATATCGTTTTTTTGTGTATACAGTAAGGTGAATAAGAAAGAACAAGCACTATATTAGCTACGAACAAGTTTTTATTGAAGGATACTATTGACAATTTTTTTAAGTTACGGTAGTGACTGTATCCAAAGCCGCTCCTTAAATTTGGTGACCTGGAAAAGAGAAATCAGGAGGTGCTTTTTTACTAGCCAAAAATGTTTGTCACTTACTTAATAACTTACATAGCGAGCAAGATGTGCAGGAGCCGAGCCGAAACTGTATTTGACACATCAACAGTTTGATGCTCTATTGTTGGAACTCCTCCTCCTTTGATAATTTCTTTTTATTTCGTAGCATTCACAGTTCCTTCAAGAGAAATAATAGGCCCTACGCGTTTATGTAGAATACATTACAAAGCCATAAAATATGGGGGAGGGCTTTTATACATCCGTCCGAATATTGTTCACCGTTTCTGTGTCTCACTCGCAATATCTTTTCTGGTCTAAATAAGATTAAATTTCGATTCATTCGAGATAACCTCTAAACTTCTACTCTTTCGTTCTTTGCATCGTGTAAGACGAGCTTGCCTCATTTGTTTGTTGAAAAGCAGAGTAATCGAGAACGTTAATCCATCTCATTTAGCCCTCTTTATATTATCCTGGTAAGACATGCTTATCCAACGATGTTGACGACTCTGATCATTTATGATTGACGCTTTGACAGTCGTATTTTTTTATAGATTTTCCAGAACCAGGAATTGTAAATGGCCTTAATGTTTTTGCGTGGGGACCTCGATGTTGTTTCTGCTGCCCTTATCGTTCAAGGGTTCTAGTTTGGTTTTTTTTTAAATAAATTACGCATTGCCCCCTCACTGCATTGTTACTTGTCCAAGCAACCTCCGAAGTTGAACCTGTGGACAAAGAAAGAAACGCAAATCTCAGCCTTTTGTTCCTTACTCATTTTCACGCACAGATATACGTAATTTGGCATCTTTGTAATTTCTTTTTTCCCCACTGACTTGCAAGATCAAACTGATGCGAAAATTCTGCACTTTTTCGTGTATATGGAATCTCTTTCATTTTACCTGAAAAATTTCATTCGCATCAATTTATATTGAGTCATTTTCATTTTTTCCTGATAAATAATTAATACGCTGATTTTTGTCACCGTATCTACACTTTTGCGTTGAATGTGCCTTGATAGAAAGGAGTTGTGCCAAGGAACAAACTTGCATATTGCTTGGGCCTTCGTAGAGAGGATTTGTGCCAAAGACCACACTTTCATTTTGCTTGTTTAGTTAGTTTAGCAGTTATTTTGCGAGATTTTTCGATGTAGACGGATTAAATTATTTTGGTAACGCTTTGTTCATTTTTTCAAACAAAGTCAAAGACCCATTCTGTCACAGGTTCTCTACATCGCACAAATGCTTGGGCAATTTTTTGGATCTCCTTATCCCAAGCCTTATTTGTCTTGTAGTTCGTGTGAGAGTTTATATAGTTGAATTTCTTTATTGTTTGTCGTTTTTAACGCATTGTTGTACCCCTGCTACTCATATCCTTCACTTTTTTGCTACATCATGTACTGTAATTCGTGGTTCATCTTCACTGGGCGTCTCATGGAAGGTATTTACAGGCTGCTTTGGTCTTTGAGGGCGGATTGAAATCCAAACTGATGTGCATATATTTTCACAAAATTAACCATCTTTTCATAAAATTTATTAACAACGTTGTGTGTCTATTTGATTATAAGTCTAATAGGCAGACAACGTTGCATATAACTTGCTCAATCCTGGGCCGGGAACGGTTGCATACCCAAATCAAATGCTGTTTATTTCTGGTGACCATCTGGGCAGTTATAGCATCCTTGGGTCAGAAATGATCTTATGAGGATATTTATCAGTCTCACCCGCAATTACGCCGCACTCATGATAACTCAGGGGTTGAACGTTTGCATAGCTTGGAGGTCATAAATTTGGGATGATGTGGATGATGACACCATCTAAATTTGTGTCGCCGTCGCAGTTGTGAAGGACAAGAGTTTCGTCGAAATATTTATGCTCTGCTTCCGCGTACGCTATTAGTCCAGAATATTCTAAAATATCGATGCACGCGGCAGCAGTAAGACCAAATCGTCCAAGAAGGAAATGAGGTAGTGTCACATGCCCACTGGCACCCATAACTACTTTAACCATGGGATAAGGTGGAAAGCTCGTATGCATAACGTGAGGAACCTCTGTAGGAATCGAACCACCACCTTACAACTATCGATTTCGGGATTGGTGTTTTGGTCTTGATTGAAATGTAGTCATGAAAGAGGAACCTTAATATTTTGTTTGTTAAGTTTGTTCAGAAGATGTGGATCTACGGCTACTTCTCTGTTCCCGACTTTGTGCTGATGTCAACTTTTGTTGGCATATGAGCATAGTTTTAAAGCGAAGATCTTCGAGCAAAACTCGAATGTTTAGGACCTTCAAAACGTTAATGCCTCTCGCAATAGCTCTAATTGACTTCGATGAGGTTTTGTCAACCATTATTTGTACTTGTTGAACGAATTGCATAGCTTTAAGATGGTCCGATAGTTATTCACACTTTTGACGACGAATTTACGAAACTACCTGCTCAATTCTTTGTTTTTTTATGAATACCTTTTGACAAGTACCTTCCTTCCTTCCTCAAGATAACTAAAGCGTATGATACCAACAGGTGATAAGACAAAGCGCGAAATGAGTTCTAATTAAGGGACAAAAATGATCGAAATATTTTCGATGTAGTCCTAATTTTGATCGATTTTTTAATTGTTTGAGTAAAATTAAACATCTCCTGAAGTGATGACAACTATCAACCCGATGTTAACTGCAAAATAATGTTACAAAATTTATACGTTAATGTTAACATGTCCTTGCAAACTCTTTCATACGAAGTCATCTTGCCAAAAACCGATAGAATTCATCATAAATTCAATTGTTGAAATCAAAATAACAAAAAAAAAACAGCCCGGAACTAATAAACTCACTTATAACTCGTTATTTCATTGAACCTCCTAAAATGAATAGAGACTACAAAACACAATTATAAACATACTAAAAATTAAAATTTTATACGCATATGCAAACAATTCGAGTCATTGGTGCTGTCATTATAAATAAACTTGTAAACAAAAATAAATAACTAAAAACGAAATATACAAAATAAAATTAATAAAAAAAAAAAAAAAAATACAGAAATAAAATACTAATAAGGGTATGTAAAATTTGTTTATATGTATTTATATTGAGAACTATGTATGTAATATTTAATTCAATGATTTGCGTGCATATGTTATAACGGTATTTGAAAAATCGGAGTAATATGTTTGCATTGTGCATGAAAAAATGCGTTTCTCGTTAACTTACAAATGGATAAGCGACGAAAAAAAAAGTAGAACTTATTTGTTAACGTTTATTGTTCAATAGGAACTGATTGTAATAATTATAAATATTTTCATTTATTTTTTTATCATACTTTCTTCTTACTTCTATTATATGTATTTTTATTTTCGTATGTTTTTTGCATATGTAATTAGGCTTGTAAATGATTAATTAGGCTAGGACAAATACTCTTTTGTAGAGTTGTTCAATGAATGAATTTCAAATGCACATTTACATTTGAAGCTTAGTGTTTGTTTGTTTTTTATATAAATCTTATTCTCGCCCACGGATATATGTTTTGTTTGGTATTATCTCTCTTTTTTTTGTCTAAAATTGAGGACTGCATAGCAAATTAATGATTGTCGTATTGGAATATAATGCAACTCGTTTCGTTGGTGCTATCAAATGAAAAACGCCTTAAAATTAATCAACACATAAATGATAGTATCAAGCACGAATTACACTGATCATACAAAAAAAATAATAAATAAAAGCGGTGCCTTGTCTAATCCATATCAAAACAAACAAAAATCTTACGCAAAATGCGCTGTGCCTAAAATATTTTAAAGAATATCAGAGAAAAAAATATAAATACAATTTTGTCAAGCCTATCGATCAATATTTCTGAACACAGTCTCTATGTATAATAAAAGGCTTCTGGCAAGAAATTACTATAGATATATTAATATACAAAGATAAAAACAATTTAGATATTCTCTAAACAATTTGTTATATTGTAACTATTAAATTAATATTATCCTAAGCCAAAAGAAAAGAACATAAAAACGTTTCTACACGCGATACGAAAGTTCTTGGCGTATAAAAACAGCAGAACAACTCTTTTAAAAACTAAAACTAATGTTTAATTCAAAAATGAAACAAATGAAAATTACAAAAAAAAGAATAAATATTCCAGCGGGCTGGAAGTTAGTCTCACACACGCACTAGTTAGTAATTTAATTGATTGAAATGAAACAAGTGAAACTAGTAAATTAAGTTATTTTATTATTATTATTATTATAATTATTATTATTATTATTATATTACACCTTTCTTTCGTATCCTTTGCAAATACAAATGTATCATACACACAATTTCATATCAACCGAAAATGGAAAAATAAACATACTTTGACAAATAAAACTCCATTAAAAACACAAAATAATTGCCTTAACAGAAAACAGCGTACTAAGCGTTTTAAATCGTCATAAAGTATCTGTTAAAATCGAGCACGCTCTTAAAGTTAATGCTTAACATAATTAAAACAAGAAGTTTCTGTAGTAAAAAAAAGCCATAAATAAAATAAAATTCATTTAACACAAAATATATAATTATACATTCTAAAATTATATATAAAAAAAGAGAATCAATCAAACACAATGATAAATATATATATATATATATATATTTTTCTGTAATATACACTACACAAAGAATAATAGAAACTAAATGATATATTTCATTTGATACCCTCCCAAAAAAAAAAATGAATGAAAAACTTATTAAGCAAAAGAAAAAAACAAGAAAAACAAAATATATAAATACAAAACTAATGATAATAATTAGAGTTGAACATAAAACTGTGTCTTTAATGTGAATTTTAAAAATTTATTTAATTATATAAATCATTGTAGTTAGAAATCAAATGCATAATTAAATAATAACAACAAAGTAAACGAGGAGATATGAAAAGAATTAAAAAGTAAACATTGATAAATTGCTTTGTGTAACTGAAATGAAAAGTGAATGGAGAAATTTCATAAAAGGAATGATGAAAAGAAAGAAGAAAATTATTTTCAATTTTACTGAAGAAGAAAAACGAAATGAATAACAGGGAAAAAATAAAAAAAAATATATATATAAAAATGAAATGTTTTTGTTTATGTTCTTTATCTTGAGACGGTCGTAGTTTGGTTTATTAGAACTCATGAGAAAGGTAAGACGAGTTTATGTTGAAGTAACACATCAAGCAAATGATTATAAACCAATGAATTGTGTAGTATTTATGGTAAGGCATCTGTATCCAAGGGGGCTAGAGTTGACTTTCGCTTTCACGTTGTCTTAACTCTTGCTCGCGACGCTTCCGCGGAGTAGCACGCTTTCACAATGGGGTGTCGTCCACTCGAGCAATAAAAGCTGTAACAAATGATTATCTATTTAATATTTTCCTTTGTGAATTGGTGTGGAACTCTTAAAAAGCTCATTTTAAAAGGTCCTACAGGTTATATAACCAAAAACTAAATTTAAGTTTACTTATATAGTTTTGAAGCAAAAGAAACTGAAGAATGTCATTTTTTACTTAATAAAACTTTATGTTTTTTTTATTTGATATAAACAAAGTTTTAACCGGGGATAAAATTTTAATTGAGAGTCTGTATATTGATGTGTCTCTGGAAGACAAGGAAAATTAGTTTACCAGATCTTTCAAAAAAGGTACTTGTTCTGGGAAATGGAGGACGAAATTTTACAGAAAATTAAGTCATGCATTTTCGTCAAAAAATTCTATTTTGCTTATGAAAAAGAAGATCTTACGTATTTTTTACTAAAAGTGATGAAAAATATTCTAAAGAAAATTTATCAATTTAAAGTATTATTTTAAATATCAACATGGTCAGTGGACGTAAGTACGCTGTGCAGTAGACAAACTGCACGATGACAGGATGCACAGCTTGATTTATATTTCCAGTCTTCGCTTCTTGTGCAGATTTGGCATCGGCATTGGGTTTCAAAGACAGTTTCAAATAATTTGAGTTCGTGCATATTGCTGGACTGATCATCCAGATCCCAGCAATGGTCGACTTCAAGTCTTTGCGCAAAGTTATCGTATTGTATCTCTGCTGCAGATACGATTTCACCAGATGTTGGTACTAAGACTTCAAACATTTGATAGCAGTGACGTTTCTACTGACGTTATTTATTTGAATCTTACATACCAGATGAATACTTGCATTAAGAATCGACTGGTCCCACATTCCACCATAAAAATCGCACTGCCCTGGAGATTGGAATTCATTGAAAAGATGATGTTCTGCTATTTTTATTTCAGAATGATTTTGGATATGTAAGCCTCACGGGTGGCGCGGAGGAAGTCTAAACGAGAGGTCTAATTTTCGACTATTCTAACCAATAATTGGGGCCAATCTTCCAAACCGTGAAACGTCTCGGGCTTCCCGGAACAAGAAATAGTCCAGCGGCGTTAATAAACAAGATCTATGAAGCCAGTTCACAGGATCAAAACGAAAAATTAAGCGCTCATCGGATGTTTGTTTCAATAAGTCGATGGGTGTACGAGCTGTATAGCATGTCGTGCCATTCTGTTGAGACCAGAAGTCCCCTGCATTACGGCGAATCCATTCCGGTCATAGTTTGTTTGATCATAGCTCTATAGGGGTCACCTTTGACTGTAATGTTATGTTATTCCCATTATTGACAGCAGCATTTTTGAAAAGCTCTGATTATAATGTAAAACATAAAAATAAAGAAAAAACATATGATATATATGACAAAACACATATGAAGGACAAATGATTCCATTGGGAAAAGTTTAAATTCTGGAAAAATGTTGCTGCGAAATATACGCAACTAATGTTTTTTTTAATTTTTGTTAAGTTGCTTGCATTGTGATGTATTATCACGCACTATTATGGTGCGATAGGTCAGTTAATTTGCTGACAGCAACTAGTTGAAGCTGTGTAACTGGGTAGTGTGACAGGATTTTAACAATTGATACGATATACACTATACATGAACGAGGACAATACTGTACAATAGGTTGGCATGAAATTTTATATTGCGAATGGGATTGTGTGTTCAGAATCATTGAAAATACTAGAAAAGACCTATGAGTGACATAAAAATCACAGTCTAAAATTGGTTGCGAGCATTCAAACAAGGTCATGAAGTAATTGGTGATTTCTATCGTTCTGGACAACTTTGGACGTCAACAGTCGCTGAAAACATAGACAGAAATTGCAAGAAATTAAGCTTAAAAACCCGTTGCAGATTAAGAAGGATTGCAGGCCATATCAACATCTCTCACGTTTCAGTTCGTTCGATTTTTGTCATAAAAAGGCATGTTTCATTCGGCCCGTTTGAAGAATTTTATGCCGAAAATTCTGCAAACGGGCGACACGAACCATGAACCGTAAACAGGTCAGTTTTTACTTTTTGGATCGCATTATATCTGATCCCACGTTCACGGAAAGATTCATAACTAATACCAAACATGGAATTTACGCAGTCGATTTGTAAACAACTCATTTTTGGTGTGGTGGGGAGGTGAAGGCTGTTTACGCCCTGAGTGTGGGACTCGCAGATGCGAAAAACTTTTGAACTACCCACGAACCTCTCCTGTCAACCTGAGAACTTTGTCTGGAAGCGTTTGACACATTACTTTGGGCCAGTCGCCTTCGGATTATGGGAATCTCTTCTCCAATGGGAAAGAAGGAAGAGGAAGGAAGTGCTTGAAAAGGGATCCGCCCCATCTCCGACGCCTCACAGCGTTCCAATAAAGCTTTTTTCAATATTAGCACTGCCCGAGCATATTGCGCCACGCGATTCCAATTGTCGACCGATTTCAACATTTCTCCAAACATAATTTCCAGACAGATCTCTCCGATTCCGCTGAAGAGATCTCCCCGCTGTTTACTCCATATTTTGCAAGAGAACAATATATGATAGGCGTCACCCAACTCTCCTGCACAAAACACACAGTTAGGAGACAGTGATCAGTCAATCTTGTGCAGGTAGGACCGAAAACAACCGTGCCCGTTCAAGAGCTGGGTCAAGTAAAAATCGATCTCAAGATGCACTCGACTGAGCCACGGCCTCAGGTCAAGGATCAGACGTGCAGTCCACCTTCCTCGGGTGTCTTGCTTCCAGGACTGTTGCCAATCGCTGAGAGAGCGACGTCTCTCTTCCCTGGCGATCTCTTCGATCTTCGCCTCTGCGCAGGTAAATACTTCTGCGCTCTCTCGCAAGGAGGTCAATGGGTATCACCCCTACGATTACCAGCATTGCCACCCCGGAGACAGTTCGATATGCGCATGAGATTCGCAATGTCTTGCCTATGCACCTGTGCCAACCGCTTTCGATGTAACTCCTTGCTGAGAGCGTCACCCCACAGTTCTGACCCGTAGAGTAGAACCGACTTCAAAACGCTCATTAGGAGTCGTCTTCTTGATGTGCTGGGACCCCCTATGTTGGTCATTAATCGGGCGAGTGTCGTTACACAAGCTGCAGCTTTGCCAGCTGTTGCTCTGATTTGTAAGGAAAAACTCATCTTCAAGTCTATCAGGACGCCCAGGTACTTTACTGCTGATTTCTATTCAACCAACGTGTCCCCAATACTGATAGGCTTACTCTGGGGATTCTCTTCTTTGTTAGGATGAACACTTCGGTGTTTTCAAGTGCCAGCTTGAAACCGTGAGCGGTCATCCGGTCCACTACCCTCTGCATTAACGTATTTAATCTGAGTTGTGCATGGTCTACTGTGCGTCCAGCGACTATCGCCGTGACATCGTCCGCAAAGCCTATCAACCGTGACTCATCCGGCAGTTCAAGCCGGAGCAGTCCATCGTAGGAGATGTTCCGCAGGTCCGGGCCAAGGATAGAGCCCTGAGCGACACCTGAAGTAAGAATCGTATTTCGGCTATGTTCTTTCGAGTCGTAGGGTAGGGTTCGGTCCTTCAGATAGTCCCTGAGACAGCGCATCAGATTTACTGGTACTGGAAAACACTTTACTAGCGTTCCCAGAATATCTACCCATCTAGCGCGATTAAATGCAATTCGGAAATTCAGAGTAATCAGCAGGACGACCCGTCGGAAAAAACTTATTAGCCACCTCTAAGGCAGAGAAGCGAAGAAACCACGTCAAAGCCAGTCAAAAGTGAAGATTATGCTCATCGGTTTCCTCCGATAGAGGTATGACGCAGCATGGGTTCGTTCTGGAAGGAAGAGCTGTATATAAAGAATACTTTTCAGGCCAACAAATACGCTTGCTTGATAAAATTTACCAAAAATTATAAAAGTTGAGCAATCCCAACTCATGGATTATGCACGATGACAATGCATCGAACTTCGAGTCAATGATATAATCGAATTTAAGGCAAAAAATGCAATAAATACAAACGAGCAACGAGCGGACTCTCTAGATTTGAAATCGAAAGACTTCTTTGTAATCCATAAACGAAAACTACCGCTCTATGGACCATTCCAAATGATTCAGAATATAAGCAAGATTTTCCTTTACAATTTAAAAACTGTACCTAAATTGCTTAGTTTTGTCCTCGTAAACGGGATAAATAACATCTAACACAGATAAAGGTGTCCAAGCGTGAGAAAAGGGCGGGCTCCGTGATCAGAGGGCAATTTGTTGCCCTCTTTATATTGGACATTAAGTATAGATCCCAAACTTTGTTAGGGTTCCATTCATTCTTTCAAGGTGCGGTGGTTCATTGAGGGAGCATATTATGAATGGATTTAGCTTAAAATTTGTCTTGATTACCTTTCACAGCATATCAATCAGATTGTTAATAATAAACTTCTCTAGTTACCTATTATGGGTCTTAAATGCTGAAGACGATATAGGGAAACTTGCATGGAGTATTCCAAACGTGAAAACCGACCATGTCCGATCTGATATGACCTCAGGTATCAAGTTTTTAGCCGAAGGGCATGGATTTGCACTGCCCACTTGGTACTTATTATATTATTTTGTTGTTAACTTTGATGGAAATATGCTTATGTAACTTGAAAACAGGATTAGGAATAGTAATAGGACAGTGTACGCAGTGTACACTAAGCCGAAAGTGCTGATTGATCTGTCCCGGTCTTTGGTCTTTTGATTTTATGAACAAAAAGAACGCAAAAAGCAGAAATTAGCTATAACAAATAGAGCATTCTATGTAACAAACAAAAATTGACAAAATCACGGTTAAAATTCGTATTTCCCGTATTGAAAATAATTCAAATTTTTGTTCTATTCGAAGTAAAATTGAGTCAAATTGAGACAAATTTTGCTGATTTTGAATTCGTACCAATCGTTCCTCTCCCAATTCAATGAAATTCATTTAACGAGCTTTGTCGTGTTTGCCTTCTTGTTGCCTGTTCTGCCATCTGCGGGTAAAAATCCTTAATAGCAAACGTATGCTAGTACATTTTTCTTCCCCTCTCCGTCAATTTAACGTTGACAAATGTTTGACGTTCCCACGTGCGACTTTTCTAGACATACAAATGTGTAAGGTGTAGCTCAGGCTCGGTGTATTTAGCCTAATCGAAGTAATAATCAATCAAAATGTCAATACGTGAAAAGTTATTAATGAAAAAGATCAAGAAACGTGAAAAGCGAAAGAAGGAACTAGCGTTGCGCAAGCAAAAGAAACAGCTACAAAATCAGGAAGAAGGTAAAATTTGATTTCCATTTGTTTCTTAGGTTACCGCGCGAAATTTTCTATCGAAATATGTTTCACGTTGATTGTTAATAATGATGATTTTTTGGTACACTCTAATGCATTATATACTTATTGCAGATGACGATGAAGTTCAATATGATATTGCTAAAGGTAGCGAAGAATCCAATAATGAAAGTGCTGAAGAGGAGTCGACTAGTGTTCCCGGGCGGTTTGTATTGTTGAACAGGAAAAGGGAGCCAGAAAGTGATGCAGACGAAATGGTTGTTGCTAAAAGTATGTATAAATGTGTGTGGATTTAATAAATAGACGCTAGAATATTCTTGTTTTTCGGGCTTCATTTCCCATATGACGAGTCAAAGGCGAATTTGATGGATCTCCTACACCGGATTGCTATTTATCGTTATCCGGTTGCAGTCTGAGATTTAATTTGATATTATTTACAATAATTGCTGATGGGACTGTTCAATAACAAAAACTGAAATTTTGCTTAACTTCCTCGCAATCGTAATATAAAAATATTGAGAAAATTCGTATGTGACTTTGGAAGCTTTTAGAGCTGATTCAGAGTTAAATCGTTGCTGGTTAGTCAACCTTAAACCATTTATGCCCGGTGGTTCGAGAGCGCACCAGCAGCGGTGTCTAGTAGTCGACACCGAAAGAGGCGAACAGGTGTCGACTACTAGACTCCTCCGCTGGTGCGATTTCGAACCACCGGACATAAATGGGTTAGTTATAGATCGTTCATCGTAGAAAAAAATAATTGTGAAATTTGCGAATTCCATCTCAATAAGAAAATTGTCGTTCAGAGTCTAGTTTTCGGTAACAAACTATAATCTATAATTTCCTTGGAATATGTTTTAAGTCTACTTTAGAAATATTTGGAAGTTCTAATACAATTTTATTTGCTTTTACATTTGTCCAGAACAAAAGAAAAAGAAGAAGCAATTGAAAAGTCAGCAGGAAGAGTCCGATGACCAAGAATCCGAGAATGATGAGGAATTGGCAGTTCAAAACGATGTGAAATCTGCGCCTGAACCGCAGAAACCTCATAAAAACCAAAAGAAAAATAAGGCCCTAGAAAATGACAAAAAAGGAACAGAAGATCCTTCCTCATCCGCTGCAGAAGGTAATTTTTGTTTTAAATTTAACGATTGTGCATTTGCAAAATCGGGCAACACATTTAACTTGCTAAATATCACACTCCTAACGCATTTTCATTGATTGATTTGAGCGTTTGCAGCCTTTTAAAGTATTGAAAGAAATTCTTGTGTGACTCCAGTTTCAGGTTGAATTTTAATTTAAAACAGACAATTGTTTCAGGACCCTGTATGGGCCTTTCTTCAGTGGTATGTCTAATAGACGAAAACTTCGATATCAAAGCACAATCTGAAAATGGACTTGTATAAGAATTATTTGAATTAAGCTAAGTCGGCAATCCAGATAAATTTAAAAACAAAGTCTGCAGTGGAGCATATCGTCCTCATAGCCGGTCAAGCAGCTCAAGCCTTAGTTGTCCGTCATAGGAGATGATCTACAAGCCCGCGCCGAGGATAAAGCCATGCGTGACACCTAATGCGGCTTTCATCCCACAGCTATCTTTCTTAGTGTCGTAGAGTAGACTTCAGATGGTGCCTCAGAATCCGCATCAGATATTCTGGTAGTTGAAAACGATTTTCAATTGCTTCTAGGATATTCGCTCATCAATGCATTTTGACATTCAGAGTACCCAGCGGGACAACTCATTGTGCGAAACTGCTGGTGTCTCTGCACTCTCAAGTTCGCTCACCATTTCTCCGACTGCATCGAAGGTGGAGCAATCTACTCTGCAGTGATACTTTCGTGAGGATAGCCCTCTGGCAGCTTGAAGCTCGTCAGGAGTCTTCCTGCAATGAGTTTTCCGAGATTTTTTCTCCAAAAAACAGATGGGAACTGGGAATTCTCCTTGCTGTGCAAAACGAGTCGCGCTTCCTTCCGGCACTCTGCGAACAAACCTTCACGTAGGCATGCTTTGAATGTGCTAAGAAGCAGGTCAGGGAAACAGTGAAAGACCATCAGTTGGAATCCCGTTGGGTCCTGGAGCCATTCTGACATTCAATAACAAAACTACTTCCTCTAGTTCCCTCTTTGTGAAAACTGGCCACCGGTTTTTTCATCGTGAACAGTCTTAACAGGGGTGAAGTGGATAGGCGAAAAGGGCAAGAACATTTCCATCCATCTTTCCTGCTACATATGTGAGGTGACATTGACCCGCCTAGCTTCCGCATCACTAGTTTGTAGCCCAAGCTCTATAGATTCCTGTTTATATCGTTCTTTCCTGTCACCGATCAGTTTTACTGCTGTTAATGAGTCTTTTAAGGCCCTTTTATGAGTGACTTATAATTTGTTGATCTGGCACAAGCCTCTTTTCTAGCTTGTACACACTGAGCCTCTCGTCGTAGTTTGTGGCACTCCCTTCACTTTTTGACAATTTCCGTTGATACCCTGCAAACTGGACGCATGCCGTGCCGAGACTTTCGAAGTGTAGAGTTTTTAGTTCATTCACAAGTCTTTATCTGCAGATCCTCCGCTCCCCAGCAGAGTTTCTGCTACTGAGCTTGTGCCATTAACGCTTGGACAAATTGCAAAGGTATTGCACCGGATCGTGGAAGGCTAATCTTGCGATCTCTGGAAAGCGCCGCCAACGATTTCCAGTTCCATGAACTGGTGATCACTGGCACATACTGGTGATCACATTCGTCTAGCATTCTCCAATTTTCAACACTTAGCACTGGGAACTCTGAAAAGAATGTCACGGCAGGAATGGTTTGAACACAGCCCTGCAAGCGCAAAGTAGCGATGTGGCCAATGTTCAATATAACGAGCCGAGTATTGGCTGCCTTGTCTAGGATTCTATTAAAATGTCTTGAGCTATCTTAAAGTTTGCATCTATTAAATATCGAATCAAACTAAATGTTATCATTATGTTTCTTCCATCAACAGACGTCGTCACTACATCTGCTCTATCCAAACTTGGAACAAACAAAAATCCATCATTTGAGTCGCTCAAAGAAGTTGTATCGGAGCCAACGCTCAAAGCAATTGCTGATATGGGTTTCACCACAATGACCGAAATCCAAGCGAAAGCCATTCCACCTCTGCTAGAAGGACGAGATCTTGTTGGCTCGGCACGAACAGGATCGGGCAAGACATTGGCATTTTTAATTCCGGCCGTCGAACTTATCTACAAGTTAAAGTTTATGCCAAGAAATGGTACCGGAGTCATTATTATTTCGCCGACACGTGAATTGTCCATGCAAACGTTTGGCGTGTTGAAGGAGTTAATGGAGCATCATCATCACACCTATGGACTAGTTATGGGCGGAGCTAATCGTCAAATTGAAGCTGAAAAGTTAGGGAAAGGTAATAAAATCTAAAATTTCATGGATTCTGTTTTTTCGCCAAAATATTCACCCTAATTTGTTCGATCTAGGCATAAATATCCTGGTAGCAACTCCCGGACGTTTACTAGATCATCTGCAGAACTCACCAGACTTTTTGTACAAAAATTTACAATGCTTAGTGATAGATGAAGTGGATCGAATATTAGAAATTGGTTTCGAGGAGGAGTTGAAGCAGATTATAAATCTTCTGCCAAGTGAGTAGCAAGCGATGGCAAGAAGTCTATTTTTTCCAACAACTTTTCAACACTTTATTCCAGAAAAACGTCAGACCATGCTATTTTCGGCAACACAAACCGCCAAAACGGATGCCCTGTCGAAATTGGCCCTGAAAAAGCAACCAATCTATGTTGGTGTCGATGACGACAAGGAAACAGCAACAGTGACAGGCTTAGAGCAAGGATATATCGTATGTCCATCCGAAAAACGTCTGCTCGTATTATTTACGTTCCTAAAGAAGAATCGAAAGAAGAAGATCATGGTTTTCTTCTCGTCGTGTATGTCCGTGAAGTATCATCATGAGCTGTTCAATTATATCGATTTGCCGGTCACATCTATTCACGTAGGTATTGGCATAAATACAAAAGGACACAACTTATTATTGGACTCGTTTATTTCAAAAACAGGGCAAGCAGAAACAAACCAAACGCACAACAACATACTTCCAATTTTGCAGTGCAGAATCAGGCATTTTATTGTGTACAGATGTGGCGGCGCGAGGCTTAGATATTCCACAAGTTGATTGGATTGTGCAATTCGATCCTCCAGATGATCCTAAGGTAATGATTCAACTGAAAACTGTTGAAGGATCTTTTTCTATTGTTGGTTCTTGTTGAATAGGAATATATCCATCGAGTTGGGCGGACAGCTCGCGGTGAAGGGAGTTCCGGTCAAGCTCTGCTATTTCTAAGGCCCGAGGAGCTGGGATTCTTGCGGTATCTAAAACAAGCGAAGGTGCCACTAAACGAATTCGAATTTTCATGGAGCAAAATAGCGAATATTCAAACACAGGTGAGTGATGATATAATGTCTGTCGTTCATTTTGAACAAATTAGAAGTATGAAGAAAAGAAAGGGGTCGAATATGGTAACTGGTTACACGGTTTTTTGCTAAATGCTTATGGGGAAAGCATTTTAGATTTTCTAATGCCATCGAACAGTAGATTTTCTCCATACTTTCTTGGAGCTTCAGTCGGGTTAGGCATCTTGGTAGATTTAGAATCCGTCCTAGGTCATCAAATGAATGCAAAATGAATTTATTGTCACTCTCATACCTTAGATTGCTTTCAAAATGAACGCTCATGCTGAGAATTAAAGATATCATAACTGAGATAGGTAAACTCTCTCTGGGAAGTCTTGTGGACGTCATGTAACAGTCTAGCATAAAAAACAAGTGGAACTGTCTAGCATGTAAAAATAAATGCAACTCTCAAGCATTTTAAGCTCGGGTATTTCGGAGACAGAATTTTTGGACCACTTGATGGGGTCACAGAGGTTCTACAGAGGGAAGGAGTGATCTTGACAGTGATCTATAGTATAGATTCTATACCTTTGTTATGGATTTCGAACTTGTGTCGTACTCAACGCGAGTCTCCTCCGCCCAATCATAAGGACATGAAATTATGCGAGTGTGGCAACGACCTAAACCCTTCGGATCAAGTGTCTGGCCATCGTGTTCACTGAATTAGTGGCTCCTGCCAGATCAACTCTGTTCGGCGAGGTAAACGAACATGATTTGGATCATTATTGGACTCCCACTTCGGTTCCACATTGAAACCAACCGCTGTTACACTGGATTTGCCGTGCGCGTCATTTCAAAATAGGTTCTACTTTCTTAACTCATCTCAAATCAAAATCAAATATTAATAAAGTCGGTTGCGTATTCATCACACGAAATCGTCGCATTGCCAGAAACCAAACTTCGGTTTAAGAAGGTTTTAAGAGAAAACCAATAACCCATGAAATCAAAGCCATCAAAAACTGCGACACCGCGAATCGTATCAACAGAACATTTTATGGCCGTCACGTCCTTCCTGAAAGGTAAAAAAGAAGACAAATAGCCTGTGCAAGAAAAAAATGTGGTTGATTATTAATAATTCTACACCCATTTGATAATTCCACATCCGTTTACCTTATTAAATAGACCAATACCTGCTACCGATTTGGGGTAATAATTTCGAAGCAGCGAAATTTGGTACTTAACATTATATACAAGCAACATACATTGCAAAGTATCCTTCGTACGGAATATTACATAAAGGCAACGGTTTTGCGTAGTTTTTGGGGTAGTATCCGTCGGTAATCGAAATTTGCGGCGTCAGTGCCAGTGACGGAGAAGATACCCTCGCGGGGATTTGCTTGCTTGTCTAGAACTTCCATTACATCGTTGTCATAGTTCCGTTAATTGCACGTTCAGGAATTTCATGTTGTCTTCCACTGAAAGCTTTTTTATTAATTTTTTCGGGGATGATTTTATATCAAGTCAAGTATATGACAACTACTAACTGAAACGAAGATTACAACCGAAGAAAACGGTGTAACCTTGCGGAATCGGCTAACAGGCGAACTCAAAAAAATAGTAGAAGACCTAAAAACAGAAATAGACAGCAGAACGATAGTATACGCTGACCCTAGAACAGACAGCACTGACACATCTTCTACCATTTTTTCTACACGGGGTTCGTATGCTCACCGAAACATAAAGCCAGCGATGAACAATATTTCGAAACCAAAAAATAAAAGGCAGGATCAAATTGAAAGATCTAAAAGATAACAAAATGAGGTCAAATCATCTGGGAAACTGTTGGCAGTACAAACAGGCCACAATCTTAAGGTCAACATGCCAACAAATTGAAATCAAAACACATGACACCTGCCGAGGTTGTAAAGAGGAAGAAGAAAGTACAGAAGACTTCCAGAGCAGAACACTAGGCCAGCACTGTTCGAGCCTGGCCTAAACACATTTTACTTGGCTGAAGAGTACTAACCTAACATAATTGAATACTTGGCGATCACAAGGCTAAGGGACTTCGTTAGCTTGTGTAGCACGACAAACTCATTCATCCATGGGGAAGTAAAAGCTGACGTTGGCCTTTGTTAATTTTTTCTAACAAGGGACCTCAAGTAAATAATTTATTTTGTGATTGGGAAGTTATTTGCGCCCTTAGTGCCGAGTTCCAAGTGACAACTCGACTACCGCCTAAACACCCTCCTGTCAGACCGAGAACCTAGTCCTGAACTGTCTATCATATTACTTCGGCCTAGGCATCGTTAGTCCCGACTAGTGACGCCTTCAAATTGGCAAAATTTCAATAGGGATGGATGGAAAGGGGTGAGATAGTTGTCAGAGGGACCCCCATTTCCTTTGCGTCGCCAGACGATCTATGAGGCCTTTCTTGTTTAGAAAAACTGTCCGCACGAAGCCGTTCCGATTGTCTTTAGATTTCAACATCAATCCCGTTATGTTTACTGGAGGGAGAAAGCCTTTTATCTCGGAGAGACGCGAGCGGAGCCTGGTCCATCTTCCGCATACGAAGAAATCGAACCTTTTTCTGTCATCTGTCGTCTCCGGGCAAAACAAGCAGATAGGAGACGGTAGATTTCCACTCTTAGACAGGTAATACTGAAAATATTGAGAAAGGTGAAAAGAGCTCAAGCTGGTTTCGAACACGCGTCCCTGCCGCTTCTCGTCAGGTGCCAACTCACAGGCCGGGACGCATCGATTGGCACTAGCAGCTTAGGTGGATGTCGACTGGTTATTTTTACTAGTTATGAATATTGCTCTCAGCTTGAACTTGTCCTATTTTTCCGAATTGCCTTTGGTCTTGATTGATCTACCAAAAACTTCTGAATACTGAAAATACACTTGCCCAATTACGTCAGGGAACAATCAGTGCTGATTTCTGCAAAACCACTCCTAAAGGTCACTAATGAGTCAGGCCGGTCACCTGTCTGTGCGTGTTCCCACGTTTCTTGCCCAGAGCTAGGGTCCTATCCTATCGGCTGACAATGTCTCTCTCCGATTCTGCCCAAACTAAGTGCCTAATTAATTCGCTTTCACTGTTCACCACTTATGGGACCACATTCGAGATAACCAGCAACGTCGGCCTAGAGAGTCTGCGGTATGCAGCTGCTATTCGTAAAACTCCTTGCCTCCGTACCTGAGCGAAGCCCCTCGGTACGGCTCCTTACTAACGCCATTATCTCAGACTTTAGAGCCGGTCAGGAGCCCTGACTTCATTGCACTCATGAGATTGGTCCCACAGTGTTGGCCATAAGGCGACTGAGCCTATTTACAAGAGACTGCTTACAACTTATGTAAACTGGAGAGCGCTGACAGTGGGCAGAGGAAATTTATTTCGAGACTTATCGTACACTTACGGTGACTTGATCAGTTTAATGTTTGTCTCTGATTCTTATCTCGAAAATGCTTAACACGAAGAAGTGTGTGGGTGGTGGACCTGTCACAAAAAATTTAATCTGGAAACTGCCCTGACTAATGGCACTTGAACCCAGGATGTGTTTGAGATAAGAGTTATCGTACCGTAAAATAAAACATTCGAGGTAAACAAACTAAAGGAAAATCAGCTTGTGAATTCATCTGAAAATTTTAATTTAAAATTGGCCTTAGAAAAGGTTCAAAGTCGTCGAATGAATAGGGGTTGCAGGTATGTCCTTAAACGCAGATTTTTAAGCTCCGGAAATACTTTCCTCGGCTCGCATTTAATCGTCCTTTTTTTATTAACACGCGTTGACAAGCCTAGTTAAATAAATGTTTGCATTGTCACTTGGGACTCATCATCAACCAAGCCAAGATCCAGTCATTTTCTTATATATTATTGTGCGCATTAAAAATATTTGTTCTAAATATTTTCATTTCAAAAATATTTAAATGCACATCCGCTAAATTTAAATGGACGCAATAAAAGTGCATTCGCTTGACCGCAACACATTAAAAAACACATAAATTCGTCAAGAAAATGTTTTCAAACATTACTCCCTCTCATTTTTACTTTTTTGAATGTTGTGTCAAAAGTATTTCGGTCCATTCTGTTTTTTGTTTGTGATAAAAAAGAAGGTGGAGATGTTTTTTTTCTTCATGAGAAGTTAAATGTTAAATAAACAATTCAAATCATTTTTTGCGCATGGAGTGATTTCCTTTTTTTTTTGTGCAAGCAAGGAGTAAGAGGGTGGTTTCTGTCGTGTATATTTTTCCTTCTACATAATGAGTCAGCCTACAACACAGGATAATGTATAAGGCCACTGCATTACAGTTTGTCGAAATCACGCTATGATTTCCTTGTACCATGGAAAATTCCAAGAATGCTGAAACGTAAATGCTTATAATTAGCACAGCGTGTGGCTACTTTATATTGTGGAAACATACATCATACATGCAAAGTAGCGTAAACAATAATACTCCTTTATTTTTGTATTTTCATTAGCCGAAATCTTTAGTAATTTCAGTGTATTAAACCGAAATTTATTTTGAATTTTTTCACCGGATAAAATGATACCCGAATCTCAAATAATAAAAAAAAAACACTAAATACGTTTTCGTATTTGTTGTTCCTTGTTTATTTCTTAAAAAATGTGTCTCCCGTTTTTTTTTCAACATTTCTTGGCATTGCCACCAATAATGTCCTGAATTATGATCTTTCCGTTGCTAATTCTGAAATCATTCAGGCATAACAATCACAATCACACCTGCTTAGAATGTTTTTCACAAATGGCTTTCGATTCATGCGATTTATTGTTACTGCTTCTAGGTATATCCTTCATGATTCCACTGACTAATATCAATAAAATAAAGAAAACGTTTGATCCTGTTATTTATTAACAAATAAATTCGTTTGACAATGCTTACTATTTGTCTAAGAAAATTAGGAAAATTCTTAAATCAAGAAAATATATTTAAAAATAAATAAAAATAAAATATTCACTACAAACTTGCTCAATTAAATATCATTTGAATAGCTGACAGAGTGGCTGTCAAAGAATTTAACAAAAAAGCACAAAAAAAAAAAACCGAAAATACTACACAAAATAATTTTTGGCAAAAACAAAATCTAGGTTACCATCAAAAATCTGTTTAAATGCAAACATCATCAGCTACGGAATATTATCAATTTACATTTCATCAAATAATTTCTGTAATTTGCGTGAAAATCACTAAAATATTTTCATGCTTGCTATAAACATGTGTGAGTTGTTTCTATGCAGAACGAACAAACATGAGGATTTTATTGATTGTGGCCGCAATTTGGAGCACTTTCACCCCCAACGAGTCGCGGAAACTAATCAATATTTTTGAATGCATCAAATATGATTTAGTGAACGTTTCAATAGGAAACAATATTTAAGTGAGTCCTTGATTTAGCGCATGCAAAATGAATTTTCATGATCATTGGAATGCATTAGTGCATTTCGAACGCAGCCCAGCTTGCATTTCAATTTTACAAGCTAGAAAATGAGCAGATGAAGTTGAAGGAGTTATTTTTATGATTCACAGCAGCATGAAACGTAGAATTTTTCGGTGGAATATGTTTATGGGTTTGCTTTTAATTATTGTTTAGGATCGGAGTTTATTTATAGTTTATGGCGGGACTTGTGGTGGCTACATTAAATGAGCAAAAAGGTTTTTTTTAACGATTTCGCTGAACGCTTTCTGCCGATTTCAGAAGACAGATTGTAGCAATAACAATAAAAACTCGGAATTACTACTGTGGGCAAAAAATAGTAAGACTTTTTAATTTAAATTTCGCGCAGAAACGTATTCTGCGAAATATTTTTTTTCTAGGTTGGTATAACTGTCAGTGACATCTGTGCCAAATGTTACATCAAAATAATCATTAGTGTTTAATCTGCGCTTGTCTTTTTGAAGTACAAAAAGTGCATTCGGCAATTTTCACAATGAGTGAAATTATTCAACAAAGAAGTGCCATTAAGTTTTCTGTGTGGAATCAAATTTATGGTTCCGAAACGTTCAGAATGTTGCAAAAGGCCACATCCAGAACGACCATCAACATCAACTGATGATCAACATGTAAATCAACCGAGAATCGACGATTAACAGTCAGAAATCTTACTGGCATCGTTGGAATATCGGAAGGATCAGCGAAAACCATTTTAAAAGATCATTCTGTCCAAAGAAAAGTGAAAGCACGATTGGTTCCAAAATCACTCAATTTTCTTGACAAACAGCATCACGTTGACGTCTGTGAAATAATGCTTTCCGACTATCAGGATGTCATGAAACGTATTATAACTGGCGATATGTCTTGGATCTATGCTTACGACCCGAAAACAGACGATCAATCGGCCGAATATCGTGGCAAAGGTGAGCCGAAACCGAAAAATAACACGTCAAAGCAAGTCAAAAATCAAGGTCATGTTGACAGTTTTCTTCGATTTTCGAGGTGTGGTGCACTTCGAATTCCTTCCGACCGGCGAAACTGTCAACAAGGAATACTATTTGTGTGTTATGCGTCGTTTGCGCGAAGTTATTCGTAAAAAGAGGCCGGAATTATGGGCCGACAACTCTTGGTTTTTGCACCACGATAATGTATGTGCATGTGTAATTTGCATTGATTCTTTGTGGGTTTTTCGCTGAAAATTCAACCACTATCGTACCACAACCACCGTATTTGCCTGATTTAGCTCCGTGTGACTTCTGGCTGTTCAGTTAACTCAAACGACCGCTCCGGGGAAACTGTTTTGAGTTAATTGAAGACATCAAATGTGAATCGCTACGGGCATTGAAGGCTATTCCGGAAATTGACTTTAACAACTATTTCGAGGATTAGAATAAACGTTGGTACAAGTGTATTGGGGCCGGGGGGGGGGGATTACTTTGAAGGGGATGAAATAGATTGGGAAGAATAAATAAAGAACTTTAAAATTATGAACAAAGTCTTACTATTTTATATGCCCGCAGTAGTCATTTTTGTTTACTGTTCTCCTCTTGCAGACGCGCAGTCTAAATCGGACCCTAAGCCTCTGAATACATCACCCAAGTGTCCTGGGTCTAGTGATAGCGTCTTCCATTTGAATAAGATATGGGTCTCTAAACTGATCACGTTTACAACACGTTCAATTTTTGCCAAGCTCGACTTCATTGAACAACACAGTGTCCTTCCATAGCGACTATCTTCCTTTCTTGACTATCGATTCCTGTTCGATACCCCAAATAAAGCAGTAACCAATTACGGCTACAACGCTCCAGCGAAACCACGTTTGTTTCCCTAGAGCATACTTTCAGAGGTCTGCAAACAAAAAGAAGTGAGATGGGATCACCTCTAGTGAATTCATTGCATGAGGAACCTTTCCGAACCGCCAATCATTCAAATTTCACCATCCTTCTCACTGACCTACAGATCGGTTGATTTTCTTCCTGAAACATCGATTTCTGCTATACAATGTGAACCCTTTTTTGATGAATTCTGTCCACCAAATCATCCTACAATGCAATTCAGTAGACGCTGTTGGTCATCAGGGTTTTCAGGTCCCAAAATACTTACCGGCTGACTGCAGTGTGTTGGGAAGTTGTAAGCGGCTTTCGCTATGTTCCCGCCACTCAGCGAATCCCTTTTACGATTCCGGCATTTAGTGATAAGTCTTTGTTTCACCCATCAATGATCAACAAATCCTTTTGATCGCTGGTAAATAATTGCAAACAGGCGCTCAAAATCAGCAATTCACTGTTGTGTTAATTCAGGTACTTACTTAACGTAGGACCCATTGTAATTTTCAGGCATTATTGATGATGAATGCTTGTCATATTTTCTAGAAAACATACAAACCGTCCTTTTACTAGATTCGCTAAGCTTCTATAAGTTTAATAAGGTCAAATATCTGATGGAGGATTCATCGTGTTAATCTTCTTCCTCGATGCTCTTGTAAGCGTCTACGTTTCACAATCAACGCATCCTGGCTTTCATTGTTTAAAATAATAATTTCGCTAGCGCCGGCCAATTTATCCTTTGATTTCTACTATCTTGTGTTTAGTTTTCAGTTGATTTGAGACTTTCTAGCACGTGTTTGACGGTTGATTTCACTTCCAGTTCGTAGCTGGTTTACTTTCACTTTACGATAAGAAGGAGACAGGGCGGGGTAAATTTTACGAGTCTCATCAAACTCCCAGATAAGTGACGCCTTTCGATACTTCGTAATATCGAACTCTTGAGAGAGCTGGTTTTTGTACCGAATGCCTCGCTGACGTCACTTTATGTCAAAACGCGTTCGCACCGAGCGGGCTCCATGGTGAGAGATCTAACCTTCAAACGCGCCAAGGGTCAGTCGCCTTCGAATTGTTGTTTACGCTTGATCGCGTTATTAGCGGATCCAAATCGAGTGACTCGATGCAAGCTCAAAATGCAGCGAACGATTGAACGTGTTACTAACAAATTTTGTCTTGAACGGGGTAGATCGGATACGGAGACGTTGGGCATGATTCGCCAAGTGTTCAAGGATGAAAGCATATCAATAACTGCGGTTTTTAAGTGGCGCGAGCTCTTTACATATGGTTGAAAAAATTTGGAGAACGAATCCCGCGCGGGACGGCTGTCGATGTTAAGAAATGAGTCAAGTTACCATCGGTTTAGTATGCGCATGATCACAGATCACATTGTCATTGATAAGCTGACAGTAGACACGACTATCACTGAAAACTTGGTGATGCGATAGATCTGCGCTTGTCCCAAGTCGCATCATCTACGACTTTGTTACGTATTTCGATGTGTAGACGACATAAAAACAAACAAAAAAAAAAGTCCCGAATTTCTTGACAGAAAACCAAAAGCAATGCAATAAAGAAGAACCCGGCTTTTAAATGACGCAATCATAGAAGATGAATGTTAGTTTTTTTTTAATACGGCCGGGAAACAAAACGCCAAAGTTCTAGCACGTTATGACATTGCTTTGTCCAGAGATCCAGAGTGAAGGATATGCTCATAGATTTCTTTGATAACAAGGTTGTGGTCCATGAATTTGTACATGAATGTAGTTCTTAGGAGACTGAAGAGAAGTTCAAGCGGGTGGACGAGCCATTGCTGGAGAATTGAAATCAGATCGTGATAATGTACCCAGCCACACACCATTCCAGCGTTGCGACGATGTTTCAAGTCCCTTGTAGTCCCCGACTTGGGCCCAGCAGTCTTTTTATTATTCCCAAAAGTGAATTGCTTCCTCAAAGGACAACACCGTGGGACGCTGAGTGCCATCAAAAAAGCTTGCGCGCTTATGCTTAAAAAACTTCTGGCATCCGCCCACCAGGGAGCCTTCCAGTCGTGGAGAAGGCGCCGGCACTAGCGTTTCGGCGTTCAAGGGATGGACTTGGAATGATTCTAAGGATATGTGGATATATCTGCATTAAAATTGATTTCCTGAAACTTTTCCAAACAAACCAGTCCTGTACATTGGCCTAAAGTAACAAATCATCAAACTTTAAAGGTTTCGCTAAACCTCTGCTGGATCTGGATCAGAAATCTGAAGCCTTGCTCTGATAGCGATTCACAGAAATGCGGACAACAATTTAATGGGCTGTCATTCTTTCCTAGTTTTCTTTGTTTAAACATTTTGTAACAGTAAATCTACACGCATTCGATCTGCATAAAAGTAGCGAATGAGTGAAAATTCTAGAGAATAAGTGAGTGCAGTAATAGGACGCTCGGAAAGTGCATTGGGCGAAATGATGCATCAAAAATGCACATCGGTTGTATGCTAGATGTATCATCGATACTGTTTTTGCGATGGATGATTTGGAATCATAAGTGGAAGCAGAATATTCGATGTACAGTGAAGTATCTTTGAGTAGGATAAACATTTTCTTCCTGCATTCATGAACTGTTCGTGCGTAGTAAAATTATTGCAATAGAGCATGGGTTGCAGTAATGGACAAGTATTTTGCGTCCATCATGCGGACGCTGATGTTCCACAGAATTTCTGTCTGCCCGATAGCATTTGACACGTCTGGATACCAGATTGCTTCCTCGGTGGCAAGGAGTTTGGGTTGTGCAATGAAATTGGCTGGAACTTAGGCCCGTGTTGCGATGAGTGCAAAGGGGCCAAATCGGCCCTACACAGTCTGAATATCGGCTTAGCTGGGCAAATGTGTTCAAGTGGCATTTATCGGAGTAGCGAGCGGCTCACTTGAAGCAATTATGAATCTGAATTTTCACTGGAAATATCTCCGCGAAACGACAGCTGTTACATAACACGCACTTGATTCACGCGCTGCCGCTCCTACTGCAGATCATTTAGCAGCCAGTTGAAACCTATACCAGGGCCACACTCAATTAAACATTAGACTCGACTTGAATTGTTAATTCCAATTGTTAATCTAACGCAATTCGTATTTGTTTCTATTGTTCTATTTGCAGCTGGAGGAGCTCATCATGAAAAATTATTTCCTGCATCAATCGGCCAAGGAGGGATTCAAGGCTTATGTCCGAGCGTACGATTCGCATCAACTGAAGACTATTTTCGATATCAATACGCTGGATTTGCAGAAGGTTGCCGAAAGTTTTGGCTTTAAGGTGCCGCCTGTGGTGGATTTGAAAGTAGGTGCGAAACGGCAACGACCGGAAAAACGTCTTGGCGGCGGCGGTTTTGGCTATTTCAAAAATATGAACAACGAGGAAGGAAAGAAGAGATTTTTCAAACAAGTCAAGAATTACGATGACGTTAAGAAAAATCGAAATTTCATGAGGTGAAAGTTGTAGATTGTGTACACGTATTGCATTCTTTTAAACTTTTAAATAAATAGCTACAAAACTAGTTTTTGCTTTTCATTCGTATAAAACAAACTCCAAATCTCAGATGAATGTAAGAAGGCAATTGTCTCTGTCTCTAGCAATTTGTTATTTCACACATTCCCAAAGATACTTTGCAATTTCCTAATCGAACCAGCAACAGGACAAGGTTCTTCCACTTATCTTTCGCATGGAATGTTGTTCCCTTGCAGCAATTCATCACCTCCTGTTTTAGCTTCGAAATGCTCCAATCCGACTATTGTCTGAATTAATTCATCCTTGCCGGTGGCGGAACAACTGTCGCAGTCGTTGCTTCAAATTAGGTCAGTTGCCACAATTATTAGATATTTTATTCATCTGTTCAGATCCATGAAAGATTTATGGGGCTCCTGGCGGAGTTGAATGGAAAGAATGCAATCAGCAACAATAACTACATGCCGACAGGTAAATACGTTTGCTTGGCTTGGGAAAAATAATTGATTTAGTTTTCGCGATTTGCACATTTTCCCGGCACTTTGAATCGACTTCGGCACCAACCGCGAGTAGATGTGATGGTGGTAGGTACAGTGAAGTTATCAAGATAAAATTGGCGTCGTCGGTTTCCTTGTTGGGCATGCAACACCTTGGGCTGATGGAACTACAAACACCGTAACAATAGTCCTAACATGGAAGTACTTACACCGGACACAGCAAGATGTCGACGAATGCATTTCCATAAATCTTGCGTGCACAATTCAGTTGATATTTCTTCATTCGTTGTGGTCGAATATGGTTAATCAGTACCACATTGTAGGCCATTGATGTTAACAAGATGTTCATGATATGCTTTCCATGGGACCGTTAAAGTTAAAGATATCCGCAATGAGAGTCCTCAGACCTACATGAATTTGTGAGCGAGCAATCAATCCTTAATCCTTCCCTTGTATTTATGATCACTGGGCCGAAATAAAATATCATTTCTGGAAAAACGTGAAAAATTTTAACGCAAATATGTCATTATTATGCCTTAACACTAATCCTTTTAAGAGCTATTTTGTGCATTATTTTATTTCAATCCAACTGCAACTTCAATGTGAGTTTACATCAGTCACTACGGTCTAACAGTTGTTTGCATATTGTCCATTGCAGGAGGACACTGAAAATGACTTGAATGACCACTAGGAAGGTGAGTATGGCATTCTTCTATAGATTATAATTTTACGAGTATTTAAATTTTTCTTTATCATTCTCGGCTTTGCCCCTTTTTTCGATTTTTTTGTATACTTTTTTATCTATACGTTTTTATTTTTTTTGGTTGGGAGGGGGGGGGGGTATAGAAGGCAATTTACGCCCGGAGTGTAGGACTCCTAGTAGCGCATGCTATCAGACTACCCACTAAACACCCGCCTGTCAAGAGACCCTAGCCTGGAACTGTTTGACACATTACTTTGGGCTAGGCCTCTTTTTTCTTCAGCCTAGAGAAATCTCCACCCCCCCAGCGGGAGGGGCAGGATGGAGGAGGACTGCTGGGATAGAGATCCCCCAGGCCCCACGCCCCAAGGCAATCCTTGATACCTTTTTTCGCTTTAAGTATTGCCCGAGAGTAATGTGCAACACATGTCCATTTGTCAAAAGTTTTCAGCATTTCTCCGACCAGATTGTCTGGAGAAAACTTTCCCATTACCTCCCACAGGTCCTGCCGCATCCTGTTACACCTTCTACAGTTGAAGAAGGTGTGACATGCGTTGTCCCTATCCCCTGGGCAGAAGATGCAGTCTAGGGACCATGACTTACCAATATTGTGCAGGTAAGACTGAAAATACCCATGCCCGCTAAAGAGTTGGATAAGGTAATAATCAGTCTCACCGTGCCTTCGTTTGAGCCACGATCGAACGCCCCCTATAAGGCGGGCAGTCCAGCGGCAATTAGAGTCGCCTTCCTAGGACTGTTGCCACTCAATTATTGTGCGCTGCCTCTTCTCTCGGCTGACAGCCTATCTAGAACCATCCCCTTTTCTGCCTTAAATTCTCTGTCGCTCTCTAACAAGGAGGGCGATGGGTATCACTCCTGCGATTACCATCACCAGCGACTCAGAGACAGTGCAGTATGCAGACGTAACCCGCAAAACTTCTCGTCTCTGTATTTGCGCCAAGCGCTTTCGGTACAGCTCACACCAGACGTTATCTCCATACTTCGCCGCCCATCTTGTGTGTTATAGAGCAGACTACGGTCCTTCAAGTAATCCCTCAAAATCCGCATCAAATACCCTAGCAATCGGAAAGTATTTTCCAATGTGCCAAGAATATCCGCCCATCTGGTGGTGTTGAAGGCATTCCTGACGTCAAGCGTCACTAGCATAACAACTCGTTTGGAATCATTTTTATGCACTTCGGTTCGACGGACTGCGTTCACCACTTCCATGATGGCATCGGAAGTGAATCGCCCTGCTCTAACGCCATACTGCCGAGGAGATAGCTCTCGTACAGCACGCATTGTGTTAGTGAGTCTTCCCTTGATGAGCTTTTCGCACACTTTCTCGGCTGTGTCCAGCATACAAAGCGGTCGGTATGTAGAAAGCTGCTCGGGATCCCCTTTCCCCTTGCTGATCAATGCGAGCCTCGTTACTTTCCAGCGAGATGGAAATACGCCTTCTCTCAGCCAAGCGTTGAACACATTGTATACTGAACGTCTTTAAAATAAATGCAAAAATTTTATTAGGTGTATAAATACCAAAAGCGGATTTTACTAACAGATGGCATAACCATTACAAATGGTTTGTGTCGGGGATAACTAATATGACATTTTGGAGGGTTAACATCTGTCAACAAATTCCAGTATGTCATATGTTTTGATTGTACAAACAACATAGTTTTTTTCGCTTCAAAAATGTCGAATTACGTGCCAGAAAAAGAGGTTTTGCGGGGAAGTCTAATAACCTTTCATTTGAAGAAAACCGCAGCAGAAGCTTATCGATTGTTGTTGGAAGCATATGGTGAACATGCCCCAAGCCAAGACACTTCTGAACGGTGGTTTAAAAGATTTAAAAGTGGCGATTTCGATGTCAGCAACAATGACCGTGGAAAACCAAAAATATTCGAAGATACAGATATGCAAGTATTATTGGATAAACACAGCACGCAAACTGAAAAACAGTTGGCAGAAGCGTTGGAAGTTACTCAGGCAGCCATTTGACAACGTTTAAAAGCCACGGCAAAGATCCAAAAAGCTGGAAAATGGGTGCCGTATAAATTGAAAGAAACAGAAATCGAAAGGCGAAAAACAACTTGTGAAATTTTGCTTGTCAGACAGAAAAGAAAAGATTTTTTTGCATCGGATTGTTACTGACGATGAAAAGTGGATTTATTTCGACAATCCCAAGCGGAAAAAATCATGGGTAGACCCAGGTCATCCCGTCGTGTGGAAATACTGTGAGACTCCGCACGTTGGACCGCGCTCACTACTTCTCCAATTGCATCGATGGTGCAGCGGCCTGCTCTGAAACCATACTGCCGTGGAGATAGATCCCCGGCAATACGAATCACGTCAGCAAGTCTTCCCCTGGTAAGTTTTTCAAAAACTTTTCCGGCCGTGTCAAGCATACACAGTGGGCGGTATGCAGCTGGCGACTCGGGATCCCCTTTTCCCTTCGTAATGAGCACAAGTCTCGCCACCTTCGAGCACTCCGGGAACAGCCCTTCGCGTAGGCATGCGTTGAACATGCGGAGGAGCAGGTCAGGGGAAAAGTGGAAGACCATTTGTAGCACCTCTGCTGGAATCCCATCTGGTCCTGGAGCCTTTTTGGCCTTCATAGACAAGACTGCTTTCTCCAATTCAATCTTCGTGAAAAATGGAATTTCTGTTGGTGTTTCATAGTGAACGGCTTCAACGATGGCGGATGGATGGGGAAGAGAGCCCGTACGATTTAGTCCATCTTTTCTGCCTCGTATGAGTGAGCTGACCTTTAGACACCGAGCTTCCGCATTACTATTTTGTAGCCCAGGCCCCATGGGTCTCTGTTCACGTCGTCCACCAGGTTTTGCCAGCGGCTGGCCTTGCTGCTGTTGATAAGTCTACGGAGGCATTTTCTAGATGACTTGTAAGCAACTAATCGGATACATGCCTCTTCCCGGGTTCGAGCTCGCTGTGTCCTGCGTCGTAGTTTGTGACACTCCCTTCGTTTTTCGGCAATTTCAGGTGACCACCAGTATACTGGAGGCTTGCTGTGCCGGGGTCTTCGTAGGGACATTGAAGACCTGCAGGCGGATGTAATGATTCCCATAGTTGAATTAACGACATCTCTTGCCGCAGGTTGTCTGCCCTCTAGGGTTGTTTCCGATAGCCGTGATCGTGTCATAAGCACTTCAACAAACTTCTCAATGTCCGCTTTCTCAGTATTCCACCGGAGTGCAGAAGAACAAGCGCGTGGTATTCGGGAAGCACCGTGATGGATCTGCAGAGCTATATACTGGTGATCACTGGCCGAGTAATCCTCTAGCACTCTCCAATTTTTAACTGACTGTGCTAGGCACTCCGAGGCGAATGTCACATCAGGTATAGTGCCGACGCAACCCCATCGAAGGAAAGTAGGGGTGTGGCCTGTGTTCAGTACGACGAGCCCAGTTCGTGCTGCCATGTCCACGATCCGTTTGCCCCGAGCTTCTGACTGGGGCATGCTCCGATCGATTTCCTTAGCGTTGAAGTCACCTCCGACGAGCACATGGTCATCAATACTCGAAACAGAGTCCTCCAAAGCATTGAGCCTAAGTTGAAAGGACGACAACGATTCGTTCGGAGTTAGATATACACTGCAGAGTGTAGTTCCCGAACACCGAACTTAAACGAAACCATCTCCTCGCCCCCGATCCTACACTTGTAGGTAAGCACTGTTCCGAACCCAGATGGATGCTCCCAGTGATGGTCTCAATTGGAAAGATGAGGAAGTGATGGCAAGAAATTGTAGATGCTGATCATTGATGTCTGCAGATCGCAATTATTAGGGACGATTTCTTCAGGAAGACCAGATACAGACTGTCAAGTCATAGATGATGAAGCTGAAACGTGAAATTACGAACCTTATTTTTTGTACTGAGTCATATCACGCTGAACAGGATATACCAAATGCGTAGTTTTAATTGAGGATGTACGTTCAGATCAATTGATTTGGTTAAAAACAAAAAGAAAAAAATTGAAAATGAGAACGTCGTGTGCACAGAAAAAAGACATCAATTCCGCATGAAACATGAGCAATGAAGATAATTTAGCCAGTTGCGCACAGCCAGGACTCCATATATAGCGCGTGCGCATGACCACTTTATGGTCATTTAAGAAGGAAATGGGGTCACCACTGATCGGTCCGAATAGCCATAAGTAGGATCAAAAGGTGACACGATATTTTGTGTGCCAGCTAACAATCACACCCACCTGCCGGCTGCTCCTTTTAGAACCGTTCCATGCGCGATATTCTGAAAGGAACCAAATAATTGTCTGTGGCATATTGCGCTGTTTATCGGTCTGTCTGTCCGTTCGCTCGTTAAGCAATTACAATTTGCGCTTGTCCTATTGTCTGTCCGTTGCGCCGCTTATCCTCAATTGGTTAAATGGGAACGCTGGTAACAACAAAAATAACAACAACAATAACGACGTTGAGTTCTGACCGAAATCAAAATGTTGTTGGCTGAATAATGGTGCGGAGGCTTCCTAAAATGGATTTGTTTACGAAATCCGATTAAAATATCATTTCGAAATTCATCGAGAGTGGCTGCACGATCGGTTTTTCGATCTTGTATAAGACATGCAACACGCGGTTTCCTTTTAAACACTTGAAGGTTTGGTACAACGAACATGAGTTGTACCAGCAGCAGCAACAGAAGATTGATCTTGTCTGGTTTTATACCACCATATGCGTTTTCTCCACACATTGGGGCTGAATGGGTTGGTACTGAGAGGTGATTTGGTAGTGTGGAATGAACACGTTGGCTCTTCATTTCGCTTCCCGAATTTTTAGTGCATTCTGCAGACCAATGGTGGTAAGTATCAACGACGAAATGCAGAAGAAGTCGCCAACGTTGGATGGTCGCATCTAATCGAATTATCTACAAACTCATCAGATGGTCAAGCGCAATGAGATGAATGCACGCATTGTCATGTGGACACCCCCAAAATGGTGCGTCCCCAATGAATGACCAAAGTTAATTTGGCGGACAGCAGGCGATAAATTTTCCACGGTAATTTATGACCGCGCGATCACTAAAGGTTAACTATGAGCCGATGACTTCTCGCACCATTCACAAGCCACCCCCGAATCGGAATCCGTATTTGTTCAATTTTCAAAAGTGACTCTTTGACTTTTCCAGCAAAACGATGGAATCATACAGGCAGCCATTAGCGGCCCCGAATAGACAACACATTGACTCCCCCGTGTGGGGTGATAGCAACAATAGTGATCTTTTCGTTTGCCCTTAATTGGTAAACGATCGTGTGTGGATGGAAATATACACGTCCGAGTATGTAATGAGCTAATGAAGTTCCTTGAGAAAGATCAGCAAAATATCAAAGAACACATTTTGACGAAATCAAATTGAAAAACCGCCCGCCTACGGCAAGTGCTAAGCGATCCATATTTGTAGGATCGTCGCTTTTCATGGGGACGAAATAACAATAATAACGCTTGTACGATGGCGGACGCAGGCAACAACTTCCAAATTTAATTCGTATTATAATGTAATGCTTGTTCGCTGACAATTTTGGGTATGATGTGATATCATCGGATTTCATGGTTTTCACTTGCCATTTGTATTTTATGAGCATTACGAATGAAACGAGACAAATTTCGGTAGCGGCTGCATTGCATTTGAATAAGCTTCACCAATTTCACTCTTTTGCATGCATCATCTGCAGATGGGGAAGAAATAAGTAAAGTTCCTAATTTCACTTTCGTCGATAATGTCTTTGATAACCAGAAAATCAAGTCATCTCCACGAAAAACGATGAAAAAATACTGAATTTTCTTACGTTTTGCGATTGGACCGGATTGAACCGGGTTGCCTTTGGGATGGGACTCACAATTGGATTGGCCAATAAGTCCTTTCGGGTTTTCAAAGGAATGTTCCCGTTTAAACCATGTATACTGTAAGGGAATTTCTTATTGGATCAACATCTGTTTCCAAAAGCTTTAGTACATTTAGAACCCCATCCTGCAGGACCCTCTGCCGTTTTTGCTGAAGACCTCATGAATTTGCGTTTTGAACTCTCCTACGTTATCGACGCACGAGTAAAAGAACTTAACAAGGACCAAAACACGTGGAACTCTGAAGAAACAAGGAGAGCCTGAAGAAACAAGGACAACCGAGTATGATGTATGCGCCGAAACCTCCCATTAGCGCGCTCAAAGAAATGTGTGGTTTTCATTTAAGCATTAACAGGCTCCCCCTAAGGATAACCAAATTTGACAGACTTTTTTGGATTTCTGAGAAAAATTTGTCGAGTTAATGACAAGGCAGATACGAGCTAACCCGTTTTTGTTGCTTGGAAATAGCTTGCAGTGGCCATCACCCTTCTCCGCTCATCAAAAGGACAGCAAAGAGTCTTGGGAAAAATTCGTTCTTTCGAAATTGGTTCAATTTTTCCGAAAAAATTTCCGAAATTGGAAATCTCCGCGCTTATGAAAAGACATTCTTCGAACAATATTAGTCCATATCGTTGCAGGCAATTCATTCCTCACATCTCTTCAACAATTTTTAAAAAAACGGATCAGTTTTTCGATGTTTTAGCAGAGCAAACGATATCGATACCCAGCAACGGGAGAGCATTTGGCCATCGAAAATTGAAGACGAAAATTGAAAATTGAAGAATTGAAGATTTGAATGTCCTTCGGCCAGGGCCCACGTGAGTGGCAAGTCCATCAAAAGACATATATAGACGTGATTCGCAGCAAACGAGGATGTAATTTGCCGGAATCAATTATATGAAAAAAAAAAATAGAAAAAAATCGCTTGGGTTCGTCTGTCGAGGACGTGTTTCGGCTGTATACATCCGAACACAATATAGCATCCACAACAAAAAAGCAAGCAAGGCTTACAAGAAGCAAAAGCTTTGCAAAAAGCAAAGCAAGGCACGTTGAATCTAAGCAACCATTAAGAATTTTGGCCCACAACAACGAAAGGACGAACTCCAAGAAAAAAATCGTTTTCCTATCTGCCACTCACGTGAAAATTCCCTAGCTGACAATCATTCAAAAGTACCTGCACACTAAAACGGCCTCTTTGTTCGTATCTACTGTTGAAATGGACAATCTTATCTCGGTGGAAAATCTTATCTTAATCCCGGCGGTAGCTTATAGTCCTAGAAAACACGTGTGTTATCGTTTATTGCTTAAACCACAGCCTCCACGTAACGTGAGAATGTAATAAACACGGTAAAATCGCTAACTCTTCTATTTCGTAAACATCCATCTCATGTAATAAGACCACTCATCCTTCCTAAACATCCTTGTACTACCAAGCCAATGGTTACAGCTGCACTTCATGAATTCCTCTTAAATCAATTTAATTAAAACTGAAATTCAATTATTTAAAGGGAAATTCGCAAACAATCTACTACTGCTGCTGCGGCGACTACTACTCACTACTGTTACGACCACGACTACTACGTCTACTACTACTGCTACTACTACTACTACTACTATTTCTACTACTGCCAATATTGATACATTCTGTGATCTGAAGGCACCTCTAGGCCGAAAAGGTCTAAAAAAAATATTTATTTAGTCATTTACATCGACGTTGTCCCCTTCAAAGTAGTCCCCACTAGATATGCACTTATGCCAACGCTTTTTCCAATCCTCAAAACACTTCTGGAAGTCGATCTTTGGGATAGCTTTGAGCTTTTTCAGCGATGCACTTTGAAAGTCATCTATGCTTGTGAAACGACGACCCTCTAAGGTTTCTTTGGAAAAAGGAAAAAGTCACAAGGGGCCATGTCTGGCGAATATGGAGGTTGGGGCATCATTAAATTGTTATTTTTTGCCAAAAAACGAGCAAGCAACGATGTGTGAGGTGCATTATCGTGATACAAAAGCCATGATTTGTTTTGCCACAAATCCGGACGTTTTCTTCGCACTGCTTCAGCGGAAACAGCGTTGAACTTGTAGATAGTACTCTTTAGTGATCGTTTGACCTTGTGGCAAGAATTCACTATCCACTATGCCATTAAAATTAAAAACACGTAGTAAGCATAATCTTGACGTTCAACCACACTTGCCGAGCCTTTTTCGGTCTTGGAGAGCGAGAATGGCTCCACTGGGACGATTGAGTCTTTGTTACGATGTCATAACCGTAAAACCATGTTTCGTCACCTGTTATAACTCTTTTGAGCAAATCTGAGTCGACGTTGACTTTATTTAGTGATTCCTGAGCAACTTCCATTCGCCGCTGTTTCCGTTCAAAATTCAACAATTTTGGGACAAATTTTGCTGTCACGCGTTTCATTCCCAAAATGTTCGCAAAAATGTCATGGCATAAGCCAATCGATATGTCAACATCATCAGCGACTTCTCTGATTGTGATTCGGTGATTATTCATAACCATTTCACTTTTTCCGGTTTTCATCGGTTGTTGATGTGCCGGGGCGTCCGAGGCGTTCGTTATCTTCAACGTCTTCACGGCCATTTTGGAAACGCTTATACCACTTGCAAACACTTGGTTTTTTTATAGCAGACACACCATAGGCCTGTGTTAACATTTCGCACACTTTTTTACACTTTATTTCATTTTTTACGTAAAACCTAATGCAAATTCTGTGATCCATTTTTTTAACAATCGAAAATCGCCGAGCTCATCAAAACATGTCTAACCTTAGCGACTGCCATAGATAAAGTAAACAATGAATACAGCTGAAAATTGCGTCATACTTCAGTGGCATGTATACCAACACAATAAAAAAAATTTGACAATCCGACTCTCCAAACCCGTGAAATTTAAATATTCCGGGTATTTTTTGAACACAAAAAAAAATTTTACATTTTACCATCATACATAATCGCCACCATCATTCCTTGGATCCCTTCATTTCCAAGTATACTGTGAGCATGAAGGTTCTTTCGATTGCTCTATAATGTTTTATCATTAACAAGTGGCCATTTTTCACATCAGTATCGTTGGTCTCAAGTTTGATGAATCACCCCATCACGACATCCAATCCTAACAATAAGCAACCTATAGGAATCCTACCTTTGATTATCTTTGTTAGCTGCTTATTGTATACTTGTAACCAATGTGACATCGGTCTGGATTGAACCATCACGCTAATGTCAATTGTCAAAAATGTCATCGCGTAAAGCTGCACTTTTCTGCGCTTTTTAGTCCGGTCAAGAATAACTTACCTAAACGCTACCTCCTTTCTGTAGAAGTAGGCCTGAGGCCAGCTTTTGCGAAATTTAGATGGTTTCAGTTGCTGACACCAAATTAATTACTTGACAACTTTGACGTGATCTTCAAACAACATAGATTCTCCATTTTAAACTACGTTGAGAGTTCCAAATAGACTCTCCAACTGTTCCCTCTTATTTTCGCACTTTAATGGACCAATGTTCATACCGAACCAGAGGATCAGTGACTCGTAGTGAATGGCCTACCCTCGGCTTGAAACCTGATAATGTAGCCCTGTCTTACTTAAGTGGAGAGTTTTCATTGTTATCTGTTTTTTTATCTAATTTTTTCTAATTTTTTTTTATCTAATTTTTTAATTCTAACAATGCTCATACCGATTCAGCAATTCAAGCAATTGGCTGCCGCTCTCTAATTGAGTAGTGGGAAAGCGGGCTTTGAGAGGTATGCAGAAGTACATAAAGCACAATGGACGCTGATGATGCCTCTATAAAGGTCGTAAAAGTAAAGATGTCACAATCTTTACTATGCGAATCATTAGGTCTATTTGTAGGAATAGAATTCCTTGTCTTCGGATGCCCTTCGAATCGTAAAGCCTCAACTCTACTGACACGACAAATGAAATGACAAAACAGCGAAAAGAATGCCACAAGCTTCAAACAAGAGGGGCTCGAGGCGCGAACTTGGGAAGAAACATGCACAAGATAAGGACCTGACAAATCAGCTAGGAAATGCCCCTCTTTGACAAGACAAGACTTACAAACAAAACGGATTTTTGAGAAATCATTTGAAATGTCTATTTGTTACTTAGATAGCCCAGGAAGAAGTGATGTGGCCTACTAGGGTGAGAAAGGCTCCAGGACTAGAGTCGAGACTTTAGTTTAGATGTTGAAGATGGTCTATCGTTTCTGGCCTGATATGCTGCTCAGTACATTTGCTGTGTTTAACAAGTGAACGGATGTTACGAGATCTCAGGAAATAAAGCAAATCTCGAGATGAATAGCTAGAAAGTGGCAATCCTGAGGCAGCCTTGACCTGTACAAGAGCTCAAGCTAAGTATAATAATGCCGCAAGTTAGGGACTAGACAAACTACTCTTGAAGGGTACTCATGGGCTCAGGTTGGTACAAGAAAAGTCCAAAGCCACTTTAACAAAAAACAGAAACAATAAATTAAGTTATCCTTTATTTTCTTTTTTTTTATTTTGACAGATATATTTTTCGGGAGTAAGTTGCTCCCTTGTTTTGTGTCAATTATTTTGTCTATAAGAAAATAAAGAAAAGTGCTAAAAACGGGAAAATTGAATAAACGCTGATGGAAACGAAACCGGTGGTGAAGTTCGTTGACGTATTGAAACCTTAACGATAAGGTTTTGACCAGCAAATTTTTCAGCAAAGTATGCGAAAACAAAGACAACAAAACAGAAAATGTTGAAAAATGAAAAAAAAACTAGTCACTAAGGATACAATTTTCGATCAGTGCCGTGCAGACTGTATTACTCCATGGCTCGGCAATATGTCGACAATCTCAGAATGGGATTGCCTCGAAAACACGGGTCAAGAGATAAAAAGCACTGTCAAGTGAATGCGTACTTTGAAGAATCTCCACGGGATTGATTACAAAAGTTATACACATCGCCCTTCGATCTAGAAGAAATGAAGACTCAGAGAGACGGATAAGCGGCAACAAGGGTACGAACCCTCTAACAAGGATTGACAAATCTCCTAAGAGAGAAATACATACGAAAGGTGGATTGGCCGCCTGATTCTTAATCTGGGGGCGTGGCTTCTTCATTGAGCATATGGTTAGACCGATTTCTTCATTTTACTTGTGAATTTTCGCTGTTTAATTAATTAATTAATAGGTCATAGTCTTGCGAATATATATTCTACAGAGATGTGGTAGCAAACGCCTTCTAGAAAGTTTTTGTCCGGAAAAAATAAGCAGGGTAACCTATTTAGTCAACTTTTTGAGAGCACTTTCCAGAAATTATAATCATAGAGACAAATGGAACCTCATTATACTCAGGCCTTCCTAACATTTAAAAAATAGTCAGATTGGGACGTTAGCAATCCTTGTACGTAGAAGATCTCTTTTGCAGTATTCCCTTTTCCTTCATTTGTTTTCGATAGACACATTCCTGATTCCTGTAGCCAAAAGGCACTTCTACATGTAGAAAAACGAGGCCTAGTCTGAAGTAATCAAACGGTTAAGTGCTAGATCTTCAGCTTTATTTAGCGGACGGTGCAGAAGGCTTACAAGTGTGAGAGCGCCAGTCTTAGGACCGCAAAACCTTTACTACCGTGCCATAAAAATTACAGGTAAGGACCTTGGTATTATTCGGCATAGATCTAAAGAATTTCAGAGTATTGTATGGATTTTGAAAGCATTGTACCTGTTATTAGTAAGCCCTGTCCTTGAATGCGTCTGTCTTGTTTGGAATCCTGCCTTTGATGTCCTCTTAGACAGGATGGTTTTCTCCCGGTGGTTTAAAAACAGTTTTTCCGCTGCATTTAGATCGCTACGTGATCTGAAGAAAAGGCTATAATTATCCTCCTATGATTGACGACTTTGAATTCTCAATGTCTCGTCACTTATCATGAAATATCCTTAGAAGCGATATTACGCTTTTAAGGATATCTCATGATAAGTTTTTGTATTTGATGACGGGAACTGTTGCGGGAACAACTAAATCATACGCGCTTATAAAAAGGAGATGCAAACATTGATTCAGTTGTGCGCATTAATTAATTTATTCGATTTTGGTTATCTTTAGTGATTTTTTGATTTTCAGGCCATTATGACGCAGTGTATCAGATGATCTCACTGGAGAAGTGGATTGTCAAGGCTAGTTTTTGTCGTCCAACTTCTATTTTCTGTGTATCCTTAGTTTAATGCGTTGTAAATCAAACTGTTCAACTAATTAATTAATTTTACTCCAAAAAAAAAAAAAAAATTGAATATTAGCTCCAGAAAAATAACAAATGGAAAAACAACTTTAATCATTTGAGTCATACTGAGATGTTGATACTGTGTTAAAGCTCCATAATAAAATTGTTTTAAGGGTAACATGATTCAGACTAGTAACCAACACATTATAATAATGCTGGTAATAAGCAGTTTGAATACCAGAAGGAAACCCACGTGAGATCAATACACACTTCAGAAGGAAATGATGCTGTGTATCATGGCGACCTCTAAACAAGTCACTTTGCTACGTCCTACATCCAATGACTGACTAGGCGTCGCATTTTCACTTATTTCATATGTTAAGATCACATACGATTTACATATATTATAGTTTTGCTTTTTTTTTTAAATCAATTTTTGATATGGTGTCGGAATAAGGCTTACCGTCAACAACTTCTTATTCTCTCCATAGTTTTCGTTTACTAGCAGGCACATTTTCCAAATGAAAATGAAAGTCATTTGACCTACATTAGGGGCCGAATCAATTCAATTTGCTAAGGTCAAAATAGTTTCGAAAGCTGTTGAATAGTTTTTCCATGTTACCAAAAACGCATAATGCCATTGCCAAATCGATTGAAATTCATTTTGGCAAGCCTGGAATATCCTTTTAAAAACGCGAAGGATTCAAAAATAAATAAAACAAAAATGACGATGATAATATCATGGAAGTCGTTTTCAAAAATGAGCATTGAGATATTGGATCAGAATTAATTATTGTCATTTGTTTTAAGCCAGTGCTAGTCATCGTAGGATATTCCTGTTTCCAGTGCCTACTGATAATGTTGCACGTTCTGATATATCTGAGGCTAAACAAGTCATTGAATGGTATCCGTGTCTCACATGCAATCGCATCATATCCGTAACTCGTCTTCATTTCACCTATGCGTACCTCTTAAGTGATTTCATGGATCTGAATAAAGATTCAATTGATATTCGCCTGGAATTTATTGTTAAGTTGACTGAGAAGAATTTTCCAGGAAAATTGTTTTGTTTTGAAACAGTACATCCCACATATGGTTGCAACTTGAGAATGAACACGAAACGTGCTGCAAGTTGGAAAAGGGCGGATAAAGGGTTCAATCCTATTCAATTCAATTTTCAAACAATTTACGGAATGTGTAGATTGATACTATGAATGATTTTAGACTTAGAGAATGATTTGAAAATGTATTTTAATTTCAACTTACATACATTTAATTAGAAAATCTAATTTTACATTACAATATGACAGCATCATTGAATCTTTCGTCACTGGAACCAATTATGAGAGTGGTTTCACTCCGTTCTCAGTTGTGCAATAACATTAGGATCAAACCATTTTATGCCTTCGGGCAGCAGCATACAGTGTCGGACAAAAGTCTACGGCAGTACCTTATATTGAGGTTCTGGTTGCTTCTGGTCGCATTTTTTCAGTAACGTAAATATATTTATGAAATAACAAAAACAAAAACTTTTCTTAACAAGCTTAAAGATAAATTCATAAAAACACTAAAAATTGAATGGACAAAAGTCTACGGCATTCAGTGCTGACTGGCTTACACACAAAGAATTTCCAACTAAAGGTATCGAAGTTTTTAAAATTATTTGCTGCTTTAATACTTGGTTGGACCCCCTTTAGCATCAATTACTGCTTGCAGTCTTCGGGGCATAGAGGTGACTAAATAACCAGTTTCAGCGGATGTAATTTTCTCCAATTCTGTGATGAGCGCGTCCTTTAACAAATTTTTATTTGTTATGCGCACTTTTCGAATTTTCCGCTGCAGAAGTTCCCAGACGTGCAGACGTTCAAATCCGGACTTTGGGGAGGCGTATTCAGCTGCCTGGGAGCGTAGTACAACAACCAGTTCTTGACGAAAAGTGCTGTGTGCTTCAGGTCATTATCTTGTTAGAAAATCCATCTCTCTCCAAGGCACAACTTCTCAACTGATGGCTTCAAATGTTGTTCCAACAGGTTCTTATAAATATAGCGGTCCATTGTTGTTCCAATAAAAGCCAATCTGCCGACCCCAGATGCAGCTATGGCCCCCCAAACCATAACGTTGCCTCCACCGTGCTTGACAGTAGGAGTCAAATTTTTGATCTCTAAAGCTGTATTTTTTTCCTCCATACTTTAACGCGACCATCGCTCCCGAAAATGTTAAATTTCGACTCATCCGTAAAAAGGACTCGAATCCAAAAATCAATGTCCTTGTCAATATGAGCCTTGGCGAACTCTAGGCGCGGAAGTCGATTTTTGGCGGATATTAACCATTTTTTACGTGGAGTTCTGCTTGGAAACCCATAAGAGTTTAATGCTCTCGCAATTGTTCTTGCATGCACATCCTTTTGCCTTACCATAGCCACTTGTTTCGCCAAATCTGGCACACTTATTTTAGGGTTTTTAATCACTTCTCTAAAAATGTAACTAGTGTCTCTGCGCGAAAGCTTTTTCGGTCGACCGGATCGCGGCTTATTTTCAATGGAACCAGTGTTATCAAAGTTTTTGATAATGGTATACACTGAACTTCGGTTTAGTTTCAATAATTTTGCAATTTCCGAGCATGATATACGAGGTGTGGCTATTAAATAACGGGACTGACGTTGTAAAAAATTTTATTTTCATTGTATACATAATCACTTATTATCACCTTCAATATACACCCCTTCTCTATCCCTGCAACGCTCCATGCGAATTTTCCACTGTTTGAAACAGTGCTGGAAGTCATCTTCTGTCAACTCCTTCAGGACTCTTGCCACTTTCTCTTTTACAGCTTCTACGGATTCAAATCTCGTGCCTTTCAATGCAGATTTCACCTTAGGGAAAAGATAGAAGTCACATGGTGCTAGGTCTGGTGAGTAAGGTGGATGTTCTAACACTGGGATGCTGTACTTGGCCAGGAACCGCTTAACAGATAACGAGGAATGAGCTGGCGCATTGTCTTGGTGCAAAACCCATGATTTGTCCTTCCACATTTCGGGTCGTTTTTTTCTTAGCCTTTCACGTAGTTTACCAAGTACCTCAAGGTAGTAATATTGATTAATTGTTTGACCTTCAGGAACCCAGTGAAGGTACACAATCCCATGAATATCGAAAAAAACAATCATCATTGCTTTAAATTTTGACTTGCTCATTCTTGCTTTTTTGGCTCTCGGTGAAGTTGGGGTCTTCCAATGCATAGATTGGCGCTTCGTTTCCGGATCATAAGTAAAAAACCACGATTCATCACATGTTATTATCCTTTCCAATAAATTTTGGTCATTTTCAATGGCATTCCAAGTGTCAGTACAAACATTTTTGCGAGCTGCTTGTTGTTCAATCGTGAAAATTTTTGGGTATCATTTTTGCACACACTTTTCGCATGTTCAAATTGTCACGTAAAATTTGCCGTACACATTCTTTAACTGCACGAATACTTAATCGACGGTCAGACCGAATCAAATTAGCAACTTTTTCGACATTGTCATCCGTTTTTGATGTTGAAGGACGACCTGGCCGCGAATCATCTTCAACGTCTTGTCGAACATCTTGAAAACGCTTAAACCATTCAAAAACACGAGTCCGCGATAAACATTCACTGCCATACACTTCTTTTAGTAAATTATAAGTTTCGGTAGCGGTTTTTCCAAGTTTGAAGTGAAATTTAACAACAATTCGTTGCTCTATTATTACGCTAACCATTTTTCCGGCAAAACCAAATAACAACACTAACCTAAATGAAGGTTACGTCTCAACGACGTTGTTTACAGATACGAGACTAACTGCATTCTGTAGAGGAAGACTCAAACTAAACAGCTGTTGTTCAATGCCGGTTGGCGCATGCGCACTCGTTTCACTGCAGCGTCAGTCCCGTTGTTTAATAGCCACACCTCGTATTGTCTTTTTTATATTGGATGACCAAATTTCGCACATCACTAGAAATTTCTTTTCGCGATGACATTTTGTAGCCCTTACGTTTCGAAACTAGCGATAAAACTATATAGAGTTGCAGCTGCAACATGTGCTGAATGGCAATAAGAGCAAATAAACAAATATTGAAGAAATACCGTTCGGTTTAATTGGAAATTCTTTGTCTATAAGTTAGCCAACACTGACTGCCGTAGACTTTTTTCCATTCAATTTTTATGTTTTTATGAATTTTTCTTTAAGTTTGCTAAGCAAAGTTTTTGTTTTTGTTATTTTATAAATGTATTTACATTACTGTCAAAATGCGCATCAATGGATTTTTGATTAAAGCTTCCGATTAACCAGAACCTCAATATAAGGTACTGCCGTTGACTTTTGTCCGACACTGTACATATCTGCGTCGATGTCTCGCATTTTTCGGCCCACCTAGTTCGCAGGAGGGCTGAACTCGATTATGTGCAATACATTCTGAAATATCCTGGCAACCTTAAACAATTTAGAGGATAAACAGTTTATTTGCATTTGCCCATAGACCATGGTTTCGAATCAAACCACACGACCTGGTTTGCAACCTTCTTCCTTCCCGGCTGTTCGTCAAAAAATCTCAATTATCTATAAAGCAAACAGGATTCCTCCCGCTACCAATAAGTGTAGTGTTTCAGAATCAAAACGGCAGCTCCAAAGGATCAGGCATAGCTGCATGTCTGTAGGAACTTTGTATCCTATACCAATAATTATTGATTTTGATATTATCAGCCAAAACATTGGACCAGTTTTATGAGTATTATTATTTTTATAACTCCTAAGGGTATTTACTTTGGTATTCATTTCCTTGACGTGTTTTGGGGCTTAACAAGATTGTTCTCTATCCAGACGAGTGATATATTCACTAAAATTATCCATTTAACAATAATTATGGACAAAAAAAAACGAACTTACATATACAACCCGACGTGTGAGGGAGTCACGACCTCATGTGGGGCTTTTCTCCGGCACTCAGACTGAGGATAAATCGCCGGGACATTCGTCATTCGTGGAACAATCGGCCACTGAAAAATAACCAACTACAAGAAATCGAGGCAATCATGTTCGCCCGCAGGTCAAAAGTGCTATGGATTCCTCCTCAGAAGTTAGCCAAACTGTGGAGACAACGGGTAAACGATCTATCCTTGAGAGCTTTGGATTTGCGAATCGAAGATACGAGTCTAAACTCCTCCTCCTGCTCAAGATTCCTCTGCTCAAAGCGATGGAGGAAAACCTACCGGAAGCGCGATGTGTGGGCGGAACCGTCATACCCTAGGGACTGCTGATAGTGACTTACTGCATTTTGTGGCAAGAGGAAAAATGATGCGGAGCAGGCACAAGGCCGAATACCCTACCTGAGCATGATCTCGCTACGAAAATATCCCTCGACAGAAGTGAAAAAGCGCCGAAACTGAAGAAACAAAAGAGCTGTGTTAAAAATCATAGGAAACACAACTAACGACCAAAAGAATGTCAATGAAGACATTAAAAACGGGATCAGTGAACTCGAGGATTCAGTGCTATCACCTCAAGTGATCAGGGGCAGAGAGTGAGCTGGAAGAGCTCAAGAAAGTCTCCGACAATATAACTCCCTGCATAATGGACAAAAGGTCAAGATGTAGCCAACTGAGGCTGAATCACAGCAAAAGGATAAAGTGGCCCGAAATAGCAGAGCCCAGTCAAGGGGAAGATATAGAAGTCGACTTCCAACTGGTACGCTTCAAAGCACAAACAGAAGACAGTGAAGAAAGTACGGCATGTGGAGGCCGAAGGAATGATTAGGACTAGATGAACTACTGATGAATGGTATTCATGGTTTCAAGGTGATACAAGAAAAATCCAAAGCCACTCTAACAAAAAACAGAAACAATAAATTAAGTTATTATTTATTTTTTTTTTATTTGTTAATGGTTGCCCGAAAAGCACAAATTTGTACAGGGTGCGCCATCTAGACAGGATCTATTTAAATGTTGAATAACTCCGCCATTTTTCAGCTGATTTTGACAAATCAGCCAGATTATGAAACGTCAGTCATTGCCATTTCAGTCATGCATCGATTTACGCCAAAAAAGCGGGCTGAAATTGTAGCGCTGTTCATTGAAAACAATCGTTCAACTGTGAAAACTGTGCGTGCTTATCGTAAAAAATATGGGAGACATTCGGCGCCTTCCGCCAAGACAATTCGTACTTTGGCGAAAAATTTCTTTGAACACGGGTCTGTAGCTACTCGCCCGCGACCCATTCGACCGCGTCCGCGACGCTCCAATGAAGTTGTTGAAGCGGTTAGAGAGACTGTTGCCGAAAATCCAAGTGTGTCTTATCGCCGTCGTTCTCAGCAGCTGAACATGAGCGGAACCACTTTAAGAAGAATTTTGAAGGATGATCTCAATCTTTTTCCATACAAAGTGCAACTTACTCAAAGATTGTTGGAAACGGACAAGCCGCGTCGCCTTGAATATGGGAATACGATCGCAAGAAAGATCGATGCGGAGCCTGATTTTTGGGACCGAATTTTGATGACGGACGAAGCTCATTTTACGCTCTCTGGCGGGGTCAATAAACAAAACTGTCTAATTTGGGGAACAGAGAACCCACACATCATTCACAAAACACCATTGCACGACGTAAAAGTTACTGTTTGGGCCGGAGTGTGCTCGAAAACGATTATTGGACCATTTTTTTTTTCAAAGTTGGAGAAACCATCGACGGTGCACGCTATCGTTGGATGTTGGCGCACTTTGTTTGTCCGGAAATGCGTAAATATGGTCTGACGAACTTTTATTTTCAACAAGACGGCGAACCTTGTCACACCGCAGTTGCTACAATGTTGCTACTAGTTTTTGCAGAGCAAGTTCCCGGGACGCGTTGTGTCGAAAAAGGGTGATTTGGAGTGGCCTCCTCGTTCGCCGGATTTGACGGTGCCGGACTTTTTTCTGTGGGGCTATTTGAAGAGTAAGGTGTATGCCAGCAAACCGAAGACTATTGAAGAACTAAAAGCTAATATCACAGCGGAAATTGCTGCTATTACGCCCGAAATGTTGTCAAATACAATGCAAAATGCCCAAAAAAGGGCCGCTTTTTGTGTGTCTAATGGAGGTGGTCATTTGATCGATATTGTATTCTGAGTGAATTGTCGATAAATGACATTGTATACCCTAAATAAATCTTGTTCATTTTCCAAAATCGGCTGAAAAATGGCGGAGTTATTCAACATTTAAATAGGTCCTGTCTAGATTGCGCACCCTGTATACCTCAGCGTGATGGCTTAAAAGACAGACAGGAGGACTTACAATGGCAATGATGTCTTTAATACCAAGTTTTGGAGTCCAAAAAACAGGAGCTTGCCTTCACAGTGCCATCAAGGACCTTCTTGGCTCTGAAGATGTTATCTCGACATATCAATCAATCAAGCCTTTTTAGAAATGAGACATTGACTGTATTGCGGACGTCAAATAAGGATAAGAGGCCATTGTACAAATTCTCAAATGGAAGACAACTTCAGGGTTAGGTTGACGCGTACCAACTCTAGAGGATAAAGGGTCGCAATAGCAAACACCTCAGAGAAAGAGCACCTCGCAGCGCAACTCCAGGCCAAGGAGAAAAACAAATTCGGCTGTGTTGTATGCAGAATCAACCGAAGGGTAGTCTTACCTCTTTGCTTTGATTGCCTTAGCTTCCAATACAGGGGACCGCATCGAAGCTTCCTGAGCTGAAAGTGTGGCAGTCCCAGCCATAAGACGAGAGAATGACAAAAAATCAAGTAGCATACTGTGCTAACTTAAGGGCCTGAAGCCTGAGCATCAGGTTGTCAGCAGAGAGGGTGAGAACGAAGTAAAACGTTCAAGGGAACGAGGTGAGTCCCGCATCCAAATGCTGACCTACATGTCGGCTAGAAAACTCCTCCGTACGTTGATCAAAGAAAGCAATGCTCGTTGCAGAGCAAACATCGTTAAGAACATCAACAAATACCCGTGGGGTTTGGGTTATATGCTTGTGGTGCGGAAGCTTGGAGCCTCACCGACGTGCTATGTCCTTGAGGAGGAAAAAATTGTCAAAGTTGTTCAGCCACATTTGCCTGTGCATCCCACTCGTTCTAATGCTTCATGCAAGGAATGTTCTGTTGTGTGCCCGCTTTTGAGTGCCATCGAGCTGGACAAAGCAGACGTTAAAAATGAAATGGTCACGGGATTAGGGGGCATCCCAAGGGAAGTATTACAGCTTGAGTACTAACTTTGCTCCGACATGTAACTCAACATATTCAATGTCTGCCTACAGAAGAGTATGATCCCAGAATGCAGGAAAGAAGCGGTGCTTGTACTGATCACCAAGAGGAAAGGGGGAAGGAAAAAATGCTGAGCAGCATGCGCTCGGCAGCAGGCATTGAGTCCTTAGATACGAGTTCAAAATAAAGTACAACATTCGGTCTGTAACCGTCAAAAATTTTGAAAGCTACAGCAGGGAGAGTAAGCAAAACAAAAACTGAATTCTTTGTACTTTATTATGAGTTTGGTCAGCTGCTTACTGTAAGGACATCAAATTCTACCTATCATTCATGACATTAATTTGGGTCCAATAATTATATAAAGCGTGATACTAGCCAAAACACTCTGCTTTGCGCGGCTGATTGAGAGTTTTCGAATTGAAAAATAAACTCTAGCGAACAAATCTGTTAAATTTGGTAAACTTTAAATTGTAGGATGTAATACATCGAAGAAAAAATTAGAACAAGCAGTCAGTTATATCAGAGATATGCCATATAAAGAATTTCAATTTCCCATTACCCAATTGCAAGTATCTCAGATTTGAGAAAGTTAATCCTAGACGAGATTAATTGAATTTATCACTTCAAATCAAATTGACAAGCCAAAGTTAGTAAGCCCTTTTACACAACAGCTACAACATACCAAACGGCTCAAAAGCATTGAACCAAAATAATTTTAATCCTTATTGTATTCCGAACCCTGATTTGCATTACAATGAAAAGTGTGTCACATGGTGGAAAGGAGCGTGCTCAATACAATGGTGGCAGCAAATGCACTATGAAGTATTTAGGAAGTTTTTATAGTGGCGCTTTGTAAATGGTCTAAAGCAATAAATTGAATGGCGCATATGAATGGCATAATCCACTTAACACCAAGAAGTGACGGCAACATTCATAAATCCAATCCATGTTGTACATGAAGCATCTACATATGAGTATGAATTGTACATTGCATATGATTTGTTGATGTGAATATTTTTCTTAAGACATTTTGAATATGTGATCACTTAAATCCGACCTCAAGTCCCTCATGAAAACATGTCAATGATAGTGGTAGACGCGCGAGGACTCAATGAATATCTTTCAGATGATAATTACTTTTGTCTGTTCAATTATGGCTCTCAAATATGGTTGGAAGTATTTGAATGGAATTGACATCAGGACTCATGTGGAAAGGGACATGCAAATTCGATTTGTTTTATAGTTTTATACAGTATAGACTGTATACAGTAAAGTCTCATGCATGGATTTCTGTACATGGAGTTTCTACAAGGAGTATTTCACTTTAATATTCTAAGGATAATTTTGGATACTCAAGAAAAAAAATTGAACTAATTTGTAAGCTATATTAACGTTTCTTTCTCAAGAAATTCAAGGGGTTTGACATACGTTCTGAATAATGTTTTGCAGTATCTTAAAGTAAACCGAGCCACCCGCTTCTTAGGAACTCTAATTCAACTTTTATAAACTCTATAAAGCTTACATCTATCAAAATTCTACCTACAGAATGAGCGTTTAGTGATGAAATGAATGAAAACATATTCTTTTGGTTGGAGGGAGGTGAATGCTATTGATGCCCTGAATATAAAACTCCGAGACATGCAATACTTCTGTAATACCCACTAAATACCTCCCTAGTCAACGTATGAACCGATCCTGGAACTGCAATGAACACACTTTGGGGTTACTCTAATTTATAAGTGTTTAGAACTTTACCATAAATGTAACAGTCATTTTCCAGCCGTGTTCGTTTTTAATAATCGCCAAGTGACACAAATAATTAAACCCAGAAACAAAGATAACCGTTAATAATCGCAAAAAAAAAGTTGTTGATCAGTATCCCCTGTTGCTTCTTCTTGTTCGAATAATTGCTAGCATCTTCGCTTTCAGAGAAATCATCACCCGAACAATGAAGTATTGAGGAAAAGCACAGTCTGCGCGAAGTGATGGCGTCTATCGGCTAAATGACCTGAGCATTGGCAGTTACCGACGAGACACGCAAGTGAGCAGTGAAGGCCGAAATACAATAGTGCGAGACTGCGATACGAGAGCGCGACGAGAGTCTCGGAGCAAATGTCAAGCAGTTTTCGTATCATGCATTTGTATGCGACATCGTACAATGATTGCGATGCATCGATGCGAGGCGGAAAATATTCGGAAAAACGAAAATTCCTCGCAACACGGTGCGTGACGTTTGTCAAATGCAATATGACGCTTAAATGAAATTTGAAATTCAAACGCCTTAATTACTTTTTAAGTACATTGGTTATTATGAATGAATTTTGAATGAAAATTTCGTGCCTCATAGTTAAGGCTTTTATCTGCTAAACGAAGGAACGTTCCAACTTCAAAAATCAAAAACAAATTTATTCAAAACGTCACCTATTTGACATTTGTCATATGAACGTTAATGTTTCCCACATCACATGCATTGTAAATTGAATGCGTTGCGCGACGACGAGGGAGAATCGCATCGCGCTCACGCATCGCCGTCACGCAGTATTGTATTTCGGCCTTGAATGTCTGCTTCAAAACGCCATCAGGAAAGCAGAACGTCCAAAGTACAGCGCCTTTTAGGGCAGCGATGTTCAATCAAAGTTTGTGTCAAACTTAAACAGATTTCCGTGCAAACCGAACACGATACGGAAACTTTCAAAAGTTTCCTCAATGCAATGCATTGGTTTCATGTGTCATAAGGGATCGAAAAATGGCCGCGAAAACGTGGTGGGCGATGAACGCTCTGGATGACCTTCAACCAGCAGAACTGACGAAAATCTGGCCAAAATGCGTCAAGTTTTGAAGGGTACCTGATATCTCAACATTAAAATATTTTTAAATGAAGAAAGACAACTGGTTGCTCCAACATGACGATGTGGTCGTTCACGGCAGCTTTATCCTTTCCGTTGAAATTTTGACTCGTTTCAACGTAAGTGTCCTACAGCCACGACATCGCCCTCAGTGACTTCTTTTATTTTTTGTGAGGAGTGGCTTAAAAAGAGGAGGGTTTGACAGTATCGCAGCGGTCTAAAAGTCCCGATTGAGGGGTTTGGTCGGCAGTTCGGTTGAGGTTTACAGGGAGCGTTGATCTGAAGGAATCTATTTTGAAGAATTTTAGTCCAATGAACGAAAGTGTTTAATAATTTTTTTAATGCTGAGACCAGACTTGAAACTTTATTTTCGCAGATGTACCTCAAAGCAGAGGGTTGAAAATGTTTCTGTTTCGTTTTTAATACTTTGAAAAAATTCAAGAAAAAGTCGTGCTCATGAACAACCACGCAAGTAATCGCATATACTCGCTCATCTAGTTAATAAGTTAAGTAATCACTGTCTTGGGGAAACACCCTCGCATGTAATTAAGGACTAAATACAAAGAGTTTCCAGATTAAGTAAAACAATCGCTGAGGAAGACCAAATGATTATGACCGAAAATCGACTAGGACAAATAAAATCTAACCTGAAAAGGAAGGAAATAATTAAAAGGAAGGTCCCTCTATTCCAGAAGTGTTTTGCGAAACTGAAATCAATTACGAACATTGAAGATGGATCCTTTTTCGTTCAACAATTTGTTTCGTCAAAAAATTTGCTTTTATTTTTGTTATCCTATTGCAGATTTATTCATTCATAATTGGAAAAATACTAAAGGAAAATAATTTCAATCGCCTCCTACAAGTGCTCTGTGTAAGGCAAAGTCAGATTCATGTTATTTATTGTATAAAAAATCTTTTCATCAAGCGACAAACACATGAAATATATGTTTCTAGCGTGGTTGTAACTCTACATAGTTACGAAAATGGTTAAAGCTTGGTGTAATTAGAAACATTCCTGCACTAAGAACCCACAACTTCGGCCTGGAAACCTTGAATTAGTTATTTAATAATAATTTATCCAGCCAGGTGGGCCGCAGGCTCCATTGACCTGAATATCTAAAATGCATGCAGTTGGCGGCAAGTTCACATGTCCATTACGCGACTCCCATGCTCGCGTCTCACATCACAAATTCGAAACTTAACTCTTAATTTGTTGTTAACGATAAGATCCTGCTCCAACGGCCATCAATAGGCAACATCTGGTGATATTGGTGCTCCGAAATTGAACTTGTCATAATTAAAATCTATTACAACGTATCTCAACAATTCCTATCTTAATATTAGATACATCGTAAAATTGTTAGGTATGTGCCTGAAAAAGCTTTGCCAACTCATTGGAATCGAGTCAAAGTCAGTTGCGATTAGCTTTGATTTGTTTTTGTTTTTTTTTGAATTTTCCTTCCTACTTTTATTCATTTCCTATCTGCCAAAGATGCAGAGACAAGTTTGATGGCGAACTATTTAACAATAATAATAGTAATAATAATATATGCAACGGCGACATATGCTCGGAATATGTTTGTGCTAATGTTGTGTAGGTACATATGAATATGTCTACTTACTGTATGATAATTGGAAATGAGGTATGCAAGCAACTAGTAGATCTGCGAATGATAATGTGGGCTTTCATGGCTTCTATGTGGGTCTCGATTTCAACGTTTATGGGCTGGCTAGGATCGGGTAGGATTCCTTGCCAAGCATGCAGAACGTCTTGCTAGTTCGATTTTTCTGTTAACATAATTTTATTGTTGGCTTTTTTTCTTTGTTGGTTGCCTCGTATTTTCACTGTTGGCTTATTTTCGAAGTTAAAATGAAAAAACATGTTTCGTAAACATGTTCACGAAGACTTTTGTCGCAAATATTCCTGGACGCCTACAGAAGGAATTTCGATTGTCTTATGTATGGCGACAAAGTAGTTTCAATTGCAAATTTATTGTGTTGGAAGAGTTTTTTTTTTTGTAAGATGGCGAACGTGGCGTGCAAGTTGTAGCACATTTTATTGCCCATACGATCTGTGCACGTTATTCGGAGAAAGATATTTGCGAGTAGTACTTACCCGGCTGAAGGCGCTTGTATAAATCATCCGGGACCTTTTCTTAAAAAGTTCTTTTTGATTAATGTTGATGATATTGAACACTTCCAATTCACACGTTCATGACTTGGCGTACTAATAGGTACATTCGGCTAGAATGCAGATAAAGCAGCACCCAATACACTTAGGGCGATTCAGGTTGGAAGACAAGTTTGTTTCTTGATACAATTTAAAAAGAAGTCATTTATTTCGGCCGATAAAATATTTGAAAATCATTTACTTTGCATCGTTGATATATTGATTTCACACGACGTAATGAAAACATATTTGTCATGATATTTGATATGTTAATTTCCTTTCCCAAGAAGATTCCTAAGCATTTGAATGCCAACACAATTTCGTTATCCTGTAAAGATTTGCTTTTGGAATGTGAAGGCTAACGAACTTCAAACTAGTTCCTGAAGGGAAAAGTTTACAAAGCGTATTGATGTCTGCTGCAACACTTTATTAGCTGCTCCTTACACTATTACCTAACGACCAAGTAAAGAAAAATTAAACTCTGTTTTACACATTTCAGAAGGTCCCTTACTCAGAAGTTGGCGCTGAAGAAATTCTGAGTAAAAGCAAAGTAAGAAGATGCTGGGTCATCTGCAAGACATTTTAAGGAGATTTTTAATACTTTGTCCATAGTCCCTTGTTTTTCAAGACACTCTGCATGCGTGTTGGCATGCTTTCAACTAGCCTCTGAATGGTGTCATGTGGAATTTTTTCCCATTCAGCTTGCACTCGACTCCAGAGTTCCATCACATTTTTTGGAGGGTTATCATATTGTGCCAGCCTCCTTTTTAAATTGGCCCACAAATTTTCAATCGGATTTAAATCTGGACTTTGCGCTGGCCATTTTATTTTCAAGAATTGTTGCTCACCAAGCCAATTTTGCACAATTTTAGCGGTGTGCTTCGGATCACCATCCTGTTGGAAAACGATCTCTTCAATAGAATAGGCGCACTCATTGATGAAATCTGGTAAATTTGTTTTCAAAATATCAAGATAACGTTCTTTTTTCATTATCCCATTTATTTTTACCATTGGACCCAGATGCCACCATGTGAAGCAGTCCCACACCATTAAACTACCACTTCCATGTTTTAATGTTTGCTTCACTTGATGTTTTTGAAGGCTCTCATTTGGTCGATGCCAACAATATTCTTTGCCATCAGACTGGAATCGATTAATTTTGGTTTCATCAGACCAAATTACTCTTTTCCAATCTTCCACGGTCCAGTCTTTATGGTTTTTGGCAAATTTTAGCCTCTCTTTGATGTTTTTCTCGGATAGCAATGGTTTTTTAGGCTTGATAGATGCTATAAAACCAACTCTTCTTAGTGCTCTCCTGGCAGTCCACTCGCTAACAGTCTTGTTTATAAGTTGCACTGCTGTTTTTGGTGTCCTTGCTTCCTTGGAATCATCACTCCATAGTAGTCTGTCCATTAATCGCGCACCGCCATCCGATAGGAGTTTTGGACGCCCTCCAAGATTTCTTGCGGATGAAATATTCTTCCTTTTTCTTACTAACAGTACCGTTCTGTGACAGATTTTCAAGTTCCTAGCAATTACTCTCGAAGAGTACCCATTTTGCGTCAAAGAAACGATACTGTTTTCCAAATCCGGTAAAATTTTCCTCATTGTGACTATATGTTCAAAATATGTTAATAATAGAATAGTCTGACCAAAATTCACTTACCATCTAAGCAGATCTGATGAAACTAACAAACTAGAACAATGAAAATGTCAAATTCTAGCGAAAACACAAAAAAACTAACTGTAAACAAAAGATAACAAAAACGTGCAAAACTGGATACATTGAGAAGTGGAGTTATATTGACGACTACTGTGTTACCGCATCTAAATACTTCCTATATTTTTGTTGAATTATATTGATAAACTGCAATTGCTAATAAATATGAAGACTTTATTCTACAATTATTTGTAATAAGAAATATATAGGTAGATATAATAGATTTCGAATATCATTTATCCAGTTTTGCTCGCCACTGTATGTGAAGATATGGTGCCCCATTTCCTCACACATTTCCAAAAGAAAAGAATATACGAAGGAGGCACGTTGCATCCTTTGCAGAGACGTTCTTTCCAAAAAGGGATCTTAGGCATGTCCTGGAAAATCGAATTTCGTGATTATGACAAAAGGTATCTTGGGCATGTTTTGTCATGATCAGGAGAATATCGAGTCGGCCATGAAGCCTAGGCCAAGACAAAAGCAGAGCTGCGATTATCAGTACTCTGCAGATAATCCTTCACAGTAGTCCGATCGCCCAAAACGTTCAAGAGCAGCTTGCGAAGGACTCGAAAGCATACGATTTGGTGCTGAGCGCGCATCATCACGATAGAAGCTCTGCAGCGTGGTATCCTGACGAAGCTGGTACTGTCACCATCTGGGTTTGGAACAGTAATTTTGGAGCGGAAAACCGTGAAGCGGTTCTCAGGAACCAACTACTTTAGTATGCACCTGATTCCGAATGAACCGATCGCATCTTTGCAAGCAAGCTTAATCCGTGGGAAAATGCTGTCTCGAGAGCAGATGGTCATGTGGTCGTTGGAGGAGAATTAATTGCTAAAATAATTGAATGGTCCATGTCCCAACCTGAATCGCGTGAAAGACATGTCCTAGAAATGGCCGCGAGAAAAGCGCTTGCCCTGCCAAACAACGGAAATATACCGACTGTTCGCTATTTGGGCTACGAAGGACTTTACTGCAGGTGCCATTTGCATGGGAGTCCTTAATACGCAAGGTGCGCAATCGAACAGTATTGGAAGACTACTCACATATGGATCATCAATACATTCTACGTGAGATCCGTGATGCTGTCTGGCGACACACTTGGTCACGATCTTCTACAATTGGGTGAAGCACTGGAAGGAGGGTTATAGATAGATTCGTCGAGGTGTTCATGGCAGACTTGCTGCTAGCAGCTAGCAGCTCAATATGTGGTATACACAAGTATGAACATCAATACGACTTCCTGCAGCGGTTCAATGCCCTGTCGAAAACCCCAGCAAATATGGTAACTCCCAGTGTACTAGTGATCGATTGAAATCCCTGAAAAGCAAAAGGAGTGTCACAAGATTCAGTGTGAAACTCGACAGGCACGAAACAGTGACACCGCGATGCGGCATGCAAGGTACAAGCATATAATAGGTCGACCAGGAAATTCCAAACTGATTTACAACATCAAGGCTCCCTACTGGAAAGATCCAGTGGACAAGGCGAACAAAGATCCGTGCGGCCTTGGCTATAAACTAGTTATATGGAAGCTTGGTATATTGGATACATGAAGCGGAAAGGATGGAGGAGATAGTTCGTGTTGACGCTGTTCATGATGAAACTGAACCTCTTTTAACCCAGGTGGAATTGGAAGAGGCAGCTCAGGACTCAGGCCCAGATGCTATTCCAGATGAGGTATCGCAGCTCGTCTATCAACATTGTCCTGACTTGCTGCTCAATGTGAGCAAGGGGAAGGAAAATCCCGGATCTCCGTGTGTATATCGTCCGTTCAGCATGCTAGACACCGCTGGGATAGTGCTAGAGAAACTCATCAAGAGAAGACACAATGAAGCGATTCGCTCAACTGGGGGCCTGCCTTCTCAGCAGTACAGTCTTAGAGCAAGCCGCTGCATCGATGCGATTGGAGAGGTGGTGAGCGCGGTTCAAAAGGCAGAAACATATAACACCAAACGGCAGAACGTTCTTTTTGGTGACACTCGATGCCGCTAGATCGGTGGATATTCTGAGGACGTTGAGAATCTCTTTTTAAGCTCCGGAATACCACATTATCAATATCACGTAAAACCTTATGTGACTTCTGAGGAATTCCATAGTCTAAAGGTCTGAACCTATTTTACGGCACGATACAGGGCCAGCAAAATATGGAGGTTACATTGGGTGTTGCCCAGGGGTGCTGCATTGGTCCAGGCCCATCGAATGTGTCTTACGACGGACTATTGCGATTGTAGATGCCAAATGACCGGCTATGTGGATTATGTTGCGGCTCGAGGTGCTGGACGCACAACCTCACATCCTAACAAGCTCGCTCCAAATTTTTTTTAAACAATTTTTTTACATTTTTGTGTTCGAGTTGATAAGGACGATGAAGAATATCAAAGATACGAGTAGATCATACAATCTATTTAGACTGCCTGAAAAACTTTCTAGATATTCTAAGTCCTAGCGTCGGTACCTGCTAGCAGAATACATAAAATAGGTAGGTAGGTATGCTAATTTCATAATCATAATTGTCTAGGTATACCGATACGTTAAGTAAGGAACTGGATGACTGCCCCCAGGTTCTGTTTGGTGATGAAGAAAACTAAAGTGGTGCTCATGACAAAGAAGAGGATCTCTATTTAAGAATCGTCAATATTTGGTAATATCTCTATTTAAGAATCGTCAGTACGGTTAAATACATCGGGCTACTGATGGAAGATGGGTTTCTTTAAGCTAATCAGGGTCCTGGCTGAGAATTCTGCTTCAGCAGTAGTAGCAGCTCTGAGTCTACTTATCACCAATGTAGGGGACCCAATCAACCAAGGGGAGACCTCTAAATGCGTGCCATAGAGTCAATGCTACTAGACGGAGCGAAAATATGAGGCAACGCTCTCAGTAAGGGGGTGAACCAGAAGCGCCAGGCACGGGTGCAGAGAAAAGGAGCACTGATGATTGTATCATCATAACAGACAGGCTCTAATTCGGCAGTGAGAGCAATAGCAGGCGTGATACCTGTCGCCCTCAGTACTAGTTATCACCGCGCCATTCACCTGCATCGATACAAAGATTCGAGAGATGCAACTGTCAGTGAGAAATGACAGCGCTCCCTTAACGACTATCATGAGCCTTGGGCGAATTGCACGAAAAAAAGTTGGACTACGTGGCTGATTCCGGATCTGAGATCAAACCTCAATCCAGGGCATGACAAATCTGACTTCAACCTGTCCCAGCTTTTCAGAAGGCATTGGTGTTTCCAGTCTTACTTGCACAATTGAACCACCGACTGTATCTTTTGCGCAGAAACGGAAGACGACACTACATACACTATAAATTTTTTGCATGTGACAGGACCTGTATGAGCAAAAGAGGAAAGCACGTCTGTATTGTCTATTTTTATAAATTTAGGGTGTAAAGGATATGAATTGAGAATAATCATTTCTCATTTTGCACAACATTCTGAAATTTAGATTTGTATGTTTAAAATTGATCGCTGGGGAAGACCGAACGATAACAGTCGAAAATCGATTACGGAAAGATAAAATATTGAGAACGCAAAATTAAAAGGAAAATTTTTCTTTTTTTAGTCATGTTCATAAATTACTCTGCGTTATTCTATATTCTATCAGTTCCTCTAGTAAGTAACTGATAGAATATAAGCGAAGATAAAGGCTCAGAATTACCTAAACGAGTCAATACATTACTAAAAAAGATCATAAGAGCGAAAGCAATGTCTATCCTTCCTCAGACCATGGTCTTTGCTTTTTTACGAGGAAGATGATGGCGTATAAGTTATTGGTCTTGTGACTTAGGATCATCACTGGTTCCATCGGTACGGTTTCGCGGTGCCGTAGATTTTGTAGTCATTCTCAGGTTAGCGTTTTTCCGCGGTAAAGTGTTTTTTATTGATAACATAGTTTATTTTCGGATTACGCGACGGTTTGGGGTGACGTATCCGCGATAAAAATTTGTCTGGAATTGTGTTGAGAATTGAGGAATCGCAAAGTAAAGTAGAGTTCCACTGATTCCGGTGATGATGATGTCTCATTTCGGTGATTAAATCGAGCAAAAGACTGCTAATGGTCCTATCTACCCCCGCAAACTTCACGGAACAGAGTTAGTCTACCAGCAGCCACAAACTTAGTGGACTTTCGATTGACAGAAGGGTTGATCTTAAGGACACAGTTCGTTGCAACACTCCCTAAACTTCACGAGCTTGAGGTGGTGAGAGGCCGACTCATTCCATTGATTTCGTTTGACTCTCAAGTCCATTACACACTATCCATCAGAGTCCTACTAGTTGCTGAGTCGAAGTTAGCTCTCTACCCAAGGCTACTCCTTGGTATTTTATCTTGTTTACCACGCGTATTATGAAATTGTGTGGCGCTCAGTCGTGGCTGAAAGGATCTGTCAGAAAGGAGTCAGTTTTTCGAAGAAAATATTGTTCAGTGGTGAGGGATATTTTCAAATCAACTAGGAACCGAACTAGTAAACTTGCCTTATTTGGGTATCGGAATATCCTAGTGAGGCGCAACAAAAATGTAATACACTTTGAAAAAGTTATTGTATCGGATCGCTTGCCGTGTAAAGACATATTTTGGCATACAGATTTGTTTGGGCTCCAGCAAAATTGTGTTACTGTCAATGGTGTATTCCGTGCGGACATGATTCAGAGTTTGGACTTGACCATGGACCTTCCTTGTGGTTGATACACTGGAGATCTCCTTCTTTGTCGCTCGATCATCTATACAAAACGGTTTAGGTTGCTAGCGCTTCCGAACTCTGATAGACTGCAAAGGAGATGAAAAACTCTTTTTAGACTACAAAAAAGAGACATCCTTTTTTTCTGTATCTACACATTTCTTTCAAATCATTCAATAAACATTGAAATGTGATTTCTTGTGACGAATTCACTGATTCTTGGTTGAATAAAACACGTCCATATTCGCTAATTCCTCATGGCAAAATTACCTGATAAATAGTGAAGGCTATTCGAAATTCTGCTCCTTTCACGACACTCTTCCCATACTCCTAACTCAATTCAGGTTAGAGAATCTGGGTCAGAGTGCATGCGACTACTTCGCCAATTATCCACTCTGCCATTTAGTCATATAAAAACGTTCCCATTAGGTCAATATTTCCGCCCAGCCATTCGCTAATAATCTCCAAGTGCAATTGCAACGAACATTACCCAGTTAGAACGCGCTGACCCATCCAACTTGGCGCAGCACTTCCTTATATGGCTACTAATGTGGCACGACCTTAATTACAATTAATCGACGTGTGCTAATACCATCATCCCTTTAAAGGAAGAATTGCGATTGCGTCACACTCTCTGCAAGATATTGAACTAATCGTTACCATCAGCCAAGAGCCTGCTATTTAGTCCGTTAAATTGCAGCAAGATGCAAGATGCTGATGGTGAATGGATAAGATTGATTTGGTGCTAAGGACCAATGATGCGCTTGGCTGTAATGAAATGAAGGTTTCCGTGGATATTTTGCATTCTCGAGGTTGTATGGGATATGAAGATCTGTAAGAGCAAGTGGCCACAGCGTTGGAAAATCGTATTTTCTGTTGAAAACGTTCGAGGAAGGAGATGACTCCATCGACGGCTTCCAAGTCATATGCGTCATTGGGAAGTGAACGTGCGCTTTCGCGATCGATAAAGATGCAAATGGCTGAACAACCAATTTCAGTAATAAAAGCCCGTTTCGTGTCGTTTTTGTGAATGAATCGAGAGGAAGCGACTAATGAGTCGCAGAACATCAACAAATTGAGCAATCATGCCGCGACGCGGCGACGTAGGTGTTAAATTGAGGCTTCTCCTTTTGATTACGCAACAACAGCCCTATTAAGTTGCGGCAAGAGCGACCCAAACCTCAAGCCACCATAGACAGTCAATTAAGCTGTTGTTTACACGTTTCAACCAATCTTGGACGGATATTGGGGAGCTAGCCGGGCGACAACATCAGAAGACATCAAAATGGCATATGACTAAACACTCGGCATGCCCACGTTCTGTTATTTCAGGTAATTATAATTCCATGTATGCATTTCTTGTTCCATGGCGACACAACAACTGTTACTTTCCTTGACTAGCCTTTGCAGGCGAATGCTATTTGCTACCTACAAAACCCACAAATTCGTTGCATTAAGTGTCATCTAAATCTAATTTCCTCATCATCATTATCATCCGCGGTTGGTACCATTGCGCGACGACTTTGAATGAAATTCGCTAATTCCGCTTGCGACAAAATGGCGTCCAGCATAACAATCTGTTAGTCGTCACTTTCAAAATTGTTTTTCTGCAGTCAAGGTGTTGGCGCTTAATTTTCCTACGAATATGTTTTTTTTTTTCGACGGCGGATTATGAAATTATTGTGAGTTGTGTCCCAATTTGGAATAATAATGAAAATAATTTGACAATATTTGGCTATGAACAGAATGCGGTGAAGGAGAGCGTTCAATTTGAATTGCTTGGCGTTATTATGTTAGTTGATGATTTGTTTAATTATGTAGGAGTTCCATTTGAATGGCAATTGAATTTCCCAAGCCGAGCAAACGGTGTAGGTATTTGATAGCTATTACGGGCTGACGTGTACCAAATTATCCTTCGGACTTTTCTCGGCCATTTTTGGGAGATCATTTCAAGTCACATGACAGTGTCAAACGTTTGACAGACAGTTGCCTGATCGATTGACAAGACATAGTGAAGTTAGTCGGGAGCGACTTGGACCAGATTGCTTTCAGTCTCTGTTAACATGTCTGGCGTCGAATTTCTGAGACATTTTCTCGAGAAACATAATCGTGTGGGACTCGATTTCAGGATCAGCAACCAGCAAATATGAATAAAAATGATGAATTTATAACTGTAAACTGTTAGAGAACTCAAAAAAGTAACTGTAAATTATCTCATCAGCCCACCAAAATGCAACTAGAATAGACACAAAACGCCACTGGTAAGAACCGAATGAAACTCTCTGCTTAGTGATAAATACAGATTGGAATGACAGAATCAAGCCGAGCTTTTTGACCTACCTTGAACAATACAAGGGAAAGATAACTACTATGGAAAAAATCATTAGCGTAAACACATTATTGGTAATATTAACGGAGCAAAACCTTCTTCATTACGCCTCAAATGAATACCAATCTAATGGACGACACCTTCAAATCTTGCGTCGAGGAGGAAGAAGAAAGCTATTCAAGCGTTTCCGAGCCTGGACAACAAACACCTCTCTTGGCAGAGATATACTAAGATAACAGCACTGGAACACCTAGTGACTTCAAGGCTAGTGACCTCTTTTGTTCCTGTAATAGAACAGAATGGACCATCCTTAAACAATAGCACCCTACGCGCGAAGCTAAGGATCGTTATTGACATATGCTTCTTCGAATAGGGGACATAAATGTAATAATAATAACAGAAAGGATATTTGGTCCTTTCTGTGATTACTATTGGTAACATTGGCTATTATACGTCGGTCAAGGAGCGACGGACAAGACTTTTATTGACTTGAAAGCTACTAAATTAGCCGAAGAAATGATTGAGCATGTAATCCCTCATATAATCCACACATGATTCGATATGGAGTGCCAAGACGCACTCAATATAAAATAAAGGAAAAAAGGAAACACACAAAACGAAAATCAAGCTTATAGGTAGATCAATTTGACATTATCTTTCCGGAAGGCAAACTTAGAAGACATAAAAAAAATCACGACGAATAGGCATAAATTTCATGAACTTTAACACATGACGAGTCTTCAAAGTGGTACAAAGTTCACGGCAAACTCGACTTTTATTTTCGCGGATTTTAACACGGATGAATTCAAGGACCTGAAAAAACATCAAAGTGCGTGACTGGCCTTACTTTGGAAAGCTCTTCGTCCCCATGTATTTGTTTTTTTTTTTTTAGTTTTTTTTTCGGTAAATCATACATACTGCATCCCATTTCCGCAACAGATAGCATTTTGGAAACCATATTACCACGATTAAAAACGAGACTCCCGGTGTATTTGCATTTTAGTCTTCAAGCAAAGGTGGTAAAATAAACATGGAAGCTGATATATTGCATACTAAGCATCGTTTACTATACGAGTTTGATCTTGGACACGGCACAGCGGAGGCTTAAAGGATTACAGAACAGAACGAGCTTGTCAACAGTGATATCAGCGTTTTCGTAATGGAGAATTGTTAAACAGGCAGGTTGAACAATAAATAACAACAAAGATTGTTGAATAAATTGAGGATATATTTAAACACGTCTGAACAGTACGAAAACTGAATGCTAAGTGAGTGTGGTGAAAGTTTTATGGTGTGAGTTTTGTGTTAAAGGTTGTCATGACTGTGGTGTGCCTTAAGGGCCTGAATACATGAAAAATGTGAGTGTTTGGATGAGAATGAAAGTTAGGTTAGAGCGCGTACAATTTGAATTTAATTTTTTTTTACTTTGTTTAACAAGAATGACAGTTTGAAGAGCAGCCATGATGAGAATTCAGATCATGTCAGGTTTTTTTCGATCTGCAAACATAATTTCCCCGAACAACGAATGCCAAAAATGGACCTTATTCGGATGAAATCCTGGCTCGCTTTCTCAGAACAATTGCGTGTCCGATGCTCATTTTATTACAAAATGTCAGGTCTTATTTCCAGTGACAAGACTCTTTACAAAAGGATCTATTTCATGTATCCGAAGCAGCAACTCGCACGTTTGGAAGTGACTCTCAATGACTGTCAATATTTGTGGAACTCAAACTTCAAATCGATTCGCATATTCCATCTTGATTGAATGCTTTTTAAACGGTTTCTTGGAAATTTTATGGCATAGGCGTGGCTGTCGCGGATTTCTAGCACGCATAGCCGTAATAAGGACCGTATGCGTCGTTACTGGGCAGCCGCTACGGTCCTCGTCGTTCAACTTATAATTATAAGCTATAAATTTCTTCAAACAATTATCGCAGTCCTATAAAGTCGTAGTCGTACAAAATATCCGCAGGCAGTAGAGTCGTAATACAACTTCCGTAGACTATCCAAATCTTGTCTGTAGAGTCCTTTGCACGATCGTCTTTTTCAAGCAAATAAGCCTCGTCTACCGTGAATTCTTCTTTTGGCTCAACAGATTGAACTGTGCAGAGAAAATTTTAAAAGAGACTTTGTTGCCAACGAAACGTTCTTTTAAAGGGTTCTGGGACGACTGAGACCGATGTTATAACTGGTTAAGAGATATGTCTGCATATTTGTAGAACATCATCATAGAGTGGCACGGAAGAAACTTATAGGACATCCTATTACTTCCGCTTTTTTCGTCTCTCTCTAACTGAAGTCGCCCGAGAGTATGGGTACTGTATGTAGCTACGCTGTGTTACTGTTCTGAAACCTTTTGTTAGCAGCTGACAAGATCCTTAACACGTTCGAAAGGAGGATCCTATGAGGAATCATTGGAGCCCAACTAAAGTGGAACGGAAAACGCCCAACTATAATGGAAAATCGTTGTACGAATTAAAAAAAGACTTCAGAAACATCAGCGAACTGGTCACCTGCACCGCATGGACGACTCACGGATACTTGAAATGTTGTTGTACCGGATGACTGAAGGACGAACGCTTGTAGGCTTACTGTGAAAACGCTGGGCGCATTCATTCAAAAAAAGTGGTTCGGAAGAAATCGGGTCACACGATAATGAAATTGAGAATATTTAAGACGAGACATTGTGAATGAAAAGGATAAAGGGGGCCATCTAACTTTGATAACGACGTCGTTTGTGTCATAGGTACCATTTCGTTCAACTTTTCCTTTTCAACTTGATTTCGGATGCAAGGAAACCGCACTTATGAAAGCGACGGCAATGGCAGCGAATGGCCGAACACTAAGTTTCGTATCACGTTATACTGGGAAGTCCTTATCGCCTTTCAACTCTACACAATCTTTGGACGTTCTCTCCACACGTTGTTTGTCTTCATTATTAATTTGCTTTCCCGAGCATTAGCTGTTAGCAACCAGAACGAGGAAATCAGGAAATTTGGTTATGTTGCTCTTCTTTTGTGCTTGTAACTCAGGAGGTGGATGTAGGATTTTTCACGTACTTTGACCTCCAGTTTCCTATTCTTGTGATTATGCTGCATTTGATGTGCAGTGACACAGAACAACGCAAAACAGGATCAGAATTTTCCATTTGAAGAGTGTCGTGATCAAATGCTTAGTGTTCGCTTTCTCTTTTCATACGAGGAAAAACTTAGACTTATCGGGAAATGCGACCCACAAAAGTGTTATCTTGTTTGTCGCTACAAGGACTCAAGTATTGAAATTTCTAAGCAGTCGGAAGAGAATGAAGTTTGAAGGAACTCGCCTAGTTTATCGTCAAGTTTGTGTGATATTAAATGCTGACACATATTGAAGAGCAGGAAATTAAATAAAATACGACGCAACAGATCCTTTATTCCTCCACAACGAACAGAATATCTTGATGAGTGTTGAATGTTCCTTGTCACAATTTGCCAATACAATGAATGGATGCAGGAAACAAAATCGATCGAGGTAAGTTGCAAGTTCGCCTTGGAAGCTGGTCAGCATCTTGCACTCCTCCGCAATTGAATTGAGCGCAGTGGAAACTTTTCAATGGAAATTACCTTTTCGCGGATTTAATTGCTCGCGTAGTCGGTTCGCGGTTGAATGAAAATCGCGGTGCAGCTTTGAGCGGCATCTTGTTAGGGGGCCCACTACCATAGCTCGAGGAAAACCATTCATTCATTAATCGTGCGAAGGTCACGTCAGGCAAAGTGCACCTCAGGCTTTGAATTGTCGAGTGCCACATACGATACAGTTTCCACGTTTTCCCAGCTATCTTGGGCGGCGCAGGAGGCATATGTGGCGTTGTTTTGAATGGGACCTGTGCGAACGCGATTGCGATTACCAGAGCAGTTTGACCAAAAGCCCATGCTAATTGCTCTTTCATTTGTCGTCAGACATTATTTATAACATGCGCGTTCACCTGGGGGGAGTGCGAGGCTGCAACCTGACTCGAAGACATATGTCGCGGTCGGTGGAGCGCCATCGATAAAGGGAAACGCCGCGCCAGCGTGGGAGGTGCTGGCTCGCTGGAGCTTTCGAACGTTATGATGATGATTGCCTTTGCGCTGTGACGTGTCCATCTAATGGGCCCGTTTGTGCCCATTTCGGGCCGTGGCGGAGGCGATTAACACAGATGACCATTCCACCTAACTCGTTTCCATGTTCGAGCCTTTAATTTTTTCCGTGGCCATATTATTCGCCACTTGAAGGCATCGAGAGGAGTCACTGGTCGTAGGTGGCCGCTGGTCTTTTCAGCCTAGAAAGAAGCTGAAATGAATCTTTTACTTCTGACTTCTCCCTGTTGCTCGGCGCTGTCTTAGATGGTAACGACTGGGTGGACTCATTTCATTTGATCCATGCGTCCCGGCTCGGGGCGCAGGGAGCGAGGGTGGAGGGTGCTGCGGGAAAGCGTTTTAAGGGAATAACAAGCTCGACATATAACAAATAGACGGGAGATGTGGTTATGAAAGGTGATGTGTGGTGTGATTGCGAGATTTCCAAATTGGATGAATGATGCGCACTTAGCGTGGGCTTTTCACTGCCTCGGCGTTTCAGTATTCGCCAGAGTTTTAATAATGTTTGCATCCAAATTGGAGATCGAATTGAAAAATTTATGCCAACTTAGATCTCAACATGGCTGATACAAGAAAGCTTCCTACGCGGCCGAAAAACTGAACGCAATGAATTTTGCAATAACAAATAATGCGATAATGAGGCTATTAGTTAAACAATAAGTAAAACATTAAATGTAGGAGCTCGGTAACTTGTTCTGATTTTTTTGAAAACTGAAATAAATCTTGTGCTGCGATAGAGGTGCGGAAAAAAATTGACGCTTTTATTGGACGATAGCTCCGATTTTTCTTCATTTGACTTTGATATTTTATAATTTCAAGTGAAAGTTGTACCATTCGAAGAAATAATGGTCGTTTGCGTGGGAGTACGCTTTGCGGACTTGAGTTTGCTAGACATAAGAACAGGAGAATCAAATTTTTTAGAACTTCTACCACGCAATTTTTAAAAATGTAATCAAAGTTTCAATTAGCGATGATATTTTTTGTTTGCGATGTGAGGCTATTCACGACTTCAGGGTGTGTCTACCTACCCTACCCTTGACTATCAGGACTAAGCAAAACACTTTTCCTTTCGCACGGCAAACCGAGCCTGGAACTGTTAGGCTTCCTAAGTTTTGCCATAAGATTACAGAGATCTTCCTCTCAGCAGGGACGGGTAGAAAGAAGACGGATTTTTCACGGAAACTTCCCTTCCCTCTGCATTAACAAGCATTCGCTGATGATCTTCTGCACAGAAAGAACCAAAATATCCCTGTGCGACTGAATTAGAAATAATAATCCAAGAATAATAATAACACATATAAGAATACTGGCGATTGATTTATGTTATGAAGCAGCACAGAACCTACGCTCTGAAAACCGGGCTCCTAATGACACATATTTTGCGGAGTACCCCTCAAACGCCACCTCTATCGCCTAGAATTCACGTCGGAATTAGATTATCACATTATGAGACACATTTCCTACCATTGCTGCCGCCTGCGTGCTGGCTAGAGCGATCCCTTTTTCATCTAGAAAGAATGAAAGAATGAAGTATTTAGGAATAATGACGTCTCTTCCCAATCCGACGATAAACTATTCTAGGAGACGTCACGTCACGCCACGTCAACCACTCTTCCAGATGTGACCGGTGCCTGGCCAGCTCTTGCATATGGAAAAGGTATCGCAAGCACTTTCTGCGATAAGGCCAGTAGCTAGGAGACCGTGGGTATTCAATATTCAATCAAACTTGTCCGCACGGCAGTCACACTCTTCTCTTTCTTTCACACAAGTAGGTTCCCCGGCAAACTGCCTCGTCTCTGTTGCGGAACAAGAGTTGATCTGCTCTGGGGTCGAAATCACGTAAGACCTGGTAGACCCCCTACTGAGTTTGGCTTGACTTGACTTCACTGAGGTAGAGATTTATCTGTAGGACCAACATCATAACATAGTCTTGCCTTAATGCTTCCTAAAATATGAGATACTTTCTGGTCCCTACTGCTTGGACCACATTTTCAAGTTACGCCTCTTTGGAATAAAATAAGGTACAGCACGGTGTTTCTGCGCAATTTAACACTTTGGTTCTGGGTATCACCACACTTGAAGCACTCCTCATTTGAAGAACAGGCTGCATGGACATGTCCTTTTGCAGCTGGGAAAAAGGCGAACAGCAACAATTCAGGACTTAATAGAATGAATTCCGTCGATGACTTAGATGGGATGCAACAATTCAGAATTTTATAGATTAAATTCGATGAGCTTCATTTCCTCTTTGGCCAGAAGCTGTATAGCCTCTTTTTCTGAGAGATCCACCATTGCGACCGGCTATGTTTGGCGACGATTAACATCGATCTGTAGCTGTTGGATGAATGAAATTTTCCTATTCTACCTCTACTCTCCTATTCTACCCTTTCCTCTTCTTATTCTACCTCATTGGCTTCCGCATCGCACTATCCTTAAAAAAGGGGTTTATTTTATTCCTGTAGAGACTATTGACTGTTTGGTCACAATGAGAACAATTGTTTCTAGCAGATCCTTGATGCTACTTGTTCAAAAAAGACCATTGTTTTGTAGATTGTATCCTCGAATTTCAACGCGTAGATCTAACATTTTGGTCATACCATCTATGGGCTGGATCCTGTTTTTGTTGTTTTTTTGTCACATTTGTCATAATTCCTTTGATACCGTCGACATAAGTCCACTGGTCTTTCGGTTTGATGAGCAAGACATCACGGAGCAGCTTACGATCGGTCTTATTGGCTGATAGACTTGGTTACACCACTATGAGCTTTCCACGTGTGGGGTTGAGCCCTTTGCTTTAGCCCTTACACGGTAGGCTTTTGTTGCTTTTTCAGGGTTTTTTGTTGTTGTCAGTTTCAATACTTTTCTTTTGAGGGGCTGTTGACGCAAGTCGTTTTGCTCTTTCCGGAGTCTGACTGTAAGGGGCTATCACCTATCCCTTTACCTTTATGCTAGGCAATATCCCTTTGCCTTATGCTTTTTTACCATAATTGGAACTTTATACAGCACTTTGAACTCAATCTTCGTCTTCAATCATCACCAGAGTGTTGCTGAATTCAGTTCTCCGTGTCCTTCGACTTACTGATCCAACTCGAGTACGCTTGATGAGGAGTTTGTTTGTGTTGTTGGTATCAATCCTAGGATTTTTTAAGACCGCTTCTATGTCAGTCCAAATTCTCCAGTAACTCCTCTTAGTTTCTTTCCGGGAATTTACTCTCCGCCAGCTCGGTGTCCAATGAAACTGAGGACTCACGATCAGTGGACGGGTGTAGTAAAAATTGATCCTCATTATTCCCATTAACAGCTCAGCTCCATGCTAGGCTACTGACAGTCTCTAGCGCGTTAGGACTGACGTTAACCATTCTCGCGCTTCTCTGTGGCTTAATTTATCCTTGCGTAGGAGTAAATGGATGAGGAGGGTCTGATTTAAGTTACGGGCTTGTTTTAAACGCAAAATACTTGATAAAAACTTGGGCAGACACTGTCTTCACGCACATCCAACTCAAGTATGTGTCTTTGTGTCCTGTGTTCTTGTTTGATCATTTTGTTCTACAGATAACTATTCCTAATTCCCAAGAACTGAATACTAATAAATGTAAATTTTTCAGTGGTCCTCATCGAAAAAAGCTCTGGTGACTTTTATAGAGCCTAGTTACAGAACCCTTTACATGAGGACGCTGCATATTGATGTGTATGCCAATGACTTTTTTCTTCAAGATACAAAGTTGTCTCTCAGGCATGAGAATTAACTGGATCTTAATGCTTCTAGGTCAATTCTGCAAGTTAATCCAGGCTTGGTTCGCAGGTTGCCAAATAAAATATTTGGCGCGTAGTTCAGAAACCTGTGGGTACTGGATTTTCTACACTCTGAGCGCAAGGAGCCTTCATTTCTCGGTTCCCCCCCCCCCCCCCCCAAAAAAAATACAACTGAAATTATTTACACATAGTATGTGAAAAGGATATGTATATGTGACAACAGCTTAATTCCTAAAGCCCTTTGCTTTAGCCCTCACAAGGTAGGCTTTTGTCGCATTTTCAGGGTTTTTTGTTATTGTCAGTTTCAATACTTTTCTTTTGAGGGGCTGGTGACGCAAGTCGTTTTGATCTTTCCGGAGTCTGACTTCCGGCTTCACTCCTTAACCTTATGATGGAGCAAGTGTTCAGTGACTATTTGCGAGGGTTCAAGTTAGAGCAGTTATTGATACAAACAAACCAGAGCAGCTATTGATACTTTAAAATGGAAGAATTTTTGTTTGTTAGAATTTTGGAGGAAAAAGTGGAACTCCACAAGGGACCAAAAATGGTCCAGTCACGATTTCGAAGTGTTTAACATTTGAAGTTTTTAACATGAGCACGACAGTGACTTAATCCTGATTATCAGCAGGACTACGTTGAACAAATTGAAAGTAAGTTCTACAGAATGGCCAAGAAACAAATTGTCAAAGTGGCAGGAAATGTTGGACTGGAATAGGTTCAAGAGGAAGATATGTTAACAAAATTACAGATAACAGAAGAAAATAGAAAGAATACAAGATAATTGGGGGAACATATAGAGAAAATTCAGGATTTGAACCAAAGCAAAGATTTCAAAAATGAAGAAACAAACGATTGATAACAAAGCTTAGAAATGATGAAATAAGGCAGGTTTGATCTACGCTAGCTAAAAAGTACAGCCGCACCTGATATAGTTATTCGGTTGTTGTAGAAAAAACTGTCACATAATAGAGACTTGGTAAAATTGTAGAACCTCTTTGAGAAGCATATGAAGTATATAAGGGTGAAGAAGGCATTTTCTAACAAAGCACCTCTACCCGATCCCCAAAAAAATTCACAATCTTTTAGTGACCCAGTCAGACCAATCCCTTTTGACAAGTCGCTCCGTCAGGCCTCTCGCAACTCATTCATTTTGACACGTGATTTCTATCATCTGCAGTAAGATTGAAATGATTCTGTTTTAATTTTTAATTCGAAAAAGTTTATAATGTGACCATGGCATGGTAGAAGACTTCCAAAAGAACTCTAATAATCCTTTTAATTTTAAAAATTATGTCTGTTTTTTTTTTGGTCTCAAAAGAGTTAGGACAAGGCCCGAATAGAGCCATAAGAGAGATAATTTCGTGTACAACTAGTGGAAGACGCTATGATCATTCGTGACCAAATATGTTGTCCTTGCATCACTGTCCTGTCCTGTCCTTGCAAACGTTGTCTCTAAATTTCTGCGTACTTGATTCTGTCAAAGTCGTGGCATCATTTTGGCTGAGCAGATGTTTGTCTGCAAGTTGGTATTCTATTTTCCGCTTACCCGACGGTTTTCAGTTACTGTCATACTACCTATCCCCTGTCAAAACAATTCATTAGAGAACAGGATTCGTTTAGTAAGCAACTTTTTAACACATTGAAGGTTCCTCTTTGATTTTGAGGAAACATTGAATGTATCAAACAATATATTAGAATAAAGGTGACGTGGGGATTCCAGATGACAGCTGAATTATATGCGTGCCTAATGAAAACTTTGGGATATTAGAGCGGACTTTAAACATTTTCGCGACAGGACTGCGTTCCTCGATAGTGCTTTTAATCACTTCGCGTTGGAGTAGATGGAGTAAGAGGATTTTATTGGATCGTGGACTCGTTTTCAAGATGAAACATTCAATAGAAGCCCCCTAGTATACATTCAATAGGACTCCTGGATTGGATACAGAGATGCAGTTTCATGGATGAGGAGTTTTTAAGTCTTTCCAGATTTCCTATCAAAATCATCCCAATCAATGTGAAGTGTGCTAAGTATCTTTCTGGCTGAGATCTATGCCATAATTGTAAGCGTGCAGAACAGAATAGACAGAGGATACAAAGGTTTTAGTAGTGCTATCCTATCTGATAACAAAGAAGCTTTAAGGGCACTAGAATCATCGGGGATGAGTTGAAAAAAGTTGAGTGCGGCCAATAGAGTTTTCCGACATAGGGTGTCAGGGCACGTAGGTATCAAGAATAACGAGCAGGCGGGTTAACTAGCGGAGAAAAGAGCTTTGACATCATTCATCAACCCTGAATTCTTTCCTTAAAGGGAAATGAGAACAGATATTTAAATGGGCTTTGGTGTAGGCTTCCAGGGCTTCAAATGTTGAAGTTTTTCTTCGACGTGTATGGCGAAAAGACGTTACGAGTGTGTTTTGTAATGGACAAGATGAATGCAAGGAAGGAACTTGCTGGTACCCTCACGGGGTATTGATTACTCAGATAACTCAAAAAAATGGGCTTCAAAGGAAATGGGTACGTGCAGACGCTGGGGTTTCGTGAACAAACAATCGCATCTTTGGACCACATTCCCGCAGGATATGGAATAATCTAGGAAGCTACTTGCTGAAGTTGAAGCTGCATATCAACTTTTTTCGAAGAGCAATCTGCTGGCGATGCTCTAGGTGCACCTATGCATAGTATAGTGCACTTGAAGTAAATCTCAGCGGATTCAAGGCTGAAAAATATTTCATTCACTTGAATGTATTCTGCAAATAGCATGCAAATTACCATTTTCCCACACACCTGTGCTACATATGTTAGAAAGCTTAAGACAATTCATTGAATCAATCAATCGCGTCGACCTTAAACTATTCCATCGCCCATTTATTTCAGATAATTTCATATACAAATCCGCTCCTGAAAGATCTCCACTGCCGATAGCTGGCCCCGATCAAACAAATCAAAGGAAGCGTCATTAAATCCATCATTTGCATCAAACAAACACCCGACAAAAGTTCCAAACAATTGCAGATAGTCACTATTCATTTTGGTACAGTGGAATCTAATCCTAGCAACCACATGTGGATGCTGATCCCATTGAAAGATGTTATCTGGGAAATGCTTGAATGGCAATCCGGTGGCTGCGGCCAACATTTATGGGCATTACAAAGAAATCTGATTGTTTCGAAGGAGTTCAACAAAAGAAACGCCACAACGACAAATTAAGTTATATGCAAGTGTAAATGTTAAATCGTTGAAATTGCGTCTAATACCGCGCGAGCTTTATGATCCGATTGTGATTAGCGAGAAGGAGAGGGCGGCCGGGGGAGGGAAAGTGTTGTTGCAGGGATTTTGCATTAATGAATGTGTCGTGCGGCAAATGAATGAATGAACCATACGCAAATAAGATACGGATTAGCATAAGACTTTGGTAAGATTACAGGAAACAATTCATTATGCCGTGCCATTCGACCCACTCGTCGTTTTAGCTACTTTTGCTAAATAGGATTACGATGGAAAAAAGCATTATTAATATATGCATATATGCCTGATTATTATTATTATTATTTAATTATTTGCGTACATGCAAGCTATCATTTTTCCTATTTGCTTTCTATTTTTCATTTTTATCGCAATAAACAGCGCTCGATTTGTACCAAAAGGCGCCATACAACCGAAACTTTTGATCTAGAACCTATTTTGTATCCTTTTTGCAGAAAATAAATATAGCCCCCAAAGTAGGCGACGCTATCGTTTACGTTTATGAAGAAATTCAAATCAAATCAACGCTTGGGCGACTTTAAATTCTCAACTCAGGACACCAGGGATAAATTTCCCTAATTCCCAAAAAAAAAAAAAATTAAAGGATCACGGAAGAAGTTATTCCACATTGTATATAATGTGTAATAATACACATTATACAATTATATACATACAATGTGGAATATAACACATCGTTCAACAAGTCCCGAGACTAACAACGAAAACAACATTTTTATTTAAAAAATCATTTTTATTCATCAATATAATCTCCTTTTAGAGTGATACAATCTTTCCAACGCCTTTCCAACATTTCTATACCATGTTTATAGAAGGATTTATCCTTTGCTTCAAAATAGGCTTCAGTTTCGGCAATGACCTCCTCATTCGAGCCAATTTTATTTCCCTGGAGCATTTTTTTGAGATCAGCAAAGAGCCAGTAGTGGCGGGGGCTAAATCTGGCAAATACGGGGGGTGGGGAAGTAAATCAAAGCCTTATTCGTTCCATTTTGCCATTGTTTTCATGGACTTGTGGCATGGTGCATTGTCTTGGTGAAGAAGGATTTTTTTCTTCTTCATGTGCGGTCGTTTTGCTGCGATCTCCTCCTTCAAACGTATCAACCAGTCAATATAATAATCACTGTTGATCGGTTTACCTTTTTACAGGTAGTCAATGAAAATCACGCCATGTGTATCCCAAAAAACAGACGCCTTGACTTTGCCAGCAGACTGCTGCGTTTTTGGACGCTTTGGGCGGCTTTCGCCAGCCATACGACACTCAGATGATTGCCAATTCGACTCCGGAGTGAAATGATGTATCCATGGTTCATCCATGGTCACGTATTGATGCAGGAAGTCCTTTTTATTGCGAGTAAATAGCGATAAACAGCTCTCTGAATCGTCGACTCGTTGCTGTTTTTGTTTCACTGAAAGCAATCGCCACACCCACTTGGAAAAAAAACTTTTTCATGCTCAATTTTTCATGAAGGATTGTAAATACGCTTCCAAATGATATCTGTGTCATTTCTGCAATCTCACGGACCTTCACTTTGCGACTTTTCATTACAAGTTTTAACACTTCACTCACATTTTCCTGTGTAACGGCTTCCAATGGCCTACCCGAACGTTCCGCATCGTTTGTGTCCGTACGACCACGTTTAAACTCAGCATACCAACGACAAATCGTTGGTGTGGATGGAGAGGAGTCCGGGTAATGTTTTCCAAGCCATTGCTGGGCTTCTACGGTATTTTTACCCATTAAAAAACTATGTTTTATCAACACCCGAAACTCGCTTTTTTCCATTTTTCAAACAAATTACAAAGTGACTTTACTCTAACCTCGATAACTCTGCTGTCTGTCATCCGATCGACATGAAATTCTTACACGTTTCATGTAAAGGTTCGCACTCTATGGAAACGTGGCCAGTTTTTAGGGATTCACTCAACCTAAGTCCAAATAAAAACACGTTGGATACAATGTAATAAAATATATTTATTATCTAGGAAAAATCACGTCTATAAAATATGGCGGTTCACTTGCGAGAGAGTGATTACAGGAACCTGTCAAAAAATTAATATCCTGCCGATCCTTATTTCGTTGCATATTCGATGGTTTGAGTGACAGTGTCGCCACAAGTTTGGTACTACTAGTACCATCTCTGGGTTAGTCTCGGGACTTATTGAACTATGTGTTATATAATATTATATATATTCCACATATCAATTTGTTAATTGCATTTTAATTGCGAAGCCAATCTTTTGCTGGAGTAATTCATGGAGTTGATTCCTCTTCACCTTTATCCCAGTCCTCGTTCAGCCACTACAGCCTAATTCGGCCAAGGATCTACAAATGCAAAAAAGTTCTTGCATCCAGTTACCCTGCCTGTCATCCACGATTCCCAATCAAATTGAGGTCTGAGCAGCGATAGCCACCTGCGGTTTTCAAATTGGATCAATGCCGCCTTGGCTTTTCAACTGGGCATCGTACCTGACTTTTACGAACGCGAAGCTAGGCTTTAAGGTATCAAAACATCATTCTAGGGTTGCAAAGGCCGGGCCTATTGCAACTTTTAGGTAGAGATATCATTGAATCTTCTGCGAACCCAGTTGAATAGCAAGTGTATGTCCTAGTTGTTCTTTCACTAGCTTCCCTGTCACTAGTTCACTGTTATTCGCTGGTTCCTGAATTTAACAAGCTCCTATGAGCTTGAAAGGATTTGATTGTCAACTTCAAAACACACTGGAGTGAGACCATATGCAGAGCCGGCAGCGTTTCTCCCGGAAATAAATTTATATTTCAAAAGATTTTATTAGACTGTGAACTGTCACAACGTTGAACCTTTAGCTTTTCTCGTAATTAAAAAATTTCGAAAAATTCGTCCAAACGACACTGATCCAACGACTGTAGGACGATGCAAAAGAACACGACAAGGATAACCACGTGTCGCCAAATCAAAAATGGGACTTCTAGAAGGAAATTACGAAGCAAGAATGTTAAGATGTCCTTCTTTCGAACGGAATGTTACCTCCAGAGTTACTACGAACTTGGTTTTGATGAAAAGACCTATGCTATGCTTTTGGTGGGAAACATACATCAGCACATACCAAATGCCAGGAGCTCTGTGAAGTATCTGTTGGACCTTACGACCCAATGGTTATAAGAGTGCTGAAGCTAAAGCTCTGTCAACCCTTAGAAGAACCCTTCGAACCAACCTGTAGAAGAAAGTGGAAATTGAACACTCACTCAATATTTTGTTTGAGTATCCTGAAGATAGTGAAACTTATACCTTGTTGCGGTAGTAATGGAAGACGTTTGTTGACGGGTTTCAACCGAGTCTTAAAGATCGTCTGGTTGGACCACATATTAGGCATTGTAGGTTTTACTCACGTAAAACACTTCGATTTCACGGCCCTGTCAATCGTATGAAGCCATAACCACCTTAAAAGGTATTTGTACGAAGAACCGAAGATTGGAGACCAGTACCGAAGCCCAGAAAATGTTGAACCCATTCGGTAGTCGAAGAGAGGTTTGTCACTGTTTAGATTTCGAAACTAAAGGACGAGTTCAATGTGCCGAGACAGTTGGAGGGACGGTTTGTGGAAAGCGATGGACCGAAAGGAGCTGTTGCGATGGGAAGCGATGGACCGGAAGGAACTGTACTTCGAAGTAGTCATCTTAACTATAAATTGGATGGGGAGCGGCCTCATGTTGCTACCAAGAACTAAAATTTCATGTTCTTTTGCGGACGTGAAATCACGTAACATCTTGATCAAAATCGACTTGTAATAGTCTGTCGTAACCATACGGCTTTGAGAAATAACTTGTTGATCCAAACAACCCTTGAACTCAAAGAAGAATATCATTATAACCGCACCGTATCTGCAAAAGTTTTTTTCTAGAGACGGTGAGTACCTCTTTTTTTGATTGGAAACTTTATTATTTTATACTTCGAATTAGAGTGATACATTCAACATACGTCTACGGTTGTCATTGATTGATTCAATTCTTTGCTTGCTTCCTCACTAAACAGGAATAACCTGCCGCAGTACATGGAATCACGATATTACCTTTACTATAAGTGGAGTAGCCGCGGCACTCAGCTAGATACGCATCGAGTTCTTCAAAACTCATCGTGAAAAATCACAATTGTCCATTAAAATGTCTAAAGAAGCGATTGAAATAGACAAGTTTCAAATTGACATATGTCGTCTTCATGAATAACAAGCTGTATTCTGTAGAACCTCAATGACAGACGCTGAAGATCACTAACATCCTCAAATGCTTTATATCACTGTAGAAAATGACCTGGTTTATAAAAGTTCACCTTAGTTAATAATTCATATGCATCTTTTCAGTTCTTCGTGAATTAGATTAAACATTTAGCGTTACATCTTTGCTCAAACTTTAGATCGATGTCAGATAGATAGCAGACAAATATTTAACACACGTCACATGAAGCTCAAAATACATCTACTCACAAAACCAATCAACTTGACACTAACGGAATTGTTGGCTAAGCAAATTGATTACATGCTGTTATTCAGTGCTGCCACCGTTGGATAAATATTTGCCGTCAGGTTCTCTGTTATCATTTCTTTTCTAGTAGCCTTTGTAGACAAATTGCATGTGTTTAGAGTTTTATTTTTGAATTCTTTACATGTAGGTTTTGAAATGATGTACAAACCTGAGACAATGTATTTGTTTGTCTAATTTTAACACCATACAAAACCATGTTTTTGCAAACGACTTATAGAAAATGAGTAAATATTTATTGTCCTCGAGTCCTTATTGAACAAGGAATCATAAAATGAGCTATATCGCATGTTTGTTATTACAACGTATGTTCGAAATCGGTCGTACGTGTTTATTTTTGAGATATATTTTACAATATGTCATATTTTAACCAATTAAACCTACAGGACACGGTAACTTATTGAAAATAAATCTTAGCAGAGATGAAGTAAATGGAGAATGAGTGAGGAATTTCGAACAGGCAAATTCTGTGGAAAATAAAAACAAATTTTTTGCATTTTCTGGGTGGTCTATTCATCTGATCTGAAAACATCAACTGAGCTCTAACTACTGGTGTGAAAGGACCTTTCCATATCCTATAAAAACTTTTCTTTGATTTGCTCATCGTTAGTTTCATGAAATTATAAAGAATAATTTATTATTTGATTTGTAAGAGATTCCCATCATCCGGCAACTGGAAATCTCGGATTACAACGCTCGTTTCATGATCATGAATAAGACGGCTGAAATGTTAGACAGTGGTGCACTTCCACTCGATTTGATGATAACCCACGAAAAACACTTCCTCCATTGTCATAATGGAAGCAAGCAAAATTATCGTCTCTATAATGGGTCAGGGTTAATGTCAGGTACGCAGCTGATATTAGACTGATGTTAGACAGGAGCCTTCTTGTTTAACGCTGTGTGGAACACAGTTTTTACGTTTTTATACCGGAATCAAAACGCAGATATCGTCTCAGTCATTACTTGTGAAAGCAAGGTGAAGCCACATGTCGTATGGGCCCTAGAAACTTAGCTTAGATGCAAGAAACTACTACATAGCATGACTAGTAGTCAGTGCTAATGCTTCGAACCATTTTCTAATCCAACAGAGTTAGACGGGAATAGCGAAGACATAGGACATAAAGACGGATTTGCGGCTAGATTCACATTAACATTCCGTTAAAATCTGTATCCACTCCCAAAAGCTTGCACAAATAATCAGGCCGGAACGTTTTCAGATACATTTAAGCTCTGAAACCTGGGCTAGGCGATCTCACTACTCATCTACGTTGTTTAATTTTAAAGCTCTCTATCTAGCAAAGCTCACTCTATTCGCTACGCGAAGTATTCGTAACTATTCCATGCCCCTTTGGAGTGTGAATAATTTGAGTAGTTACGCTATAACTTGTGCTAACTATAAGTGTTTAAATCAACTCCGGAAAAGTGGGTTTGACTTATCCGCAAGGATCACCAGATTTAGCCAGCTGCCTCAAATTTTTGACTTTGCGGCTGCACTCATAAGTTTATGCAAAAGTAAATTTCTTGGACTTTGGACGAATTGTATGATATTATTCGTCGTAAAATTGCCGAAATTCTCAGTGAAATTTCGCAAGAAGTGTCAAAGAATTTTATACAGGGACTCAAAATTTCTGTTACCAGTGATAGGAATCATTTATCAATTGATGTTAAGAGCTTACAAATGAATGTTGTAACCTTCACTCTTCAAACTTTCGTTGCTATTGAAATGTTTTGATTTGTGTTTAGAAATTTTGTTCGATTTCAATGGTAAATTTGTCAGGTTCCTTTACGCAATCCTTTACAAAAGAACAGAAGGGATCGAGGGAACAGAATTGACCGATTAAAATCTAAACCGAGTTGATACTTTTATTTCCAAATTATTTAGAACAAACAATTTAATCAATATGAATTGATCAAAAAGGACAAAAGGTGCGAGTTCCAATAAAAATTTTACCTCCCGCATTTATTCCCTTCATGCCTGAGTATTAGTGTATAACACTTGGAGATTTGTTTTCGATACGTGAAGGATAAAATGTACAATAAAGCGTCTGGACACGTTATAAACGAAATGAAAACATTATTTGCGCTATTCATTGCATTCGTCTGAGTAAATAGAAATAAATATAGAAATGCTATACACAATTTTCACGTCCGCAACGCTGTTTTATTTAAACATTTAAACGTACTGAAGTACACGGATATAGCTTAAGGAATTCGAAATATTCTCAATGCAGGAAGATTTTCCGTTTTCTACATAAACAACACGGAGCCTATGTATGTTAAGTAGGTTATAGCGCCAGCAAATCAGCCAAGCAACAACAACAATCTACAAATGGATGATGTTTATCAGCATCACCATCATCAACATCGTTTTCTTTTGATTTCCTTTCCCACTAAAACACACACACAATCTCAAATCGACTGAGTGTGAGACAGTGGTGCATAGTATTGCAATATTAAAAGTAAAATTATTTCAGTTTTTTAATATTTTAACATTATTAAAAATTAATAATGTAAATTTATTAAAAAATAGGAAAGGTTTCTTTTATCTTGTATGGTGGAATCCGTCCGTCCGTCGGAAATTGATTTAGATTTGGTGTAGGCACAAAACAGCGAGAAAACTCCCGACAAACTCCCGATCCAACCGGATCCAACATGGTGAAATGTTTAGTATGACCCTCTCAAAGCTTTTGAGTAAAAATGAAATTCAAATATAAACGTATTTTTGATTTTCCTCCTTTTTTTACCAAACGTCACCAGGGAATGGTGACAATGAATTTGTTGTTTACGTTATATTTTGTATTTTGCCAGATTCGTGCTCATTCATTTCCTTTCTGTCATCTGTCAATTTATTTGTCACTTTTTCCTTCATAAAACTCATCCTAAATATTCTACTGCAATATTCAGTATACAATTCAATATATTTGAATTTCGTATAGTTCAAATGTATTTAATTATACCAACAGCGGTCCCTTAAAACCCATGAAATGTTTTCCACAGACGTTCGTGTGCATGTCCAATTTGCGACGCCGGAGATGCTTCTATGCTTGTATAGGACGCATCACATCAAGTAGCTTCATAGGGTAGTGCCTCTGGGGTTCATCCTCTTCAGGGTGATAAACATCATATATAATCCGTTCTGAAGGGATTAGTTTTGACCGCGGGGTGAAAGGTTAACATTCATAAGCAGGAGAGGACTGTGGTATGCAGTGGGATGTGTGCACAGCGGTGTTGCCATGAATGTGTTTGAAAAGGAACTCGAAGTTTTGTGTTGGCTGTGAACATACGAAAAATCGTGATTTAAAAGAAAAATTTAAGATTGGAAAGATAAACTGAAACACCAATTATTGGAAAATGTTGCCCAGTCGATTGAAGAAATTTATCGTAACAAAAAAAAAAAAAACAAAACAATTAAAGAACACTGAAAAAAATGCTGTAAATCAGACAACTGAAATATCCTAACTGCACGAATTTCGTGCTGTACCGAATGTCCTGCTATCAGTACAAAGTTTAACATTTGGAAAATAACAGCATCTCCCTTATGAACCAAAAAAGAACGAGAAACTTGAATTTTGAATTGCCGTATTTATTCAATTGGTAAATTTTCTCAACTTTGGCAACACTTTTATTGGTGTTCTGTCAAATGTTGACGCATATCGTACGATTAGTGTTCAATTGGTGTCGAAAAACGATCGAAAAATTCTTGTGTGGTGATTTTTATAACGGATTAAAAATTAGAACAACGCACGTGTCTAAAATTTTGTGCTGAAAATAAAATTTCGTGTGTCTATTTGTTGAAAATGTTACAAAAGGCATATTGTGAAGCGTGTCTGTCGAAAACACAAGCATACGAATGGTATATAAGGTTCAAAGGTGGCTGAGAGAGCCATAGAGCACGATGAGATCTCTGGACAGCCATCAACATCAGTTACTGACGAAAAAATCGAATCAGCGAAGCAAATTATGATAGAAAATCGTTGTGAATTAATTCGAGGATTGCTGTGTTGTTTGGCATCTCATATAGATCATCCGAACACATTTTAACTGATATTTTAGGCATAAAACGCGTCGCTACTCGGCTGGTGCTAAAAAAAGCTGGATTTCATGCAAAACCAGGGTCGTGTTGATGTGGCCATAAAGATGATTTCCAACAGTCCAAAATCAAAGTTTTACTGACAGTTTTCTTCAATATTAGTGGTGTGGTGCATTACGAATTCCTTCCGGCGTGCCAAACAGTCCATAAAGAATTCTAGTCAGGCGTTACGCATGAAGCCATTCGCAAAAAAGGCCCGATTTGTGGAAGAACAATTCATGGATTTTAAACCACGATAATGCGCCATTTCTTACGGCCTTGATTATATCGGAATTTTTGGCCAAAAAATTGACTAATATCATAAGCCAACCATACCATACAGTCCAGACATGGTCCCGTGTTACTTTTTTCTATTTCACAAACTCAAAACGCCATTGCGCGGAACGCTTTTTGAGACCATAGGGGCCATAAAAGAAAATTCTATGCGGTCGCTGTAGGCCATACCTTTGGCGGCCTATAAAAAATGTATGGGAAATTGGATCAAACGTTGGCATACATGTTTTGCCGCAGGAGGAGAGTATTTGGAAGGGGATGATTAAGAAATATATTAAAAATTGAAATTTTGAGTTGTTATTTCTTGGAAATTACCGTACTTTTCTGATCATAGGGTATAACACCATTTTTTTGGTTGCTTTTTTTCCATCTCCCTATTCCTAGCATTTCAAATGAGTGTTTCCAATACAGGCAAGTTCTTCCTCTCAATAGCCCGGTTAGAACCCTGACAGACTGATCGCAGTCGCCTCCAGCAAGCAACCAATGGGGACCTAATGATCACTGCGAAATGGATATTTGCGACCGTGGTAGACTATGGCTACCTTGTTACTTCGCTATGCTCTCGCCATTTATCAAACGATCATTTATCAATCACTTTAGTTTTTTTTCAGGATAGAGTGATCAAAAATATCTCCATAACACGAAGAAACAAGGATCCAAACCAAGGGACTATTGTGAAACACATGCGAGTCAGAGCATAGAAACTATTTGACACAATTAACAACCGAATTTTACCTTCGAATATTTTCGCGTTCCCCGGATGCAGTATTCTGTCAGAAAATCCTTTTTTGAGCTTCCTTTCAAACTTTCGTCGTCAGTAGGATCAACGTTTACCAAACACCAAATAACAAAAACGAATGCCTGATTTGGCGGCAGCTTTGTTTTATAATAATGACTTTCAGTTCGACTTTCAGTCAGTCAATTTTAGTTTGACCAAGTCCAGTGACCAAGTCACTTTCGATACCTTTAGATTTTAAAGGAACTACTCTGCAAAATGCAGAAGTTGCAATTACAAACATTCGTTTGGAAGTGCGTTACATAGGCGGAGTATGCTCAATCCTGGTCGGAGGTTTTTCGTATGTGTCATGTGCGCGGACCGGACCACTTTCACTTATTATATTTACATTAATTTTAAAGGTAATGAGTTGAAACTTAGACACCTTTTAGCTCAAGAAATGTAGTGAACTATTGCGTCACAACCAACGATCTTACAAGGATAAAGAAAGAAAACGAGAGAGCTTTTACACAGAAGAATAGAAACGAGTAAGAAATTTATTGTTAAAAAGTGTAAGATTAAGAAATAATCAACATCCTTTTCTGAATTTATCTGTTATTTGCATTATTTCACCAGAAATAACACATTTAATTTGCATTTACTTGTGATTTTCAATTATTTTGATTAAAAAAAAACCTAATCTAATCTCTAATTCACAGTACTATGTTGACGTTTGAACTAATCGAACCTATGACAAACCTCAAGCCTAATTATAACCAGCGCTAACACTCTTGGGCGACTTCTTTCAGACAGAGATAGAAAAAGCACAACAGTAGATTTATATTTGTATTGCAAAAGCTTTGAAAGAAATTATCTTGTTTTACGCAAAAATAGGAGAAAATTAGCCAATCAAATTGACTTTGAGTTTGTTACTTACTTTGTTATTGTCATTTTGGTAGTATTAGTATCACCTCAGACGGAATATAGTCCACCAGTGTTAAATCGAAATTTCCGACAAGTTGACAGATTGAAGGCCGAAATACAATACAGCGAGACGACGATACGATACGTGACGAGATTTTCGCTCGTTGTCACGCAACGTATTCAATTTACAATGCACGCGATGCGAGGAACAATAATGTTCATATGACAAATGTCAAATAGGTGACGTTTAAATTGAAATTGTTTTTGATTTGTTAAAAGTTTTGAATTTGGATTTTTCCTTCGTCTAGCAAATAATATCCCCTACAAGGATTCACGAAATTTTCATTGAAAATTCTTTCAGAATAGCCCTAGTACATAAAAATTAATTAACGCGTTTGAATTTCAAATTTTATTCAAACGCCATATTGCATCTGACAAACGTCACGCACCTCGTTGCGAGGAATTTTCGTTTTTCCGAATATTTCCCGCCTCGCATCGACGTATCGCAATCATTGTACGATGTCGCATACAAATGCATGTTACGAAAACTGCTTGACATTTGCTGCGAAACTCTCGTCGCGCTCACGTATTGTCGTCTCGCGGTATTGTATTTCGGCCTTAAGTTAAACGTATTGCGCGTTATTTGACATGTTTCTCAGTTAAATATTACTCATTTTAACCACAAAACATTTTCAATGATGTCTTTATGCTGGTGATTTGCAATTAAAGCAATTCAACATTATTTTGGGTTTCTCCAGGTACTTAGAGAAAAAACTCTCGATATAACAGCATTCAACCAAAATGAGTGGAATTTGATTGGGATTGGTGAATTTTCTGTCATTCTTGCGTAAAACTAAATACATTTCTCAAAACTTTTGCGTAAGAACGCAATGAATATACTTAACTTGATGTAGTTTTTCTATCTCTGTCTGATGGTCGCGACACGAGAGTGTTAGCGCTATACCTGCAGGTACTTACGCTGAGCTATTACTGATCGTTGATACAATTCTTCCTTTTAGATATTGCGGCATTTGCTTAATTTTTGTATGAGGTTTAGAATATACTTAGCTCGTTTTTCCGTCACAGGCTTTTTCATACTAGAATCAATTATTGTCGTCAGGGAAAACCAAGGAAAATATTTCTGTTTTCACGGAGCTTGGTCTTGATAAATTTCAAAAATAATTGGAGAAATTCACTAATCAAGCTTTACCCGACCGCGAATGCAAGTTTAACAAACTCTCCATTTCCCTGTCGCTGATTGTTCTTATTTTGATTTTGATTCAACTGAAATCGCGATGCATCAGTTCCAGAAACTCAAAATAAATCCACGAACTATAAAGATGGATCTCCTCTTGCTTTTCTGTTCACATACAATCTGATGCCGATGCGGATGAGATTTCTTATTTTGAAACGTATATCTACGTAGTCTACCACATCGTGGCCAGTGAATTATCAGAAGCTACAACATCATTCGATATTTAAAGGAAATTATAAAAATAGAATCCTCCACTTATGTACGATTTTCTTGATTCAATCTGGCAAGTTTTTTTTTTTTGTTTTTTTGTAAAGAAACGACGAAGCATAAAATGAAGATTCGTTTGTCTTTGAATGCATTTTGTTTCGCTTTTATTTTTAATATGTTCCTATTTTTTCTTGATTCATGTTTTCAAGTAGGATATTCATAATCCGTGATGGTGGTAAAATGATATGGCATGCTTATCTTTTTGTTGAACATCGAACGTGCTTAGTATTTACGAAACAGGGTGACACTTTCGAACCCTGTGCGATCTGTTTGTTAGCTTAGGCTCCAAAGGACAATTAAATCAAATTGGAAAATTTATTTTTCAACCTCCGTAAATATCCCTTCAACTTTGCTCCCGGAACCAATTAGATACAATGTCCCAATCAAATGGTTGCTAGGAATTAATGGTCACCCTGTCGGTAGCGTGGAAATATTACTGTTAAAGTACTTAGAGGCAAAGAAAAGTTATCACGTGCTGAATGGTATACATTTCCGCAAATGACGACAGAGAAAATGGTAGTATGTATCTTTAGTTTTTCATCTGTTAAGGTGACATTGAACATTGATCTACACTTGACCGTTGGTTGCATCTATTGTTCTGAGAAAAGTATCTTCAGTAATTGTTATACAATGCACAATAGGTGAAAATCAGCTCACGAGGTTAGCGTGACGAATGCATGCACTGTAGCATTGCGAGTACGACAAGAACATGTTGCTGGACTGTTTTGGTTAATTCCCACAATATTCACGGGAATAGTGAATATTGAAGTCAAACCTTTTTCACTATCCCTTAACGACATCCAAATATGCAATTATGCCGAATTGCGAAGTACTTCTCATATATAAATAAACACAGTTGGTCTTTCGAGCATAGTCCTTGCAAGTTGGCAGGATTTGATCCACATACAAGCAGTGCCCTTTCAAGTTGGTTGGCCTTTAAACATTGGAACCAGAATGAAACGAAGCCTTTAATCGACGTCCTTTTTTGACAAAGAATGAAGCGCAAGCCGAGAGACTCCCTCGGTTAGCTTAGCTTGGGAGTCCTAATTGTTTGACAAAGAAGCTTCCTTTGAACGTTTTGGTTGGAGACACATCCACTCTATAGATCACTATCTAACACAATCACTATTGACAATATCTGACAATCACTACTAAGCTGAAAATATCAATTGATGCGTCCTGGCTCCTTAGCCAGGACGCATCTCCAGACGCATCTCGTCAGGTGCTGACTCCTTAGTCAGCACCTGACGAGAATCGATCGGAACGCATTTTGGAAATTGGTGAAAAAGGTCGGCATGAAATATTTCCTCTCTTTTCGGAGGTGGATTTGTTTTTTTTTTTTTCTCTTTAAAATGAATAAAACTTAATAAATTTGCTGTATTTGTTTATTTACAGCAAACTCCATATTGATATTATTTCCATATTTCATGGAAATAATATAAGACAAGTGTACTCCACTAGCCACGACAAACATATCGGTCTTTTTTTCTGCATTTTCCATCACTTTTTGGAGCGTTTCGGGTGTAATAAGTACAAGTCTTTGCTGGTTTTGGTTATAAAATTTACGAGAGTAACAACAAGATAAAAGAAGAAAAAAGAAAATCTGAGAATCTTTCGACAGGACAAGTCTAGTGCAGTCGAATCTGGTGATCGATATAGTCAATCATATTCAGTACCTTTTATAATCAATCTTCCAGGGGATCATTCATTTCAATAAATTTACTATTTTTCCATCAGTTTAACATGTAGAACCATCTTGTTGGAACCAAAAGTCATTCATACCATCCTCAGTCAGTTGATTTGCCGAAGCAATCATTGCCCGGTATTCTACTTCATTCATCAACATTTTCGCAACATATTGATGTTAAAAAAAGGATAGCCTTATGACTCATTCTGAGTATCGCGACGCATCATACAGTGACTTTTGGTGAATCGAAAGGCATCTCAACCAACATTTGTGCATTTGAAGGGCTCCAATAACGAACATTCCCCGTTTTGACACTCCCAGTTGGCGTAAAATATGCTAAGTCAGTCGTAATCAAACAGCTCCAGAAATCAGGATCAATATCGTTCAAGTTTCGTAGCATGTTTTTGCCGTACTGTAGTGTCGCGACTTATCTTCTGGCTCCAAGTTTTGTACCAGTTGCATTTTATGTAGAAAAGTATGCAAATCAATCATTAAAATTTTCCAAAAAAATGGCTAAAGATACACCAAACTGTTGAGCGCGTCAACGATTTGGTATGCTTAGTTTGTGGTCATCAACGTCTATAAAGACTTTACTAACATCTCCACCGCGACGTGGCCCGACTTTCAACGTTGAATTTTATGTTAAGAACCATTTTCATTGAAGTCGGCCACTAGATGTCGAGTTTACTTCAGTTCTGGCACATTTCTATGCTCAATATGTCGAATTGACTTTAGTTTTGACACGTTCAGTTGAATACATACGTTTTATGAGAGTAACTGATGAATTAATTCACAATTTCAGCACGATCTATCGGTGTTTAGTTTTCCAGGGCAAAAATTGTACTGTAAACTGACGTTTCCACCGCGTGTTGCCACATATCGATCTGACAACTGTCTGTCAAGGTATATGTATTAGTTACCAAGAAAGAAAACCATCCTGCAATATATTCGCCAAAATTTAATCAAAACTTTCACACCTTTGTTTTGTATTCGTTAAGTTATTATTGGAAATAATATTAGAAAATTTAATAGTTAGAAAAGATAATACGATCTATCAAAACTGCTTCTAAAGAGCGTAGATTCTGTTGAATGACAGAACTTCTTTCCACGCATTTAACCACGTGCCTACTTGTCAGCAAGTAGAAGCTTGCTCCTCAGTCGCCATCTGCATACAACCCGATACGCATGATAGTTGCAGCTTGGAGAGTGCCCGACGAACTAATGAGAGAATGAATCTCCAATGTTAATTATACCGTTGGAAACCTTTATTAACAGAAGCACAATTTCACAGCAGGGCGAGTTATTATCGATGCGGCAACGAAGATGGTTAAATTCAGTTCTTCCGGTGGAGATGGACGTCAGTGTGTATATTGACTCGTCTTCCTGATGACGCGAGATATCAGGAACAGACGCAAATCGGTTAGAAAGAGGAATATTCTCGAGAAACGGGAGACTTAAAAGTACCAGAATATCAGACGCGGTTACATTAGATTTACAAGAACGATCGAAGTCCAATCTAAATCACGAGTCCAAGTTAGGTGTGACGTCACACTCTATCCTTGGTCCAAATCTGTTGAATGTCCGTTTCATTGGGTTTCAAAGGCTCAAACTGGCGAAGGAGTTGCGCTATGGATATGAAACTCGGGCCACAGTCACAGGGTGTGCAGCCAGCTGACCAATGAATTCAACCGTGAAATCGAAGAAAACTGAAATGGTCAGGGGATCTCCAGAGTAAGAACAATCAGCGTCAGGATTATATAAATGTTGCTGTTCCTTCAGATGTCATCAAATCATCCGTCGACCACCTTCCCAGGACGCCAAAGGGATGACAGCTGCAGAGCTTGTGGCAAAAAAAGAGAAAGACCAGAAAGTACATGTCAGTCTAAATACGCCCAAATCATCGATATTAACCCTGCCGCCCATCAGTATTCAGAAACAGTTTATCTCATTTTTGAACCCAATCGCTGCTCTATTCAAATAAATGGTGCGAAGCCGGTCCGTATTTTATCTCCTTTCTGGTATAGATCCACACTGTATACCGATCAAATCATTTTAAAATTTTCATAACCCTTCAAAATTCTCGTGAACACGCACCGGGACCTTCTATTTCGTATCCAAACAGACAGAACATTTGATAAATTTTAATCACAGAATCATTACTGGTGGCAAATACTCAGAAACATACTCATGACAGACCCACATTTACAAATATTACATCTTAAATCTGTCGTTAAATCTAAAATAAAGTTTTAATTTGGCAATTAATTTTGTCACGTTCATGTAAATTTCCTTCGTACGCATCATTTTAGTTGGACGTTGTTGGGTTGGTTCTTGCATGCTATTAATTTTTCATCATATCAATCAAAACAAAATTTATGTGCTAAAATGTCTCATTTCGTATATATTCAAACTCATGTGCATGCATCTTCATGGAATTAATTTCAGTAGAAATTATTACCCGCTCACACGTGTGTAAATTTGATTTTTAATGTATAATTTTTTAATGTTAAAATGAATGAGATAAATTTCATAGATGAATTTACATTTTTGTGTTGAATTTCCTCAGCGTAAATTGCATGTATCCGTTCTGCAACCACAGCCAGCTCGTCGAAAAAGATTTTTAAGTAAATATTTGTTACAATTTTTATAATAAATTTTCATTGTGCGTATTTACTAAAGGATACATCTCGTTTACTAGATTGATATTTTGATAATATCTAACAGACAGTAGTTTTGAGGCCGAAATGGTCACTTTTCTACTGTGTTGTAAGCTGATATAAGATGTCACAATGAAACTTCGTTCGTACTTAAATCACTAAACGGTTAATGGTTACCAACAGTATGTACAGGCCTGCAAGCGGCTTTAGGTATTTGCAAAAAAAAAACAATGCAGTAATGCTTAACCATATTAACGAAGTGATTAGATGATGGATTCATTTCTTAGTATTCTATTATCAAACACGTTTTCTTATCAAAAAATGCTTTCAAAAAGTTAATTTTGTTCTAAAACCTTAGTCTGAGTATGAATTTTGGCTTTTGTGCATGGATTCATGCCAAAATAAGTTTTCAAAGTATTCAGTTTAGTTTTCAAATTTAAAATTAGACTGAGACAGGTCCATTCATTTATAAATGACAAACTTATTTAAACGAGCCCAATTAGATCTAACTTAGATTCATCTAAAAACGTAATCGTGCAGTTGTCAAAGCGGCTGTCTCTGAAAAAATGTGATGTCATCCTAGAGCTTCATACTCAAAAATTAAACAGGCTTAGTTTCCTCAGGTTGCTTAACAACGAACTCTAATAAGACTTGTAGTTATTGACTAGATTGAAAGGACCTGGATGCCACAATCTGTTCAAAAAAAAAATGTCTCTCAAGGATAAAAGCTTCTGATTTTCTTCAATTAAAGATCAGTAGAAATAAATCCTTTCAAAAGAGTAAAAAAATGTTAGAATGTAACGGAATTTTGGGGAAATTGGAATTTAGCTTAAAATTTATTTCCTATATCAAAGAAAAGAAAGTCGGAGGCATCCAACTGAAATCGTATCAACTGGAAAACAATGTCAATTTATGCATATTAAATATTTCAACCGATAAATTAATTAAAACATGACAAAAGAAATCGCATTTCATTTCCAAAAATCAACAAAAAAATTTATTTCTAAAGTTAGCAAAACAATCAGCTCCTTTTCGTATTCAAACTGGAATTACCTATCATTGTATTTGATCTCAACACCATAAAATCACAAAATTTTCAAATCCAAATACGTTGTGAAATCTGAAAATCGCCCACCTGGTTTGCATGTTTCTGCTTTTAGAAGCTTACGTAGACCTCATTTTCCATATGTACCTCGAATAATCAAAGACATTTTGTATATTTGCACAACATCATAATAAAATTTAATTGGAATTTTCTGTAAAAATATTTAAATTGAATAATACTTGAAACTTTGCGTAGTCAATGATGTTGGACTAGATTTTGCATTTGTGTACGTGCTTGCATATTTTCAAATTTCAAATGTTGGAACGAGCTCATGCATAATGTAACGGTAGCTATTTTAGGATGAAAATTACATATGGAGTGATTTGAAAAACGACTTTTCATTTCATGTGAAATTTAATGGTTAAGTGCTATTAGATGAATGTTAACTACATTTGGAGGCGTTTCATTGTCGAAAATCTCTTAGTGCAGTGCGTTGATGGAAATTTATAAGGAGGGATAAGGATTACTTTGCAAAAATATTTTCTCACACCATTCGGAAGGCTTATTAGGGTTATTTATTCTTACAGGTACAAATGCCTTTGTATGATGTCTAATGGTTTTATCAGTAGTTATACGACTTAGCTATTTGATCAAACTTCAGCAGGATCAGCCTCGCAAAAACGTCTTTGACATTAGATTGTTTGATTTAAGGCTTTAGGCAGCCTAAACCTGACCCTCAAGTAGATTTCCCTAGATCGTTACCATCTCAGAGCCCCAGAGAAAAACTTCCCATGTTTGTTGAACATTTTTGTGTCTCTTCATTAGATCAAATAACCTTTAAGCCAGTTCTCCTAGTCCTCAAAGGCTTAGAAACTTCCTTTAAGGTTAGAAAAACCATCGAAGCATTAGTCACAGTTAAGTCAAAGAAACATCATTCGACATGCAGATTCGCAGGGAGAGGGTGCAAATGACAACTCTATCAAAATCTTTGTTGGGTTTCTACGTCACCAAAATAACGCCTGATTAGCAAATTGTCAATCATGGGAACAGCCAAATGTCACACGGCCTACTTCGGGAGTCTCTGGTAGACAACAAAGCTCTGAAATTAACTCTATTTTTCATGGCTATGATGTTCTGATGAAGCCTTTCCCGTTTGCATCGCTCACCACACCAAAATTTTGTAGGGAAAAGTCCCGATGGGAATGCAGCAAATGAAGGCTTTATTACCCTGAAACCATCTCGTCACAGTTCCCATATTTACTACTTTCAAAAAAAAAATATCTCAGTGGACTTAAGGCTTCTAAGGAGTTTTCAGGATAATTTCAGGAATGAAATTAGTCCTCATTTGCCAATTCTTTTTTAAACAGTGTGAACTTCTAACTCTAGTTCTTAAGTTGCAAAAAAATCATCAGTAATTTGAGTGACAATTGTACTCGATCTTCCCGAGTAGATTTTATATATTTTCGTATGTTTCTATAATGCCGACGCCAGAGCCTAAAGGTACAGATGAAAGATCACTGCTATTATGCAGTATCACTGCCTTCAAACTTAATTTTAAAGAGTCAATGAATAGCCTCCATTTACCTGGTGAATAGTCATAGCCTGATTAATTTATAATCCCCTCACATCATTGCAATATGTAAGACGGCTCGATGGAGAAGCCTACAAATTTAGCATTACGTTGGCAATCAACAGAAATTTGTACTGGAGTGAAGTAAATTCCAATGTCAAGTTTTTAACCTAAAACTTCAGCTTGAGCTTTAGATCTCTGTCTAAATCATTTAGTTCACCTTGACGTTTTAAATGTGATTCGTTTAAAGTAGGATCTAGTTCTGTTTTTATATTGGTTGGGCTGAGGACTTTCAAATAAACGTATTGTAATCACATAATGATGACCAGTTTGCTCCATATTCACAAACTCACTAAAAACGTTCACTATTGATGGCTGCCAAACAAATACTAAGCCACATGGCGTCTTCAAACTTCAAAAAAAAAGGCTTCATAGATGGTTTTCGTTCTAGTACAATGATAATTTTCCGACGTTTAACGTCAGCACGGGTACTCACGTTGCGTTCGCTTCGTCTTAGGTAAAAGTGCAGTTTTAATTGAAACTAAAATTTAATTATTAAAAAAGGGCGATTGTGCTAATGACCTCGTACCACACTCATTCCTAGAATATTTTATCGAATAAGATATTTTTCAACGTACTTACGAATTTTTTTCTCAAATTAAAATTTAAAAAATATTTTCAGTATATTTCGTCTTCATAAAATGCTTTTCCTTAAAAAGGAACAAGAGTTTCTTTTTAATTTTGTATTGTTAAAAAATAAATTATGTATCGTTGATGAAGATCGATAAACCTCTGTATTTCATTCCTGTGAAGGCCGGACGGATGTCAAAGCTTTTGAGCAAGATCTGCCAAGTGTGATAAATAAATACATAAATAATAATAAAGGATCGTTGAACTTCAAAAGTCGGTTTTTATCCCTTTGATTTGTATTCAAAAAGTGTGAATGTGATTGGGGAATGATACTAGAACGTTAGTATCGGAGGATTTCAAGTACTGACATAGTTTGAAAATCTAAAAATTAGAGATTTAAGTTTGTTTAAATGATTTAAGATCTATCAATGAAAGGACAGTAGTACCAGGAGGAAATATACGAGAAAAGTTTGAGGGATCAACGAAAAGTACTTGAGAATGGAACATACTCGATAGCATCAGATTCTGAATCAAACAACGCGTTGTGTTCTTTGCAAAAGAAATTTGCACACTTCCGGTCCACTGAAACATCTCATGATTGAACGTCGTAATGCCTCGACCACATTAAGTTATATATTTAATTAGCGAAGTAGAACAGCATAGAACAAGTACGTTGTGGTCATTTCAGCATGGAAGTTGCTTAAAATCGAGATGACGACAAAGAGGCGTTCAAACTTATGTTTGCATCACTGTACCAAGTGGCAATGTTGGAAGCCCCATTTGATCCGCGCCCGACAATTTCCACTAGCGTTCTGTTTAATTTGCAATCGATCATTCGCACATGGAAATTCGGATCGTTCCAGTTTATTTTCAATTGCCAGCGCCTCGCATGTCATTCAGGACAGCGCCAAATCAGATCCTGGCGTCGCAGACCTCACGCCTAAGCAACACATGGCCATAACGCACACGAAAACTATTGCGCCCCGGCGAAAAGCGCATGCTGCCGCCTATGCCCCCGCGGTCCAAGAATTTGAACTGTTGCAGAAATCAAGCCAACGTGAGTCGACGGGCCCTTCGCTCCCTTGGGCGAGATCCGATATGCGCTGTCGCCGTGCAACAATAGCAACAAGTCAAGTCAATCGCGCTCTTCCCGCTCCCGCTCAGCGCGCTCCCTCGCTCATCTATCGTTGACTAACCCACAGTTGACTCAGCCGTGCTTCATTCGACGTTCGCTGAAACGAGACACCTTCCCTCAAAACACCCACACACGTCGAATTTATTTATAGACGAGAGAAGGAAAATCGTGCATGCACACCACCAACAACATCGCAACCAACACTCTCGCGCGGCCCGAATGAACCAAATGGGAGGTGGGAGAACTGAAAAGAAACAGAGGCTCAACGGTGGAGACCACATGACCGACACGATCGCTGCTTGCCCCACTTGCGCTCGCTCGCTTGACGTTTTCCACTGGCGGCGTTCCGGCGACGACGATCCATGCACCACTAGCAGACACGCACACCAGCACACGCTTCGTGTTCTGACAAGGAGACGAGCATTGCTCCGAGGAAGATCGAGCGAGCAAACATTCGGCAGCCATCTTGGTGGTGACTTTGTTTTGGACTCGAGTGCGCAAGAGACGACCGGCGGTCGGCAAAGTGGTGTGCGCATGCAACAGATGGCTGATACGCGGCTAAAAATAGCTGCCGTCTCGCACTGGGCGCCGAGCTGCGTGCGCGGAAGCGAGAACAAGCATGCGACAGTGGTGTTGGGTTGATTTCAGTCGTGTGGATATTTTCCTTTTTCATGGATCTGCGGAAATTTTTTAGTTGAATTCTAGCAAGCAATCGGTTTGAGTGGTACGTGCGGAGATTGTGTGAAGTTGTCGTCGTTACCTCGTTGAAAGATCGATTGAATTCTATTCTAGCCCTGCAAGCTTGAACAGTGAAAGAGAATTTCCTCCAAACACTACGCAGTTGTTCCTTGTCCAAAGTTGATCCGCTTTCCGTGAAACGTCAATTTCGCCCGGCGCCCAACTCGTGTGCATTCGAAACTTTGCCCAGTGCGTGCCAAGGGCCTGCTGCCAGTGAAAAACAGTTAAAACTTGAGAGATCGCAAGTGCAAGATCGCCAGAACCCGGTTTTGCGTTACTCGAGCTCGAGGCTGTCCGTATTTCGGCCAGATCCGTCCCAGCTCGTCCGCCCGAATTTCCCTAGCACGGAAAACGTGAAAATTCGTCGCTGGGCCACCCCACGACTTGTGTTGTTTTGTGATTGCGTTACTTTCGCTGCCCGAGTTGATCGTCCGCTCGGAATTTCGCAAGTCCACGGCAAACCCGTGTCCCGTGCACTCGCCCAATCGGGAAATCGACGCAGGATCAAGGTGTGAAAGCCGCGCACGACTTCGTGGTCGCCCTAGAGCCCAATCAAGTCGAGTTGGAGCGAATCGCAACCCAGCAGAAGTCAACACGAAAATCAAGTTCCGCCGTCAGTCCGTGCCGAGATCGAGTCTCTGAGGAGGCTTTTGTTGTTTTCTTTGCACCGCGCGAGATCTCCAGACCAAGACACATTTCTTCGACCGCTCGTCATCGCCGCCGTCGCAATTTGTGTGGAATTTCTTGGGCTCGGTGAAAAGCCACAGCATTGCGAGCGATCTCGCCCGTGGAGTTTGAAGTTGTCGCGACTTGCAGAATTTTTCCGCGGCCGTGCTCGTCCTGCGCCGCATCCCAGTGACTCCGCGAAGTGACCTTCGGCGCTTCTCGTCAGCCAGAGTTCCCACTGGTCCGCGCTTTCCGCGTTTGTTTAGAGAACCAGCAAAAACCATACATCGTCAAAATGAGTGCGTGTGAAAATAATAACGCTCAGCAGCAGAACACACAAAGCATCGCCGACTACCTGGCGCAGCTACTTAAGGATAGGAAACAGCTTGCCGCCTTCCCCAACGTCTTCAATCACGTGGAACGGCTCTTGGAAGAAGGTGAGTTGCGATCACGTCTAACTAATCGGGTCCTGACCCGCAGTCGCCGTCCTCCTCGGCCGCAATTGCAGCTCGAGCTCCCGTTCCTATCCCATAAATTACCCGAAACGCCCGCCAGGTCATTCAACCCGCAGCAGCGCTCCAAAACACTTGTGCGGGATATGCAACCCGAAATTGAATTGATCTTTTGGAGGAAAATGGTGGCGTTCCGCTTTTCCGACCCACCGCCCAGCCGCCCGTTCGCAGAGCATCCATTTTCCATCGGAATCCACCGCCGCGTCGCACTTCGCCTCGGCGTCGGCCTTCCCCGCGACGCAACTTCTCGATTTCACTTGCCAAATGGGCGCATGCCCCATTCAATTGGCCTCGCGGCCGCCAGCCAGCCATGCCGCCCATGTCGTCATTGTCGCTATTGTGGCCAACTCAAAAGTCGCCTCTTGTCCCGCGTCGCTCCTCGCAGCCCGAGGAGCCGACGCCGAAGGAAAGCACACGGAATCCTCTTCAGATTTCCCTCGATGTCTTCTCACGTTATCATTGCGATCGAATCATCGTCAGACACCCCCAAACGAGCGGAATCGAGTACTGCACGGTGCATGCTCGCGAGAGGGTTCACAAAGTCATGCGTGCCTCATGTGTTTGGGTAGCCGCGCCCCTGAATGGGTGCATGTCGGAATCACGGAAGTGACAAGTCGCTACCGAGGGTGCATTGCAAGTCCTCTAACGATCCCGGCCCGAAAATAACTTTAAACCCGCATTAGCCAGATTTATTTTCGTCATGACTCGCTGGGGGAACTAATTAAAAGGATCGCAAGCACGCCCGTTCGACCCTTTACATGTTGACATCGAACCGGGGTTGATTAGCACTCAGCCTTGCCACTCCTTCGTGCCGCTTCCAAACCTTGTGTTTACCTCAGGACTTTGCCTAATGCGAACAAACAACTTCTTTCACGAGTGTGTCGACAGGGGAGCCTCCTGCTGCGCTCACTCATATCATTCCTATCTGGTCGTTATTGTTTCCAGATCTCTTACTTAGACACCGATGTCGTGTGATTGTCGCTACGTCGTCCAGCCACCGCCGAGCAAAAGAAGTTGCAACAAGAAGCCACGGAAGGCAGCCAACAGAATTTAGGCAATGGTTTTTGTTGTTGCTAGAACGCTGCGGTCCGCACGTTTAATTTGATTTTGAAAAAGATTAGTCGTCAAAATCTGGTTTTTGGAGCCTCGGTCGTTAAGATAAATCCTCTGGAGCTAATTGTTTTGAATTTCAAATTCATGTTTCGGGACTAAAACGAAAAACAAAGTTCAGAGTTAGATCATGTTCAGATTTGGGGAAGTTGCACTAGATGGGAACTGTTTAGGCAGCAAATCTAGTCCCCTTAAAAATTCGAAATTAAATAAAATTCAACGCAACTTTGAACACGATGAACTTAAGCTCAGCAATGTTTTGATGATATCTTTTGCAACCATTCAACAGAAAAAGGACGAACACGTTCAGCGAAGCATATTTTGCATTCCGCCTTCAGGTTGAACTTCAATGAGAATTAATTGCAAAACTCGAAGGACTTATTGGCCACGACTTCTGAATGATTTTATCCACGCAAATAGAGGTGTCCTCTATTTGCCTGTCCTGTGTCCATCCTAGCAAACGCAATGCCATCAATTTTTTTCTATGTTTGCCTTTAGTAGATGATAATACTCAAATGAAACCGTAGTACAATGGAATAAATTCAAATATTTGACTAAAATTCATCAAAACTTGCAGCCGAATCTAAAGAAAAAACATTCAAAATTTGCGACCGCTGCAGTTGCATCAATACAAACTTCAAATCATCTGCAAACAGTCGATTTTTGTGTGAAATTTCATGCAGCACCGCGGAACATATGGTCCTAGGAGATGACCCAATTGAGGACCTCAACTCATATCCTGTCTTTTAATCTAGGCTGGACGTTGTTTGTTGAGTAAATGTTGGCTTTGAGAAGAGTTGGGCATGCTTGTGGAAATTTAAGGATAAAATTTTCAGTTGCGATTGCAACGATGCAAACTTCATCACCGTCAATTCCGCGTAAGCGGATGAAAAGCAGGAACACGTAAAAAGTGTCTTACGTTTGCAAGTGTCTGAATACTTGCAAACGCAACGCTATCAAATGGTTTCACCATATATTTTGAGTAGATGGTCAAACTGAAATGGAAACCGATAGGAGTGCAAAATATCCACATATGCAAATAAAATTGACCAAAATTTTACGTCAAATTATCCAGAAAACAGTCAAAAAGGGAAAAACTTGCAGACCGTTGCATTGACAATGATGCAACCTTCAGACACCTAATGTTTGCAACGTTTTAAAAGAAATACTGTCAATTTTTTCACTAAATCTTTTGAGCAAAGCAATAAACTGAAATCAAATTCTTAGAGAATGCAAAAAAAAAATCATAAATGCTCATCAAATTTACCAAAATTGAAGCCCCCAATTTTTCAAAAAGTGAAAAAAAACTGCAGTCTGGAAGTGCAAATTTCAGACACGTCAAAAAAGGTAGGAAACTAAGGTGCCTGAAGTTCGCATCTTTGCTAACGCAACAGTCTAACATGGCCACTTTTTGAATGTTTTTTGAAGAATTTGACATAAAATTTTGATAAATTTTATTCGCATATTTAATATGGAAGCGCTCTACTAGGTGTTCATTTCATTTTAATCATCTACTAAAAAGAAATAGTTAGCAAGAAAAATTTGACAGCGTGTCGTTCGCAACGATGCTAACCTCCAATAACTGGAAATCGCCGCTGTCAGTTCAAAATCTTGTTGAATATTCACTGCAAAGAATTAAGTGTGTTGCGCCAGATAAAACAACAATGGAAGCAATGTTACGAAAATTTAGCGAAAAATTCCCAGAGCTCTAAGAAATTCAAAAAAATCGTAAATTCAGATACGATACAAGAACGTCAAATTCTTTTCAAAGTCGATAACAATTCCAGAGTGTTCATTCGTAGCTCACTTTCTTGTCGAAACTTAAATTAAACAATCGCAACTCGTTGATAAATTTTGGACAAATATCGTCCAAATCGTTGGAGAAGCAGCAACGCAACATTCGACGCATTCCCTCGGCATTTGAGTTCTCTCTAAAGGGAGCAGAAGCTTTACAAAAGGAAAAAGAACATTCATAACTGCTTAGGGAAGACTTAAGTATTCCTTCCCAAAACTTCGCCATGAGAGATCTAATCATGTATGGAAAGTTTCGACTTAAGACATTCGGTCATACGTCCCAAGGAAATTAACCAACAGATGACTAATCTTTGTTAGTACACTGTTCAGCTCATCTCATTGGAACTTCCCTTCGATGGACTTATTAACACAAATTTGGCCGTAAAGCATATTAAAAAACATTCCTGAATGCGTTCGGACATGTCTCCATATGGTCTCGATTTACTTTAGTTTCTGACTCCTGTTGAGGATCAGACTGCAATAAAAAATTAGTAGAGTGCCAAGAAATCAAAGTAGTAAATATAATTTATAAATATTTCACTCAAATTAGCCGAAAAAATTCATACTCGTTGAGATGTCGTTCCAGAGGTGTCTGAAGTTTGCTTCGTTGCAAACACAATGGTAGAGTGCGAAAATAAGTCAAAACTGGGGGAAACAAAATTTCACTCTTATTATCAGAAAACCATATAAACATTCGATGTAAACGTCAGATTCAAGCGAGACCCTCTGCCTACGAGTCAGAGGCCTGCCAAAGTATTTTCAAATGATTGACATTTGCACAAAACTGTTTCGCTGCCTTTTCGCGTTTGTTTTTGAATCTTTTCAATCTTTTTTTGTCTTGCTATGTCTTCAGATTTATTCAGAGGGGAAAAGTTATAGCGCCGTCAGCAACAGTCCTCGAAAATCGAATGTCAAATATGCATCCTAAATGCTCTGCTGGTCGTTTCCACGTGACTCGCTTGTTGATCGCAGTCAATGATTTCATTGTTTGTTATCATCATTTTTTTATCGAAATTATTCGACTCTCGTCCTAACAACAGAAGATTTTTGTTCCTTTCTTAATGCAACAAAGTTTGTCATCTACATTTTTCACCACATCCAATACGTTGGTAAGAGGTGGTTTGTAGGCGATATTTCCACTTAAGACTCATTGAATTCAAGGTGTCTGAAGTTTGCATCGTTGCAAACGCAACGGTCTCCAATTTTTTCAGTTTTTGAATGTTTTTTGGATAAATTAACTTGAAATTCTAGAAAGTTTCATTTGCCTTTGTTACTTATTTGCTTTCTACTAGGTTTTCATCACAGTTCAATCATCTACCAACAAAAAATTTTGACAGCGTTGCGTTTTAACTGATCCAAACTTCAGACACATTAAATTCAACACGATATAAGCTGACAGTGACAGCAGGACGAACATTACAATCAAAATCATACAAGATCCTTTCATGCTGATCGGTACCATAGTTCCAGAGCAAATTTGTCAGGTCAAAGGATAAACCTACGATGTCTAAAGTTTGCATCGTTTCAAACAAAAGGGTCTGCATTATTTTCACTTTTTGAATTTTTTTGGGGACAATTTGACTAAAATTCTTACAGATTACATTTGCTTCTTTGAATTCTTTGCCCTCGACTGGATTTTTATTGCAGTCAAATCAGCGACAAAAGTCAAGAAGTGAAATCAAGACAATGTTCCGTTTGCAACAATGCAAACTTCAGACCCCACTTTTGAACCTGTTATGAAATAGAAATGTCTGAATTTTGCAGTTGTCTGAAGTTTGTATAGTTTCGAGCGTATCAGTCTCGATACTTTCCGAATTATTTGAATTATATGTTTGAAATTTCCTTTTGTAATTTTGACTCTACTAACGACGTAATTAGTTGTAATAACGAGTAGAGTCGTTTTCCACTTCTGTCAAAACGTTGGCAAACATACAAAAGTGAAAAAAATCTAAGCAAACTTCAGAAAACTAAAATACAACAGTGTAGAATTCTTCACTTTTTGACTTTTTTTCGATATTTGGACAGCAATAAAACATCAGTAGGGTGAAAATAATATGAAATAACAAAAATAATATCCAAAAAAATTTCGACCAAAGTATTCAAAACAAATTAACATAGTAGAAAAATTCCATATCTTGCGTATATATTGAAACAGACTTCAGATATTTAAAAATAGATAGGAATCGGCATAGTCCAGAGTTAGCTTTTCATTTGCGGGCAGTCGAGAACTACATACAATGAATAAGAACATAAACTTAGGGAAATGTGCAATCCTTGAGGAAATCCTGCTTCAATCCTGGTTATAGTTTTGTGAAATTATTGCCGAAGTTGGCACAGAAAACTTCCTTCGACAAAAGATCCAATTATAAGAGACAGCTACAGCATGTTGCTACATGCTACCGCATGTTAGCACATGCTTTTAAAATATTAGTCCTGTATGTCAGTCTTTGTCAAATGCTATTTCAAAGCTGTCAAAATTTTTGACCTTTTTTTTTAATGAGAAGACTAAACAGATGAAAACCTAGTACAATAAAGAACTTCAAAAATGTGAAAATATTGTACATAAACTTTAAGTCAAATTATTCAAAAAAACATTCAAAATGTAAACAATTTGTAGACCATTGCGTATGCAGCGATGCAAACTTCAGACTACAAAAACTTGAGAGAATTTGTCAAAACTACAAGGCAAACTATCAAAAATACATTCAAAAACTGGAAAAAGACAGTTGCGTTTGCAGCGAAGAAAATTTCACCCCGAAATGGGCTCAAGTGCTACGAGGAAACTTATGACCCGCAAATTTACAAAATAATCAAGTTTTGAAAGGGAAATTTCTCGAGTTAACGAATGTTTCGCATTCTAACTCATATCAGAATACCGAAGAAAAAGATAACAGGAAGAATTTCATTGTTTAAAATCACTGGGGTTTTTTTTTTTTTTTTGATAAAAACCCAATAAAGTGCCTGTCGAAAATCTGCGACAAAGGCACAGAGATGAGCCAGCTCGACAAGCGAGACCATAGAACGGACTGATCCAAAATAAGTCTAATGAAAATTTAAAGAAAATAGAAAGGAACTTCGGCTAGTCGGAACAACGTCTCATAAATCCTAAGTCTGAACAAAAAATAGCAAAAGTCAATCTGTGAAGTCGATCTGTGTCCTTAAAACCCAAAAAAAAAAAAACACGTCTAAAACTCCCAATATTTGGATATGAGGATTTTTATGGGAAAAGCATCAATCCATAATTATTATTTCCAAACATCCCAATGCATCTTGCACCTGAATATATGTCAGCAATTGAGGAGATCGTTGCAAACCCAACGGTCTCCAGTTTTTTCACTCTTTGAATATTTTGTTGGATAATTCGACTTAAAATTTTGGAATGTTTCATTCGCATTTTTGACTTATTTGCATTCCAATAGGTTTTGATTAGGTGTCTGAAGTTTGCATCGTTGCAAACGCAACGCAATTTTTTCACTATTTGAATGTTTTTTGGCTGAATTGACTTGAACTTTTTGAAAGTTTCATTCGCCTTTATTACTTCTTTGCAATATATTAGGGTTTCATTACAGTTCAATCATCTACCAACAATAAATAGTGAATAATTTTGACAGCGATGCGTTTGCAACCATGCACACATTTGACATCTGGAGAGCTGTCGTTGAAAAAACGACCTAAGAACCTAAAAAAGAACCTTTAGGAACCTTGGAAAGAACCGCTAGAAAAAGCAAAATCAGCGCCCCTTACCTCTAGGTTGGAACTCAGCGTAATTTAGGCGATGCTGCAGACATGTTAAGGCGTCTAACGATTTCTAACTTTGAGCTGTTGAATCCAAACGATTTCGTGGTTTCAGTGCTTTCAGCATGGCTTTAACCCGAGACACGCTGCTTTGTAGGTGAACACTCTAATCTCTATAATATGTAGCTGTGCTTCTCCTGGAAACGTGGCAAAGAACATGAAGAGTCCGATCTTAAAGCAGCGAACAGAAGGTAACGTATCCTCTTGCACCCTGTGACCCTGTGGAAAACAAAGAAGGATCAAAGTGGACCATGTAGACCGGTGCATAAAACTTGGAACGTTCTCCAATTCTTAGTCCCGTCTCTCTGTCAATGTTTTCCTTGCCAAAATTATTTTGTTTAGTAACACTGAGCATTATCTCATCATAACGTTCGGAATATCTTCACAACAATTACAAATCCTTTGCGCTAGACGCCTTCACACTTGAGATTATGCGAAGCTTTTCTTTCGTTGCCAAAAGAAAAATGAAATATGAAAAAGTCATGACTCACATGCATGGTTTTGGCTTTATCAACACCATCATCATCATCGTTGCCATCATAATAAACAGGTCTGTCTTAAAAGATCCAAACGACGTTCCTTCGTTTCGAAAAACAATTTTCGATTCTCTTTATTTTTCATTTGATCGTTTTATCGATTTCTATTTCTTCTTGGATGTTTATTCTTCGCGGAAAATTCATTACCTGCGGTCAATTCGCGAGGAGCATGTACACGCATGTGTGAACTTTTCTAGTATGGACATGAGTAAGACAACTAATTTTTTCTACCATGAGCAATTGTTGCGATAAACAAATGGGAATAGAGATATAAAGCAGCATGCGTAGTATCCTTGTTGGTCTAAGACTGCGTCGATTGTGTTAAAAATAAACGCAGAAACAGAACTGATAATTTTCGTTAATGACTTTTAACACCTTCTCTCGGCAAACAGCTGCATTACATGAAAACTCAATGCTTTTCCATTCCGGCGTGGCCAAGCACTCTCATTCATCGACCGGGACACAATAATGATATTGTTTGTCAGACCACAATGGACGCTCTTTCTGCCATTCAAAATTTAATGACTTCTTGCTGAAATGAAAAAAAGAAGACATTGCCAATGTGTAATACATTATTCAACAAGTCGTCTGTGAAGATTTGTTAGGATTTCCCAAATGTTTTCCATTCGACGTCTAACAATAACTTGCACTCAATGCCAATCACGAATAAATATAGCCTGGATTCGATACGTTTTGCGTTTCTAAGATAAATACAAAAACAAAAAAAAAATATCTCGACCGATCGACATTATTTCGCACACAAGCTGTACAAACAGTTTACAGTCAAAATTAGAAGGATTAATTGTTCCCAAAAAAAAAGTTTCCTCTTTGTTTATATTTGTTTCCAATTAATAAACCAAACCGATAAGATCAAATACAAATTAGTAGAAAGAGAACCGCGAAGCACGCCCATATGGATGACCTCAATGATCTAATTGTTCGATAAGTCATTGGGAAGCGACTGAAGATGGACGATGAGGAGGAGTTTGCTTCGGAACCCAGCAAACCGTTTCGGAAAATAAGACATGGCAATATGCCCGCGCCGAGCACAAAGAAAGATGGACGGAATCCCGACAATTATCAAAACGAGCTTTGAAGGCGATAAATCAAACGGAAACGAACGCATTGAGTTATGAGAAAAGTCGATAAATTCAATGCTGGATAAATCCGAAGGAAGGGCTTGGTAACCATTAGTTGAGCTACATTGACAATTTCAATGGTTAACTATGGATTAGCCTAATCGTGTTTTGCCCATTCAATTCCGTTTAGTGGAGCATAAAATTTAGTTGAGTGGAACAATTGTTAGTGGATGTTGGGGGCTTCAAAGCTCCAAGCATTTGATTTTATGGTTCTTGCAGACTAATGAGTTCCTCCTCGTAAATGCTCTGAGTTGGTTTTTTGAAATTGATTGGAACGTCGAAATCAATATTTTGGGTATGACATTTTCCGAACCGCTCGCCTACAGGGGTAGCTAATTCAGTCTTTATCATCGTTCTGCTAAACTAAATGAAAAAAAGTTATAAAAATGGTAATAGTCCAAAAAATTAAGAAAAAAGAACGCGCAAAGATCTGGTATTGCTTATCGAGATGCGCTACCGTGGTTGTATCATGATGTTATCTACTTGTGTCCTGACACGTCAAATTGCTTCAAAAGCTGAGTTGACGACATGCTTTGGGCCTAGCATAACATTTCAGATGATACGACTTCATGAGAACACCAACAAAAGAGGAAAGAAAGGTAGTGTGTCAACATTCTGAAGTTGTTAGGGATTAGAACTTAAACGTTCCACCTTTTTGACAAATTTTATGATTTGAAATCAGAGTATTCCTTCATAAAAACCATTGAATGCTTTTGTACCAAATTAGCGTCCGTTAAAATCTGGCTAAATTGCCTTTCAAGAAAAACTTTGGGGTTAAAATTGGGAGAAATCAACACTCTCACTGTCTGATTCGCTAAATTCTGAGCTATTTACAATCACTGATCGAATCTACTAATTGTGGACTTTCCTACCTGTCTATTTTCCACAAATGCTTTCCATATATTACATTGGTGCAAACAAAATATCGAACCTTGTAATGACATGAAGTTGGCTACGAGTGTTGTTTAAAAACTACCGCGAAACTGATCTAACTCAAGGCAATGACTTTTGGAGTCAATTCAATTGTTCGCTCTATGATAGTCCAAAAAAAATTTGGGGGAAAACAGCTACGAGAATCAAATAGGGCTACATAATCTAGGGCACAACGCAACAGACGTTAAAAGAACCATCGACAACGCATTGAGACCAACAAACGACTGGCCGATAGTTCAACAAATTTCGATGCAGAGACATGAATCTTCGAAACGACCTACGTGGAAACCCAGTACAATTGATCGCAAAAGGCGGGGTGCGTTCGTCATACGAGTTTCAAACACCAAAAGAAGACTTGGAACAAGTGTCCGAGTGCATTCTCACTAAAAACAGATCCCTAAATTGCCAACGCCTTCTGACGCTCAATGGCGTTCTTTTCAACTGTCGGGACTGCCCGAACATAACTTGTCATACGATACCAGTTGAGGTGTCTCAAGTTTGTGAAAATTTCAAAAATTGGTCGCGATTTTTCGCTAATTTACGAACATTTTTGGATAGATTAAATGAAATTGTTATAATGTCACTTCCTAATTTGACTCGAACGGTCCTCTACTAGTTTTTTACACCAGTAAAATCGTGGAAAACTTTCAAATAGTGAAGAAATTTGAGACCGTAGCGTTTGTAACGATTGAGAAATGGAACGTCAATCGTGACAATCGCAACAACTTTGCTGAAGTGTTCTCCACGCTGCCTACTTCATTTTTTTTTCGAACTAAAAATGTGCATTCACCATTCGTATCGTCAAAAAAGTAATTGAAGGGCCGTGACCTACCAATATTGTTCAGCTAAGACCGTAAAAAATCATTCCCGATAAGAACTGGGTCAAGTAGAAGTCAGTCTCCCTATGAAATCTATTGAGGCACGGCCACAGGTCAAGGATCCGTCCATCACTTTTGTGTCGCGCTCGAAGGATCGTTACCAATCTATGAGAGAGTGTTATTTCTCTTTCGTAGCGTTGTTTTCTTTCTTTTCTCTTTCCATCGCTGTTGTTTTCTCTTTTGCCCTGTCAAATATTTTTGCACTCTTTTGCAAGGAGGGCGAAGGATATTGATCACCAAAACCGCAAACCGCTCGGAGGCTTTTTTATATGCCCATGCAATTCGTAATGCTGCTTGTCAACCGCTTTCGTTTTTATTCCTTGCTCAGAGCGTCGCTCCTTATTTCTGCCCGATGGAGTAGAGCACAGTGGACACGCTCATTCGGTTGTTGACGCACGCTCTTGATGCGTTGGGTTCGCTTTTGTTGAGATGTCTGGAATTTGCATCATTGCTTATGTATTGCATTCCATTTTTTGTTTTTTCATTTTTGATCATTTTTTGTTGATAATTTGACTTGAAATGTTGGTAAATTTTATTGGCATTATCGAATTTTTCGTAATATACTAGAGTTTCATTTAATTTTAATAATCTTTTAAGAATAAATAGTGGAAAAACGTAAAAACAAAAATCAGACACCTCCTATGTTGGCTTTTAATCAAACCGATGCCGTTACTAACGCTGCAGCCTTCTCAGCTGTGTCCCTGATTTGCTCGGAAATACTCATCTTCGACGCTGTCAATACACCCAGGTCTTTCTCTGCTGGTTTCGGTTCGACCAGCGTTTCCCTAATATTGAAAGGACTAACTCTGGGGATTCGTGTCTTCGTCAGGTTGGCTCATTCGGTTTATTCCAATGACAGGATAAACCCGCGAACTGTTCTTCACTCCCTGACTCCCTGCATTAGCATATTTCGTCAGAGTTCGCATCCTCGACAGTGGGTCCTATGACTTGCGTCGCAACACCGTCTACATGACCGACCAATTGTGACTCATCAATCTGCTAAAGCCAGATTAATCCAACATAGTAGATGTTCCACAGATCTGGGGCTAAAATGGAGCCCTGCGTGACATCTGATGTAACTAGCCTACCCTACCCTTCTTGTTGATGAGTTGATGAGTTTTTCGAGGTCTTTCCCAGTCATGTCTAGAGTGCATAAGGAGTGATATTCAGTTGGTGATTCGGGACTCCCTTTGCTGATCGGCCTGAAACAGCGCCCCTTCCAGCACTCTGGGAACACTCCTTTGTGGTATTTTTTTCAACTTACTGGAAAAAAAAACCAACACATTTCTGAGCCTCCTGAAATATTTTGCCAATATTTCATATTAGACGACCCAATGTCCTCCCTTGACAGCTGGAGTTTGAACATTCTGATGCGCGTTGCAGGCCGGCTTATTTTGGGACACACTTCAGAACTGAACAGAGCACTAGTAGGCGGTACAGCGATCATGGAAAGGATGGTAGTTAACGAAGTCAATCACGGTAACTCCTAGGAGTCCTTATTCTACACACATATTAGAGCACATACTCCTATATCTTTTTTGAATGACTACGAGGCCCGCATGCACGGTATTTGTCCAAGCGGTTAACCTAGTTTCGCAGCTGTTAGTTTCGTATCTAATTAACACTTTCACTGCAAAAGTAGAATTTTCATGAACCTCCATCTAATTAAAAACATTAAAGAAATTCCTAATTCTACGATTCACCATTCAATTTTTGTTTATCATCTCTTTTTGTACTTCAACATTTTCCACAGTGTATCTATCATATGGTTTTAAACGTGAGCGTGTGTAATTATTAGATAAGAGTTATTGGGTGAGACTAATTAATGCCGCAATGAAAAGTGAATTAAAAATTAGACCAAAGCATGGATCAAAAGCAAAAACAAAGAAGAGAATAAAACGCCGAATAACATATAGTGAATGAGTCTATTTGCAGTTGAACCTATGTCTATACTTGCATTGGAATTTCAATTTCAATTGTTGAAGTATTTGTCTGTTGTTCACATATTCCTACCCTGATTAGTATGTCGATTGGTTCGGTTTCGACGCATTTTTATGCATTCTCTGATGGAAAAGTGAATTTAAAATTTGATACGACCCTCTTTAATGTTGGATTAATCGTTCAATTGAAATAATTAATAGGGCTGTGTTTTAATCAATTGTTGATTGAAACAAATTGTCTGTTTTATTGATTTTGAGTTGAGCACAGATGTGCATTGTTCGGGGTGGACTTATTTCAAATGTAAATTTTAATACATAACATATCAGGATTCAGTTTTCAGTTTGCAATTAAAAAAAAGAAATATTGACAATAATGCCTACCAATATCCCGCCAAATTTGAAAATATTTTCTTATTTTGTATCTAATATATTTATTTGATTCTTTCCAGGTAAATTTCGACTTTGATGCATCTGACTTGACGAATAAATTCCTGATGTGAAGAATGGAGATTTCATTCTCAAAAAATGGAATAAATGATGCTGGTTTGTATATGTCTTGCAAAAAATTACGGAAAAAATTTTGTCAAAAATTTTGACAATAATTTTGAAAATAGTTCTTTGCTGTTTTTTCTCCTATTTCGTGGTCGCCTCCAAGCTATTGGTGAGGTAAACTTATTTTGTTATGAGCAATCATTACCTTCAAGCCAAAATCTGAAGATATAATAATAACAATAACAATAACAAGTTTACCATCCCCTTGAAAGGAGACACACTTGGTATTTTGATTATTTTCAACTTTTACATATATAAAATTTGACCGACCAATAGTCATTCAAAGGAGTTCGTTGACATCGAAAATCTACAACGGTCGTCATCCCGATTCAAATGAAATTCGCAACAAAATAATTTTCACCATCAATTAATGCATTCTTGTCATTCTTTAATATAAACACGAATTAATCCAGTTGACTTTACAGCCAATATGCAAACAAATTTAGATGGTGAATTTCCACACTGACAAATGTATATTTCCGAAATGGATGTTCAAATTAAATAAAATTTACTCGGACGATCAGATCATGTAGGTCAGCATAAGATTTATATTAAAAGAAAACAGGAAAGTTGAGAAATTTCTTTGACTATACGCCACATACGAATGTACAGCAAGGAAGCAAACGATTCAGATACAATTTATTTTCTGGCGGTATGAGCGAGTGTGTGTCATTTTTTTCTTACAAAATATTTTGTCGTTTCATCAATTTTCTCAGAATATGTTTTGCATTTCGTACGATTCCTTTAGGATAAAGGCGCTGTTAAATTTTGATACAATTTTATGGTCCCCATCCACTTTTGGAAACATTCCATTGGAACGACATGGATTAATTTTTTTTTTCTGTTTTACTTTTTATTTTTATTGAAAACGCTTTTCCCTTGCCTTTGACAACTGTACAGTACGTAATAAAAGTCATTGATCATAGAGTAGATATTTCGTTTCCTTCTCAACTCCCATTCATTGTCGATCACCCAAGCGCACACCCTAAGGCCAATACCATGAAAACAATTTCCATTGAAAGGGTTCCATCATACACTTTGATCTGAGTCTGCCTTACAAACTCTAAACGTACGCACCGACGCGATCGTTAAAGATCAAGAATATAAAATTTACGACAAAAGAGAAAGAAAAGGTGATCCCGTCAAACAGGTCCAAGATAATATTAGGTACATGTTACAACCAAAACGAAACTCCTTAAGAGGTTTAGGACTTTTCTGATATACATTTTTTTCTTTCTTGTTCATTGATTTTTGGTCTTTTTTTAGTAAAGCTTGTTCTTCGTTCGTCTCCTTGGTGGTATTTTATGTTAATATGCAAGCATTAGAATATTGGTTGGATATGACGTTAAAATATTTTCGATAAGAAATTCCAATAAATAATCGGTAACAATATAAATTGCTTGTTTCGTTATTATCGTTTTGATGATTCGGTTCGATGCTGCTTGAAACAGATCACAATCGAAAAGATTTGAATATTTTGTTGAGCTTGAGATTTTTCTGTGGCTAAATTGCAAATGGCATTTGAATATTTCGATATTCTTGGCTATGGAAATTATATAAAAATATGTGACACGTCCGTGTATATTTAGTGATAAAGTTATTTTGAATTTTTTATTTTGGTTTTGACACATGCTTGCCGATAAGCCACTAGATGATATCAAATTGGATAACTGAAAGGGTTACCTGATGCTACTTTGTTAGTACTCCAAAATATGAAGTGAATCAAGAAGGGTTGTGATATGTTGGTCTTATTAAAAATATACTTAGCCGACTAACCAATAGACCGGAATGATAAATGTTGCCTCCAAGGGTGCATAATCGTGTGATATCTATGAGATCTTTTCTCCACTACAAGTACTCCAGTAAAGTGTTTCTCATAAAGTATCTTAAAACATGCAAACAGCGAGGAAACACTCCTAACTACTATCCAATTCGAATGAGTTCAGGTGCCTTCTATGTCGGGTTAATGGAATACAATCAACTCTTTCGTTCCAAATTTAAGAAATATTCCAAAAAAAATTCACAGCAAACTGGCTAAATTCACTTTGGAATCGTTTCTCCGCCATGTGTCGCTTGAGCAAATGAGTAAAAAGTGCGGGTTGAACCTTTTTTATTCATCTCTCATGGCCCCTCTAAGGCTCTGACCTCTCTTATATGTCGCCTCCAATAATCTCAGTCCATCGATCGCGTCCTCCAACTGGGAAGTCCAAGAAGAAGTTCAACCGTCAACCGGGCTGAGTAAACAACCGATCTTCCTTCCTCTGTCCTATTAACAGTCGCAAACACAACAGTTTAGAATTGCTTCACTTTTTGATATTTTTGCATAATTTGACTCGAACTTAAAAACAAAAAGAAGGTTGGTCAAAATTCATCCAAATTGTCAAAAAAGAAGTGGCTAAAATCGAGACCGTTGCGTTTGCAACGATGCAAGTTTCAGACACCTATTTAAGACACCAGGGTATCTGCTCCTCCTCTTTCTGGTCGCACATGAACACATGATTATCAGTGGATTAAAAAAGGACAGTTAGAAGCTCTTACAGGATGTATTTCTACCCTATTTTCCATGAATTATCTTCGCGTGTCGCCCCAAAAATGTTTTCGAAATTTTTTTTTATTCCCGGATGTTTGGGTCTCGATGAATGTATCCCCAAAGCAGCGTAAAGCTGTCCTTGTCACCGCTTTCCTTATATAGAGCTATTTTCTCCTATGTATACCTTTGCAAAACTGATCAACCATGAAGAACGTCTTATGTCAGAGATGTACTTTTGTACTGTACAGAGATGTTTTCTGCATTTTTTTTGGTACGGTGCCTTACTTGTTCAATGTGATATTTGTAACTGAAATGTCACCGACATCTAAACCTAAAGTGCTCTGCATCATTGCTCCTTGCACAAAAAATGAAAATATCAAATATCGAAACCTTCAGTATTTTTTTTTGATTTTTTGAAAATTGATGTTTGATAATAATTTTTTAACGAATGAATCTTTGTATATCGTATTGCTTCGCCAGCAGGAAATTTTTGACATTTAATGACAGATTCACAAGGACCAATATTTATTTACAAATTCTCCGAATTGAAAGCAGACCAGAAGGTGTGGATGAAGAACATAAATCCCTTAGAAATACATTCGCAAGACAACCATTTAAACATAAGTTCTCTTGGATGGAAATTCTGGATTCGAAAAATGTCAAAAACGCCAAATCTGATCCTTTTTTATGACTGGAGTAGTAAACCGTAAAGTAAATCTTCAAGTTTTATGTATATTTAATACAACTTTCTACACCCTCTCACGCAAGATCTAGTCGTGTTTGAATGGGCTCAGCTCGGATATTTTGAGAGCGTGCTCCTGTTTCACATTTGTAACACTGTTGGGAACATGATATTCAAAAAAGTCACATGTTTTGATTATTATATCCAAGGGTGACATCACAATCTCCGGAAAAGTGGGTGCTCTATCGACTCTACTTCATGTGCCGTCACATGTGAACATCATTTCAACGAAGCAAAAAAAATAAATTTTATAGCTCTCCCTCTCGTCGATCATTCTGGTTCTGAAATTTCTTCCAGCCTACTCCAAACAGCCAGATCAGAACCAACAGTTGGATAGGTGTGCACATGTATGTACATTTTCTCTTTTCGATCCTAGCATCATGTGTGTGACCATTATTTACATGCATGCTAGCTCCGTGCATTTTATAGGCCTCACATTTATGCTACTGTAGCAATCTACTACACCCTGCGGAAAACATCTGCACAAAATGCAGGCAGCAGTTTGGAATGTGCAGTTGATCCACTCTACATACTCCTCTATGATTACAACACACACGTCCTGTGGCATATATGAAATGTTATTGCATTCAAGCAGTGCACTTTGAGTTTTCAAAATTACCCACATGGACAAATTCCCAATTGCATTTTGAATAGCTTTGCATTCGATATTCATTCCGAGGTAGGGAGCGGTGTAGTCTATATATGATCCCTGGGTGTCGGTCATATGTCGTCATATGTGTTGTGTCGAAAAAACGACAACAGCAAATCGTGAAAACATTCAACATTTATCGGAACTTACCATCCATATTGCCTGAAACGTGGCCGACGCGACGATGGTTGTTGTACGTGTCGCGATTGGAATTGGAGAAGGAACTTCGTCTTTTCGAAATTCTAAAAATGTCTGGGTTCTAATTTTAACACAAAACCCAATGTTTTCTTAGTTGATTTTCAATGGAGCAATATAGCAGAGTCCCGTCCTCTGCTACTTGATCCTATTATCCCGATATTGAATCTGTTTACCCTCTGGTTGATCATAATCTGTGGCTGATGTCGCTTTTGATGTTCCTCGATGACGTTGTATTCGACATGCATTTGGTGCAATTGGTCTCAATGGTGTTATGATGTTTAGAAGAATTTTCGAAATGAAATTTTCAAATTTTGAATGTGATTTTCCAAGCAGAGGAAAGAATTTTTTGCCCAAGAAATGCTTCAAAAAAAGGCATGTTACAAAGATTGAAAAAAGGGACTAAATATCCTTTTGTCTTGCTGGAAATTATAATTTTTTTGCAATTTAATCAATTCCTGGTTCCAAATTTTTTAGCATACACAGCGTTCGCGTCCCAGAGGACGCAACGAAAAGTTTTATTTATAACAGATTGTCGAATAAATGTTTGGGTTCAGCAATTTCTGTGGAATCAGCTTCGAAATACACATAGGTTTGTCTCGAAATGACTCCAAACAGAGTTCAACCTCTGATCCTTTCCTGAAGAAAAAATAATCAAATATTGATCCTTCTTTTTCCAGAAAATTAAAATTAATTTTTGCATCCTTTTTTTTTTTAGAAACAAACAAAATTCAATTCAAAATATGCTTCTGATGTGAACACTATTAATTCCAATTTTAAATTTTAAGTGTGTAGTAAGTGTTTGTAGGTCTGTCGGGGCGTGGTTTAATTTTCGGTCCACTTATTAAGTCCAGTAATAAAAACAAATCAGTAGTGAATAAATTTGAGATTTTAGCGTCTTGCAACAAACATACCTGCCAAACTACCGAATTTAAGGCTCAAAAGCTACTTGAAATTGTAGGTTTCCAGTTTGGAGGCACGACGTACGCGTCCTACAATTTTCAAACTCAAGCAATGGTAAGGTGTCGTCGTTGATAGAGTCAGACCATCGCTTCCATGAGTTTTCAACTGTCTTTCGTCCATAGATTTTGCGAGATTGCGGAATACCTAAACTAGTTTAGATACGCACGCATGGTTTTTGTGTTCTACGTGATCAGGACGTTTTGGTCCAAAATCACTATTAATTTTTTCTTCTATTGTTGTGTTTGTTTCCGTGTTCATAAAAACAACAAATAGCACGCATCCGATCTTTCTTTTGTTTTTGATTATTGTTCTTGTTGGTGATTTTTGTTGTTTTTTATGGAAATTTACAGTTATTTTTACCGTTATTTTCTTGTCATTCCTTAACCCCGCCCTCTGCCCCTGAAAACATTCAAAAGCTGCGGAAACTGTCTATATGTCAAATTCAATCTTTCAAACACTACAGTCAAGAACAAAAGTTTAAATTCAATGCTTAAGAAAAAGGAATAGAGTATGATAATGGAGTTGTCAGCATAAGGCTAGAGTTATGGATGCTTAGTTACGCTTTTGATTTAGTTTATGATGATGTTTGTAACTACGTCATGTTAACTATTTGGATGATTGTATATTTAGATGTAACGTAAAAAAAAGTAACAAATAGGAACTAAAACAAAGTTTTTACAATTGAAGGAATAATTGATTTGATTGATCGCCTGTTTTGTAGAGATTGAGAAAAAATTGTTCGATAACGTCCTTAAAGTCTTAAGTTGCATCATATTGAGATTTTTAATCAGACGCATGTCCTTTGAGGACACTTTTTTGGATTGTTAACAATCCAAACGGTTCGGATTTTCTCTGAAGCTGAAATTCAGGAATTGAACGTAAACTCGAAAGTACACCGCTGTATAGTAGAAGTTCTCTGTAACGTGAGTTGTGGCGAAAGGCTGCAGTCATCCCGATCATTCAAAAAGGATTCCATGCAGAGCTATTATTTGGTGCCAAGTTTTGAAGGCAACTGACCTCAGACAATGTGAAATAGTAAACGCCACGCTGAAACCTTTGTTTCATCGAAGAATCATCGGTCGACGTAAGGATTTTTGGCAGTTTTTTGTGGCATTCCTTCAGATTCGCGGAGGCAGTTTGATGGTATTGTCGTCTTAACTTCATATTCTGTAGCATTCTGTGGTTTATTCCGTCCCGCAAGTGGTGATTGTCAATTTGGTTTCGAAATATTTGAGTGCATTTTTGAATATTTCAAGTTCCGATCAAAAATTATAACGAACAAATATTTACTAGTTTCTATTTCATGGAAAAAAGCTGGACAAGTAGAATTTCCCGGTAATTTATGGTCACCCCCTTGTATCATAGCACAGCCATTAATTTTCATTGACAACTCGATCACGCATAAATCAGTGCACGCTTTTCTGGTAATTAAGTCTAAGACATTGCGTGCAGAAAATCGATGAATGGAAAATTCATGAAAATCTAATTCTAAATATCACAAACTAAATCTTTCTTCGTCGCGTTACTCAGTTCAGTTGGAAAACATAATCGACCTCGGCTCCCGGACTGGAAATAGAAAACAGAAAACAGGTAACAAAATAGATACCAACACCTCACCTCTATACCACCAAGATTCTGTTGATCTTGGAGATGGCGATCGGCAAGAAGATAAGAAAGTTCTACCTTCGAGGCTGGCTCGCGATATGTTACCTCAAGCTATAAAACGGTTATCGCGGCGACAACGATGACGACAATTAACAAACATGATGGTATTTGGCCTAAATAAATAAAACGCTCTGCAGTTACGTTAAATAAAAATTAAAATATATAAAAAAAAAAGAAGAACGGAAGAAAGACGACGACCAAGGTTGCTTGGCTATCGTTTGTGTTTTTGTCGGTGCTTCTGGAATAGCAAATTAAGAATTTTTAGGATGCCAGAAGAAAGAAATTTAAACGAATTGTGCATATCTTTTAGGAAGATTGTATTTTCGAGTTATAAAATGAATGGTAGAGAATTTATTAATTTTTAATTTATGAATTGTGCAAAGAGGTGAAAAAGATACTAGCGCATGAGATTCAAATTGTCTTTTCTATCTTCTGGTCGAAGCTGGAACGTGTTCAAGGTTTCCATTCCAACTAACTACTCTGGACACAGATATTTGCACATTGTCGAACTTTTTTATCTTGGAACTATCTTTCTGCGAGCTAATTTGCAAAAATCGCACATCTCGCAAAGATACAAATCTACGTATGTACCTGTAGATATTTTTGGCGGTAGAAAATGAATAGATTTTAAGGCTGCCAAAGAGTCGTGCCGGCAAAAACGACCACATCGCGACCTATGGATTTGTTTGAGTAGATTCTAAATGTACAAGGATGACATCACTTTTTGCTCCCTCTCTCAGTGATACACATACGTTGGTCGTTGAAGATATTTCACAATTCAAATTGTAAATATTTAAGCAGCAATTGTTCACAGAGTGCATTTGGATTTGTTTGAATGTGGGACATGAACGTTTTTAGGTATACTGCACTATTAGGATTCTTAGATGGATGACATCATGATTGAATTATAGGCAACCTTTTTGGAGGAAATCTTTAGGTTTCCACCAGAGGCGAAACGTACTTGAAGTTTTTTCCCCCAAAACTTTTCGTTCGTTTGATCTAGAATGGAGCCGACAGCGTAGTTCAAGAATCACAAATCTACATATGGTCTGAACATGTTTATAGTGGGAGCCGTGTTAGTGCAGATATTAAAAACAAGTTGATCCACTTTAGCTTATACAGATGTTGCAAACACTTGAAGGAACGTGTATGATACATTCGGAACACTTCTTGTATTCTGGATATGTGTTAATATTTATTTCATAATTTTCAGCTTAGCATAATTCGCAGCTGCATGCACTTTCAGTGCGTATGATAAGTAAATCTATCGACTCAACGCACGATAAAATGTTTTCCCGAACAATTATCCAACACCTGCGAATGCAATTAACAGGCATGCGAACTGACTTGTAAGCCTGCAGTCATCTCCAAGATTAAAGCCTTATCTAGATTTGTCAATAAATAAACTTCTTAGCCTTTATATCCATTATCTTGTTGCCGCTGACTAAGAAAGGGACTAGAGGTTCGTTGGAGGGAGCTGACCCATGTATTTCACTATCAGACTTTGGGAATGAAAGTCCATCTATTTAGTGAGTTTGCGTATTTCATGCCTAACTCCCACGGGAAAAATTCCGTTGGACTCTTGTTTCAATAGTTTAGAAGCTGGCATGGGATTCCTGGTTAAATTTATCCGTTTTCAATGACATTTCTGAGTACAGAAAATAAATTTAAAACCACCTTTATTTCTGGTATATTTGCATTTCGGGCATTCGCCTTCAACTATTTCAATCCAATGATTCGATCCTACATTCAAGCTATCATGAAAATCGGTTAACTTCATTAAACTCTCCCATTAATTTGAGGGCCTGAAATTCTCATCGGTTACAACCATTACGACCATAAATAATTAAATTTTTTGATGCTTTTTGATGATTAGACTGCAATTTAAAACTAGCAAAAATGTCAAATTTGTTTGAAGAAATTTCAAAAAAAAAAATTACTTTTCCGAAAAAATACAAAATTAAAGTGAAATCTTGAACTAACAATCCAAAAAATTAATAAATTCGATATTGTTGCGTTTGCAAACATGACAACAGGCACTCAGACAACTACCTCTAATTTCGTGGATCTTAAAGACATGATAATGCTTTGCGGTGGTTTGTTTTTCCATAAGCCACAGGGAATCGAATTGGAATCTATTCCAAAACTATTAATAACTTCCATATTTTAAAAGTGTTAATTAAATGACATTTAGAGGGAGTAATGACTTTAGAAAGTAACAAAAGAAGTTAAAAACAACTTAAATCGGCCAAGGGCCAGTCAACCACCTGAACTGGAAATTTAAAAAATTAAAAAAAAAGATAAAAAATTGTCCTTGAAATAAAAACAAATAACAAATAATCTATAAAACTTTATTTATTTATTGATATCATTTCAATACGCTCGCTTCCTGCCTGGATTTTGACATTTTTTCGATGCTGTCAAATGTTCTCGCCTTCTGAGTCATATACACTCCCTGTAGGTATCAACGGTTTCGACAAATCACCTGAATCAAGGGCGTATTTTTGTCACTCCACGCACTTCGGGGATGGGAGCGAACCTTAAATATTAATGTAGATTGAAGTATTTCTTAGTCTCATAAAACTAAAATATACATAGGATTTATTTAGAGTTTTGTGGATTTTTGAAGAAATTAGAAATTGCATTCATTGATTTTTAACATTGCTTGAGCACGTTTTACGAAGCAGTGGTGCTCCTTCGTAACTGTCTTGTGATTGCTCGGTATTGTAACAATCTCTGGGATATTTCCATCAATTTTTGCATTTTCTTTTCGTAAGCTGTACTAGCCACCGAAAAAGTCACTCGCTCAAAAATGCTAGTGTTGTTGCATTTTCTTCCCGTCTGTCATATTGTCTGTCAGATAGGTTGACCCTACTATTGACAACAGCAGTAGCTAAAGCAGACTTGCAAGAAGCTTCTGGGCAATGTTAATCATGATTCTATCAAGAACAGTGGAGTCAATTTCCAGTAGCTCTCAGGAGGAAGCACGAGTTCTGTAAATCAATTCATACGCACTACTGACTTGCCACTATAATGTGAGCCGCGATTGGACAGACGATTGTGCAGACAGAATAAGGAACCCAAGCCTTCAATTTTTTCAGCACCTTCGACCGTTTCAAATCTAAAGGCTTTAAAACTAGGACAGAATCAGCCGACCTTAGCTGAAACGCAGCGAGCAACATAAACTCCATTATGGGGTTGGAGTTTATACATTGGTATCGCCGAGTTAATGCATTTGTGTCTCTGAATATTCAACCGGTAAAAGGAACCCAATTTCTAGACAAGATAGTTTCGATAAATACCAGGCCAAATGTGTTTCTTTTATCAATGACGAGCAATTGCGTTTTTAATTTTAAATTATTCTTCCAACTAGCTTGAAAACTGTCGGTTTTTGCAAAGAATGTTTGGCAAAGAAGGCAAGCGAAGTCTTTGGTAAACTAAACTTGAAGGATCGACATAGATTGTCTGTATCCTTGATAGTTAGGCAGGTCAAGTCTTTTAGCTCGATTGTCATTTAACATATGCTGAAACGCTTTCTGAGAGTTTTGACTCGTCTTAAAGTCAAGTAGATTCAGTATGGTTTGCTGGGCAAAGCTCCATGCTCTTAGTGAACTACTTCAAACTGTCATTGAAGAGAAAGGGAGAGAGACAACGGAGAGAACACACGCTCTAAGTATGTTGGTTTCAAACGGAGAAACGTTTATGTGCTTGTCATATAAATAATCTCAGCAGTGAATTATTCGCTTTTGGACGAATCAAAAGGCTTAGAGAAAGTTAATGAAAACGTCAAAGCAAGGTATAAATAAGTACATATAATATAAGAAAAACATAATATATATTATGTATATTTTATAGATAATTAAAAAATTTAATTGCTTTCCACGATTTTATATTCAAATATTTAAAATCAGTTCTGCAGCTTTTGGATAATTAACAAAATTGAAGTATTAAAAATGTCATTAAATATTTTTCCAAATTATAAATAATAATGCATACTCATTTTATTAATAAAAATTCACTTTATTTAATTTCATTCATTTTTAAGTCACATTTGTGTCGATTCATTGTGAAAAAATATCAATAGTAATTTTAAATTACGAGTGTTAATTGATTGCCTGCTCATATATGAGTAAAACTTTGTGATAATCATGTAAGTAGTACCGCAACATTATGTGTCATAAGGTGTTAATTATTAATAATTTGTTTTCGGTCGTGCTAAACAACGTATGAATAAGGAATTTCACCGCCTTTATTTGCAAATTTTCTTTGTTTTTTCAAAAAAATTTAAATACTTTATTTTTTTTTTTGATTCTATGTTTCTTTTGGATTTTCTATTATATGTTTTCAATTTATATTTCTTTTTTTATTCTTTTAATCATTTCTAATGGTTTGTTTGTTTTCTTTTGTGTTTTTTTATGATTCCTATTGATTTTTATGAATTTTGTTTTATTTAAATAATTTTTTTTCTATTTTAATTAATTATTTCATTTATGCTATTCTGCTATTAAGCCAAAAACCTAAACTTCAAATTAAATTAAATTATTAAACCCCTTCGTTCAATTTTCCAAAAAACAAAAGAAATAAATTAAAATTATTTTATAAATAATAAATAAATAAATTTTCCAAAAAAAAACCTTTAATGTCAAATTCCGTGGAGGACTTGAAAATGTTCCATTTCATATGTCATTTAAGGACGTAACCTTGCTATATGCGACACAGTCTTTAAGCAATTTCATAAATATTAACCCTTCAGACTAACTTCAGTTTACAGATGTATGATTTCCAATCATAAATCCACTTGAAGTTCTCCCAGTTCCGATCCAGGACTTAATCGAAGAGATGATGTTGAGTTAAGAGAAGACGAAAAAAAATTATAGTTTATACTATTAAAAATATAAAGTTCACCCTTTAGAATGAGAAAATCGCATTGAAACTGAAACTTTCCTGCGCGTAAATAAGTTGTTGTTTAAATTAAACAAAATAAGATTTTTAAATTTTTAACTACAGAAACAAACAAGTTTCCTGCGCGTTGAAATATTCCAACTGATATTTAGAGAGTCAGCCAAATAAAAGTAAAGTAAGTTACCATTCAGGATAAGGCCATTTTAAGACTTATTTCGATTTGCATGCATTTTAGGACGATCTTCAATGGTTCTGTTTTAAGTTTTGGTGTTTTTCAACAGCCAAATTAAATCACATATCTATCCTCTAACTAAAGTTATAAGGTAACAAGAGGGACGGGTAACCCTTCCAAAACAGATCTAAACTCTAGTAAAAAATCTCCCATGTTTAGTGTCTGAAATATGTCCTTAATCTTATCGTTGCTTTTGCATTTAACGATGGCTCTTGTTTTGTGCTGTTGACATATTTATCTTTCGGTAGTGTAAGCTTTCACAAAAACCTTGAAAAAGTTTAACTAAGAAAGGAAGTTTAAAAAAGAATTAATAAATCAGACCTTTTTTGAAAATTTAAAAACGAAAAGGTTGAGCGTTGCTCTAGAATATTTAGTAAAAGGCAATTATTATCAACTTACAGCGAATAACCACACTGACGTGGTCATATTGAGGCGTGTCCGGAAAAACTCACAAAACTGAAAGTTAAAAATGAGAAATAAAACTCTTTTTAAATGTTCAACCTTAAAAGATTTTTAAATAAATTTATTGGATCCATCAATTTATTTCATGAGCATGGGCAAAACGAAGACTATTGCTTGCAGTTCCGCGATTGTTTCATCACAATTTTTTCATCACATCACTATCAAATTTCCCGAAAACGTGTGATAGCTCGCCGACATCGCTCAGTTTATTGGACGCTATCTGCACGGAGCCATACGCATCCGCAACTCCATTACACATTTTCGCAACGAGTCAGCCTACTTATGGGCATGTGTGTGTCCGGCAGTGAGCGAAGGCTTCCAGGCTTTTCATTACGTACGGCCCACGATAAAACCGCAATACAAATATAAATCTACTTGTGCGTTTTCTATCTCGGTCTAAGGAAAGTCGTCCAAGAGTGTTAGTGCTGTATCTGCGCTGTGGTAAGGACATTGATTAAAATTGAACTTAAGGAACGATATTCGCTAGCTAATCAAGTTAGAAACTATCCCAAATTTGTGAAAACAAATTTTAACATAATTCGAGATGATGAAAGAATTATAAAAAATAAATTAGACAAAGATTCCAAGCATGTCTCTCCTTGCTGCTTTATAAGGTCTATAGCTTTTGGTGAAAGTTTTTCAGATATTTGAGAAGAGATGACAATCCTACACTGATAATGAAGTCACTTCCTACCCGTTTAGTGAATTTTTTTCCTCGAATTTCCATACTATCCCTGAAAATATTTCCGACAATGGGTCACTTTCCCATTCGAACTTTACATCATCCTCTGTAATGATTAGCTTAGCGATTCAATACCTTTATTTGAATTAATGCGTACGTCTACCTTCCTACGTATCATCCACACCAGACGCATATCTACCACCTATGCACAAATGTTTATGCCTACCTGTTGGACTCAATCATGTTTCCGGTAACCTGATGGCGGCAATGGTGCGACGCACGTTCACCACATAACACACCATACGTTAAAAAGTGTATTGAGCTCCACCAATAGGTCTGCGTTGTATAAATGTTACTACACGCATGTTTTCCCGGCAAAATGTACATAGATATATCTGAATTTCTGATAAGTCTCCACCAAATATGGTCGCGGCGCAACATATGGGGAAAACAATTTTACCGTTCAGTTGTTGGTTCTTGAGAAGCGACCATATATTGCTGATTATGGCGACCAAGCTTAGGTTACGTATCTCGCTACAGGCAGCATGGACGCTTTTATCGCTTACCTCGCCCGGCACAACTCAACCGATTCGACTTGCAATCGGGGTCCAACTTGATAACAAGACGTGGAAATTTTTACATGATTTTCTCCTTACAGATTCAGACATTCCTGCCATAGGTGGTGTGTACGCAATGAATATGTTACTCCAGCATCGGTCATGAGAAATTGAGCAATTATTGTTGTTTAATACACCCTCCCTCCCTCCCTCCCTCCCGTCCTTGCGTCCTTCTGTCGCAGCCCCTAGTGCTGTCGTATCACAAATCTCGGATACATTACACATTCCAAATCGCCATGTTGGTCCCGCGGATGGAAAAGTTTCAGTAAAAAGGAAAAGGAAATTGGGTTGAATATGAATCAGCTGCAAGTTTTTCTGAAATAAGGTGAAAATGATGGTGAGAAATTGGACAGGTAACTGTCTCCTGCCCTCCTACTCAGTTTCGCGTGTGTTTGCCATACGCGAACGTAGTTGGGAAACTTGTGGTTATTTTGTATGCATGCAAGAAGTTTCATATTGTTGATGTCTTTTTTTTATGTTGGATTAAAGACTGTAAATTGTGATGGGCATAAATTATAAACATATGGGGTAACAGTTAACTGTACTCTGATAAATCACATGTACGTGGAAAGTTTCAACGATTGATGTTTTGCCGAAGAAAGTGCACGAAAAAATAAGACAAAAAAAAAATCGAGGACTCAAATTGGCCCACTCACGTCTCGATAGCGAGATAACGACTTAGATTTCATTCCCATAAACAAAGGTTCCCGCTCCCGCTTTTGATGCGTTTCTACACTTTTTCCCATGCCGAGTTGTTTTAATTAGTGGAAACAATTGTGCACGCAAACAAAACTTTCAGCATTTCTCCACACACTCTCATTTCGATTCTTTTGTCACACATTCACCAGCCATTTTCGGAAGCAATCAGTGCGCATTGATGCATACAATTGAACGCCACTCAGCGTTTTTCCTTGCCTCGAGGGAAATGTTTTTGCAGCGCCTGTACCTTAAAACGCGTGTTGCTTGCCAAAATTGCCGATGGTAGTGCAACAATGCACTTGTATGCAACTGCAGCAGCAACAACAAACCAACTTAATGCTATAATTATTGCATCGAACCGAAGAAACGCATCATCACCAGTTCTTGTTAGCCATTGGCAAAGGTGGTGCACGTCCATTGACATTTTTAACGCTCATGTTAATACATATATGTATAGTACATACGGTTAAAAATACAATAGAACGGTGATGTGATTGATATCGTGAAGAAAGTTATGAGGCAATCGCGCGTTTGGGGCAATGACAACAAAACGACTTTGGAAGCACAATGCCAACGCGGTAATCAAATCAACAACCGGCAATGCGATGTGGTCACGATGAAATTGGTGGAAGCAGAAAAATAAATACTCAGATGGACTCAACACGTTTCAACATTGGAAGTGCATACGTATAAGTTTTATAACATAAAAGAAATCTGTTCCGAATACCAAATTGCAGCGAGTTATCGATGTTGAATGTGAAATATTCATTTTATTTGTTATAAAGTTTTGATTTCATTGAGCATGTCGGCGAATGTTTTGAATATATTTGTAGTTTCCTCCTTTGGAAGCCAACTTGGGGGACATAAGGGGACAACAAGTCCCAAACTTAGTTCTCAGAAATCGAGGATGATGCACGTGATTGTCTTTATCCAATTCGCTAGTTGCAAGTTTAGTCTCCCACTAACGTGATTGAATCTTTCATTTTCCCAACTGTCTGCTGAACAAACGTAAACGATTCTTCATTTCATGGACCTACTTCATCGGTCTTTTTCCTCTCACGCTCCCGAATGAGCTCTTTGCCTACAATAGGTTCCCTTTCATGTTCACCAGCAGTTTATATTGTTGATCATTCGACCTTACAATCAGATAGAGCTCTTATGAAAGCAACAGTTCCCGCAAGGACATCAATGATTCCCAAAGGTGTTATGGCCGCACTACTGTCGATCTTGAAAGTATGATCCTGCTCTATCTGACAGACTAATGAAAAACGTTCACTCATTTCGGTTTACTAGTGGTCACGCTGCTTTGTCCATTTGTTTCAAGGGCAAGTATTTTCCCTTCTACCCTTTTAACTTTAAACTCTTTGAAGGGATAATCCTCTGGAAGGATCTACGACGCTTCACGTTTTGATTGATTTTGTTGCAATTGTTTTGTTTTCCTTGTTCCTTACTTCGTAGTTAGTGTATCTAAAGTTCAAATTAGAAACTGTCATACTATCATTTACATTGGATGCAAATTTTTTGGGAAAAACCCTGAAGAAAAGTAGAAACATTTTTTATAAGTTGAATTTTTATTCTTGCATTCGTAGAACTTGCAAAATCCACGTATCCATCAGTTATCAATCGGCTGTTTTCGAAAATCAATGAAACATTGAAAAGACCTGAAACCGTATCGAAACTTCAAAAGACTCTAATACAGACCATACAAAATCCATCCTAAAATTCAACGCGATACCTGTTCAGCTCATAGAACTTCTCCGTTGTTTCCGTTCAACGTGGCTTTCTACCCCGGCTTTTTGTCTCGAATACAATTTTGATAAAGACAACACACCATTTCTAAAAAATTTAATTATAGTATTGCCAGACGTAAAGGCTTGACCTAATCATAAAACCCCCATGGATAAGTGACATTTAATCATCAGTGGCCCCCAATACAATATTGAAAGCAATTCTTACGATTACGAGGCTCGAGCGAAAATTTCGCTGAATGTAGCGCAAAAGATCTCTCTTAGTGAGATCTATGAATTATTTTTTTTTTATAACATGGGAAAGAAAGTTCCATCGCTATGGTCGAAAAATTGAACTTGTACGTTCACCTTTCACCTGAACACAATTTCTTCCTTTCTATTTTCTTATCTGCTGTTTTTTCGATATTAGTAACGGTACTTTCAACAGACGCTAGATCCTACCTGACGATTGTCCTGAACTTCCGTTATTTGCTCGCTCAGCTGATTTCCTGCTGTCTGTCGATCGATCGATTTTTCGGCTTTACCGTTAATCCTCTTCATAATTATGAAAAAGGAAATCGCAATTGCGACTTCCTTTTGTTTGGGTGTCTATTTTTGATTTAAAAAAATTCCATTTGTACTCCAAAAAACATTTGCCGTTTGTCTCCCAGCAGATGGGAGAAACGTTAAGCTCCCCAGGCGGCCACTGCAATCTTTTTTTTTTTTTTGTTGACCACTGCATGGAGTCCTGTTTGCGGTGTTCAAAATGGTTGGTAGCTGACACTTCGACCATTTCAAAAGCGTCTTTCTTTGACCTAAATGGTTTTCAATATGAATTTTTTAGGCGTCTGAAGTTTACATCGACGCATACGCAACGGTCTTTAATTTTCCAGCTCTTTGGATGTTTTGATTCAAAATTTTAGTCACATGTTGGCGTTTTTTGCCTTTCTTGGAGAAGTTTTGACACCTTTAAAACAAAGTTTTTCATTGAAAGAGCCGCCATAAACAAAAGATTTCTTTCGAAAAAGTCTGACGAAGTTTTCCTCGTTTTTTAAGCTGGATTTTAATGAATACTGATCTGATCGCTTTGAAACATCATCAATTAGAGCTGATTATCAGACTGATCCTTCCAGTCATCAAATGCTCCGTTGCGCAATATTTTTGCCAAACCAAAGTCTAGACGATTGTAATCAATGTTCAAAGCGTTCAATGTTCAAAAAGCATTCAACAAAAAATGACAAGTAGAATTTAGGCCGAAAACGATAAAGTGGATCGAGCGATTCTATAGTTTGAAATAAGGATGACAAAAGATCAAAACACTTTCTGATGTACTAGACGATCCTAATTCTGGAGAAACTCAAATGGTTGACTAAAACGCTACCGACTTGGAACATCTGGCGATTTACGAGGTAAAACTAATCGTTGTCTTTTGTGGGGTGAATTGATGAAGCATTTGCAGAAATTAATATTAGTAACGCCCGAAAATCCAAGGACTAAACTTGAGAGATTTCATCATTACCAAGTGACGTAATAAGGGCCTTGGCCTAATGATGTGATCACTAATTTTCCAGATTCTAGGACATTTCTGTACAATTTATAATGGCTTTCAGGGATCTTCCTTCCCTCACGTTGTCTAGTCTTCTGTTTGCATGTTATCCTTGGCTTCCCTATGGGCTTCCTTCCCCCTTGATCGGTTTTCTGATAAATTTGTAGTTTTGCTATCCATATGGACAATGGCTTTAAAAAGGATTTAATTATTGTTATGAAATTTGACCGAACACAGAACCTACTATCTCCTTAGTCTCTATTTTCTTATCTGCTGTGTTTTCGATATTAGTAACGGTACTTTCAACATACGCTAGATCCTACCTAAGGATTGTCCTGAACTTCCGTTATTTGCTTGCTTAGCTGGTTTCCTGGTATCTCCAACTCAAAAAATGAAGAAGAAAAATCGACACCGTTGCCTTATCATCGAAGTAAACTCCACCTCAATTTTATTTGAATTGGCAGAAAGCATGAGTTGAGTGATCGCTTTCTACATTCTCGGTTTCTGATTCGAACCGAAGATTCTTGTTTTAATTTTTGAATGAATTTTGGGAATTTCTGCTCCCTACGGATTGTCAAATCAATTTTCAAATTCTGAGTTTTATTATGTCTGTTTTTATTATGCGTCAACCTTGATCTGGTTGATGCTGAACGAACTGTCTGTTTTGTTTCAACTCGCCGCAGGATTGAGGAACTGAGAATTTATGTACAATATCCTTTAACTTTTCTTTAACTACCATGTTGGGTGCTTGAAATTTCTGTTCACGCTTGCCAGGACCTTAAATATTTTTGATTCGGAGCTAGACGTTCTTTTGTTTCGTAATAATGCTAAATGCTAAATTTTCAAGTCTCTCTGAAATTATTTCAAAAAATGTTGAAAAGACAAAGGATGAAACGATGATTGTAATGCTGTAATAATTAACTTTGTCAAGCGTTATCGGTAGGTTCGAATATTCCAAAAAAGCTGATCTTAAAAATTCCATATTGTTGTTGCTATTCCAGCGGAGTTCATTGTACTATTTACTGGATCAATCAGACGAAAATGTGTGATATTCGATCGAATATATTTTTTTGTTCGTTTGAACAAGAAAAAAGAGAAGCAGCCAAAACCACAACAGTGGAAAATAAAACCGAAAAGTGTAATAATTCCTTATATAATTTATTCATGAAATCTACACAAAAATACACACCAGGGACATGAATGTCAGTGCCAATATTTATTACCACGCAACTACATTTCCCTCCCCAATTGATATCATCATGCATGCAGGCATGCATGCATGTCTTCTCCATATACAATTCAGTTAATATATTGCCTGTATTTTCCCCCGCGCGCTCTATCACCTCAAACGCTCTATTACTTGTCAGTGCAGTCAAATTAGATCTAATCGAAGCGTGAAACTTTCCTTGGTTTGCCAAAAGTGCAACAAAAAAAAATGAATGGAAGCAAATCACAGGAGAGAGAAAAGAAAAGAAGCTCCAAATACTTGTCAGTTGTTGTCTGCTACATCTGAAACTGATATATGCAAGGCATGGTTCGGCGTGTGTTCTTCGTATGGGCGTCCAATTTCACTGTATAGTCTGAATCTCCTGGTACTCGGGGGGACCCAAAAATCACATGGGTGAATGGATGCTCGGAATATAGGTGAACCGGCTGTCTGTCGCGTCATAGTTGCTGCCTACTGCTAACACGCTCCACCATACCACAATGTCCGTAGATCAGCGACAGAACCGCTCTTGCACGGTTGTTGCATGCATGTTTCATTGGGATACCAGTTTTGGCGTCTGAAATGTTTGTTCATGCTTCTTGGGGGCCGAAAAGCGCGAGAAAGCGAGCAGAGATTAAGTCAACGAGCAAAAAGAACCCGCGAGTGTTGGGAGCCTTCCACTAGGAGTTGCAGCAGCTACGCTAACAATTCTAGCAGCAACAGCAGCAACAACAACAAAGCAACTAAAACAAGGGCAACAAACTGAACTAATAGCGGCGCTTGGAGTAAAAGCGTTGTTCGCCGCACTGCCATGTTTCCGACATGTTGAAATGTCAATGTAGCTTTTTGCGCATTGATCAGCGACAACGTCACCAATTTTACTCGCCAATAAAGTGGAGCTGGATAGCTGAGACGCCGACGATGGAAACCATGGAAAATCATGAATATTGTCACGAACTCCAGGCATGATTTAATACATTTCCGCAGACATTGGTGGTTAAACCAAGTTTGCTTGGGCAGGCACGAAACGCTGGTGTTGATGGAAAGTTCTGTGGATCTTACACGGGACAGTAATGTTTCCACGTGTCCTAGATTTTTCCACGGATGGAAATCATAGATAAAAACTCGCCCTAAGGTGGTTGCTTTGTGCTAGCAGCAGTCAAAAATCGTCGAAGCCTTATACTACGTGCTTATAAAGCCAATAAGCAAGTGCATTCATCACTACCACGTCTGTCATGAAAAAAAAAACAATAATGAGCAGCTGAATATGTTTCACGCTTTAACTGGAAGTTTACGTACGAAATTCCAAACGATTGTTCAGATGAACTCAGGGTTTCAGGACAAAGATTCCAGTTTTCTAAGAAGTCATTGCTGGAGGCGAAGAGTTTACCTTAAAATTTGCAAAACACTGATCAGGTGTTCATAGATCGGTTCTTCCGTATACGCTCGTAGAGAAAGAGACCAGACAATCATAGCACTGGTCATGGAAACGCTTTCATGCGTAAACAGAGATAGCGCGTCAGCTTTTTCTTTGGCTTTTAGACCAATACTCGTCCACGCGCATTGATTTTTTTTTTTTTTTTGACAATACTATTGGCAATTGATCTTGAAAATGTGAATATCAATCGGAACCAATGAACCATAACAAAAGAGGAGTTCGATTGATGGAATAGAAAGTGTTAAAATTATTATGAAAGTGTGTATGTTAGCTAGCGTTGTTTGTGGGCTTAGATTCTGCCGCTTGTGTGAGTCAACTAGGAGGACTTTTTTTTCTTGAATGAGATAACATTTTCTGTCTGAAAGCAGGCTTTCCTTGCTGTTGTATCTCCTCTTTTGTGTTTTGAAACTGGGTGGTAGACTGTTTGAAATACAGAAAAAGGAAGCTTGCATTTGCGGTAAAATTTTCACTGCCAAAGTGCCAAAGAGCTGATTCTTTATTATCTCTCTGCAAGAGAAGATAATGGACGCTCAAATTGACCTGAATGAACGCTATCCTAGACCGGAGATTCCAAATATAGTCCACTGATGACATAGGGGGTTGAATTCGAACTATACGGGGTCCATATCAGCAAAAAATCGGTGTTCTCTGTTATGTAAAGTGGATACTCGAAAATAAAAGTCATGGATAGTGATAACGTTGTATTTTGACAGGTTGAGTAATTCACGTTCAAAATACAACTAGCCACAAAAAATTCTTAAATCATTAGATATGACATTCTGTTTCTTGAAAGATTTGTCTTGTAAATAGAATATTATTATTCGTTGTTGTTTTGATCCCATTAAGGATGTCAAATGTATGTTCAGGACCGCTCCTTGGTCAACGTGCAAGAACCAGGATCACCTGGGAAAAGACGTAAATTTCTTTGTAATTTGTATCATTTAAGTATCCTTCAATCCAAATTCAAATTTAGTGGAAATAATCCACTAAAGATTATTCAGGATATATCCCTTAAACATCACATTGAGAAGATACTTGGCCGTCACTTGGATACAAACGCTGGATACGGTAAGTTTGTCGAAACCTGTCAAGTGAATTTTGGTGATAAAGGAACGGACTTGGCACAAAAATGGCTAGGTATTAGACAGATCCTACTAGCTTTATCTCTTCTCTGTCTGGTACGGACTAAATATTCTTGGCCACAAATATCCAAAAAAGGGGCTTTGTCTGAGGTGAAAGCCGATTCAAGGATCTAGCTATCTTGGTATCTGATATCAGACGGCCGTTCTTCGCAGCATTTAAGCCAACCAAACAGTCTAACTAGTCAGACTGCGCTTGCACAGCTTTTCAAGCATCTCTCCATTCGAACCAAGAAGAGAGACTCAATGATGGCTTCAGTTTTATTGAGAGGTTCCTCTAAGTCTAGTGATTGGATTTAGGGGTCAACACCACGTACAAACTCAAGAAAGGCATTACCTGTACGCTTGCCTTTTAGATACAAATGTTGAGATCTGGATAATAGTATTGTCTCCAAAATCTTTGGCAGAAGAATGTCTCAAACGCAATCAAGCGATTTAAGGGCGAAGGGTCATCAGTCTGACGACAGATCTACGGTACTTTGGCCAAAAATTCCCGTTTCGGTACGAATGCTCGAACGCATCTTCAGCACTTAACGACGTGACATTTTAGCAAACAACCACTGAAAGTTCTAACCAGCCAAGAAGTCACTACGTAGATTTTAGAGCTACTGACGTATGACCGGTAGTTTCCTGTCTATGACAGGGGACTCAAATGGAGCACAGCTATTGGAAACCCATAAAAATCGTTGTTCCATGATGATTTGTACGATGTTATACGCCGAAATGCACCCTCTGTTGCCCTCGTTGCTGTCATTACAAACCGAAAAAAATCATCAGTTCCAAGGTTTCTTCTAAAGATTTTGTCCATGTCCTGCTCTGAAGATTTCTTAGGAAAATTTGGGATATTTGGAATGTTCTTTGGCGAAAATCTTTTTAAATCTGTTTGTACCCTTGGGAGTCTCTAGAGCTTCGCATTTATTTATCCATGCCCGTATCTTCGAACGCTTGTTTTGGACAGTAGAGGGCAGTCTTTGTAAGATAGTTATGTTTGCTTGCCTAAATTACCTGAAATTTTGTTCGTTTTCGTATATGACTTTATCTCACTGACTAACTGTCGGGAAGACGACGTTTTCAAGTTCCGTTTCACATTCAGATGCTTTTGAGAGAATTTTTGAATCTAGATTTAATGATATTTGATGACATGATCAGATGTCAAGCTACAATAGGAATTGGCGGCAAGAAGAAACGCCGAGAAACATATGGTACCTTCGAAAAAGGAGTGTCAGCAGTTTAGGCTTCAAAACTATAGTTGTTTTGAAATCCTACTTGTGTAATGCCGCAAGAACGTTTGTGACTGCTTTCCTATGGTAAATTTTAACGAATATTCCGATATTAGTTGAAAGAGATTGTAGCACACATGCAAAAAAGTACCAGATTTGACATCACAGAACGTCATTTAGATCATAGTCCGAATAGGTCATCTGTTTCATCCCTTGATAAGCCACTCATTCCGCCGAATTAATTTTCTCATTTTGCTTGAAGCTTTTGCTTTCTTGCTTTCTCTTTCTCTTTGCTTTTCTCCGCTCTAATTTGAATATAATGAATGAATACAATTTTTGTGTCACCCTGCAGTCAGACATTTAGACAGACGTTTGAAATTTGCAGTCTTTTCTGATGGGAAAAAAGGAGGCAATGTCTGTCAAAACACATTTGTAGTAAATGAACCCTTAGAAATCCGATATGAAGGAATCAGGGGTTCTACTCATAATAGAAAAAAGTAGCAAGTGGTTCCACGCGACAAAGAAGTTTAGGAAACTCTGACCTGGATTTACTATTTCAACTGTAAGACCCAAACGCTCTAGAATTCACGTCAAATGACAGCTTCCTTCATTGTCTGGAACCCGATTTCTCGCTCAAATCAAACTATAATATCTAAAGTAAAGCCTTGAGAGTACCCTTCATAAAAGTTTGCGAATATTGACACGGCCGTTTTGAAAATTACCACGCGTGATTGATTTTAACATTCAAACGTATCATCATTGGTTAATTATACCCTGTGCAATGTACACGCATTTCGTTTTCACATCAATTCAAATGTCCAATCATTATTTAACGCCATCCAGACATCATTTTTCAAGCAAACCCGATTTTTTATTTTTTGTTTTTGGTTATTTTCAACATTTTATTTACTTTATAAATTAGAAATTTGTCTCATTCCGCCAAGTAAAACTATAAATTCCATACGTACGTATCTGTATCTTTTCTTTTGCCACATTCTCATCGTACTCTCGTTTTACTGAGCTATTTACATATGGCTTGGACGTATGATTATGTATACATAATTCAGAACTGACGAATCGATAAGTTTAGAACGATGATGATGAAGATCATCATCATCATTCACCATGAGCATCTTAATCTTTATCTTTTTTATTTATTCGATTTTTTCGTTATTTTTCTCTCAATCTATTCCCAGATTTTTTTTCGTTTCGAAATCAAAAAACTTCTTAGTTTCGTACTTATGTACATATCAGATGGATAATATCGCACGGTAGAGATTTTCAAGTTTTCTTTCAATTTTGCAATCTTTCTTCTTTGTTGTTTGCTGTCTTCTTTTTCGGACTTGCGTGTATATTAAACTTCAATCTTCATATGCTGTTGCGTATTATATGTATTCTGAAAAAGAAGCAACGAAAAATAAACCAGCATGTGTGTGTGTGTGTGTTGTATGCACTTATTTTATCACACATCATTAATCTGAAATGTAAATAAAGTGAGAGATAGAAAAAAGAAAAAGAAAATTTCAGTGAGAAATTGAATGACAATAGAAAAAATATTTGGAATGTGATATGAAAAATAGAAATTTGTTTTTAAAATCATCATTTCAGGATGTTCTTCTGTGAAGACAGTTTTCGTTTTTTCCTTGTTCTTTTATTTCAGCTTATTCTACGAGAATATCAAGCAGTTAAGAGTCATCAGCTTTCATATTGACTAAATTCTTTTCATTCAGAAATCCATTGTAATCTCTCTCTCTCTTCTCTCTAATCAATTCGATTAAAACTATATTAATCTGGGACCTGTATCCCAGATACGTTAACATTAACTTCCATTTAATGTCCCCATTACACATGTTTACAACTAAAGTCAGACATATAATTTCTTATTTGACGATATCCAAATCATTGAGCAGTTGCGCCAGTGATGATATGAATTTTATATGAAATTTAATCAGACACATCTGAAATATGCATTGATACAAACACAGCTCTTGAAAAAGGATCCACTGTTGATTTTAATTAGTGATTCTGACTGGTAAAACTAATAAAGTAAAAAATTAAAAACATTTACAAAAATCTAAATGATAGGTAGCACAGAAGCATACTGAAAAGTAGAAACAGAAGACATTTTCCGACGCATCGATTTTCCGACTGCTTCAATAGTCTTCGTCCCAGTGAAATACAAACCAACGAAGTCTGTCGGAAAAGTTTCAGGCTTACCGACAGCAGAAAAACTGGACACCTAATCACCCTCAATTTAATCCAGTTGGCAAGAAATCATAACAAAATAGGTTCGCGAATGGAATGCTTTTCGTACAAATCTTGACTTCTTTCAGAAGTAGAAAAGAAAATATCTTTGTCGAAGCACAACAGCCGCTCTCGGGTCTTCACTTGCTACAGCTGGCGCCTCCCACTGATCGCGTCCTCCAATTTTGAAATCCGAGCAGCGATAAACAGTCTTCGTCAACAGAGTCTGACGAACCGGTTCCACGGTTTCCCCACTGGTCCTTGACTTTTAGTCCTCAAAACGAATACCTTATTGGGTATCCGCTGTTCGGCCATATGATTTACATGACCAGCCCATTGCAGCTTCCGGAATCTAACATTGGTTGAGACCTCCGGCCAAGAAAATACATATTTATGTATATCTATGTTGCAAAGTAACGTTTTCTGTTTATAGGAAAATTTGATGATGGTTTTTATGATTTGAATAGATTATCATGAGTAAGAAAAATGTTCCCATGTTACAGATCCTTTCAGTGGAGTATAGTACTACTAGACAACAATCATATGAAACTTGATATACCCAATAATAGATGCATCATTCTACGTTTCCTATGGTTTTAAATTTTCCCACCCAACCGCTAAGAGGTTACTATACTAGCAAATCGTCAGAATTACCATTATTTTGTTTGAAAATATGAATAAGGCAATTGTATCAGTAATATTTAGTAGAACAAGCTTTCTTCGATCTTAGAGTGCCCTTCAAAATTAAATGTTACGAGCCACTGGAATGGGCGAGCAATAAAGCAAATCATCATAAGGTTACAAAAACTTTCTGGTTCTTTCTCATATCATCAACCGTAATAAACACTAGAAAAAGACAAATGAAGTGGCAGAAAAAAATTACGTGCATGGAAATGAGCAAATTAGAGCCTTGTTAAAAATTTTGTTTATAATAAAATTTAAAAAAAAAGTAAAAGTATAGATTAGAGGAACCATTAAGAACAGATGTCCACATATGGTCTTCATCGAAGTGTCGAAATAGAATAAGTATTTTTAACGTGTAGTTTTTTTTTTGGTAAATCGACACTTGTTTACCAGTTGCCTATGCATAAAGGCAAGTTGTAGTTCAATTAACTATCGTCAAATAGAGACATCATTTGATTTAATAATTTTATCAAGATGTGAACAAGCAGTGATGTCAGCCAAAATTCCCTATGTCTCGAAATTTTTAAATTTAAATCAATATTTTATGTGCTCATACCGTCTTCACATACGTTTTTCGTGGCTCCTTCAATGATTGTTCCATAGAGGTGTCCTAGAGTTCGAATACTTCGATTGTACCGTTTCTACCTCAATTACTGCTACTGCATCACCTACTAGCTCTTACTATTACCTGCTTCTAGTGTTTTTTCTGCTTATTCAACATAAGGTGCAAGGAATCCTTAAGGCCTCCGAAATAATTCGATTTGAGACGATCGACGAGGTTAAGGTAAATATATAGAAGTTTAAGGACACTGTAAAGTACGTATAGCAAAAGAGTTTGAACAAGTGGGAACACCGTTGGAATAATGGTGTGCGTAGGAGAGAAGAGTTTTTTTTGAAGGGAACCCAGACATTTAACGTCTAAATAGAACGGATTTTTCAAATATATACTTTGAATTACTATCAACTGTTTGTTGTACGCACACAGTTCTGAAAAAAAAAAGAAAAATGTCTCAAGGACTTGCTCAATTGACGTTCGATTTCTCTCGCCTAATTGACTGATTTTGAAAATGGCATTTCCTAGATTCAGTCGCCTGCATGCAAATACTACCCCGGTGTCGGCTACCCTAAAATTCAATATGAAGCAACTCCTTTACAGCGTAAGATCGAGCCTGTATTAGTGATTCGAAAACCACTCAATTATTTCACTCATTCTGAAATTTCACTCAATCTTAGATCCTAGTCAATATCTTCACCTTTAAAACTATTTCAAGGAATTCCTTGGATCGTTATTGTATAGAATTACTTGCCCATCTGGCGCAGAAACTGAACAGGCTTAAAAATCCAGAAGATGCTGTACGCTATCCAAATTAAACCATGACATAATTTGCGAAACAAATGAAAGACTGATGGCTTAATGCGTCCCAATTAGATCCTGTGGACTGGTAGTTCTATCTATTCAAGTGACAGGATGTAGTTTATAAAAAAGTATATAGCATCACTAGACGATCCCATCTGAAACTAGTACATTTATAATTGTATTAATTATTTAAGGAATAGGCACAACGACAAACGTAAAAAATTCGTCCAATGTATTTAGAATAGCTTCCTGTTAATTTGCCAATTTTTAAGGCTGCTAAAACATCATATTTTTATCATATTCCCACTATTTGACATGTCCAATTTGTTCTCCTAATGCGAAATCACACATGGGGGTCGTAACCATTCTCTCCCGCTGCGGTTGGGAAATGTTTCGAAGCAATAATGACGTTAGCGCCAGATACTAGTAGGTCTACGTCATGCTAGCATTATGTCCAAACTGCCCATCAAATCCTGTTCAAATTGCCTGCACAACAGCTATTGTGGTTACTTTAACACGCAATTATCCCAGAATATAAATAACGTACAAGCGTGAACAGAAAAAAATAATTATTTTTTGGCTGAATTCGTAAAAATTTAGTACTGATATTTTGAGAAACCAAAAAAAAAAAATGTATATATATATATGTAGAACTGCTTTCTGCATAAATTTCACTTTGTGTACCCTTAAAAGCGGAACTGCTCCTGTCTGCAAAAGACCCCATTCCATCAGCCATTACAACACCAACACGAACCAAACATTAAAATTCGGCATTGTGAAGAAAATGTCGAATTTCAAATGTGACCGACCATATGGTGGCCGCATGTTATTGCTAAATTCACAAGCGTTTTATTTGTCGGGTACTAAAATCATATTCAAATTGAACTATTGCTAAGATAGCAAAAATATTATTCCAACGCCAGAGATTCATGCATCAACACAAATACGTGTAAAATATCCATGTGTGATCAATAGGAACGTGCACATGAGCATACTTGGTAAGAAGAGTGTGAATCGAGACAGGCAGCGACTATTAAAGAATTCTTGGTAAAGACTTTTTATTATCTATCACCTATCATATTTCATTTGGTCGTTCAGCGACCAAATTGTAATTGGAGGCACCAATAGAGGTGGACACGTCGAACATTTGACGGGGGATACTATCTATCTTATCGATTGAGTAGCGTTGATAAATTTAACTACACTGAATCGTTATCTATCAATTGGCATCCAATGATAGTTCTGGTTTGTTGCTGGATGAATTTGTATTGGATATTGATAGATATTTGCACGATAAATGGGTGGTCTTTAATCTTTTTCGTGAAAAATGTTTGCAGCCTTTATTTCCCCAGACAGATTCCCTTATATGTGGTTTAAACACTGTTTAAATGGTTTCCAATGCATTACCCGAGGTTATAAGGATTAGCTATGAATATTTGGCAACAAGACAAGTCGGAACCTTGACTCTAACAGTCTTAAACCTTTGTATATTTGTATATAAAAAACGCATTAAGACAGTTGCAATTGGGTGTTTCCTAGCCCTAGATCAATTTGTTATCGGTGCATAAGTTAGCCTCACCATAAGGATGCGCTTTAACACGTTTGAATCATCCTCGACTGGGTCTCAGTAGAAATACTATTTGACGTAGCGATACGAATTTCGCTATTTCGATAACTTGCTTTTGTTTTCGCTTTTACAAAATTCATCCCCCAACGTAGGTCTTTCTAATATTTCGGATACAGTACTGGCTTATTTCTACTCCTTTGTTCAACAGATGTCAAATTTCGAACCCTGCTGCGAAGAGTTCTATTTGACTTTGTACTTTGCAACCCATTGTTTTCTCTTTCCACTCAGTACAACCTTCGAAAATTGACATAAAAGCCCTATACTTACATGCTAAGTATTCAAATTTTCAGGCAAAACATCGACAAGTGTCTGTCACCCTTTGGTGACATCTATCGAACAAAACTGAATAAATTATGTCATACTGACGTGCGTTTGAAATGACATTTCAAGCCACATTTTTCAGACTGACAGTTTTGTATTTTGTTATTCATCTCAAAATGTTTCTTGGCGTCAAATTGAATAAAATTGTTGAACTTACTAACTATATTTTGTCATTTTACGACGAAACACGCTTCTCCAGCCGGAAAAAAAAACGCTGCCCAATTCAAAAATTTGTGCAATTTACGGCCGAGATAATTTATCAAACGTTCCAGTATGGAGGTGGTATGTTTGCATCCAGAGTGGAAATTTCGATCAGAAACAATCTTCTCGCTCCTGTTCGATATGTTTTGACATAGTCTGTTGCGACTTTTTTTTTCAAAAAAACATTGCAGAACGTCCTGTAAGTTCTCATGTTGTCATAATGTTAAAGGACTAAATCAGTACCACAAGACAACGTTAAATTATTTGCGAAAGCTTCAAAACAAAATGACGCTTGTTGACTGTGTTTCGGATTCATTAGTGCCAAAAAATTTGATGGACTCCATTAAGAAGTGTGAAACGCTATTGATATCCGATTATATCGAACCATTTCTTGGAAAGAGTGAGAAAGATATTTCCATGTCCTACGTAGGCGCAATTTGAGTGCAATGAATTTGAGGAGGATTTGCAGTTGACAACTCAAAGTTCCAGTTTTTACGTTCCATTTCATCTTTCCTTCACAATAATTTTTCTGTTATTGTTGCATCAAACATAATCAACTAACCCACTAGCAATTGATTCAAACATTGACATTTTAACCCATTTTTTTTTTTGGAATAAAACCTCGGTTTCTTGGTTTAAAAATTGATAAAATACGAAAACATCAGAATACGATCACAGAAAAAGTTAAATGGGTCAACAGGAACGATATTGAAGACAGAATTGACATTCTATTTTTAAGATTTTTGTGTGTCTATATTGAGATTGCAATCGTCAGTAACACTCTTGTTTGTAACTTCTACTGTCACTACAAGTTAATCAAAAATCGTTCAGGATTGATCAATAGTAAAGTTATTATCTATCATGATCACAATGTTAAACCAAACGTCCAAAAAAAAATTGGGAGAGCTTGTCTGGAAGGTTTTGATGGACCCGAATACGGAACAATGTGTTTCCATCTATGTTTGCTCTCTCTGAACCTATTCCGCGAGTCAGTTTTCTGAAATTTGACAAGCGCACATTTTAGTACATTTGTCAAATTTTTTGGAATCATTTCTGTCTCGGCAAATTGTTGCATTTTCAGTAGACATTTCAATCTATGAAAGCAACAGAAAGTTGCACGAGGTCATATGAGTACTGTATGGATGTTTGTCATTTTCTGCTTTTTTTTTTTCTCAAAAAAAAAAAAAACCTCGTCTGATGTTTTATGAATTTCTTTGTTTTAATGTGCTAAAAGACGATAAAGAAAGCCGGTAATGTAACAAAATGTATAGCAGAAGTACTGTTAATAAATGCTTGCCGCATGCAAACGAAAAGTCATGTCGATTGTTCATTATAAGTTCATTATAGTTCATTATAAGACTTTGTCGAACTCGAGTGAACTCGAACTCCAAAGCGTTCATTTTTCTGTCTGTTCATTCAATTCGTATTTTTCAATATTCTCTAGGTATCTCTCGTTCTCCTTTCTCCATGTCTCTGTCCCTCAGCAGGGAGGTCTTTGCTCGACACTCTTTCTTTCCCTAAGCTTGCACGTGCCCCCTTCCAAGCCCTCCCTCTTCCTCTCCCTTCCCTTCCACGCCCTTTCTCTTCATCTCCCTTCCTTTTTCTGTCCCTTCCTTTTTCCTTTTCTCCTTTCTTCTTTACCAATCTCTTTCTCTTCCCCTTCTTCTTTTGCCTGATTTTTCCTCTCCCGCCCTCTTCCACTCCCTTCATTCATATATATCCTTCATCCTCGATTTACGCTTTCTTTTTCTCTTCAGACACTATTTCTTCCTCAGCTGCCGTAACGAGTTCGTATTTTGACACTTTTGGAATATTAGTTGGACCGACATTTTTAAATTTTTTTGTTGTTGGTATTTTTGACTTTGAAGGAGTTTGATAGTTTTGCACTCCTATAATCGTCGAAAATTAATATGTGGATAAGTTTGACACTTCAGCATTTATTAAAGTCCAAACACCAGATACTTCTCTTCCTGAAACTGCAAAATTATTGTAATATTTAACAATAATCAGTGGCTTAAAAACCCATCTGAGAAGTACACATAGAACTAAAGTAATGGTTCATTTTGTCGATGTTTTCCAACTGATAGATTTAATTTTCCTTTGGCCCTCTTAAGGAATTCATGTAGCTCCTGAGTTTCCGTGACTTTCAAATTAAATAAAGAGGCTTCGTCCGAAGTAATGTGTCAAAAAATTCCAGTGTAGGATCTCTGCTTGACTGGCGTTTCAAAGTATGCTTTGTAATGTGTGTACATTAAACGCTTCACTGAAAAAATCTTATTCTCCCATAACGCATTAACTTTAGATGTTGGTTTGGACAATTTGTCCCATTTCAACGAAATTGCTTCTATAAAATTTGGCGTGTCTGTTCTGCGTCAAATCGTATTTAAGTATGTATCAATATTTGGCCATTCAATTCGACGATTAAAAATTTGTGTAATTGGTAGATATCACCTGGAGGTCGAAAAAATCCCACGGATTTAATGCTGGAGGTAGGAAGCCAGCTAATAAATTTTATGGTAAAATATTGGTCTTACTTCCGTGTACCAATTAGCAATGGTGTCATACTATACCTTGCTGTTGTTTTGCTGAAGCCAAGTAAAATTTCCTAGACGATTGCATAAGCGTGCAAGGACGTTCAACCAGCGGAACCCTAAAAAAGTGTACTCCAATCAGTCATCGGCATGTAGTCCGTCATAGTGCCGTGACAATCTCTCTATTTCGCCAAATGCTGTCAATTCAATGGTTGTCTGAACAAATGGGCATGCTTGCTCCAATTTGTTTTTTATTTTTATTTAATATCCAGGTTGGCATTTATAATCATGTCTGCGTTGATCGTTGTCATCGTCGCAGAGAAGTCTCAGGGAAAAACTACATTCTGCCTATGACTACTTACTGGTAAATTGAATGGAAACCATAAAAGCTCAACATTGGGAATGACATCAAGTTCACATATGTGGAAGAACTATACACGCGAAAGATTTGGAATGTTGCGTTGTTGAATCACCCAAGTTCCTTCAAAATAAATGATCACCACTTTAGCGGCCAATACTGTTGACAATTGGCGCACTGTGATGGTTGTTTGAGTTAAGTAAATAATTTTTTTATTGGCGTGCTAGACCGCAACGGGTACTCCTCACTCTCAGGGGGGGCCGTACTTGGAAAAATTTGTGTTTTGTATGTGTCTCATTTTTTTGCGCAACAATTAGTAATGTTGACACTATTTTGGTATGCCTGATTGGTAATGCTGTTTGCCCTGTTTTGGGAATGGGATTGTAGATGGTGAGAGAGCTTCAAGTTTTAAATAATTCACGTGTGTCACGTATGACCGTAATATGTTTCTTAGTTTTCAGACATCGATTTTTGAGGGTTGATGTTATAGCTTCATATGTAGCTTTAAAGCCAATCTGAAATATTGTAGGTAAATGGAAGAATGCAAATTTGTTGCATGAAGTTTCTATGGTTTTAATTTAAATTTTGCTGAAATACTTACTATCTAGGCTGGTTTCTCCGTAAACTTCTGACAATCGCAGGTTATTAAAACTCAGATCAGATCAAAATTATGGTTTGTCTGACAAGGCATAGTACCTAAGTAGTATGAATTGCACGATCTAACAACTATAGGACGCATATCAATGTCTTTCAGTCGGAAAATTTTTAACGTCTTCTTCTTTTTTTTTTTGAATTTATTTGGTATTTTTGAATTTTAAAGCTTTGAAGTCTTCGAATTTTGTATGTTGGTACCCGCATTGGTTGCATTTTCAGCTACTGTTCAGCGTTCATACAGCGCCTTCAGGTGAGCGTCCCTTCCGTTTGTGGATCCCTTCACTTCTAGTATTTGCACAAATGTCATCCTTCCTTCAATGCATATATACAGTACATATATACTCTGCATTGAATTCAATGATATTTTCTAGTAAAACCGTGAGTTTGAGGGTCAATCCCGAAAGCGTTTCATCATGATGATCATTGTTCTTCTAGATTATTCTCCTTCAACCAACGTTTTAAGCATTCCTCATTAGAAAACTTTTTAGAAACTGGTCTAACATGCTTCTGCATACTCTGAATTCTAAGTCAGCTTGTGTTTGAACCGAGTTTTATCCAACTGAGCCTCTATGGGTACGGAAAGCAGCTCGGACTACACCTCTCATGTTGCAGTGCCTCATGTGTCGAATTGAAGTTCGATGCCTGAAGTTAGAATCGTTGTCAAAAAAAAAAAAAATAATAAAAAAATTTGACAGCGTGGCTTTTGCATCGATGCAAACTTCAGGCAAACCTCAGACAATGTATTTGCATGTGTTCAAGTACCTGAAATGATTGTTCCAGATGTTAGCCCACATTCCCCTTTTTCGGTCATCCAATCTCAATATTTCTAAGGAACAAATAATTTTTTCCGTGATTTCGCTGCTAGTGAAATTCGTGGTTTTTGGACGTCGAGGTGTAGCTACATATTTTTTCCTTCTTTTACAAGCCTGCGCTTTTCATTTGTTTTATTCTTTTACTAATTTTTTTTCTGTTCATTAGTCTTCCTCAGATTTCATTTCTCGACCAAAATCTTTTTAACTTCTTTGAGCTGCCGGAACGTGCGCTTTTCCATATGCAGAAGACATTGCAACTTCTGTAGGAATGAATCTCCTTACCGTTCGGAATCACAAGGATTCGTAATGGTAGAGGGAAGATTTTCTGTTAATTTTCTGTACCACTGAAAGATCTTAAAGAGCGGTCTTTTTTTCTGAAAATCATTTTCTCTGATCAATGGTGTGACAGCCCAAGTCTGTACTTGCCGTTTTGCTAGCAAAAGTCGAAAAGTTAGAACTTCTGTTCGGTAAACCTGGCATGGCTCTGTTCTGTGCCAAGTGTATAAGTAACTCAAATAAATTTAATTGAAACACAAAGAGTGAATTGTTGAAAATTTGAAAAGATTCCTTGGAAATGTTAAAAGAGAAAGAAATAATCAAACGCATCCAACGACCTAAAATGGAACTTGGAGTCTTTTCGATATCTAATCAATGAAGTCTTCTATCAAAACGACTTGGAATTGCAAGCATAGGAAACGAATAGTAATCGTGATGGAATTGTGCTTTGGAATTTTTCATTCAGAATCTCGTAATTTAACAATGTATGCATATCATTATTATGACTCGGCAGATAAAGATGTTCATCAATGGCGCAAAATCGGTTTGCACTCATCCTGCACATTCATTAAAATTAAATTGTTAACAAACTCCACCTCTTCGATTCATTGCGCTTAGGCAAATTCGCTGTCCTATTGCGAAATGAATATCTAATTACAATACTCGTAGAACCGCCTATCTTTAAACTGACCTTATACATGACAAATTACAAATCTCTGTATCTCTTTCTCTCTCTCTTTCTCTGCCTCCACCTACACATGTTCCCATATATTTATCCTATTAGCCATAAAATGGATTTTCCATTTCCAGTGTTGGGATTTCACTCTGTTTTAGACCATGCAACAAAATTTTTTTTTCTTTATTCGTTTTTCATTTAAGTTTCAAGTGTTAAATATTTACAATGTGCAATTGTTGTTAACAGGTTGTTGCGATTATGCGTTACAATGCTATTAACAGCAGCGAGTACGGCGGCAGTGGTAACAAATTTTATTGTTATTGTCAAGCCATGTATGTTAGGTCAACTGAATTTACTCTCATGGTAAATGAATGGATAACGCCCACATCTTAAACTGGACATTTTAATATCATATATATATATATATATTTATCTAAAGTTTCGCTATTTGCTTATCCTAATCAACTGAATGGTTTATTCTGCGTGTAGTTTAAGTTGAAAGATATTTATTTCTGATTGGTTGCTAGAGGTTCTCTTGCTATGTTTTTTCACTTGACAGGCTTTTGTACAATATTATATTAATCTTTGTTTTTGTTCTCTTGTATCCTTGCAGGTGAGTTAATGGACCTGAACCGGCCGATAATGTTATGTTTTGTTGATGAAATGTAGATGATTTATCCAGGCGTTTATGGTTTGTTGTCAGTAAGTTTTCTTAATTACTTGCAAAGTTTGAATGAATACTCGCAATTCCACAAAGATGATACAAAGATTTCAGGACTTGTTTGCCCTTTTCTCTGCATACCATCGCAAGGACACGAATATATCCTCAATAGTAGCTCATTCGTTCTGATTGTGAACCTCCTGCTTTATTTTTATTGTTACTTGGACCTGTCATGTTAGAGCGACTGCATTTCAAGACCAAAGATGATCTGATCAGAACCACACTTGTCAAAAATAATTGCCCCACAGGTACCTTTCCATCTTAGGCGGGCCGAATCCCGACATCAGGAATTTTTTTTTCATCTTCGTAATTTTCATGTTGCAATACATCACAGTTGAGCCGAAAAGAAAAATTTTTTTTATGAATATTCCAAGTGCTCATTAATATGAAAGCCGGCAAAAAATGTTTCTGGATAATCTTACGAAATGGTTGAAATAATAATCATAAACAATAAGTAGAAGAGCTACAAATACAAACAAAAAAAATTTGAACTTCTTTTTATTTTCAATGTAACCAGTTTTCCAATCTAATTTTCATCTAATATTTTGTAGTTTTATTTGTTTCTTTCCGCAATAATCATCCTATTCCTTTAACCTCTGAAAATTCAATAGGATCATTTTAAGTACACCTCTATGTTGGTGCGGTCCTGGTCCTTCGAACTGACAGCTTTGGTTAACTTGAACATGTTTGTATGTCCTGGGATACCTGGGTAAACCAGAGGGTGCCTTGCGATCAAACGAATCTAATAGCCCTGGCAGCGATTCATATTGAAAATCCATGGTTTCACAAGGATTTTGTTTTTTTAATAAATAATCTGGTGGGTTATCGTGGTGCAGAAACGCCTTTTTCTCAGTAAAGTCGGTGCGTAGTTTCAAGATTTCCTACCGAATAGCTTCAGTAGCTCTCTATAGTACCTACCCTGCGATCAATGGAGATGAAGGTAGAAACTAACTTGGCAGTGCTAAGGGAAATATGGATTGTAAAGACAATCGTAAAAGAGTTTGGATAGCAAAGGTGCTGATGTCTTGGAATTAATCCGAATCTTGGAATTTTCGACAATTTCGTGGAGATTTTTCCTTTGAATCCTATAAACATTATCGCTATGACTTCTTCGGAACATATTGGCGTAGAAAACTACATTTCTTTTCGATTGGCTTATAGTATGTTATCCAGATTTCATCAACGGAGACGAACAGGCCCAGAAATTTCTCCAAATTACGATTAGAGAGGTCCGCGGATACACTCAATGGAAAACGCAGGTTGTTCACCGTTCCCAATCTCGGAATCTTTCAACCCATAATCTGTCTAATATAGCACTTTTTAAGTTCCATATTATTTGAGCCCGCCTACGGCCTCTAGTGTACTACACACCTTAGCCGATCTGCGAAAAGGATGATAATGCTCATTCTCAATCATTTCGCTCATAATTACATCGGAAAAAATTCAAGAAGTGAAAAAAAAAAATCGATACCGATCAAAAGTTCAGATACTAGACAAAATTATATCGATAGCTTTAATTTATTGGCTATATCCTTGCCAATTATCGACGTTTTCGGATGATCACGTCGGGGTCACCAAATTGGGAATAACAGTTACAGTCTACAAACAATGGCCACTTGAATCGATGAATTCATTTTAATAAATTTTTCATTTGAATAAATTGAATTCCTTAATTCATTGGAAACGCACATACTGAAGAATTTCTACCCAGTGACGGTACTTTCACCGTCGTAGCTCACTCTAGGATATGAATTAGTTTTTTTAATCAATTATGTAGATAACTCATTTGTTTTAAGTTCACACTAAGATTTTAAGAACTATTCAATGTTTAAACTTCCAGAAATCGTTACCAGCACTCGCACAAGTCCAAAACCTAAGAGGATAAGGGCTTGTAAAAATTGAAAACAAACCGATACGATTTGTTTGAGAAATTTCCCTTTTCCGTGTAACTACAGTTAGTCAATGATTTTTTTTTTAAATTTCCAACCAACGAAGACAATCATCAACTAAAAGTTCGCTCCACGAAAAATTTATGATAGGTACATATATGTATGTGCTAACATAGCCAGTGTACAAATTCACATTTATTCAGTTAGAACATTTTTAATGCACATTAAAAGTCGGAAATAACTCAATAAAACTTCAACTGGCATGGTTCCAAATTGGCGGCGGTGGCCGATATCATATAGCACCAGCAACACATCACAAATCTTTTTGATTTAGCTGAAATTCACAGTGGAAGGATTCTTTTTTTTTGTTTAATTTAATTTAAAGAAAGTGAAGATTCTAGACTTGAGAACTTTTACATGGTTGTTTCTCTTTTATTTCTAAATTTTCTTTTTTTTTTTATGTTCACACTCATCACACCCGACGTGGATTGCGAAAATAAATTAACATTTTCGGATTTTGCGTACTTCAGGAAGCATCTGTCTATAGAAATGAAATGGGAGACCACAGGGCGGGGATCTGTTAGGGCTGCTGTTATTCAACGAGATTAATGTGAAGAACAATCTGAAAAATATAAATAAGATTATATAGGAGAGTCGGAATTAGTTCTCGGGCGAATATTGGTGTATCCTATAGTTTGTGTTATCATATCTTTTTTGTTTCGCTTCTATTTTATTTTTCTAAGAGATTATTTTGAGTATATCTCGACCACTGTTGCCTACAATGTAGCAAAAAACATAAAATTTGGCCGTTAAGTGAGAAATTAATTTTGAAACAGTTTTCGCTCATGCTGAATTTATGATTTGTCTAATGGATGTATGATGCCAAGAGCAGATAATGGAGATGTGTTGGGCGTAAGTGTTTAATGAAGATGAAAACAGAATTTTAAATGGTTTGTAGAGGAGAATTTCGAAGGAATTTTGAAAAGTATGTCAAAATTCACGCTACACAAGTCGCAGTTCAAGTTGTAGGAGAAGAAGAAATAACGTCAATTTAGCCTGCTGTTCATCCTGTTAAGAAAAATGTGAAATTAGCTAATGCATGCGTATGGTGGAAACCATGAATAGATCCTCCTCTCGCTATGTTTGTAATCTGATCCTAATCAGTAAAACTCTCCAGCGCAGCCTGATTTCCCTTCCATACAGAGCTCATCCGTTGCCTGCTGGCCATTTGCTGTTGCAATTAAATATGCCCAAACATGGAACTAGCACCAAATGCTAATAAAATTTGTCCACACAAAGTTTCACTTTTATTCAAACTTCAACGGACTCCGTTGCGTCTATTTCGACCATGTTGCCGTGAAATTTGCTATTTCTCAGCCAAGTACCATCATATATGATCCCTCTTGATGTAACCGACCGTTACTTATAACATATGCTTAAATAAACGACAGTAACAGTAGATTTTACATTAGAAATACCATGTAAGGAGTTCACACTTAAAAAGCCACCGCCACAAACGGCGTAAAGGTCTATTTGCTACGCAGAATGGAACTGATGATGTAGAGTTGCATATTTAGTCGCGCTATTGGTTATTGTTTAAACAAATAGACAATGAATTTGATGAGTTGAAACAGTGACATAAAGATATGTTTCTATCGTTGGAATCGTATGAGGGAGACGCGGGAAAATTGGCTTAGACAACCCGCCGCGATTTCGCAGGACTAAGAGTCGTGAAAAAGTGATGGGAAGTTAAACAAGCTGCAAATATTGCAAATGCTTCTTGCTAATAACTTTTGAATGCAAGATTTATTCCATCACTTGGCAAAACTCGCATTTCAACACACTTTCCAGTTTCAACGCTATTTCAATTCCGGCTGAATCTTTCCATAATAATGCTTTGAACCATAAATCACCTGTGATTGAGCCTACACACGAAAATCACTTCACATCTCCCCAGGCTCCAATTCAACTGGGTAAATGGACAAAAAGGCTTGCAGTTTCGTCACGGTTCCTCCGCGCAACAGCTCCATTCTCGGCTTAATGGAGGAGCATCAAATTGATACCGAGTGCGAAAACATGACTCTGAATGATCACAACATATTGATGGTCATCAGCCATGGTCGTTTTTATCAAAATTACCTTTAAACGTGCCATAAAATCTCTATACGAATTCCTTAAGTGGAAGACCATATGCTTGGCCACATTTGCACAAATGGAAGATTTTTCAACTGGCCACACGGAGCAAGAGGCTCCGAGAGGTTGACAATCGTTGGCCTGAGCCTGGGAACCGAATGCGATCTCATATGTGGCGAAGTACGTGCACGGTGTCGTATTTGTTGAAATTTGAATTGAAGTTTGGATGGATTCTAACCGCGAGTTGGTGCAGCTCGCAGTAGCCATGATCCGGTGTCGTTCTCCTGTCGAGAAATTTGTATTTAAAATTAAGCAATTCCAGTGGAAACGATAATCGTTTGCTATCGATCATAACCTCGAGGGCCCAATAAGTTGCCTTTGAACGTTTCAGCTACTTTTTATTACACAAAGAAAACCTCGTGGCTAGTTGATTGTCTCCTTAATCGTAGCATATAGCAATAACGATCCTCATTATTTACATTCAACGAGATCTTTCCCACAACTAGCGATCTAAACGGGTCACACTATTTCCTCAACGATTGTTTGATTTATAGCCTACATTTATTATTGCTGATAAAGTTAGGAAGCTTGTAAAGAAATAAAAAATATTAAAATAATGAAATTAAGTACAAATCGTGCATGTCATCTTTTCGATTGGAACACTGCAATGACAACGATGATGACGAATTATCGAACTGGGTCATAGTTGAATGCTTTAGATGGAATTTGCTTTTGCGCGATTTTTCTTCTACTTCATTTTATTCCTTTTGATTCGACAGTGAAAATGGATTGATGATGACTGAGTACTAGTCGTGAAATGCCTTCTGGGTAATATAAATTGTTTTCTGTCTGATAACGAAAGTACTTTGATTGATCTGAAGAGTGTTTTCATAGAGGATTGCAAATATTTTCATATATTGATAGCTTCTATAATGAAAAATGTAAATACTACATACTTCCTCATATTTTGGATATGGTTTTGAATTTCGGAACCCAGAAACGAAGAATGCAATCCTCACCCATTCCAACCGAAATACTAATTATTGATTCCTCTAAATCCTGACCCGTTTCATCTTTCCATATTCGTCGACTTATTATTAGTTGAAATCTTTGTGTAATTAGCTTTATTGTGCTCTGTACATAAAGATTGTGTTCCTCAAATAAAGCAACACCAAAAAATGAGTTTTGATAGATCTACGCTCTAAGATGCGTGCAAAATGGAGACGCACATACAAAGATTTCCAAATAAACGAATACCAAATGGCTGGCACTTCAAAAATAAATCTAACTAATAATAACTTCAATCTCGGTATCTAGGAGAGAAAGCCTACGCCGTTTTCATAGATGCCGAAACCGCGTTCCTCTCAGCGTGTATCCATTAACGTGTACTAGATATCCCCGACATGTTCAATTTGTGCATAGGCAAATTTCTCAGTTCTCTCAATTTCTCTCTCACATGTCTTCACCATTTAACGGAATTATGCTTGCTTTCGAGGATACGAGTTTTCTTGTATATACACTTGTTGCCAAAACGTAACCTCTAAAAAGCTCTCACATCTCACAGGAGCACCACAAAGAAAGAGATACGAATACCCCATATAGCAAATAAAACGAGCTTTGCAAGATAGAGAGCTTGCAAATTAAATTACATAGACAAGAGATCACAATGACGAGCTTTCTGAGCTTGCATGCGTGATTGGTTTTTTCTCAGTCATTGTCTATCAATACAAATTTTCAATCAATATAACTCTCTGCCTCTTTGATTTCATGTCCCGATTTTGTAAAAAAAAAATTGTCATAAAACATTGGAGAAATAGTTTAGTTCTAACGACCTGAAGGCTTGTTCGAAAAAGACATCAATACGGATATGTCTAAAAACCATTTTGTCTTTGTCCTTCCTTCGTTTTGGTAAGTTAATTTGTGAAAATCTCAAAAACATGGCATTTATTTCGAGTTACACTCGATCCATTAAGTCTGTTCGAAATATCCTCATAAGAGTCTAAACAAGCCATCCTTGTATCAGTTTTTTATTCAATATTCATAATCCTTTCAAACGACCGGGCTCAACTTTTTTACTTTTTGAATAATTGGACCGACAATTTTTCCGAAATTTTAACTCTGTTGACATTCTAGCAGTTTGTCATTTTAGCCCAATCATCGGCAAACTTCAAAAGTGCAAAAATAAAAAGCGAGCCTGTTGCGTTTCCAACTTGACTTCACACATCTTCAGCAAACTAACAGTTTCACAGCGATTTGCCCTTACCAAAGTGTTGAGTTGGTTTGTTTGGTAACGTCAGCGTGTGTGTCGTCTATTGACAAGAAAGGACGGAATAAGGCCTAGCCTTAAATCCATGTAAGCTCTTTAGCAGTCTCTTTCTCTGCAACACTACAAACTTCAGACGGCTATTTTTATTAGCTTGTCTATTCAAATTTTTCTGGAACCTAGAGTCCCTCATATTGTTAAGATGTATTATAATAATTTTGAACTTTAACCTCTGAACCTCTGCCCTCACTTCAAAAATGCTCAGATGATGTATTCATACATAATATTAAAGTTTCTATGAAATCCTGAAGCATCCTACAAAGTTGAGATAACGTCAGGCCTATTCATAAATAATTGCAAGCTCAGTTCCGGTTCCGGGTTCTATTTACGCTGGCTGACAGCTGTCAGATTTGAACTTTTCTGACATCTAGTTCGAATCGAGGAGCTACAACTTTGAAGGCGAATGCCCACGTCAACTTTAGTAGACAACTCAAACTGATATAAATGGTGATAAGTGGGTGAGGTATTCCTTATTGTAAGGTATTAAACACATTACAGAAATAGATCTAATTAAATAAGTAATCAGTAAATGGATAGGTCTAGGTCGGTTAAAAACAAAAGAGTCGAATATAAACGTACTTTCAGCTGGAATAGAGCACTCACACGTTCATCAGTGATACCACTGTCAGCTAGTATATCATCGTAATTAATTGATAGATATGTCTCACCAGTGAAATCTGGTTCTATTGCGGTGTGGCTACCTACTGCGAAGTTGACATATACCGAATGGCAAACAAAAACACACACGACCAGTAACATTATTTTTTGAAAGTCATTCAATGTAAAGATATCAATCCATTCTACTAACCTTATTTCGCTAATCCTCATCAAACTGGTGCAGCCTGAATTTTTTCAAGTTTATATTTTTTCTTCTTTTATTTATTTGTTTGTTGTTGTTTTTTTTTTAAACGTCGCCCATTCGACGACAAATCAAAAATATAAATCCGGCAAGTGGTTAATACTTGTTGGCGGATTTAACGGACAACAAACAAAAAAATGATGCAGTCCACATTAATCAAAGCTTCTCGTCTAATGTGCCTTACTATCAAACTATCAATATATCATATGTGTGTCTTGATAGAACCAATTTGGCCTACTATTATGGGTACCTGTTTAAATGGATTTCATTGTTTAACCCAGATGCAGTGCATGCTTTTAAGACAATTTGGAGATTCTTCAACGCTCTAGAGGTTGACGAAGTATTTGTATTAAGGGTAGCAAAAATAAATACCCTAATTGTCGATTTTACAAGAGCCATCATTGAGTATTGATCGAAGAAGAGAAAAAACTGCTTGTCATCATTAAAAAGGAGCATCAAGTCCTGAAAAATAAGCCCAAAGAAGAACAAAAAATGGAATCATCTGAACGAATCAAATGCAAAGGTGAAGGGTTAATCAAACAATATTGGTCATGACAAGCGCGAAAAAAAACCCATGCTGAGACGGTCGTCAAGCTTTAATTTGGTATTGTTTGTTCTGAATTAACACACAAAAACGAAAATTGATTATTCATACGTTCATACAACACCAGAAATTCAGTAGACCATCTCAGAAGACACAACAAGAACTGCGCTTGCGGGCATGGTACCGCCCCAAAACTTCTAACATCTACGCTCCATACTACACATATTTGATTAACCAAATGACTGTGCTGATTGTTATCCTTGAAAATGTTCATTGTTTAATTAAACAGATTTGGATATCACTGAGAGCACATTTGAGACGTCTACGTACGTACAGACGTTAATAGAAGAGCATGTGCCCATTGGAAGACTTTAATAATTTGTTTTATTTTTACTAAAAGTCGAAAAAAAACCGCTGCAATAGAACTATCAAAAAAAAACTTCCTAGAAAATCGACGGAGGTACTTAATTGTCTAAATAAAACATACCTGCCAAAACGTAGCTAATTTGTGTGGGAATATGAGAAGATGGCACTTTTTTTGGAGGTCTTTCCGCCCGAATGTGTTTTGCTCTAACTGCAAATATCAAAGACTATGAGTTAGAAATATGTATAAAAACAAAGTGGTATAATGATGGACCTGAAGGTCATGCTGATTGAATTTATAATTCGATTAGTTTTTCTTTATCAAGTTGTTCCTTTTCGATTCGCTTAGCTTTTGAATTCTTTTCACTGTGGGTGTTCAAGATTGTGCCAATTTTTTTGACGGCTGCTACACTCACAGGTTTGGCCACTCAAATATGCCATTGAAATTCAAGTGGATTACAGAAGTGAGTTTTCGAATATGTAACATGTTTGGCTCAACAATTAAACAATTAATAATTTGGCACTTTTTTTTGCATCAATTCAGCCGGAGGAATAGTGTTAAAAATTCACTTTTTAAAGGCCTTGTATCGTGAACCCTTTTATAAATTGATTTTTCCTTTTGAATAGTTTCTTTTTTGAATCCTTATAGCTTTTGACCAAGTATTCATACATGAGACTACACCTGAGCAACTTTCTTTGTAAAGCTTTCTACAATGTCTAGGTCTACTCATCTGAATCTAGTTTGCATCGAGGAGCTGCAAATTTGAAGTCAAACTCACTGGACAACTTAAACTGAGATAAATCGAGATATCTGGGGTCTGGTCTTCCTTAACTTAATTTATATTAAAAAATAATTGAAAATTAAATAAAATTATATGCGTTATAGAGTCAGTATCAGACGCTGTTTTTTGCATTCTTTGAACTGGAATTGTATGTTCACTACTAAGGGACCTGCTACTACTTTCGGAGTTTTTTTCGATTGATTATTTTTGCATTTTTTGATTCCTTATGCCTTCAAAAATCACATCCTAAATTTTTGGGGAAATTAAAACAACATGATCCAGATACATTATTCCTGCGCGTTGTCTTTTGACCTTTTATGTTTTCTTTTAACATGCCACAAAAGTCCTTTTTGAAATATTACTTTTTGGCGCGGGATTTGCCGGTATTTAGTTGGGTGTGAGCATACGTATACGGGTAAGGAATTCATTTTCTTCTTAGGCACCCGTATTTCCCTGGCCGTGATCTTTGAACGACTCTGATTCTAATCGGATGATTCTGTTGAAGATAATAGATATAACAGGCTGCCCAATCGACTGTAAATCATGCAAAGGTGATTCGCCTTCACCTTAACCTTCAAAAAGATGAAGAGAAAATCGCCACAGTCGAAAAAGCCACGCCTGCCGCGTCAAAGGAACTTCGTCCAGCATCCGCCATTTTTATATTAGACTCCATTTTTTATGTTTGACGAAGTTCAACAAAAGATATAATTTTTCGTGGAAAAAGCCTTTTTTTAAACATTCTCCTCGGTTTTTTATTTCAAAAGAATTGACAGCGTTGAGTTTGCCACGATACAAACTTCAGACACCTCCAAACCTGCAGATAAATCGTAACGATAAGGGGAAAGTAGTAAAAAATCAACGCTACACGTAGAGATACACGTAGAGGTCTAGAGATAGCCACGACGTCAAACAGAATCTTTTGGATAATTGTGACATTTGTTCTTGATTCTCGTATTCGACATGTCCAAAAAAGCGAAGGAACGTTTTCCATGATACGATTAAAAGGTCCTCGTAGTCTACGTCTTTAGGATTAAATTTTAATGCACAAGGACAACTACATCAAATTACCAACATACCAAATGAGATAACTGAGGCTTTTATCGTTGCAAATGGTCACAAAATCATTATTATTTAATGATGTTCATTGAACTGAAATTAAAAAACAGCAGATTGCGAAAAATTCAAAATTTTGAAAAAAAATTAACAACAATTTTACTATTATCATCCAAAAAAATTCAAAATGAGCAAAAATCCTATCTCCAAACAGATCCCAAAATCCTTGTTTTGACGTTGGGTATCCTTTATCTCATCGTACTCCGAATCGTACATCATTCAGATCATTTCCTCTGTGTTACCCTTGCGAATAAAATTGGGCAGCTCTAAACTGCCTCAAGCCCTAAGTTCTACAGTGTCCGGCACAACAATAGGAACATCTCTATACCCCGTCAACTATTTGGACGCAGGGTGAAAGTTGTGCAATCGTGGACGCGAAACTCAGAAACAAGCAGCTGCTGAGGGTCGCAATCGGACAGAATTTCAAAGTGACGAAAAATCGAGCGATGTCAAAGTGACGGAACGTTATTGAAGACTTAGTTGTCTGAAGTTTGCATCGGCTTGCAACGATCGCAGTTTCTATTCTTCAGCATTCGATTGTTTGTAAATTTGTAACCATACTAGTTTTTCATTCCAATCCAATCATCAACAAAAATCAAAAAAAAAAGAAGATTCGAAGTTCCAACACCTGAAAATAAAGCCTTCTAAAATGTTGGGAAAAAAATCCTGAAACAGTCGATTCGGTATTGTTGCGAAATTCATGTGCCCAAACTAAATTTGCTAATCATTCAATAAAATTGGCCAAAACTATATTCAATATTATTGATTGCCTGTGTAAAATATTTTTGAAGCTATTGTTAATAGTTTACAATAAAAATAATGTTGCAAAAACTATGGAAATTGACAAATTCCCCATCAAAGTTGATGAAATGGAATGAAGAACATCTGTTACTCAAGAGGTGTTCTTGTAGGATACGCCTAGGTGAAGTATCCTTAAAAACCAACTCTTTAAGTCTAAAGTCAATCTTTTAATATGTCTCATCTTATGAATAAAATAAAATAATGCTTGAATGGCGAAAAATGATTGTCTAATCCTAAGCGTCTGACATTTGCATCAGTGTCACTTTTTTGAATTTTTTTTTTTTTTGGATAGTTGCACTAAAATTTTTGTTAATTCTTTTTACAAATTTGACATTTTTTCATCTTATCAGTGTTTCTTGTCAGCTCAATCATTGACAAAAATCAAAAATTATAAAATTTCGAGCCGTTGCAAAGATGCAAACTTCATACACTTCTGAGCCTGTGTTTTGAACTTCTGTCAAAAAATTCGGATTTTCAAGCTCTTCGAATTGATGACTCTGCGTGATAGCGTCAATTCGCTCCACTAGACTTCGTCCGAATAACTTTGAGGATTGAATTCCAGGTCTCCTGAGATATCTTCACAACTTTCTAGCGAAAACAACGACCTTCAGCTCCGATTGAAGTGTTATAAAATGGTGGAAATGTGGGCCAAAAATTTTGACTTAGCTAAATCTTTTAACGAGATTATGAAAGGTCAGTAAGCGATCATGTTTTCACTACCGCTAATGTACGTTTTAGTTTCGCTAAACCTATTTTGATTTCTTCAATTGTTGTATATCTAGACAAACTAGACAAACACAAAACATCCTGGAGCTATTTTTTTTTCAGCAATCACCTCATCAAAATTGAGCTACGCTTGATTAATTGAATCGGCAAAACATTAATAAAAACAATAACACAAATAACCTGAACATACGGCAAGGCTTCTGCAGTACAAAATCTCCAAACCGTTTTTAAACACTATCACAACAAACAGCCTCCATGTTTTTCTTGAAAACAAAAAAAAAATGCGTGGACCAACTAAATCGATTGCCCCCGCATTTGATCCCAACAACAAATCAAACAATTGAAGTATGGAAAGCGCAGAGGCTCCTATTATAATACGACACCTTAACACGGTGTAGTTTTCCAGGTGTAAAACGTGACCCGGTGTTGCAATGTTTACCAAACTCTAAGCCCTCGAGCAATCAATGTGAAACGCTAATAAAATTCAAAATTTTAAGACGTTGAACTAAGTGAAATGTTTGGGCGGCGTTGCTTTGCAGCTCTTCAAATATTGCGTAAAGCTCAGATTAGGCCTAGTTTACAACATATGTGTAGGCATAGAACTCTAAAATATAGGCCACCAGATGGTCGTTGAATTTCGCGGTTAGTTAACTCCGATACCAAGGGCTATGTCTTCAGGCTGTCCGTGACCTGTAAAACTCGTTAACCAGATGATTCTCTACTTTCTTGGTCGTGCGCGATTCTCGAGAACATGGTTCTTCGTTACCTTACCTAAAGTCTCACCTATGCCTGAGTAAACCATCAAAATCTCAACTGTACTATGCTTGTATTTTTTCCGTTTAAACAATTTGCAAATTTATCTAATGTTTACATTTCAACTTTAGATACATCCACCATAAGATTTCGGTTTCGTCCAAAAGCTTCTTCCTTGCCGGCCCTCCTCGCCGACTAATTGTCCGCTAAAACCAACCGGAAATGAGTTAAACGAACAAGTTAGGTTCGTCGCAACCTTTACAGGCCACGTCTCAACTTCTGCTTACTCGCACACGTTCGTGGCGACTTCTTGGTTTTCACCTATGAACAATAAGATACAGATGAATAATTCTTCCAACCCGAATGGACATACGCATGGGTTCGAGGAAAAAAGTTAATGATGAAAATGAAAATGAAACGCGAAGATAAAGTATTTAAATTGGTGACCCAACAATGTAGGAACGGTGAAGGTTTCATGTATTCTGAGCCTGCGTTCCCACACTAACACGGTGTTGGTCAGAAGAACAATATAAAAGTTTGGCAGAAGATGGAGAAAAAAGATTGGAATATTTAACCAAGTCTTTTTGCTTTGTTGGAAACTTCCAGCACTTGTCTTGGTGGACGTATGAATTTCTCGAGTAGAAACAACTTTCGATTGTTTAACATTGGAACATTGTCTTGGCGAATAAAAAATAAAGCAAATAAAAAGGGTCATAAAGTAGCAACATGAGAAACAAACACTCAAAAATTGCACCATTGGTTTTAAATACAAACAACAAAAAAAGTACTCGTTAAAAACCGCCCAAAATGTTAATCTGCGGGCTGAAAAGTTCATTTCACGACTGAATTTCATGATGACTGCATAGAAAGTGCAATTAGACATGAGAAAATGGAATTCAAAGAAATTGACACAATTTCTTCCTATCTCTGCTTTCGTGAAACACTTTCCTTTGTCCCAGCCTTCTTGGCTCTTGCATTGTATGCATATGAGGCACAAAAAAAAAAACACCGAGCTGAACTATAAAATTGTCAGATTGTCTGGGTAATCTGAAACCACCAGGGCCTGGTTATTAACCGAAACTAATTTATACACTTGACCCTTGCATATTTCCGGATATTTCCTTGTTCGTTGTATTCCTTAACAGTGACAAAATGAAAATTCGTAAAATTTTGTTGAATTTTTTGCTTAAATTGAAAATTTATCATAAGAAAATGTTTAACTTTCACTGAAGTATTATCAAAGCAAGCGATTCAGGAGTATTTCAGTTGATAAACATTCAGGGTGTAATTCGATGACTCCTTTTATTTACTCTTGAAATTGTCAAGGCTGAGTGCATTGTTTGTAATTTTAGACCCCACTTTAGAAATATGTACATATACTCGGAATTAATACTCACAAAAATTGTTTTATTTGACGAACATCTGGTTTTTTCCTAAAACTTTGATAGCATCAAAGAAATCTAATGGTTGTCAACACTTTGCTTAAAAAATTTCATCAAAATATTTACTTTGAAGCAAGAAATTTACCCTGATATGTTTTCGTCGAATTTCTTTGGATATGCTTCTGAACGAGATTCAAAGCAATAACACTTAACCTGAATAGTTTTTAATATTTTTGATATACATGTTAAATTGCTTTTCACCTAAACATTAAAACTTAATCCAAATTCAGTTGACGTTATTCGTTTTAAGGTTTTTCTTCCTTTTGCCTCTGCTCCAACATATTTTAATTTGAAATTTTTTTATCGTCAAACTCCTACGCCATAACATGAAATTTTCATCCGAAAAATTAATGTTGAACATGTGTAATCTAGTGGCTCCTGTAAGATTTATCCTCAGTTTTATTCATGAGTTTTAAGTTCATATACATTGCAGGATTTTTTTTTCTTCTGTCAGACCATAATCATAAAAGCAACAGATCATGCAAAGAATCTAATTTAGATCGTAAAGTTTATGATTTTGACTGACTTAGACTCAATCCAATACATATGAATTTGTAGCGTGCGTCCATTCCGAATTCTCATGTAGAAAGTTTCAACAAGGTTTAAATGATTTAAAATATTTACGCATCACATAATTTAATTTAATTTCTACCTTTTATTTTTCCTTTTATGATGAATTTTTACCCCTTTTACCATTTTTGTTAGTTGAGGTTTCTTCCTTCACTATTAAGTACTGCATGTGTGCATCGATATATTTTAGCAGTATAACTGTGCTTGTGCGCGTATATGAGTTGTAGCTTATAAACCATCAATACTAGTGGTGACCCCGACGTGATTTCCAGAAAAAAATTTAACTGAGAGTCATTAAATGGAAGTATTGCATTGAGAAATTTTGAGCACAAATTTATCAAACTCAAGACAGTGTCTCTTTTTGTTGAAAAGAATCATGTAATTTACATAAATTTTGTAATCAATCCAACAAACATATTCTCAAATTAATGCATTTCTACGAACAAACAAGACAAAACTAGGATCACCTACGGAAATTGTATTGTATTGAAATCACCAATACTAGAAGCGACCTCAACGTCGCCGAGTGGGACTCGAACCAGGGATCTGTTGTACTGAGGGTCAGCACTGTTTGTAATAAACATTCCGAAATGCATTTTTTTCGTCATTTGGTGGTTGGGAATCGAAGAATTTTTCTAAGACGCTATAGCACCTGTAGAGCCAATCAGCCTGGCGTTTTTAGCTCTGGTTCAGGCAAGTGTGCTATGGAAGGAAATATTGAAGGACTTCATTTTAACGGGGATCGCACACAATTGGTAACTTAATGGTTTTAAATCGATTATTTTTGTTGTCAAATTTTTTGCTGATCACGTGATGGACTGGATCCAGCCACTTTACCACTTGAGTGTTGCAATCCTCAAAATAGTTCTATGCGACCGGGAGTTACTAACTGCCTAGTTGTTTCATTTGCTGGAACGCTTGAACTGCTATGATACCAATTTTGTATTTTTCAATTTTTTCGGTAAGGATTCTCATGACGCCTGCTTAGAACAAAGAGAAATGAGAAATGAAAATGAGTCCTCTCTGAAACTCATCTTCAGGTTTTCCAAACGATTGAACCATTTATACACCTGAATAATTAAAAAATTTCCTTTTATTCTTTTATTTTATGCTTGTCTGATTGCTGAACATGTGAAATTTTTACCCTGTTGCTCAATATCAAACCTGGAGAGCCAGGCAAGTTCGTGTTAACCAACTTGCCTCGATCCCTCTCCGTCTGCAATTTTGATGTAACTATCAGGGGTCGACAGATGCATGACTTCTTCTTGTGGATGCAGAAAGGATTTCGTAGTAGTTCAGTCAATTCTTTCTTTCCAGGCGTCGTCAACGAGGAGTTCTTCTCCAACTATTACCAGCAGTCGAGGGCGCTCTGTGACCGATAGTAACTTCGGACCTCTATGTTTAAAGGACCCTGAATTAAAAAAAAAAGAATAAAATTACAAATCGATTTCAAAAGAATGAATAAATTATAAAATAAAATGGATATTGTCTGTGCATGAATAATGTTTGAAAATACACTCCAAACTTTGTTACAAAGTCCTGAGTCGGTCATTGGACATTTCGTAGGGACATTTCTACCTTGGTCTTCGGTTTTCGTTGGAAAATTTATTGCTGGTTTTCCTTTGCTAGATGTTCTCACTAAACATCACAGCATTTGTAAGCACTCCTCGGTAAAGGACACCTACAGAAAGAGATTCCTTTGCAAGGGTGTCAAAAAAGTTTTCTCACTTCTACGCCACGACACGTTAATTTTATTATACTCTGTGTATCGTCACATATCGTCTTCATTTTCATTTATAGTATATCAATCACAATAATCTTTTCAGCTATACTTGCATTGAATATCAACAATGTGATCAATTCATTTGGCACTGTCTGACCATTCGACATAGATAAGTGTCCAGCAACTACGAAAGATATTTACTTATTTATTTATTATGTTATCTACCTATTTATTTCACTGCTTCGTGCTCATTTTCATTCGTCACTCGATTAATGTTGTTAAATGATTGATGAACATTCAAATGTGCTATAGATCCCATAGAGAATTTCCCATGTATCGGAACAATAATAGCTACCATAGATGCAGAGAGATTTTAAGTGCAAGTTACTCTTTTTCATTGGAAGTACTTGCTCGATTGAGACATGTGTACATTAGTCACATATGCAAAAGTGCTGCCACTAATGTTGTAAACTGATGTTTTCATTATAATTAATCTTCTTAATTAAGTAATCATTGGTTTCGTGCAAAAATCTGACGAATAGTACGAATTGAGTGAAGTGTTCAAATGATAAATTGATGCAGTGGACAAAATAGGAGTGTGAGGACAAACGCCATATAAAGATTACATGTTTTTAAGAATGCCTCCGATGATTATTCCGTGCTTCTAATGACACCGCGGCGAAGTGATATGGGGGACTATTAAGTCGACATGATTTTTCACTTTAGTCAAGTTATGTTAAATTTGTATGCTGAGGTGTTTTCATGCAATTACTGGAAGATTAGCTTCAACACTAACTGTCCTTCCACTTTGCATCTAGAAATATTTGTCACAAAGAGCGCCGCCATATCCAAGGATAATTATTGTTTAATATATCTTTGAGAACATCATTTACGGCTGGCTTGCGCGCTCTCCACTATGACAACACCTTTGCAAATTAGTTTCAAATCGTCGTCCAAGCTCGAATCGTTTGAATGACTTTCATACTCTCCCGAATTGTAAACAAGTCTTTATTTCTGAAATTCTTTGCTTGCACTAAAAACCGCCAAAGTCGCCACTTCAAGGAGACCTCCTGCAGCCTGCGTTTGTCTCAGTCTTTGTCTACTCGATAATTTCTTTCGTCCAAGTGTTTATCGTTCTCTCGAATCGCACGTTTTTGAATTGCTAATTATTTATACTCACACACCTACCCTTGACTCACTTCACATGTGTATTTCCCTATCCACCAACTTTTCATAACATTTCTCTGTTCCCGAACATGTTAAATAGTTCAAATGCGGGTGAATTTCAATACATGCATCAACTCGTCAAAACGTAAACAAAACACCCCTGAAAACAGTCAAATCGAAAAACAAAAATCCCAAAAACGTGCACAAAAACTTTTAGAATACAAAACATTTTCATATTATTATACGTCTCATTTGAATGTTGCTATGAATTGGACACGCTATACGATTTTTTTCTTCCACGCTACGATTTTTGTCATTTTCTCACGGATTTCATTTCATTTGGTTAATTTTTCTTTTATTTTTTCGTAAGAAATTGTTACGGATGTTGAAGATTTTGATGAAGGTGAGCATTGAGAATAGTTGGGGCGGAAAAAACGGGAGACGAAAAATGGTTTCGAATTAGAGTACTTTTTCGAAGTTAGTCTGGTTTTTAATGAGTTTACAACTTGCAATACAAATTATGTTTGAATCGAATTAAATCATTTTTTTGTCTATTTTTTAGGGGTTGATAAATTTCATTATAAAAACTTGTGTAAATTCTTGAATTGTAATTAGTAATATTCCTGGAATAATGTTCGTTTTTTTTTCATTACAGGTAATATATCTATATTTGACGAAAGTTGTGACATCGCGTGAGTATGTGTCGCTAAAGCTGAGTAAGTCGTATATAAATTTTTTAAGGCGCTGGTCTTCTTTGTTGCAAGACCCTAGTTCGAAACCTTATTTTCATATCGTTGGAAACAGTGCCAATTTGCTGTCAAATGCTGACCAAATTCAACGGTAATCGCTAAATCAAAATTTGGCAATAGCCATACGATTAAGTTGGATACTGACCACACCCTCTCTGATTCTCTCGTATCTTGTATTGGTCAATGTAGGGCTCGAAACAATTGCACTTCAATAACAAATCAATTTCGGTTATTGCAAATCAATAACCGAAAAAACTCTGTGCTTACCTCAGTGATATAAGACTGATAGCCCTTCTTCAAATCCTCGGCAACGTTCTGGTTGACTACGCAATCATTGGCAGGACACTTAGGAAGGGTATTTTTGTTTTACATGAGTATATGGAGGCCTAAACTCACGGTCCTTTTAATTAAGAACCGCCAACGACAGCTCCCAATCCTTCATTATTTTGTTAAGATCCATTCTGCTTATTTCATTAGGTTGAGAATTCCTAAACCTGTAGTCAACGCCACCAATAGCATGCACCGATAACCACCACGATGCTCCTGGACTGCCAGTAAACTTACGATTCCTACGATTGCAAGCTTATAAACTGGCTGTGGTACTTGAAAATTCGAACCTCTAGGTTTTGGGGGTAAACATCTCGTATGAAATTTTCTACGATTTTATATGCGTCTAACCACCAAATTTATGCCCGTATATTACCTCGATACTTAACAGAAGTTTCCAACCTGAGCAGATCGAAAATTGATTTCTTCAGTTGAAAAAGAAGTCTTATCCATAAGAAGAAAGCGGCCTTTGAAATTAATTTCATTTCTAGTTAATACGTGAATACACAGAAGTCGTAATCAGGATTCACATCAGTATTTGCAGCAAGAGCTGTACCTTATGATCTCCTGCAACTGCATTGACGTCAACCTTCGGTCCACCACTGATAATATGAGTGATGATACAAGTTTGAATTCTTATTTTTCAAGCCTACAAAATCGCATATGTGGAAGACTTCAGTGCTTATTTACAACTATCGCAAAAGAGCCGTCCTCCTTATCTCTGTGATAAGACTGTAAACTGTCATCAGCCTCATCTCGTGGACTGATCGATCCTCCGTTAAGACTGTCGTGGCCTTCTTCTACAAATCTTTATTCTGGACAAGAAGTGGTACGTTGCCTCGAAATACATAAAGGGAAAGTGTAATGAGTATGGTATTAAGGATAATTGATTCAAAAATTCAAAGCAAAAACTAGCAAAAAATGGATTTGCTGAATCACTCCAAAGTTTCGCACCCATAGCAAATCAGTTTGACAATGACAGATCTGCTTGACAATTGACGCCATAAAAGGATTACACGATAATCGCATTTAATGTATAATTTGCAGCATATCCTTCGGTCTAACGTCGCCTGGACACGAAAATGTGAAAATCTGGTCGATTTACGATTATATTTTTGCTGTTAGTGAAGTCGTTCATTGATTGTGCACCATATTGAGCTTCCCCTTAGGAATATCTCACTTCTAATTTTAGCACTAAGTTTTTTGCCAATTGATGACAGTTGGTGAAACGTTTTTTTCGGGAAGAGAAAGAGAAAGATCGCAAAAAACCAACCAGCAAATATGCCAGCAGCCAGGCATTCGATTGGTCAAACGATTGACCTGAAAGATACCGTCTATTTCGGTGATACATCGATTTGTCGAAGAAAACCCCATTTCATCTTAACCCTTTCGTGTTATACATATAAGATCTGTGTGACCCCGTCGACTATCATTCAAAGGGATCCAAAACCAAGATTTAGACATAAACAAAAACCAAAAAACTCAAACCGAGCGTCGCCAAACCTTTGCCAAATCGTCAAACACACAAACTGGCATGACCAGTTGTAAAGAAATCCAAACCCAGACATAAGTCAAAGCGTAGGCTTATCTAGACCATCATGACATCCGCAAGGATCATATATGTGTTTTACTCTTTGCTCCAAGATGCTACCAGAACTGCCCGCAAATAAGCATGCTCTCCTGCAAACGATTTATAACTGCGGGCGAGAATCATTCTTATTGAATCGGAGGTATCTAAAGCATCAAGTATATTTAAGGGGTCTAGCAATAGTGCCTCCATGAAGACCCGCCAAGAACGTGCTAACCTGATCGAACATAGAATATTGCAATTTTTATTTCTATGCTTCCCGGTAAAAACCAGAAACCCGTAGGTAACACAGGCCAGAAACAATGCATTATATAAAATGTTGAATGTCATCTTGTTCGAATCCCAACCCTTCCTACCTACTCGTCTTTATATAGGCTTGGGATAAGGATGTATCTTTGGAGCCCAAAATAATTCCACAACGAAATCACTTCTCTGAGATGGATTCTCAGCCAGTTGACCTAAGCGTTCCTGTCCCATGTCTAATCAGTAAGGACGAATCAAGATGACATTACCCTTAAGCAAAATCATGGCAGTCTTTTTGACTGATATAAACAAACCAGCATTCTTAACTGTTTCTTCAATCCTTAACTTTAAACAGTGTCCAATTTTTTTCTCCCCCCTGCCAGCAGTAACAATGTATGCACATAAGCGCAAATTTAATGCACTCAAGATTGCCTGATTCCGAAAAAATCGAACAAAAATGTTAGAACTATCCCAAGGAGCTCAAGCTCCTTAAAACCAACAGAAATGAGCTTAGCTAGCAGTGCGGACCAACTCAGTGTATCTAGTGCGCCTTTCAAGTAAACGCAGATACAAAAAAAGTGCGCGCAACCACTCCCCTGAGCAACACCAGTGAAACCGCCCTCTGAAGTATATCACGACACAGGATATCCCCTCCTCAAGTTGCCAAACCATCACTCACTCTTTAGCCCTCCAAAAAGTTATCTGGGTTCAAATTTGAAGAAAAAAAAAAGATTTGTATTGGTTTAATAAAATTTTGTCAAAGATTGGAGTTTGCATCATGCAAGGTAGAGGTGATTGGTGGCGATGCCGTGATGTGACTACTTACTAAGAGTGAATAAAGGATTCATTACACTACAGAATTGTGATCTTCAAATGAAAATTGGAAGACTATGATAGAAAACGCCGATTAGATAATTCAAGCCTTCGTTGATCGATAATTGATTTATGCAAGCTTGGAATTGTTCAACAAACAAAAAAAAACTGTTCGCCTTAGAAACCAAAATACAGGATGCAAATTCTTTCTTCGTCTGGCGATATCTTATTTCATCTTTGCCGCTGAGTAGCGATTCTTGTTGGAAGCATATGGCCTGGCCCCATTTCGTTGGCTTTGAAATGTTATTAATTTTCTTTAGAATCATTTTCAAATATTGCATCGATGCATCGCAGACATCTTTCGAACGAACACAATTTCTAAGAAAATTTCCTTGCTATTGACCAACTCTAACAGCGCGCGATTGCTGGTTTGCATTTAATGATCAAAGGCAAGGATGCAAGTCATTATCATCAGTCAAAATAGTTTGAAACCCTACGCAGTTCGTCGTTGTCGTTTTGAATGAATTTTGACATGATATGTCTGGCGAACAACATTCCTGGCATCCATCATTAACGATCTGTTCTACGTCGTAATGTTTTTGTTCGACGAAATTTTTATGCTTTTGTTTTCGCTTATTTTGACAAGCGTGCTATGATAAATTTGCCAATATATATTTTGGCAGTTATTTAATATTTGCAGCTTTCATAATTTACAATCAATCAAAATAGCAGGCAGAGGTGATTTTTGAATTTATAGTTGATTTGGTCTCGAAATGAATGAGGAATTTGTTTTGAGGCATTCGAACTGGTTGAGACGTAGTGTGAGTTTTCAAGAGTCCTGGAAATAACCAGAGGACATAGGGTCAGGCTTTGTTCATATTTTCCTGGTAGTTTTATCAAACCTGCAATTAAAATTCAATCAATTCAATCCTTTTAGTTTCGTGGCTCCAGGTCGGAGAAAACGACTCGAAACAAATAATTGCATTCCCATTTAAAAATATTTCCAAGGAATCAGTTTCATCTAGGTCAAACCGTCAGCCATAATCATTACAATCAATTACTTAGAATAACATTTAAATAAAAAAATTCCTTTTGTAAATTATTGTCAGCAAAGTGTGTCTGAATGATTGCAACACCATCATTAAAATTGTCTTTTCTGTGTCATTTGAATCATATGAACGTGAATATGTGACAACACATGGATTGCGAATAAAACTGAATTGCAAGTTATTAAATAATTTTCATGAGAGCAAAACGATATAATAATTCAATCAACTAGCAAAACGTCATGAATTTTCAATTGTTACATGTGTAATTGTAGATGACAATTGCATGTATCACCCATACAAATAATCTGTTGAAGGTTACCTCGTAAATTTCTGACTTCAGTTTCAGTCGCAACGTTAGCGACGAAAGCGATGTTTGTTCTGAGCTACTCTTAATTGGGGCGAAATAACGCATGATGCATTTATCTTATCGCGGTTTTAATGACTGGAATATATGAATGTCTTTTCCTCTTAAGCTGGAATTCAAGGGGACTTTCCAAGCTGAATGAGTCTCTTCTTGTGACCGAATTCGTTGATCTTCTTGTGAGTAGTTTTCCTTCAAATGATCTTTGAATTCTGCGAACTTAACATATAACAATGCAATTTTAAGAAATACTATTACTAAATATTGATCTCAACTAACTTGTACCCGAAATCAGGTCATGATCATGTTATGAAAATCTAAAGGGAATTATGGACAATCAAAGGGGAAAATTCATTGGGTAACTGAACTGCACGAATGTATATTTTAATGCTGTCTTATATCCTCGGACAAAACAGTAGTAAATTGTGCAGATTTTCTAGTTTTTAGTTGACTATCCTAAGATTTTTTGGATTTTGAGTTCCGATCTCATCAGGCTTCATAGAGCCATTACCAATTCAAAACCCCACAAACTCGTGAATGTGATGCGGTCAGTATCACGCTCGAGCTTAATAACGTCGTCAAACCACAGATGACTGCTTGACATTTTGTATATGTTTCGTTGTCATCTAACTACTTTTTAAGCCCCTAATCCTTTTCTCCAGCTGGTTCATTGGATCTGATTGGAATTTCAATGTTCCATCAAAAAAAAAACAACTTATTTTGTTTTCTTCTCCTTGTTTAGACCTTGAATGAGCGAATGATGTGTTTAAATTATGTCCACGTTACTTCAAGCAATGTACCCAAGTCTTCAACATGAGTGCTGCCATAGTTATTCGCTTGTTACCCTTTCTGCAGCATATGATCAAAAAGTAAATGAATTTCTTTAGCGCGAATCGAACGGCGAAGAAAGGTCGGACTACCTGGGCGTGATAGTGGGAACCTTTCCGAACCGATCAATATTGTTTCCAGTCGTGTGAGGGTAAATGTAGGAAGACACGTCGATTTTGGTGAACGACAGATGGCGTATCAATGCTACTCCATGTCTGTCTGTCATGTCTACGGAAATGCTGTCATGACTTACATTAGTTTTCGAGCGGCATAGACTGTTGTAATAGGGGAGGGTGAGCTCTTTGAAAAAGACAAGCGCGCCGGTCATCCTTCAAGGGTTGATGAAAATGTGACCGAAATAAAAGCGCGCCTAAACTCCAACCATTGCACAAACATTCGTTTGATTTCGGGATTTAGTACGGCAACAACCCTAAAATTTGGAAGATTTGGCCATAAGAAAGACCAAGTTTCTGCCGAGAATCTTGTTTAATGAGAAAAAAGTGGATCGTGCAAAAAATTTTCCACCAAGTTCGCTTCTCTGTCCAAGAAAATAAAAATTCCATAACGATATGATTACTGGTATGGGAACGTGGTGTTTTGAGCATGACCCGGTGGTCAAATGCCAATGGTGCAGTTAGAGCTTCTTCCTTCGTGTCAAAAAATTGAGAGTGAGCAAGTTCAGCGTCAAATGCATTCTCATCTCCTTTTTCGAATTTCGTAGTGTGGTTCACAGGGAGTACATACCTTAGATAGACTGAATGCCAGTTTTAACGTGGGCGGACGGTCTTATCATTCTTGAGTTGCGGAGAAACACCCCTGATTCTTGTAAATTTTGCTATGAAGACGCACCATGTCAGGCCTTCGTTGCTGGTGGGGTAGATGCGGAACAGGTACAAGGTAGTCCTGTTGCTTCAACCAGTGGCACAGTCGGAGATCTTCATTTTTCTTTGGCCTGAACGAGATATCAAGAGCAAAGGATTCAGTCCCGTAGAAAATTTCCACCCGGTTGCTACTGCATAGCCGAATGAAATGCGAGATCAATATAGCGTTCTTAACAAGAAAACCGCGTTCCACAAACAGTACGCGCAGTGCGAATAGCATTGCCCGCGTCGTGCCAAAATGCAAGGGTGCTATTTCAGACCATTAGACTATTCGCCAATGCTACTTGGTCGAGGAACCTTCTGCTTTGAAGGCAAGTGCTCTGACCAACACACGATCAAGACTACGAATATTGGTCAGTGTGCCTTAGTTTTGAGTATTTATTCAAATAACTTTTTTGATTTGCAAAGAAACGAATTTTAGGTTTACTATCCTTCGGCTAGAATGTAAAATGTGCGATTTGGTGTCATTATCATTGTAAGTAGGTCATAATGAGTCCAAAATTCTGTTCCATTGAACCGCGCAACATTATGCCAACTGAAACTGACTGCATCTGCATTTCGTGTATAGTGTTGAGTTTTGTCTTAAAGATACCAAAGCGTACGAGTGCCAAATATACGTCACAAGTCCATTACTGTGAGTAATAAAATTTAAATGTTTTACTGATAAAAGAAAAACAGTGACAAGAAAATTGCACGAACACGTACGTTTGCCTTCAAGATTTTCACGCATTTGCAGTTGCTTTTTATCTTAAGTACTTATCTGAGTGCGCGCGAGCTCACTAAATTTACGGTGATGCATGAACTAGTGGTGGATAATTGAAAAATTTGTTGGTCTGTTAAAGAAAAGCATCAAAAGCAAATGGATGTTTCAATCGGCTAAGAAATTGTCGTCTGAGCTTAAAAATATGTCACTGATACCATAACGTGCGTCCTATGAGTTGGTTGACACGTATTGAAGACTCAATATCAAGCACATCCGCTAGTAATGTTAATTTCTTTAGATATTGACACATTTTTCCAAATTGGCTTTTTCCGTGAATTTTACAATCTCAATCAAGTGCCCACGCTCGATTGAGCAGTTTAATTCTTTCAAAATAAATATGTTGTATGTGTGCATGCACCTCTTCCTTTTCTTAAAAATCAAAACACACTTTCCCGCCTTATTAGTGGCGTAGAAAACATGCCATTGCCATATTTTATTTTTATTTTTTATTTTCATTTATTTTTAATCGTGCTAGTAGGCCGCTTGGTAGACCACCATTGATGCAATCAGCGGAAGCAACATCGAGTAAAATCAAAGCGAAAATATGTCGTGAATTATGTTGCGAATAGCAAAGATTGCTGGACAGAGATGACCAGTCCAGTCCGATGGACAACAAGAAACATCGAAGGATTACTGAACAATGTTGCGAAATCGAACTTTCAATTGAATAATTTTATGTTATTGACACTTGCACAATTCGACGAGTGAAGTATTCGCTAGAGTATTAATTGCTTGCTAACTAAATTGGAGTGTGAATCAACTGGTCGAGGAGAAATATCGATGGTTGCAAATAGTATAAAATTGGCAGGGGATCAATAAAACTGGTCATGTCGGACATTCTGTCTTCATTCAATTGATTGATTTATTGTCCGACACTTATGGATGGATTGAAATTGCTAGTGGAAAAAAAGGTCTTCTAATCAAACGCTCTTTTTTCATGATCTGGTGTAGGGTGATTCATTGTGCAAATCAGAATTATTTAGATTTCCCAAACAAGGATACTGTTCCAAATCCTTTTGTCTTTCGAAAATGCTCTAGCTCTTAATCTAGAACGCTGACTTTCGAATCAGGTGGATTGGGGTTCGATTCCAATTTCAAGTTGTAGCATATAAATATTTGAGGATATATTATTTCAGTCATTAAATCATCAAATTAAAATTCACTGACATCTGCGTCAAAATATGTTAAAAAATAACATATTTAAATTTGACACTACTGATCTACTCCTCCAAAATCGTGGACTACCTAGCAAAAACAAAATTATCTGAATGCCTTCGATATTTGAAATTCTGAAACATTCTCGAAATAGATTTGTGATTCGATTAAGGTGAAACGAGAAGGAAAAAGTGCGCTCACTAAATAAAACAAATACTATCATCGCTGACCATATGGTACTCATAAATTTTTGTCTTATTTTTAGATTAGAAATCTGAAAAGGAAAAAAAAATTAAAACAATTTTGTATGATGTGATCCATTCAAAAAATAAAACAAATCAAAAAGTCAAACAAAAATTAGATACTCAGCAAAGATATCGGAAATCTCCGTTTAAATTCGAATCACGTTTCCTCAGCCGTTTGTGTTCTTTCATAATTTAGATGTTGCGTTAGATTTAATGTTAATACATTCAAGACATTTCATTTGGTCGGCCTCAGAGTGACATAATATGATCACATATTTTAGAGGCCGAAAAATATGGTAAAAAATATTTTCAACGTTTCCAAAACGAATATTCATGGAAAGTATTTTTTTTTATTAAATCCTAACATAAGGATCAATTTTCTTGGAAACTATGACCTCACAATTATCAAGAAAAAATTTTTATTTTAAATTTTCTTTATTGATTGTTTTTAACTTTTATTTGCATAGAAAGAAAGGGGAAATCCTTTTAAAAAATTTCACGATTATTTGATGTAAGCATGAGGAATGAGACGTAACTTGAAGGTCCTACTGATATGCACTTTTTCATGTAGCCTTGAGACACTTCTAGGGCTGTGGTCTATGTATCCTTAATCCACATATTCCGATTTGGCATGCATCTTTTTGTGTTTTGGTGGATCCCTGTGTGGCGGTTCATAAAATGGCAACTTACTTTCGGCCAAAAAATTACAAACGAGCTAGCGCAAGCAGCTCCAACAATATCCATGACTTGTTTCGCCTTTTCGCCGGTCGTTTTAGTATTTGTATGTCAAGGTGCTACAGTTCCCTTCGTGCCTTAACATCGTGTATGTGACTCCATCAGGTCAACACTTCGACTCCGTCGACCGCGTCCTCCGATAGGAAAATCCAAGTACCGATTCAAAATCTTCCGACTAGCGCTTTTCCCAGTTGCACCGGCATTCTGTCCTTACCTATGAATGTTTGAACTATGTTTATATGCACTTTATTTTAGCCTTGTTAATTTGTAGCCCTACCTGCTTTGACTCCCGGACCATGGTTAATAAGATTTCTTGAACAAATGTCGAGGACTTTGATAGGATGTTGATAACAAGTTGACCTAATCAATTTTATTGAAAAAACTACGTAAGATCCCTTTTTGATCGTAAGAACATCTGGCAACAATTCACAATGTGAGGGTAAACTAAGGTAACAGCGATCCGAGTCTTCAGAATAGACCTGATTTGGCGCCGTTTTTCAGTTTTGGTTGGTCTACTAGATTCCAATTCAATACTTCCAACGTCAAAACCATGCAGGAGGCTTTGATTTTTAACGTCAAAACCATATAGGAATGCCAATAGTACGATAATTATATACCAAACCAAAGGATCCACTTTCAGCCACTATTACTGAGAGTGTCTACTTTGAGCCACCTGACTGGCTATCACAATGTCATATCCTCCCGGCACATATTCAGAATGCTCAGTTGCTCCGAGAAAATACAAAACCAAATCAAAGATTTTGCTTTAGTACAACCAAATTTATTTATTGCCTCGAAACTTTCGCTTATGTTTAAATTTTTCTTCATTTTACTTCTCCATTTGTTCCATGTGTTCATAATTAGAGATCACATGGAACCAAGCGATAATCTAGTTCATAGTAAATTTTGTCTCGGTTTTTCCTTTTCTCCTCAATTCATAAGTTCGAAAATCTTTTAACGAAGAATCGATTTCAAGTGCCGGACGAAGAATATGTCTCAAGAGGTAATCATATTCGACAAAAAAAAGGAATGGTTCAGGTTCGAATAGTTTGTGAATTTTCAAAAGATAGTTTCTATCCGAGCTTCTCGAGTTATTTGTTAAACTATTTTCAAATAATTCAAGTGCTCTTCCCTGTCGAATATCAATTTTTCCATTGAACAAATTTGTGTTTCATTCTGAATAACCGACAAATAAACTTGCTAATTAAATCTTTCAGTTAAGGCAGGCGAAATCTTAGGATATGCGAATGTTTCGGCGTTTTCTGAATACAATAAACAACAGGAACTGTTTTTCTTTGGTTTAATTCTCTATGGGAGGGAAGGCTTAAATATCCTGACCGTAATTAACAGAAATTTACTGACGTACCATCAGTTCCACTGCTGTTTATAAGACACATCTTCACTTTGAATCGTTTCATGAAGTGGCATCCCTATATCTATTTCACTGTTCATTGATTTAGAGTAACTTGCTGCCAAATTGAACATAAAAATCATTCCAGACGGCGAAATCGTGTTGATCCTACAGTAATTGTCTTTGAGATGATTCCTACTGTTTAAACTAGACACCCCTCTGCCAACTGAACTCACAGACTGCAATCAAATATAAATATTCATTTCACAGCGCTTTTGTAGTATTTTAATCCTGTATAGTCACAGTTTAATATGCTAACAGTTGTCTCTGCGAAGATAGTCGGGAAATCATAGTACGCGATACTTGGCCCGCTATTGTTTTTTGGTGTGTTGAACTACCTGGTTGCTCCTCATACCAATCTGGCTAATTTCTTCCTAGACCTCCGTGGACTGTTGAGTGCAATTTTTTCGTCCTGTTTTTCCTCTGAGGGTAATACGTGAATGCTTACTGTGATTTGGAAATTTCATTTCCTCCAGTGCTTCTCAAACAATAGCATAATTCAAACAGACAGACAGTGCTCCTCTATTCTGCCTTAGGGACGGTTTTTTTCTCAATACAAGTTTACAAAAACACAACATATTTCTTTGGTTTTAAGCCCCTGCTGTTGAAAGTTTGTCGTGGTTTGCGAAACTCAAAACATTGAACTGCTTGATCAATTTTAACAACCACTAAACAAGGCCAATCAAAACCATATCTTACGACCTGCCTTCGTAAGATGCAACTTCAATTTAATTATCAATAAAAATGCGCTGAAATTTGTATCATCATTTTGATTAGTGCTTGTGAGTCCGGTCTAGTGCTGCCAAAGTGAACATTCCTCTTCGGCAAGAATTTCGGTCATTATTCCCAGTTTACAGAATCATAAGATTTCCACACCATCAGCGATCCGATTCATTTTCCCTTTTTTGATGTGTTCTAGGTGCGCGGCCTTGTCAAGTGTCTTTCTTCTAGATCGCGGTCCTTGTATCTAGTTAAAGTGTGTTTTCCGTTTGCGTCCTCCAATTTCCTTCACATTTGGGTTTTTGGAAACGATTAGACTGAAATGAAAAACTAACAAATATTTAAATTTCGGGTGAAATAAAATTACAAAATTTCAAGTGCAACTATCAAAAAAAACATCGAAAAAAAGAAAAATTTGACGCGGTTTCGTCAGCAACAAAGCAAATTTCAGATACTTGTCCAGTTTTTCCAGTTTTTATCCAGAGTTGGAAGTTTTCAGTTCCCTCAGTGATTCGAGTCATTTTTGGGGTGTTGAAATTGCGAGGCCTTTAAGTTCATTGCGTTTGCCTCTGAATAATTTGGACTCCAGTCTATCATTGCTTGTAAATTTATTCGGAAAAAAGAAAAACCTTATTTAGAGAAAGAACCTTGGGGAAAATGGATCTTTTTCGAGATAACTTGCGCAATCTCCAATGAAAAATTGATATTTTACTGTTTTTTTTATATACTTACGAGCAATTCTTGGTAGATCAACGGAATATCGACACATTTAATTGGCTTAATTATATTCACGGCATTCTTGCCTATTTCTATCGTAAATGTATCGATGGGAATAAAAGGTATCAGTAAGTGCTTGTACTTGCATTGCATTAGCTTCGTTGCTCGCCCACATCAGTGGCTCGCAACAATTTTCGACAGACGTAACTGTGTTTGGAAAATGTGTCCACAATATATTATGGAAAGAAAAGTTTCCTATTGAATTGTATTGATCCCAACATTTTTATTATCCTTATAATGGGACAAATATTCAAAAACTTTTTATTTCTGTTATCAAGAAATTCGTTACAAGTTTCATTAAGGATCTGAAATAAATGTTAAAAAAAATTAGAAATTAATAAAAAAAGCTCGCAGAAACAATTGATGATGTTAGTTCTATCCTTGATTTATTTATATAATTTTCAAGCCGTCGAATAGTGTTCAATCGAACGAAACATCTTCTTGCCACAGCATTCACATTAAAGTTTGCCAAATTATAATTAATGATTGCCCTCAACCACACTGGAATGCATAATCAAATATTGTTCATTCCAATTAAAAGCAATAAATCATTTTTCCGCCAGCATCAATTTTTTTCCGGTAGTTAGCTTAATATCAGACATAAAGTAAATACTTAAAAAAAACGAATATTGTATCCAATGCTGCATTCTACCTACGAGATTATCGTAAAATAATGATGATGACTATTGCCAAACATCAATAAACAATAATGAAGGTGATATGTAGGCGAAGTAACAGCAAGAACTCTTACCACACTCTAACAGTGCACTGATGCATGCTGCGGAGGCGTTCCTATTGCGCAATAGTGGAATATTTGCTAAAAGAAATGATCGCAATCCATTTATCACTCACTGAGAGAATGAAAAATTACTGCGCATGTGTTTATAAGATTTGCGTTTGAATTATTAGCAATTTGTTAAAATTGGGTGTAATTTTCCCAATTGAATTAGGTATTTAATTAAATTCAGTGCAAATGCTGTTTTCCATCGGAATCGGATTTTGAATAAATTTCAAAGCTGTGCACGAACATGGTCACGAGCCAAAACAAAAGAAAAAACCATTGCCAGTGAGCTCATGCAAGCCCACCTTGTTATAAAATTGTTAACAAGACCATCTTCATGCAACAAAATGTAAATATTAAGAAATAAGAAACTTGACCATATGGTGCGAGTAGCCTTGGAACTCAATTCATTCAAATTTGATATTCATTGACTCATTCATTCATTGATCTTGTGGTTTCCCAACATACTCGTTGTACTACACGCCGATTTTCTACTATGTTAACAATTTTCATGTAGGAGCCTGATTACGGCAATTTAACCCATTCACATATTTAACCCTCGTCCATTGATAATTGCATTTTATATATTCGTTAATCGATTAAGCAATAATTACGAAACAATTTAAAGGTGTTTGTTACACGAATTAATGAATGAATTTCGATGAGCGCGAAAATTGACTTTCAGTGTAGGTTGGATTGTCACACTGGACCCGACAACGCTAAGGACATTTGAATTATTAAATAAATAAAAGATTATAATTCATTTTGTCCACCTGCTGACTTTTTTCAGCTGCTTAAGGTCTCAATTTTTGTTTTCGTTTCAAAGGCAAGTTTCAATTCTTAGACGGAATTAAAAAAAAGGCAAAACAAATACACTTTCAAAACGTTTGCAATCAAATTACCATTAAATTGAAAAAAGAGGATAATTAGATCGTGATAAATCACTTTTTATTTTCGGTTTCAATACAACCACAACCACGCAGAGAATGGTATTCTAATTTGAAAGGAAAGAGACCAAAAGAAACCTTTTGTAATAGAGTAACTAAAACTGGTTTCAATAACACAATAGTAAGACTCTTTGTCAAATAAAAGATCCTTGGGCCATGATTAATAACATGTAATTAAGTGACTGACTAATTGTGGTCCATTCAAAATAGCTTAAAATACAATTTTTTTTACATTCTGTGTTCGAGCGTCCTAAGATTCAGTGAAAAAAAAACATAATAATAGTGCGCGCTTCCAATACCATTCTAAAATGAAATAAATTTCTCAATTTGTTAATGCTGAATAAATTAGCTTTTGTCCTATTCAAAAAGTTTAGTAAAAAACTAAACACCTGCCCAGTTTTCGCTGGAATCATTAAAAAAAAAATTAAGCTCAAAAACGTATCGAATATGGCACCAATATTTCACTCTTAGCTTTTCCTTACGGATTTCTGCTATTTGAAGGGCAGGATCATTGTAGGATTGCGATGTTGCACATTCAAAAGTATTCCATTTTTACTTTTAAGGTTTTTTGCCTCTTCGTGTTCGAGAAAAAATCGCGAGACAAATATGTCCCAGTGAAAACGATTCGCAGGGGACATACATCCCAACAGTACCTTTATATTGCCAATTAAGTGTCTCCTTATGGTGATTCATTATCTAACATAAATAAATTTGTGGTCTCATCTCAATTTTCTATTTTGTACACTCACTACCAACATATGTGCTGTGGTTTCCTTTCCCTTGTGATATCATGTGAGTCCTCAGTGATGTTCTGAAACCAAATTTTGTTTATCAAATTTAAATTCCTCGTTAAAATCCTTTCTTTCCATGTCCTATCAATTCTTCTACAAGACCCACCAAAAATTCTATGGAATGAAAAACTTTACTCTGTGATATACAATGATGCTAATAACAATTTTTGTTACATCTATTTTACGGTGCTTAAAGCCCTCAAATCCATAAAGGTTTCCTGTAATTCCTTCAAGGAAAATACCAGAATAGCCGGCAACCACATGACTTTGGTTTAGTAACTAGCACACTAGCACTTTTGGCCTGCCTAAAAATGGATGCTACTGGAGTATTCTTCAATAAGCTTGGGAAAATTTGGTTCTCTGGGTTTCGAGGTATTTTCTGTCATTTTATAGAGAAGAATCTATTTGTATATTAAACATGAAAATTTCGAAAATTGTAGAACAATTAAAATCCCTATCGAATCATGCCTCGCTACCTTGAGTATCTTCAATATAAAATTCAATCTATTATTATTTCAAATGCCCTACACACCCAACATTCAGTTCCATCTGTCTTGCCATTTATTTAAAATATTTACTCGACCGCCCATCTAGCATTTCTTCAGCCATCATGATCAAATCTTGGGAAGGCGGACAGGAGTGGTGTGAGTGGTTGTCCCTAGTATAGAAATCGTAGAGGTAGTAGATCAAGGCAAGGCAAGTCAAGATTTTATTCCAATCGTACGTAGCGTGACACTTTTGCTAATTGCACTGGACTTACATCAGACAACAACGACGTTACAAAAATATATATCTTACTACATATTATGCCAGCATGTAAGTCGAAGTATTAACAGCTAAGAAAACAACATATTCACAATGTTGTCTAAACAAAACATATACAAATATGATAAAATTGTAATGACTTTAATATTATGCATGGCTCCAAGCCCAAAACTTCTAAGACTATTAGATGAGACATTTCAGTGTGATTTTGATGTTCGTTTGTTACTCTTTGTTTCATGCGCTATGTGCTAAAATCTTTGAAATTCACATGATACAGAGCTAAATAGGATTAGAACTAGATTTGTTCAAAGTAGAATGTTGTTAGTTATCTGTAGGTTTAGTATCAGAAGGTATACCGCAAGGCAGTCTATGTGGGCCTTTGTTGTTTCGACAAATATGCATTGATGCCAAGATTGTGAGTAGGTTTGGGAGTAATAAATGTGTTTAGATGCTTGTTCATAAGAAATTGGGGACCATGAATTTCACTAGAAATACTATTAAAGTAAGGTAGTTTGCCCAATTGCTGCCCACACGTTTCCGCAGGCGGAATTCATTTATAGACGAACCGATGTGTCAAGCAAGTACATCAGTTTATATCGTATGAATTATTAATTTCCGAATCGGAAATGGAAAGTAGCAAATTTGTATTAGTTTTCACGAAACGTTTAGTCATTGTTTGATTCACGCTTCCCGATTTAATCTGTAACTTTTGTCATTGATTTTCCATAGAATCGCTGACAGGCTGTTATAGAAGGGTGACGCGATCCCTCATCAAATGATTCTGTCCATACCTCCGTAAAAATGATCAGCTCAAGAAAATTACCATTTCAAGACCAACGCCAGGTGCACGAAATGGGACACAATGAAATCATTATTAACTTTTATTAAGCAATTTGTGACTACTAGTCCATTCATTGAATGAAAACAATAATCCATTTTTCCATTTTCTTTAATTCTTCTCACCTGTTTTTCAGTCACTAATTTCTGTAAGTATGCTATTCATGAAAATCAACGCAGACCAACTCCATTGTTTCAGTTTGTAACTTTAGTACTCTCTTCAATATTCATATGCTGTTCACTTTTCATTCAATATATTTTCTCTTCAAGTTGCATTATTGATATCTTCACTTCAATTCACGAATGTAGATATTAATATCTATTTTATGCTTTATCGAATGACTACAACGACATGCCATGCCCGTTCTAAATAGCCATCGAACCACGAAAATACGTTTCATGATGTCTGAGGTTTTTTTAACTAAATAATTCATGGTAATGATTTAATTATAATTCTACTCGTGTTGGAGTCGAAGATTCACATTTGAAACAAAAAGAAAAGAAAGAAAAGTCGTGACATGGCCTCTATTGTCTTATTAGGTTTGAATGTATTTATTGTCATTTATGATTTTTTGTTTTATTAAAAATCTAATGTTAAAAATGAGGCATCAATTTCATCAGCACCCATTTCTGCGCTTATTATTCACCGTCTACTCAACTTCGAATGTGTTGTAAGCAAGTGCTTCAATTTCCATTCGTCAAATCCTTTTCATTATCCACGACTGCATAAATGAGTGTATGAATCATCAGCTTAGCGTCCCCTTTTGTCTTCTCAGAAAACTTTATCGCGCAATCCCTTGTGGTATTTCTATGTTATTACGCGAAGGATGGGCGCATGTAGGAGACATTTTTCAGTTTAATTATCATTTCCATTCTCCATTATCATATTTCATGATTAAATCAATAGATAAACGTAATATGACAAAAAAAAAGCAACATATCAAGTTATTAGTACTGAACTTGCTCGAAAATCGTGGGTTTGCATTGTTGAAGGCGAGTGCCAAAAGAAAAAAACTTAGATAAATAATTCATTTATCGTCGAAAAAACATCAATTTCAGCTTTCAAAATAACAAAGTCGGGAACAAACGTGAGCATCAAGATTCCTTGTTGTCTCTGTTTGAAAAAGAGGTCTACCAAAGATGAATCCGCTGTCTTAGCTGCAATTCTAAGTGCATTTTCTTTTTTTATTTTAATGACGCTCGCTAGACCCAAGAGTGATTATTGAGCAATACAGCTTTTAAAAACGAACGTCGCTCAGGTCGTCCATCGACAAGTATCATCTAAGACAACATTTAAAAAATTCAAAATTTTCGGTTGACAGATCAACAATTGACCCTCAGACTTTTCGCGGAGAGAAAACTATCTCATGCCAAAAAATTCAATGGATCCTTACCAATGAATTTGATTCCAAAAAAAAGGTTTTTATTCGCTGAGCCCCGAAAATTAGGCGAAATACAAAGGAACAGCCGAGTTATCAAGGACCAGTTTCGAAAAGTGTCAGTGTCACCACGACCATTTTTCTTTTGATCCGATTTCTAACTAAAGAAGAAAAATGGTTCGATCTAATTGATCCGTCGGCCAAGCAACGATTAATGGTTTGGAAGAATTCTTCTTCGCCGATACCGAAGAAATTTTATGGTTTGGCCTCTGCAGAGAAATTGATAGACGTTCGTTTTTCGTAATGCTAAGAAGATTTTAGGATGGAGTTTTTGGAAAAAGAAGTCATCCTTGCTGGTTCTTCTTGTGTGAAAGAAATTTGAAGAATGCATTGTGTCATTAACGAAAATAATAGGGTAAACAAGCAGAAGTACCGATGGCAAGCATTGACAAACGGGCTTAGTCCTGCTCAAGGCCAAATGGACTCCGCAAATTCAGTCACTTTGGAATTCATTCTTTTTCCTCGGTTACGGGAAAATTGTAAGAATTTAGGAAACTCGAAAATAATGGCGAGTTTATAGCCATTTTTTCTATAATCCAACGGCATCTAACGAATGGAAACCAGAAATTTTTTTAGAGGTATTACGGGCTTAGAACACAGGAAATGTAAATATATTAATTTATTGGGATTATATTGAAAAAATGACTCATTTTAACCATCATCATTTTATGGCATGCCCCTTATCATTACTTTCGTGTCATCATTGATATATTTTATTTCAAATATAACGATTTTGACATACTTCAATTTTAAAATAACGTTTTATCATTTTCAATTATAGAAATTGCCAAAGTTCGTGCATCACTGTTTCAAATAAATGGAGTGAAAAAAGAACCATTACAGTTGCCAGAACCCGAAGGACAACCAGTCACATTAAATGAAAAAGTATATGTGCCAGTTAAAGAACACCCAGACGTGAGTATTTTTTTAATGTTATTTTTGACATATGTATATTGGTCGTGCAAATATTTTGTGAACTGTCAAAAACAAGCTGAAAGTATATAATAGTTACAAAATGTATTTTGCAAAGAAAATTCAGGAAAACATTGAATCTGATCTATCTTTTATAAAAGAACATCCTACGAAATAGTTTTACGAAATAAAACGAATAGATATAAAATATTCTATAAAACGAATAGAATAAAACGAATAGATTTACGAAATAGTGTAAAATTTGTGATTGATTCCATCTTCGCAAAATATATTAAACCTAAAAAAAATTAAAAAGAAATTTTCGAAATCGAACGATTACGGTCGAAAGTCGACTTGGAAAATTCGAACAAAAATAAAAACGCAAAATTAAAAGGAAAACTTTCTTTTTATTCTTTTAGGTGAAATAGTGTAATCTGATTTTCTTTTATCCTTTATGCCTTAATAGGGCTTTATTTTTGAGTACTTGAAGTTCGCATGCTAGGAATGCAAGGACTTTATTTGATTTTTTAAAAATCGATTTGTGATATTCAATTGATTTGAAAAGAACATTACTGCTCTTCAGGCTAGCTCCACGACACCCTAATCGACTTAATTTTCTTTGGTCTGCATAAAAATGGCTCTTCGCTTTCCTCACACAACTCTTGCAAAAGAATAAACGGTCTATTTGCTTGCACCTTCCGCCTTTTACCCCGAGCAATTTGATTGTAATAACTAAATTGGATAACTTCTCAATAGTCCAATGACAAAATTGCTGGCCTTCTAAACATGAGGTCAGCGGATCAAGTCAACTTTGCGACTCAACACCATGCGAATGTAAGGCTGGCTTGGGTAGGAAATATAAAGGCTTATGTTGACATGGCTTCGATCTTGAATAGCAAGGTGAATTGCAAGAATAAAAATTTTGAATCATAGTGTATAAGACAAATAAATAAATTTTGTCGTTCTATTAAAATATAATCTTTCATACTAAAATTGCATTTATATTGTGTGAATAATTCCAACGGTTTGAATATTTTAGAATTATATCATTTTTGAAATCCACAACACAGTACACGTATGTAAAGCCTTGTACCAAATTATTTGATAAATGTCAAACAAGTTTCTTCACTTTTTACTATTTTGCAAGCAGTACAGTAAATAGATTTGTCAAAAATCAAATCTGTCAGTCCAACCCCCTCACTGTTGTCTCATATCAAATGCATCATCGTGTTCAACAGCTTTGAATATTTACAAATTAAAAGACCACTCAAAAAAAAAAACAACGAAACCGACAAATTCACTATTTATAAATAAATTTTCAAATATTCACATTGCGCTCGCCTTTTGCTGATTCTACATCCCTTTCCCCTGTTAAATAAACGCTTTACAAGTTAGTTTGTTTTCAAACAGGAAGAAGGAAAAGAAAAAAAGGACAAGTAATTGCTCTTTCGACGAAAACAGAAGATTAATGCAAAATACTTTATGCATGCATGTAATTGCCAAAAGTTTTTGGTAGCTGCTGCCAAAAATTGGGGGGTGGATGCCAAAATGAAAAAGAAGAAAATGAATACGGTGGGATTTTCGCTAGTGAAGCATGTTAGAAGAAAAAAAAATAATACAACGACAAAAATTCTGAAAAAAACCGACCAAATCAAATTGTATAAATAAATTATTTATCTAAAAAAAAAACCATGACTCTTCCACGCGACAGCTCATCAATCTGATGGATTTAAAATAAAATGATCGTTTTATGTGATGGAAGAGTTTTTCCTTTTTTTCAACGTCCTGTCAATTTTTGTGGAAATAGTAGAAAAGTTTGTGAAGACTTGAGCAATTTAGAGATATGACCTGCTCAGTTGATTGATAGTGCATGGCAAGGGAACTGTGGAAAGATATTATAAATATATAACAAATAATTAATTTAATTTTTTGATAATTTTATTTCATATGCTTTCAAAATTTTTGATTTTAGTAATTTTTTTTTGAAATTATAGCTCAAACTAGAACTTGTCACCTATGTTCTCTTTGTGAGATATTTTCAGCAGGATATCTTCTACATGTGCAAGCCTCCCATATAATTCTCGCGAAAAAAAGCTTTGAAATGCTGTTAAAATATATTAAAAGTTTATAAAAATTAAAAAATAATAATTAAAACGTTTTTACACAAATCAATTTTACGTCTTGACGATAAGTTTTCCAAAAATTGCAAATCGCTGGGAATTTCCCAATATTCTTGTTTCACTTTCACTTTCTCACAACCCTACATATCCATCCCTCAGCAAAAAAGAACAATTTTATTTTCACTTTCATTTGAAACAATATCATGTATCAGCATAATTCTTGATAATTTGCCATGATTTTCCTCTCACCATATTCGCGCATGTATGCAACTAAAGATCTTGAACGATTTGTATCTTTCGTTGATCGCGTGTGGTGGCAAACGAAGATTATAAACAAATGTGTCGTATGTGTATAGCAAAATAAAATTGTTCGTACAACTCATCAAATATGTTCAGTACATCATGCATTTGTTGTTGTTTTCTTTTACTTTACGATAATTAATGTTTAATTTGTCACTGAAAGTGAATTTATCTGTGAAATTATAATTTCAAACTTTTCTTAGCGTTATAGTGAATTAGAATAGATTAAATTTTGCTTTTTTTTGTTTTGTTGTCTTACACTGCATTGTGTGACTGTAATTATTTGTGTTTTCATCTTTAGGTATGACCTAAGAAATAATTATACTATGACTACTGGTGTTGTCTACATACTGAGCTTGTCTTTTATCAGTTTCGTAGAAATCTGCATTCCATGATTTCAACGTGCATATAGTCTGGGAAGAAACACGTGATGGAAAACTTTCCACTTGCTGTTTTTCAAGTTCAAAGAATTTTGCATTGAAAACATGGTTAAAGAAATTTCATGATTGCACGAATTGTGCAAATTAACCTGAAAGAGCTTTATTATTTAAAAATTCATAGAAAAACTGAGGGAAGAATTTTATAATTGGTTTTTGTGAAAATAAAACATGTTGATAATGTTGAATTGCTGAGAAAATCTTCACTCATATGAGATGTATCTCATAGGTATCCTATCAAAATTAAGAAACCGATAACCATTAGAGTATTGAGTTAAATGGTTGCCTCTGCCGGTATTTCAATCTGCATAGTTCAAATGGTCGAATAAGGATATAAATGCAATCTGGTAATGAGTACTTCATACCAGAACAACTAGAATTGACTTAACCTCCCACATTACGCTCCTTTCTCATAGAAGTCGTTGTAAGCTGTTGACAGTAGCGACCTATACTTTTCACCACTATCATAGTGTTCGAACTTGTGACAAACGATCATGTGAGGATCATTTATAAACTAGATATCCACAGAAATAAATTTCAGCCTCTTCATTTTGACTTTTCCTGACTTTTTGCAAAGATCTAGTCGGGGTTGGTATCAGATTTTTCCAATGTCACCGACATCATCGTGGGTACAATTTTTTTTTTCAATATAATAACTAAATGTGCTAGATTCTGGATTAAAAGACTCACATGGTCGATTTGATCAAATTATGCCATCATCGCTAACGTCACTGAACTTAATAAAGCAGATATCTAAGATTTACACACGAAAATTATTGGGAATCGCCAAAGGTTGTTTAATGTTTGTCAACCTTTTTGGGACGGTGTCTGATTGTTCATTATAAAAAGCTTTCTATCTTCTTATACTTTGAACTTCCTTGATCAAACTTTATTTTATACAGTTCTAGCACTATAACAAAATTATCAGAATCTTTGAATCGAGGACCAATAACTACTTTCCCCGCTTAGGTTAGAGCTGAGTTTGTTGTCAATGAGAGCATTTGAACCTAGAAGTCTCATCATATTTTCTTATCTCCAGAGCCTAATTATACTTCATGTTGTATAAAAAGAAAAAAAAAAAAAACATTTTTTGATGACTAAAGGTAGAAATTACCACTGAGTCACAATCTCAGACCAAAGATTACGTTCGAAATAGTAAAAGTCATTCTAAGATTTGTGGCAGTCTAATCAGTCTAGCCATACCCTCGATTGGGCCAGAGGCTCCGATCAAATTTCAATCGTGCGTTTAAATTGCTCTGTTCCTTCTTTTCCTACCTGTCCCAACAGGTTACGAAGCAGCTCGTTGCTGAACATCTTGTCCCATAAGTCCGATCCATACAGTAATACAGACTGCATGACTCACCATGAAGGTATCCTTAATAAAGTGAGTCGGTTGGGTGGCTATTACACCCACTGCATCCTTACAAGCAGCTTTGTTGGTTTATCCCTTACCCGACTATATCTTCTGTAAACAATCCCAAACATTTCAATGGTGGTTTTAATTCGACCACCGTTTTCTCTTAGTCCTTTTTTTGGTGATTATTTTATTTTTTCAGGCCAACAACCCCGGTTTTGCGAAGTTCTAGCCTAAGCTTAGATTAGTCATCAATTCTCTCGGCTGGTGCATTAGGACACCTAGTCTTGTTAAGGTCTGGGGAGTTTGCATTGTTGTGAAGGTTACAATCTTGATTTTTTTTCACTTTTTGGAGTTTTTAGGAAGTTCCACTGAAATTTTTGAAAATTTCATGAATCAGTTGTGAATCTTCGGAAAGACTTTCAGTAGGATCACAATAACTAGTAGATACCATTTGAGTTCAACGATATATAAAAACTAGAAAAGTGAAAAAAGCTAGACGTCTCCAACAACACAAACGGAATTTGCACCTGCCTGAGTTTCGCATGCTTGGCTCTATTAAGTATCTAACACTATACACTGATGAGGCAAGAAAGTCTACATCGCATCCCCTAATAGTCAGTCATACAGGATGTTACTAGCTCAGGACCGAATATGTAGCCTTGCGCGACAACCGATGTAACTAGCATTCGTAGATTCCCTATCTCCGTATCGTAGAACATATAACCTCAATGTGCCATCTTTGCTAAGGCAGGAAGTCATGCGGAATTGGTATTATAAGGACAGATGTTGAGATAGTTGTTTGAGTAGAACGCTGTTGTGAAAAGATCACAACATCATATACGCGAACCCAAAAAATCAATTCTGATTCATAAGTAGAAAAGTAGTTGACGTTTCATTAAGGATCAAATTACGTGTAGTCCGGGCTGGAGCCTTGGGCAAGTTCTCATTTTTTCGGGTAATTGGTGATGGTACAGAACAAACAATTCTCTATTCCAAATATACTCCTTTCGACCAGCAATCCTTTTTCGAAGAATGCTGTTAGACAGGATTAATTATACCTCAAGACACAAATCTTCATAATAGCAAAATAAGTCAAAGGATGAGTACGTAATGCTGCACATTCACGATGTTCTTTTTGATCCCGATGTAAAGATTAAACTTGATGTACAGCCAGTACTCCGACCTTTCCTTGTCGAAGAAAGGAGTTTTTTCAATACCTGTATTTCAGCGTTGGGACAACTGAATTCGTTTTTCGAGGTAGTCTCTATGCGTTATCAACCAGTTCATCTTTGAAATGGCTCGAAACGTAATCCACTACTGGATTTTTGGAAACTTTTGTCGAATCTACAGGTAGGTGATACCCTCCTTTTGCCATTAAAGAGTCAATTTCGTCAGCCCAAAACGAATAGGATAAAACATAGAATTATATCATGTGCACTAAAATGAACGAAATAATAACAAGGGAATTTATCTAGTGACAAATTTTGAGTGCATTTTGGTTTCGCATCCAGCGAACTTGATCGAAGGACACCAAATATCCTTGGACTCGTCTTTCTTTACAGAGTTTGAAAAATTGTCAGGCGAAAAATAAAAAAAAAAACAAGATATCTGTCCGAATTTTTTTTAAAGGTTTTATATTTTTGCTCAAAGGATTCAAAACTATTCAAAGTAATATGAGCAATGTTTCCTCAGTTTTCCTGCTGTCTAAATTTTAAGTATCATATTAAATCCGCTAGTAACATAAAATCCTCAACTATATGTCGTAGCCGAATGGAGGTGATTCAACGCATTATTCAGAATAAATCCGCATAAATTCATCGTAGGGGTTGGTGGTTGTAATATAAATATGTATTAAATGCAAAATTCTGAGCTTCGCATATCTAATGCTATTAGCAAGCAGCATGTTGGCATTGGTAGTGTGTCGAGTTAGACCAGCAGTGATGGAGTATGAATATTTAGATCATATAGCAAATAAATTCAGGCACATGCATCGTACAGGGAATGATGCATATGGTATTGTGACATCCATGACAAATAGATTTTTGTTTGACTGCAACCAAGAGAAATAATATAAAATCGTAATAGACCACTAAAATTACTATATAATGGGATGCGCTCCATTATTGGACAGGCATTAAACGTGTGTGGAATTCGAATCATCAGAGGAAATTGAAAATAGGAAGAGAGACATTATTCAGAGGTGTAATTTATTTTAGTTTTTGTTGCTTGTGTTGAGTAAAGTTGTCGCATGGGGTTGTGCTCGATTGTTAACATGAATAAAGTACACTTTTAAGGGGGTTGAAATTGTGTTGTTTGGGCCATTCGCTGAATTTAAAACATCAGTTTCATTCGTAGTTCAGTATTTAAGGATACGTCATAAGTGTTTCATCCCTCTGTCTCCTCATTATTAGTCAAATTTTTGCTCTGTTTTGCAAATTCAATCATTAGTCTCTCACTTTAAGTAGATTTATTTATTATTACATAACATTCAATTCCAATGAATATTGAAAATTCAATAAAAAAACTTGCATAGCATCACAGGAATTATCATACTTCAAACTTCAACTATCAAATTGTTGATCGATCTTATAAACCGCCAATCGACAAATACAATTCTCCACAATAAATCGTTTGATCTTTACCGATTTTTATGGTAATCGTGCAAGAAAAATGTTACACACGTCCGTGTGTCCATCATTTCGTCCGTTCATGCTAATTCAAATTAAGAATGTACTTATGCATGAGCACTTCAACTGCTGAGCCCATGGACATTGAAGCCATGTAATTGATATATCCATATGTGCCTCACACTATTTGGCAAGATCATTCGAAGGAAATTAAATCCTATATCGTCATAGAGCTGTATCTATTGAATAGTTGCACTAATGTACATTCCATGTTGTTTTCTAAATTGATTAGTGTCATATGTGATCGATGTTTCTATTGGACCTATTCCTTGTTGAAGACATTAAGAGACCGGACCGTGCGCTATGTCATAATTAGTATGATCGAGAAGCTCCGTGTATTTATTATATCCGACCTTCAATGGCTCCACTCAAGCAAATGCTAGCCATTTCCTTTTCATTGATTTTCTAACTACACAAACGGAAGTCACATTTGATCGAGTCTCAGATAATCGATGGAGAGAAAAAAAAACAAACAATAAACAAATGATCACCAGTGACAAATAGAAGCGATTTTCATAGTTCTTAAATGAATAAAAACAAACTTCCTATCAGCCGGATCATCAGTAATATTTTTCCCCCTTTTAAGCTTCAGTTTTTATACTTTAACTTTACTTTCTACAAACATCATCGACGTGCTGACAATCCCAGGGCAACCTTCACCTTAATCCATCCGATATAAATCATCGACAAAATTAATGCAAAAAACGCTGTGTCGATTATTCGTTCACTATTCTGTCGTAGATACATGTATCTGTGGCATAGTACGTTTGCTGCAAACCAAAAGGATTGTTGAACATGGCAATTGAATGGTCACACAACTCAGCAGTAACATGAATGATTGCTGTTGGACCGAGCAATAGCGCAAATAAAAAGGTGCACTTGAAACGTAATTATAGGAAATGAGTGTGGTCAGCAACATTACCAGGTTGTCTAGAGCTCAATAAACGTTTTAAAATAATTTTAACCCAAGCAAAAATCATAAAAATCCAAGCATCCTTCCCAATAAAATTGTGAAAACACAATTTAAGAGATAAAAGATTATTTCTGATTTAGAAATTGTCGATTAGTCTTGAATTTGGCAGCCCTTACTCTATCCCCCCGCCACACACCCTTCCCCCGAACCCACTCCCTTACGTTGTTTCCAATTCATATTGAACTGCTTTGAATGGAAAATGAATTCCATTTCAATTTGGTTTGTTGATTTTTACAACTTGCTATAACTATCAAACGATACTACAGAATGTTGATGTTGCCACTTGGCTGAAAATGTTTCATTAAAAAGAATTCATTCAATGTTCGTGGTATGCATGTCAAGTTGCTCAATCTGCACGGGAACAGATAAAGCGAGGATCACTATTGATCGTTCCGAATTGCTTTCTGATTGCTAAATCAGATATGTTTGAAATGTTTCAAGTGACAATTTAGCAGCAATGTGAAAATATTGGGGTTGACTTGATCAATGCCAGCAAAAAAAGTCAGTAAGAGTAGTTGAAAGGAAGCACGAATGAAATATGTTTCCTAATTTTAAAAAATAAAGGCTTAAAGTGGGGAGTGAAAATTCAACATTGACAACATGATCGCCTTTGATCGGCTTGATTTGTAGTAAAGATCGGAAGATACTTGCAGACTACCCAAAACTGTTTAGGATAATCTATTGGTTCTGAGATTTATCTTTGGAAGGAATTCAAAACTTTGAAACACCCATATTGGTGATGAACCCAATATGAGTGAACAGAAATTTGCCTGAAATATTGAAAAATTAAACAGCTTCAGCGGAATCAGGACTATGCCAGTGAAGCTTTACCAACGATTTTTTTTAGCCAGGACAACATTGTGTACCACTTTGGTCACATTTCACACGCTACTCTCGATCAGATGAGGTTTTTATGCCAGATAGAGCTAACTAGATTAGATTAAAGGCCGCGTACTGGCATGACTTTACCTTTAAAACAAGTGCAAAAACGTCACTATATTTGTTGCAGCAGGAGTTTCATAATTTACCTCATAACAGATTTGCATACCTCGTTCAGGCCACTTAGTCTTAGGCTTCCCATTGCCACGACTTGCCCAGCTCTTCTACCGAGAGCTGGGTAGTTACATATGCAATGCGGCACCGACTTTGTTTCTTGTTGGCCACCGTTTCTGTACAAATCACTTGTCAAAATGGCCAGGCTGTAGGTATTCGTGCCTGCAGGAGGACTAGCATCAGCACAAAAACTGATTTTAACAATTCCCTGATAAGGTTAAGATCTGTCATTACATCCAGACAAGACAGTTTGATGTGGTTTATGTACCCATAGAAAAATCAAGCCACTTGTTTTCAAAATTAAACTGCCAAAATGTGACTATAAACAGGATTCGCTATCGCGTCGTGGTAACGACCATGATCCAGTCTAAAATTAAAGCCTGTCGTCTCAAAGATATTTGGTTTCAACAAGATGGCGATATTTTTCATACACCCAGTTAATTCGTGACTTTATTTCAAGAACAATTTGTATTTGTATGGCCAATATCCTTTTTGAAGGTATCGCGGTAGTGAGGATGTCAAATCCAGGCAAATATACTTCTGCGTCTACACTGCTTTCCTTTTTGGGCAATCTTTGTTAACCATTGTCAACTTGGTTCTCACGTCAACCTTATAAATGCAGAGGTCAATTTCAAATCTAATGCTCCTCCTTCTGTCAAATGATTTTTTGAGGAGTAGAAAGCAAGAAATCGCTTTTTTTTATTATCCATTAATATTGAGTTTTCTTGACATTTGCTGTCGAGGGCGATGCTTAGGTACTTTGCATTGCTTGTTAGTGTAAGCTTTTCTCCGTCTTTATCCTTCAGACTGTTACATCAAATTAAGTCTTTGTATCTTGGAATATTTCCTGCACTTCCAGTGTAGGCATCGCGAAATCAGAGAGGAATAAACTGAGAAAAGTTTGTGTTTCGCGCAGCCAACTTTCTTACGATGTAAGGAGAAACCTCGTCGAACTATATTTAAAGAAATATATTCTATTTACGATGGCTTTGCGCTGGATTAAAAACCATGGTTTGGACGAGGTAAAATTGTTTCAACCAACATAGGGGCTCTATTGCAACCAACTTAAAAAGTCATATTTAAAGATATTGCAACTGATGAGACAATTACGGCAGAAAATGCTTACATACTTGAAAACGTCTTTAAAATGATTTTTTTAAGTTTCGTTAAGATGGTCGTCCAGCAGGAGCAGCTCGCAAAAATTATTTGAGAGTCAACAACAAATTTTAGGTCTCTGACGTTTCTATTCTTACAAAGGCAACGGTCTAAAAGAATTTCACTTTTTTTTGAGTAGTTGAACTGGAATTTCAGTAATTTTTTTCGCAAGTGGCTCATAAATTATAGACAAAAATCAAAAAAAGGGGGTAAACTTTGGTATGTCACGCTTGCAACGATGTAAAATTCAAATGCCTAAATATTATGAATATCAAAAACAACCATGCTGGCATGTCAAACGAAAAGGCTACTCAACAACCAGAAAGAAGTTGTGTCGCAAGTTTTAGGCTATAGAGAGAGTAAGAACTCAGTTTTAAACCTAATTGTCAGTGGAGACGTACCATGAAAACAACAACATTGGTATTTGAACCCCAGCATCGAAATTTTGAAGCATAAAATTGTCAGCGACGAAGGGCCGGCCGACTTTTTTAAGCCCCACCCTCCGACTCAATTTAACAAGGCGGATTTAGATGCCTATAAAAAATTATTAAAATGTTATCAAATCCCGTAGGTAAAACGAACTGGGCATAGTAATGCATAATAAGTAGATAAAGGATATTACATGTGGATCAATGTGTAGTCATTTTCACCAGGGGGCCGTCAAATCCAAACGAATGGAATTTCTCTTGAGAGACCTCCGACCAAGTAGAGCTTCCGCGCTTATGAAAATTACTCGGAAAACTTTGATTAATTTTCCGAATTGAAATATGACTCTTTAAAAATCAATCATCCTCAATGTAATTGAATAGTTATATGGAATTATTGCAGAAATCGTAGACAACCGTTTTCAATTATCCATTTCAACCATTTTCGATTAACATTCAACCTTACTCGTAAGACTATCAATGAATAATCTCTAACCTCAATCTCTGATTTATTCATTTAATTTGCATCTATGCAAACAAATGTGGGTGGAAGTATCTAAATTTAATTACAAAACAATTTTCCTAGCAACATTATTTCTATTTACTAGTGATATTGTTGTTGTTGTTGTACCGGTGATCACATCGTCCATTCACTAATTCATGATCTAATTCGGTAGCATGACGAAATCGCAATCGATTGCAATCCCCCCAGATCAAATTGTTGCAAATAAGGTTTCGGAGGAAGGAGTTCTATTTATGGTTCTTTGAAATCTTTGATATTTCTTGATAACTTCATACGTCATACTTGGTTCATGTGTCTAATGTCCTAGAATATGGTTTGGTTGTTTAGAAGAAAGGGTTTCAAGCTTGATTTATCACAGATGAATTTGAAAACAGGCGGATCTGAATGCATGCGAAGGTGGCAAATTAATTTTGATGTCATTAAGGAAGTCGTGGGCTCTTATAGCGTCCATGGAAACCATGTGAATTCGTTGTTCAGTTGCGCAAGAAACATTTTGTGTTGTTTAGCCTCGGCAGTGCAACATTCAAAATAGTGTTTAAATACAGATCGTGAAATGAACTAGCCCATAAATTCACTCAAAGTAGAATGTGGGAATATAGTTTTAAGTCAGTTGTTACCTTTTTATAACAATCTTATAAAAAGGTAACTACCTTGCAATAAATCACCAAGTCGAAGTAGATCTAGATGTCTGTTTTGCATTAAAAAAGTACCTACCATACTCTTGGCTTATTATAGCGATTCAATAAACATTTCTATCTCATCCAATCAACCTATATGGACCACTTTCTTTTTTTTTTTAATCAATTCACTGATCTTGCAAAGCTCAGAAAGTTTGAAAATCTATAAGATCTGCCAAAATTCAAAGTATTAAGTAGATAAACTCTAAGCAAACAGCACACAGAAACTCGGTGAAACGCAATGTTGGATAATTTAGTTTAGCATTTTATAACGAGCTTCGAGCTTCTTGATCTTGTGCAATTTATATTTAATAGAAAAAAATTTGCACTACGGCGATATTTCTTGACAAGCAACCAAGTAATTGTTCATGAAATTAAGTTTAATTAAGTATACACACATAAATTGTCTCTGATTCGTTAGTCACGCCCATATTTCATCGTTTGCTAAGATTGAGGTCATCTAATTGAACTCTTTAAAAAAATGTTTTAAAAGTAATTTAAATGCTCTTGAGTTGATCATTTTGGTTTTCGAAAATGAAAGTAGCGAGTTCTGTTGTACCTACCATTAAATATCTGATCATATCGTCTACAACCGGAAGTGCTTCACCAAAAAGACACTCCCATCATCTCTGCTTTAGATCCAGTTTGCATTTCCATGCAATACCATTTGGAAAATAAAATTATGCTTGATCCGCTACCAGTTTTCCTAGTCATCTTCGTCATCGTTTCTCCGCGATGAAGTTTAGCAGTCATACGGACATATGTATCCATTTGTCTATCGTTTCTAACCAGCTTTGACTATATCTAGGCCAACTATGTAGATCGAACTCGTTGACTAAACCCGTCATAATGGATTGGAATATCTATTAGATGAGAGGTTTCTAATCAGAATACATCGAAGTTTTTGCTTCGCTGATCACAGCACAAAGATCCCATTTCAAGCCAATAGAGAAAGAGAAAGAGAGAGGATGTGATCACACGAGAACAGAAGGTTATATCATATGTGAATGTGATTGCTGCCACTATATAAACTTCTGTCGATTAAATCGATAGATATCTCGCATACAAAGCATATTCGATGAATCGTTAAATGAAATATTGTTTGAATCAAACACAATAGAATTGTGTGACAAATTTGAATGGGAAGGGTAGGTGTGCATTTCACAGGCAAAGGAAGGAATGAAGGCGGCTAGAGAAGCTAGAGTTCAGTCGCGAGGATGTTTGGTCCAGTGACTGGAAGAATGATACTCGTTAATTTATTTATGATAGACAAGATCATTGCATTCCCTCCAAACCATTAAAATTTAGCATAACAATGGAAACTAATCGATTATAAATTGGGTTAGTTTAGCTAGATAACTTGATATGGTTTCGTTTTTATTTGGATTGCTGGCTAAAGCTGGTTTTGTTGTTAACCTATTTTTTCTCATCTTTCTTTCTTACTGGTGGAAATAAATAAACTGTTTGAGAAACTTCAACATAAAGTTTGTATATCAGCCAAACTAAATTTGCAAATTCAGAACTATTCCACACTAATTCAGGGGATCGCCTGCGAAGTGAGAGGCTTTATAGTCGTTGCCAGCAATAACATTTGTAACCTCTCCAAAGCTAGTAGTTCATAACAGTAATGGTGATAATTGAAAGCACGCTATGACTGGTAAGAACTGGTATTGAGGACACCTCAGAACGTGCCTTAGAAAGGTGCCACCAAAACATTTTATGCTAATTTTCCCTATGAACTGTGTTATCACTAAACCAATTCATCGTACGTGAGAATGTCTTTAATCTGATAAACAGCAAGGACCCAAAATTTTGAAGTCTGATAAATTCGAAATGGTGTTAACGCAGTTGTTATTCCCTTTTTCCCCATCTCCCGATACGATAAACGATTGTTTCATTCGGATTCGAAACATGGTCACACATGCTTCAAGGCGAGCGCTCATATGTAAAAAAAATGTGAAATTATTTCGATTTCACTTTTATACCCATTTCGATTTCAACACGACTTCTATTTTCTTCAATATTTTTTGAATCCTGGATGATATTGTGACCAGTTTTCGTTGTTGAATCTTGTTTTTTGGACTACACTGAAAATTTTTTTAGACACTAAGCTCTACTTTCCAATGTGACCACAACGCAAAGACCGGTACCGTATAATCTAACCCCAGAAACGTTTAACAGCTGGCTTAATTGAGTGGTTACATATCCTTTAACATCTGAAGGATCTATATTGGTTATTACGAAAAGCATGTCAGAAGAGCAGTACACGAAGATAACATTCACCAACGATTAAAACAAAGATACATTGATCAACATCAAATCTATCCCCCCTCAAATAAAATAACAATATTATGTAACGAAGTGCAAAATGCAAAAATCATGAAGTAATCAAGGTCCACAGGCAGCTTGAAATGAATCAAAGGGTATCTGAATGTATCAATGTTGAAAATATTGTTTAGAATAAGGTTTTAGTGTGGCACAACAGCTCAATACAGAATTTAAGCTATGAGATATGTTAGAGCCACTACATTTGAAAAACAAAAGTACAGAAAAGTTAATAAACTATAATAAAGTTAATAAACTTCTTAGTATCACGCTTGACCTGGACAATTTCGCCGTAGGTAATTATCACAGCAAGAAGGGCTTAGACACCAGGAGCACATGCTCAAGTACCAATGTGACCAGTGAGACTTGATCCTGGCGTAGAAGGATACTTCAATTACTTGTGCAGACGAAAATTTTAACGACTACATTTCTGTTATTACTTACTCCCAATTTTAAAAAGTCCTTTTATATTCAGAAACAAGGGCGCACAGAAATAATGAGAAAGCAGGTCCCGAAATATGTATATGCAATCATACAATATTTTAATATAAAGGAGCAAAAGATTTTTAGTTGATACTGAACTAAACTTTGAGAAATTATGACATTAATGTTATGACAGATGCACAGGTAGAAAACTTGGAAAATCTGTTTTATGTTTAATCAGCGACGGTAGTCTCTATTTGCATCTAGTATTTGCGGCTGCCTGCTTAACAGAGAAAGTGATTCGCCTCTTTCGAAGTTTCAATGCAAAATGAGGACATTTTGAAGCGAGGTATGCATGCTTCGTCGAAGATCATTCGAAAATTTGGTGTATTTTGTTTTGGGACAACACTTATATAGAAAACAAAGCGCCAATTACAACCAAAGAGACTACAGCTCGGTTTGGGCTATCGTGTCATCACACAATAATATGATGGCGCGCCATTGCTATTAATAATGTTGAAGTTTTTGCCACTGTTTTGGCTTTCAGTAGGAACCGGATGAGGAAAATGCTGTTTTTTGGTGAACTGTAGGAAAATTAATGCTTGGATGCAAGAAGGTATAGATTAGATATAGGGAAATAAGTTTTACTGATTATATTTTTAACAAAATCTCAAAATTTCAAGATGTACTCATTAACTGTTTTTGCTTTGTCCAGAATTAATTACACTAGATGAATTGTAATTATCTGGAAGAGGTGTACGAATAGTTCTGAGCACTTTTTACGCGAATAAACTGGAGTCTTCTGCAAAACTTAGAGATTTGCCGGGACAAATGTTCACGCCACAAGTGCTCGTTGGCGTTATTAGGGCCTTAGAGTTGTCTGCTGGGCCATGAGCGAAATACTTCTCTGAGATTGGTCCTGAGAAGTCCGGAAGTAAACAATTTTAAATTTTAAAAATGAGACTAACTGACTTTGGCCCTTCTAGTCAGAGCAGCCACAAATTAAGTACTTTAAAATACATTTTTGATTGGTTGTGGATGGTTGGTCAAAGAAGGTAGAAAGTCAACTTCTTGAAGTTTTGATTCAAGTTTCACAATCAAACTGAAGAAACTCCAGCAGCTGAAATTTATGCTCAATGACGCGAAGATAATTTCCAAGAGTTCTGATTTTCAAGGACTACTATTTGTTTCATTATACTTCAGCAGATTATTAATATTTTTGTATAATTGTATTCACGAAACGAAAAACGAAAGTAGAGAAATGTTTCATAGCGTTTACAGCGAACAGAAAAACTAGTTTTTCTTACTTCCTTTTGCGCATTTGTCAGCTGAAATCAAAATGACTGAGTAATATTGACTCTGCGGTTTTTCTGTTATACCCTTTGTTCTATTGTTATTCTGTTCATTATGAATAGCTAAAAACCAAGAAAACCGATTGTTAAACATTCTTCAATATTTCACACATGAGCAGCTCAAGTGTACTTAGCTTGGTTATCAATAATCTAAAAACAAAAGTATATAAAAACGTGATACCACCCGCAAAGCATCAGCTCATCTTCATTTAACACTAACATTCCAGTGAAATTACAACCATTTTTTAAATAAACTTTACATCATTGATATGAAAAATAAACTCCCCAGTCATTTTTTGTTGCAAAATGACCTCAGCCGCTATCCAAGTCACATAATGTGTGATCAAGAATTTTCCTAACATACAAGGTAAGGTGTAATTTCTTTGAAATGTGCAGCATGACTGGATAAGTTATTCCTCCTAGCAAATCAATCCAAAAAATCGTATTACCCTCCATATGCAATTGCTCATATACAAAAACAAACAAAAAATGATCCACCTTGAAAGGCTGACTTTATCCTCGTAAATTGAAAATGTATGATGGAATCAGTTTAATTGCATGCTAAAGTTCATGCCAAATGAATATTGTGGTGTGCTTGCACCCTCTTTCCTGATCCAAACTGCAATAATAATTGTTGACTCAAAGCGAAATTATCTTTTTTCAATTGTCTAAGCATCTATCGACCATCGCTGTATATTTAAATCGTAGCTTGGGGTAGTAATCGACCTCTCACGAACAGTTTTAAACATTATTTTCTGCAAATTATGTTTAACAACAAAAAATTCCAATGAACACAAAAGATGGAAAAAACAAATAACGAGCCTTGAGTGAGAGATAATCTTCTGTAGAGTTACATTTTCTGGTTAACGTCACTAAAGTGCAATATTCTATAACTCCTTACTCTGTAAACATAAATATTTGATTTAAATGGCATCGACTACTCAACGATTTTGATCAACAACGTGCACTTGGAAAAATACAAATATAATTTATTGATATATTGATATAAATCAGTTTAATATTAGACCCAATCAAATCGGGCAACTTCAACGCGATATAAGTTTTGTAAATATTTGTCGAAACCGATTTTCAATCACGATTCGTATTGCCCACTCCACAATTCACTGATAATGTCTTTAAATAGTATTTAATTTGATGATAATTTATTTACAAATAATAATTTCTGTTTACACTCCCCCGGAACAACATCGATAAGAAATTTGTCGGTTATCTGAAGGAATCTATTACATGTATGTTCGACAGTAGTTTACACGACGCCCTTCAGTAGTAACACATGGTATCTATCAAATCTACATATGTATCGTATGAACCAACAAATGTGTGGCGGCTTTATTTTTTTCTCCCGATTTTATAGTTGGTTCGAAATGATATTTACTTTCACCGTCGAGAATAGATACAAGTGTTGTATGCAGGTGTAATTTTTCAGTTGTATCTTCACGTACGAATTGGTTTCTTATCTTTTTCTGTTCTTTTTCAGATTTCTTGTTCATATTTACACTTTGCTATCGTTTGTTGTAGCAAAGCTTACGTGTGTAAAAAAAAGACCATAGAATGATATAACACGGGTTGATATGTTGTTTTCATTAGTTATTTAATAGGTACTTGTTAAATGTTAATTATGTTTGCTCTATTTCGAAGGTATCTAGTAATTTATCTAAGAAATTATTAAGAAAATTATATTCGGCGATTTTATTTATTATTCCAAATTATGTATTAGACAAAAATTTAAATTCAATTTGATTGGAAAGTGTCCAAAAAACGAATTTTAATATAGTATCTTTTTTATGGTCGTTGATATCCAAACTCGACACACAAATCGTTTGATGTAATTTTCTCACTCATAGCAAGTGATGACATATAAAAATCTGCAATTTGATTCAAATCATCGCGTTAAGAAGGCAGTGCCCATATTCAGTTTTCAGGAAAAAATAAAAATGAGCAATCCATTCACAAACCCCCCCATCCTTTTTTAAATTTAGGCTGCCAGTCTCACTTATACAAAGCAGACAAGCATTCCTTGTTGTGCGTAATTTATCTGCAATCTCTCTTATCTTCCTTAGATCAACTCTGCTAAATAAATTAGTCACGGTCCTGACCTAGAAGTGGATATAACTTAAAAAACACACACACACAGTAAAGTAAAGCTTCCATAAACGTTGTTGTCAAATTAAATATAGCAAATAAAAAACAGCAAATTTCAAAGCTCTCAATGCAGGAGCATTACGTCTGGATATTACTGGAAGAAGTCTATAAAGAGTTTTATTTGATACCAAACTTAAGATTGATTCGGAAATGTGTGAATTTAGAACATTTTTTTCATTTTCATTTGAATTTCTATCTTGCCTTGAAAACTCCATAACGTCATGCAGTTCTAGAACTTGCACAACCATAGAAATTTTCATAATATCAGATATTACTTTCACCTATTCATATCCTTTAAAAATTGACGATGTTTTTCTACCCTACCTCCTTCAATACTTGTATACAGTCTTTTTAAACTCTTTAGTTTAAGTATTTTTATTGCTGAACTGCTTTAGTGATTAGAAGTTGATTTGGACATAAACGAGAAGGATCAATAAATGGTCTAGCTGAAATAATTTCAATTGTTAATAAACTAATGTGAAAAATTCTAGATCTCAAAGTTCCAAAGTTGTGCTTCGACGCAACTCTAATAACGCGGAACCCGCTGCGCATACGAGTTCTGGAATTTGCTTGCCGGGATCCCTTTCAGAAATATCATGTATCGGTTTTCTTTGGGGTCCCGCTTGAGCCGAGGAAACAGAAAGGAGTCTGGCGATGCCAGATCTGGACTGTGGGAACCGGATGGTGCTTGGTCAGTAATTCCTTCATTCCTCCTACTAGCGCGGTCTACCATGGTGCATTGTCGTGGGAAGACGTGGAAGTATAGGTGTTGAGGACGGAGCCTAGCTGAAGAGGGAGGACGCGTTTACGTAGCCTATGAGGGATGTCTCAGTTACAACTGCCTGCCCAGGAGGTACAGATTCCCTCCAAACCATACCACAACGGTCAAAAAAGATGAAAAATGAGAACCGATTTGACTCTTGACTTGCTTATTTTGATTTTTTCGGACGCAAGGAGTTCTTTGGTCACGAGGTCGTTCTAAAAACATCACATTTCGAATCCACCGACTCTCGAACAACGCCATGAAGCACATTATAAAGAAATATTAGTTTTTTTTTTGAACATAGGTCCACCTTCCTGAAATATTTACCCAAGTTTCAATTTGTCGTTTATAAGCGTATAATAACTGCTTTGAAATCTTTGTAATCGTCCTCGTTTCACAACCATGGAGCAATATGGATCCTATTTTAATCATATTTATTTATGTTTTAGATTCTCTTTCTTTGGCTCTCATCTAATAACGAGTGAAGAATGTCAATAAATAGAAATGTGCTCATTTCTTGATTTCATGATCATATCGAAATTCTCGTATTGCACATTCCATAACAAATGAGCATCGAACAGAATATATTATACGGCATGTGTATAAAAGTGTGCCTGCTTACATACTTAGTAACTTACTTACCAACTCCCATTTGCGATGATGTCAATAAAAGATCAAAAACGTGCAAAAAAGATGTCATATCTGTTGGAGACTAATTATCAAAAGATACAATCAATTTCTTGACATAGACTTCACATATGAATGTGCTATACTTGAAGTTTTTTTTATTTTATTTTTCCATTTTGTATCTATATATGAATTATTAATAGTTTGTTGCTACTGGAAAGTCACGAGCGGTAAAATGACAAGATTTGTGGGTTGTGCAGCCGTGTCAAATGTACAATGTATCATATGTGTAAGGCTGTCGATATGTTTCGAGTTGATAACCATACGGGGGTGATGAGGTCATGTACGGGTTATAAAAGATTTCAAGTAAATGATGGTATTTAGAATACATTTTTGCTCTCGTGTATCATAAAAATAACGAGAAAAACAATGTCATAAATCAATGAAAATGTCATTAGTTCATATTAGAGAATCAAGGAAGCAGATGTGGTAATTTGCTCATTTGTATGCAGTACAGTAACATATTGGGAAAAATCATTTTCTATTGCATTTGATTTATTTCAATTATTTGTTGAACATTTGAAACCTTCTCTTGTTCCAAATTTGATTCCTTCTGAACATATTGCAAAGTGAAATCATGCATTTTTTAATATATTATTGTTAATATAAACTAGGCTGTGCGCATATGTGTCGTGGCCAGGCTAGAGACGTGGGAATTTCCACGCCCAATTTTAAGCAAGTCCAATAAAATGAAAATCAAATCCAAGTCCATTGGCCACAAAAGTCATTAATGTTACTTGTTTTATTTGATGTTATAACATTACATCACAAACAACATTCACCAGAACTAGAATGCTCCACATGCTTCGATGGTCATATGTGAACATTCTTCTATGAACGTATGAATTTACAATATAAAAGTTTATTTATATTTTCTATTATTTTTGCTGTCAGTCATGTATGAAAACGAGATCAAACTATAAACAATACCCTGGCAGACTGTTGATGGCTTGAGGATTTGCATTTTAATTGATGTTAGTATTATGTGTACATAACATTTTTTTTTTATTTCCTTTGTTCTGGATGTGGAATGGCTGCTGCGTTTCATAATATGTAAATAGACAAATAGATGCATTGTCTAGTTCGCATGCCTTTGAAATGGGATTAAATAAGTGTGAAGCTCATACGACGGCGATATAAAATGGGTTCAAATCAAAATGAAACTTGGAAGTGGAAATTGTTTTTTCATTCCTCCTTTGAAGTAGCATTTACTTTTATAGTAAATCATCCCTTGAGTGTCTTCCTTGAGCGGTACTTTTGGTTATATTTCGTTTACATGCTATTCAACCTCCAATGAATAAAATTGTAAATTTTATGCCATTTCAACTGTCTGTACTAGATCAAACATCCGATCAAACCTCAGTACAGATGATCGCCACAACCGTGTAAATTCTAGACAAAGGTGAAACATCCCAAAAACTACACTTAAATACATAGAATCCTTGAAAGTATTTAGAAGAAACGTACGCCCTGCAGGAACCCTAGAGCCAGTGACTGATGGTACACAATGATGAAAGGTCAGCTCTATGTGGAAAATGAAAAAATGGATCCAACCGAATTTTTAATGATCCTTACGACCTATCAACAATCTCAATACTCACAAAATATGAGCGAACGCAAATTAATCACAAGATCAAATAAACGGCACTTAATAGGGCCATAACATTAATTTAGCCAATGAGAAACAGGATAGCAATAGTTCAAAGAAAGCAGCACAAGTCATTAAATTTTTAAAACTTATCTGGGTTTCATTGGATATAATTGTTTTTCATTAAAATATCATCTTTAATTGTAAGGACTTTGAAAGGAACCGAGTATCTTTCCAGTTTAATTGTGACCTCAAGTGAACTAGAACGCGTCCTCCTCAACATGCCCGACGCCCCCATTTTTCGAAACTACCCTGACCAGCTCAAGGGACTTTATATCAAACTTTCAACAATTTCAAAACGAGAATGATAAAATATGGAAAACAATACCGACCGATTCAGACGACTTCAGTAAAATTTGTTGATTTAAGCGGGATTATATAGCCATTGGCAATTTCTAAATTTTGAAGCTGCAAAGTGCAGTATGAGTAACTATTACACCTCCCCTCGGCAAGCTCACATCATTTCCATATTTAAAAATTTTTGACCTATTCAAAATTGGATTCACTCGGTTACCCGACATCAAACAATGCTAAATATAACTATACTATTCACTATAATTAAATCAAAATAGTCATTTATCTTTCAATCAACACAAAATTAATTGATTGTAAAACTCATTAAAAAATTTGCGTGTTTAATTCGACTATTGCCAATAATGTTTGCTTCACGGTCGTAAATTTCGGATTGAATCTCATTTTATCCTTTGAAGTTGTAGCCTTAAAAATTAATGGAACGTTGGCAAGCAATGATTCAATATGATCGATCGACCGATACAAATACTAAATTTCTTATAGGTTTTTTCTAAGCTTCCTTTTTTTCTTTTATTGTTGTCTAATTGCAGAAAGACATCGATTTAAGAAGAAATCAAAAAAAAATTAACATTTTTTCATTTTGTAGAGATGAAAATATCGGCGGATACGTATGGAATTTGAGAAATTAGCAAAAAAAGTAACGATGGTGTAAAATTTAAAATATTTAGATTCATCCAAATTTATAGCATTGTGCGGTAGTTCTGACCAAGTTTGCACATTATGAAAATCACAGAACAGAATGTGAACACTCTTATAGACATTTTTTGCTTGTGAAGGACTGAAGAAAATTTTCAGAAAATTTTATATTTCTTTGATAAATAGTAGAATAATGAAAGATTCATTGTACCAATAACATATAGACTACTTTTGTAAAACAAAAGACAGATTTGTCAGGTCATGTGAATGTCAAAAGACAGAATTTTTATGTATATGTTATTGGGCTATTTCAATTGGGAACATTTTTATTAACTTCACCGCTCAGAAAGTGGTTGTGTTGACGTCATGGCTTAGATGCAGCCAACTCAGGCTTCAATCATCTTTAAAGCCAGAATCGAGACGAGAAAAAATGTTCCTATTCCTTCCAACCCTTCCTCATATCTCTCTTCTTCCGTATGTTTTTCTCACCCTGATTTTTATCCACTAGGTCACTATCTTTCACACTCTTTGCTTCAGCAAATATCTCTTGCTCACTTTCTTTTTTTAATCTTCATCCCTTCTTGTCTTTTCCACACCCCTTCGATCACTCACATCTCTCTTTTTCTCCATCCCTCTCTCTTATGTCTTCATCCCTATGTGTCTCTTTAACGTCCAAAACCTCTCTCTTGTTCACTGCAAAATTTTACCTTCCATCCGACTGTCTCCTTTTATAGACCTCTGTTTCTTACTTATTCTTACCCCTTCTTACACCCTCTCCCTCCTTCTCCTTCTCTCCCCTTCCAATCTACCTATCTCCCCCGCCCCCACTTTCTAACTCTCTGTCGCGATTCTTCTCTTTTTGTCTTAAAGAGTATTAACTATGGATTTAAAGCAAAAGAAAGAAGATGATTGGGTTTCGGAGTGAACTTTGATACATTATTTCTTCCCGTAGTATTCCTTTTTGTTTAACTATTCCAAGTCAAAAATAAACAAATCATTATCACTTAAATGAAATTAATTATTAATTGTATTATTTCTGATATGAACGTTTCAATCTTGCACCTACAATTATATTTGTTTGACCATGACAAGCGTATAAATGTAACGATCAATTATTCCATTAACTCAGCCGCCATCCTATCGTGACTTAGTCCGGAATCGAATATTAAATTAATTGGTGTTATTATTGTTATTCTGAATATGCATTAGCTCGTAATGTTAATCAGACCTAGAGTACATGTTATGATTCCTATTGATTTTCTTTCAAATGACCATTTGTTTCAATTGCTTAATAAGACATCTTGAGATTACAATATTTATCAATAAGTTCTTACCGTACCAGTAAATGCTCCTACGAAGAAATGTATTGGAATTGTTTTTTGATTCGATTGCGTTTGCAATTTCAATATTTATTATCTTTGTGTGTATGACAAACGCTGGTTAAGGGTCGTTGTTGCGCGTTGATCTGACGAAGACAAGAAGAAAAAATAATAAAAATAAAAACATTAGATATATCACCAAGTGATTTATTATCCACGAAAACAATTTTGTTGGCATTTGTTTTTCTATTGAAATCATTCCGGATCAAATTAACGTTTCCTTCGCGCTCTTTATATTTAAATTTAATAGTAAAAGTCGCGACGTGGCGTTCATTCGACGCCAGATGAATAATAAAATGTTAATTTGATGAAAAACATATTCGGTCGTCTCGAACAAAACATAAAATGATTTATTAGAGTCATCTGTCTTCAAAAAATCTAAACAAAAAAAAAATAATAATTTTAAGTAAATTTCAACCCCAGAATAAATTTTAAGCAAGAAGTAATTATAGGTGGTGGAAAACGGGAACAAAAAAAAATTTGAACGAAATTCATAAAAAAAAGTAGTGGAAGACGTTAATTTTTTTTTAGTTTTTTCAAAACTACCAACAACGAAAAATTTTAGTTTACTCATAAACATTTTCTTTTTGATTTCAGTTTAACTTTGTGGGCCGAATTTTAGGACCACGTGGTATGACAGCCAAGCAGCTAGAACAAGAGACCGGCTGCAAAATTATGGTCCGGGGAAAAGGATCGATGCGAGATAAAAAGAAGGTAAACTTCAAGATCATATTTATCTATTTATTTTGCAGGTGACTTATATGGATATGTGATGAATTAAAAGAATATGTAGCTATGTAATAGATTAATGCAATGGAAAACTAAAATGTTTTACCCCTTTTCCGATAAAATTTAAAAATTTAGGTTCAATTAAGCACTTGCCTTCAGCCCTACATGTCCCTGGTTCAAACCCAGCTGACGAAAATGTAAACTCGCTTCACATTTTCAGCTCAATCAATTGAAATATTATCAACAAAATCATGATACTATTTATTTCTAACGTGTTCAGCAGAAAGAAAAAGTTATCGTTACAAACTAAAGCTCAAAATTAAGTTGCATCCATCCAAGAACCTTAAAAAAACGCGAAGTATTTGTGAGAATGTCTTCATTATATCCATTAACTAATTTTGATCACCAACTGGAATAGATACAAAGCTGCGCCTTATTTTTGCCGTACTTATATAGTTTTTATATACTTTTCTACACAACCATAAATAACAATCAGTTAAAAACGTAGTATGGGATTTAACAATTGACAAAAGACTCGTTTTATTGTGGTAGATCAGTCCCACGACATGTTATTTGTTATTTCAGGTTGTACAAACAATACGCAAACAAACAAACAACTTATTTCACTTTTAATTTGATAATTTCAGTACTTTAACAAGAAAATGAAACGAAAAAAAAAAAAACAACACGAATTAGTGTTCCAATTTTGGATTCTATACCTCATTTGCCGTGTGCAGTTACGCGATTAGTTTTTCCCTTTTTTCTTTCGGCGGACCAAGACAAAAGATAATCAATTTAATGACTTCCTTGCAACAAATAAATCGAAACTTTTGCATGATTGTGTAAGTAGTAGCCTTTGTATAATGACATGCTGCTGTATCAACATCTAAACGGATATGGGGTGGAACAGAGAGAAAAGACAAAACTTGTTAAAATTTGTAAAATTATTCACATTTTGGGTGCAGTTTCATTGAATTAAAATGCGACGGAAAACGGGAACGAAACAAAACAAAAATTAGATGGTTTTGTGCATTTAGACATGAGATTTGGAAATAAAAATTTTAATTTTGCCTCTATAAGCTACGCCCGGTCATTACTAAATACAATACGGTTGGGCCTTGAGGGGTTGTAGTAGAATCAACAATTTTTGACAATGATATATTTGAATTTAATCGTTGGGTGTAAATAAGATGTTGTTCCTTGAAACTGCAACGATTAAATTCTTTGAAATTACGTCATTAAACATGCAAACACGGCAAACGTTCAATTCAATCTTTTGCTGTTCGTTGAAGATGAAAATATCTTACCGAAAAAATGATGAAACCATTGCCTAAAAATATTCAGCTATGTTGCTTAATGTTTTACCATTTTTTCTCTTTTATGTCACTCCATTGAGTAAAACTCAAAAACCCAAAAATGAAACGTACGCTTAACCTTTACAATTAGTAAAAATTATTTTTAATGCATTCACGCAACAACATCAACACGAAACTCCTTCCTTAGAAGTCGAAAAAGTTGAAGAAACTCTTGACAATGTTGGGTCTATTTATAAATATTGTTTGTAGACTCCTGTTTGTGCACCTAACATGGGAACTTAAAAAGAAAATGAATAAATATATCTCTCTAGCGCGCTTAAAATTTGTTATTTCCTTTATATCTTGAGAAATCGGAAGAAGTCTGTCTGTGTGTCTGTGCTGCAGATAAAAGTAGTAGAAATAAAAAAAAAAGCGAAAGGAAAAATAAATAAACCCGATAAAAATAGATACGAAGATCTACAATTTCTGTAGTCGAATGTATCTCAAAGTTGCTCAAACGATGATAATAAACTCAAGACAGAATCTAACGAAGTGAAAGATTTGATTTCGCTTGCCAACAATCAGGAGTTTATCTCATGACGGTTTTGGATGATTTTAGATCTTCAGCTACGCTCACATGTTGCCGATGTTGGTCATCATGTCATTTCTTTTTGAAGACACCAGCAAATATTTTTTGTTTGCTTTGTACCCGACAAACTGCCGTATCTGACATTTTTAATCCTGGAAGGCAAAATTTTATTTTTAGTACTTACTACCTAAGCTTTTGTCGACCGGACTACGGAATAACAGATGCAAGTAACGTCTGAATTATTTTGCATATCTTGAATTCTCAAACACGACAAAAAAACAATAATGCATTACTACACGCAGTTATTACAGATGTCAATATTATGAGAGGCTCAAATTGTGTTATTGTATTGCTGCAAAGATATTTCGTCATTCTTCAATCCTTGGATATGTAACAAATTTTATGAAATTTTAAACCGCAAAAATCATTTCTTTACAATAAATCCCCCCCCCCCCCCCGCAAACACACACACACACGCAAAACTAACAACAGCATCGTTTATACATTGAACACTCTTTAAATCCGTGAATAAAATAATTAATATTCAATGACATTTCCCATTCCCTATAAAAAATATTGGTACGACTTCGTTACTATTCTAAAAAAAAAATATTTCTGCACTATAGATTAAGTCTAATAATGGCTCTCGTTTTTTCCAAATTCCAGAATTTTGACAATATTCCCAAAAATTACAAATTTTTGACAGATTTTCTCAAATGGAAAAAAAAGATTTTGTTTTCGACAAAAATAGCTTCAATCAAAACACGAAAAGCGTTCTAGTTTGCGAGATAGCTGCACATAGAATAAACAATTAAAGGTTAAAGTTTGAGATTAACCAGTTCGTCCCAAATGTTATCAACTGAACAATGAAAAACGTCTTCTCAAGTCGTTCTGGTTGAAAAATCGTATAAAACCTAACCTAAACCAGAACAACAAAGCCCGCACCAAAGCGTAGTTACATACAGCACTAATACTCTCGGGCGGCTTCTGTCAGACAGAGATAGAGAAAGTACAACTAGAATGATATTTATATTTGGTTCGTACACAAAAGTGTTAAGAAATATATTCTTGTTTTGCCCAAAAATGGGTAGAAATATCTTCGAAGGTGGGAGTTTTTTTTTTTTCGAAGTGTTAGCACTGTTTGTATTTACGCCATGTCGTCACCATATAACAGCCCTTTTCCCATTTCATATCGCCTATTTGTTATTAGCGTGTTATTAGGTGCCTCGAAGCTTTGTCGATTTGCTACGTCTATGCGCTCGTTTTTAAGCATGTTAGCGTACTCTGAGGTGATTGCACCGATCGGCTGCAAAATCTTGAGAACTGGATGCAACATTCCTGCGAATTGCAAGTGATTTCAGCAACTTATTTTCAGCAGAAGCTGTATTTGGTTGATTGACAAAATCCAATTGCTATAGCGCTTGTTATTGTCTCAAGTGCTTTCACCTAAGTATTTTTAAAATAAAAGATTTTCAAAATCTTTTTGAGACAGATTTTAAATAAACTTCAAAATCTCAACCACTTGCGTAGCTAAAGGAGTAAAATGTTTGAAACTCGCTAAAGTGTCAGCATCCCCAGCTTTCTGGTATTTGCAGCTCCGTGCCATACAGTACGTACGCTGTGGTTCGACTGCGGTCATTTTGTGACCACCCAGCCTTCCAAAGAGTGAGAATTCCTCCCCTCCTCTCTCGAAAAGTAGCCTCTATTTTCTTCTCACTACACAGGAAAGTCTTATGTTTCCATCTTTAAGTATCTACATCTTTCAAAATGATAAATTTCCGATGATATTATTACTGCAGCGCTCGACACATTTTCCGAACAAGAATATTAATCAAATTAACAATCGTGTTCGCAACATGCAGACTACTATCAAATGGTTATATAAAAACTTCAGACCGACTCAATTTTCCAATAACTCAAACCTTGTTTGTAGTTACATAATTCTAAATTTTATTCACATTACATTAAGTGTTATCTCTCGAAAGCATCTTTTTTATGATAATCTATAAAATAGTGCTTTATTGATACCAGCGTTTACAGTAAACATTAAAAATAAATTGAATAAATATTACGAACCAGAAAACCCAACTGAAGAAGTCAAAATGTAATGAAGCCTCAAGTAATTCCCATCAAGTCGAAATCCTTGACCAAAAGGCAAAATATTTAACGGCGTCAACACGACGTTGGGCTTAGTGACATCTTTAACGAATCTCAAATATAATTGGCAAATATTGTAAGATATATCTGAAGTCACTATGCAAACATTATTAACCATTATATTTAACTAATTTAGTTATTGGCAGTGATTATATGATCGTTTTCATTGCATTCTATCTAATACCGAGCAAATAGGATGCGTAAGTTTGCTTGCATGTCTTCAATATTGGATGGTACTATATTGGATATCCGTACTATAGTCCCAGTTGGTAATTCCTTGCTGATGATGTGTAGACATCATGTGAAGCTTAAATACTTTTCATAATTAAAATGACGGCATTCTGAGACTCTAAATTAGTGCAAAGCTATTTAATTAATTTAAATTTAATGTGAAATTATTTCGACATGTTCAACACGATTTTTTACACAACTATAATCCGTATTTTATTGGACGATAGCTGCTTTTTCCATGCAAAATTCAAATCAAAAGAAAATTAGTCACAATTCTGACCTTCAATTTTTCATATCTCAACATTCCCCCAAATCAGAACTCACAATCCACAAAACAATCACAAATTAGACCGATAAATTTGATATTTAATATAAAAACATTGGAGAAAAACTGGTTTAAGTTAATGATGCACCTCAAGACAAAAAGAAATGAATATTACTTAATATTCAGTCCGAATACGGATTTCCTGAGGCGATCATTTATAGTTTTTCGTTAAAAATGTTTTGTTAAACTCTGCATTTTGTGTTGAATTGAAAAGAGAGAGCAAAAAAAACGTTTATCTTTGACGAATTCAAGTTTCCGGCGGATTAACTTTCAAGGGGACATTTATCCAATTTAATATAGGAATGTATTTGATTTTATTGCAATTTTAATTACAAGTGAAAATTTGATACTAAAACTTCACTACTCGTCACTTCTTAGCTCCAACAATGGCGCTAATTGTATTCATTTTTAATCATTCAATCGAATTAACTTTTAAAATGTCCACACTCTGTCGGGCCCCTTTTGGCGATTTTCTTAAGACACCACCGAATATTACACTTTCATTATTTTATTTACACAACCTTAAAAAACCACGTAACGAAACAGAATTTATTTTAATTTCCTGCACTTTCGTCTTTCTGGTTTTTTTTTTTAACCAATATTTTTATAAACAAACTCAATATCCGGTGTCAATCGTAACGAGTCTATTCAATTACACAAGTTTTGTGGGTTTTAGTTTTGTGGCTCATTCAAACTTGGGGTTTTCCTAAATTTCACACCTATAATACACATAATAGACATTGTTTAATAATCCTTGGATTTAGGTCAATTGAAGTAGTTAGTAAGGTCAGGCAAAGATTTGCATTGAAATTTTTCGATTAATTAGCTGCTAATGTTTATATTTCCACAGTTTAGTGAATATTTGAGGTTTCTTGTTTTCAAGTTCTAAAATTGTGCATGCAAGTTATTAAAATTTAGATAGTTTGGAACTGAAATTTGATTAATAAAAGTTAACTTGGACACCTATTTCGCACTGATTCACTCAAAGGAAGTCTTTTTCATTTCGTTGAGCGCTTAAATCTGAGGTAAAAAAAGATTTGGCTGTATTAGAAAACTTTTTAAATGGTCTTGGAATTTATGGTTGACAGAGCCGACCATCGCCATTTCAATCCATACGAAAGTATGCGGGCATGGGATAAGGACAGAACGTCAAGCCTACGAAGGCCGTCCTGAAAGTCATGAAGGACCTACGAAGTCAAACTGGTGGACATGTAGATTTTGAGAAATACGAAGAATTCGTCTTATGGATTTGAGTTTCTACACTTCGAAGCTTCTGCTTAACCGGCAAAAACGATAAATTCACTTGGCCAATAAGTAGAGAATACAGGCATTAAAAAGGATTAGATATCGTTCAACATGCGGTTCGATCATAGAAACCCCTTCTCTCGCACAGACGGTTTTTAGAAGGATTATTAAAGAATGGAACCCCTTCCATCCCTAACTCCTCGAAGTAATCAAATACACGCTTTGTTATACGGGGAGCCCGAGGGTTATGTTTCACCTGATTACCCTGACTACTCATAAGTCGATTTCAACAAGCACTCAGTATACAACGGCTAATACCTAATAACTTCCTACTTTTCAAATACGCAAAGCCATCAATCGCTTCTCCACAGTTTATGTCTTTGAACAGATTATCTTCAATGTATGTGAATAAGTTTCCGAAATAGGAAAGGAAGAAGTAAATCACGTTCAACTCTAATTCATTTGCGGCTTCATGAGCCCAACACAGAGGGTGTACCTAGGCTTCCATGCGCAATCTTTGTATAGTACGCGCTGCTAAATACGCCTTGTACATGGGAGCATTGTCTTTAGAAAGGAGCATTCCTTTGCTAAATTTCTCACGAAGTTTCTCATTCGCAGCGTCTCTCAGACGTGCTAGAAGTGCAGCTTAATACTTTCCATAGTTTGTATCACTCTGTTCTTTGTATTCAATATGAAGGATTCCCAATGTATCCCAGAAAACAGTGATTACGTGTTTTAACCAACAAACGGAGGTGCCTTCCGCTATTTTGGTGACATTTTCTCCTCTAACTCTAATGCAAACCACAGGATGTGACAATAAACGTAGAACATTTCAGGAATATCCTTTGACGCCTACGTGATGCTGTGCTACCAAGACGCAGAAGACTGGATTTGTGATCAACAGGAAATTGATCCCTCCATCAAGATAATGCCCCAGCACATTTCCCAACATTTGATTCGGACTTTCTCGTGAAATTCAAGTCTCCTGTCTCTTTTCTCTCAAAAAATAATATCGCAATCCTTAAATTCAAGAGGCTTTTGAAAAGCAAGTGAATACAGAAAAGAAAGGACAGTATGGCTTGGAATGACAACAAAGCTAAACCGAAAGAGATACCCCTAGAATGCTTGCAACGGCTACGTTGTGACAAGTGCACTTACATGTAGGTCTGGAGTCCAGAGATCGATAAGGGTTCCAAGCCAGCTTAACCCCTGGCCAAAGATCGGATACTTTTCTAATAGACCTCATATAAATGTCGCAGTACCGATCAAATGCTACTCTTTCGTATGCTAGTAAAAGATAATACGTTTTATCAACAAGGTCTCACTGTGGATTTTTCTTTTTCTAACGCTATTAGAATATTCCCTTCAAACGTGCTATTATCCAGTTGGTTGTGTTGACTAACAAATAACTCTTTAGCAATGAATTATTTATACTATAAACTTTAAAATTTTTCAATATTGTTTTAGTTTAAATTATTCCAACTTTTGACACAGCGTTTCCTATTGCAGGAAGATGCAAATCGCGGTAAACCGAATTGGGAGCATCTATCAGATGAGTTGCACGTTTTAATAACAGTAGAAGATACAGAGAATCGTGCAAGGATGAAGTTAGCTCGTGCCGTCGAAGAAGTACAAAGGCTACTCGTACCAGTAAGTCAATTTTCTGTCAAATTCCTTCTTTTTTAATCTTAATCAAATTAATTTTTATTTAACATTTATTAATTTTGTCTGCTAAACTTTTAATTATAAGTAAATAATAAACATTCATCAAGTTGTGACCATTACTACGCTGGAACAAATACATATAACAAGAGGTCATTGTGCCAAATGTCTCGTTAAATCAGGATACTAATTTCTAAGTAATTAATCTAATTTTCAGATAACAAATTAAAGTTGGATAACAGAAACTGTGCCACTATTTGAATATTATTTTGTCTCCATTTCACATTCAAAACAAAAAACGATCAACAGGATCAAACAAACAGATTTTAACTGTATAACACAATAACATTATCCTATTGAAAGCCATTTGTGGCGATTTGTTTAACTGCTTCCATTTTCACGCCTAAACATTTTTAGTAACAAACGCGTTAACAGAATGGAGCCAAATGCCTTCTAACCATTGTGTCATGACAATTTTATTTTATTCGAGTATAATATTAATTCTATTTTTCCCCCTATAAATACTAATAGCAAGCAGAGGGTGAAGATGAATTGAAAAAGCGACAACTTATGGAATTGGCCATCATAAATGGAACGTACAGGGACACCACTATAAAAACAGCTGCAGCAGGTATGTTAAATAGATCAAATCAAATTGATGTTATGACGAATATTTGTTTTTATTTAAAACATTTCGAAGCACAAATGCAAATAATCTGTTGTAGCATTTTACAGCATGTTGAGATTGATGTTACCTCAAAACCAACAAGCGTGTATTAACCCTGAAAAATGCTTTTAACCATCGCTTGGGGTGCAGCTTACATTAAGGATTTTATTTAAAAAGAATAAGATACATGATATTCAATTTGAATTTCACTAGCATTTATATTCAAAGGAGTTAATTCTAACAATCTCATTTGGTTAATTACACTGACTGAAAAATGTGTTGCAAAACCACACACGTGCATTGTATTGTTTATAAATTATGAAAATAATCCGTAAGCTCAACTAAAAATTATTGCAACTTCGGTGCACTTTGGGTGTCTGTCCTTCTTCCTTTTTCTTCTATGTGAGGTTAAAAATGTGTCACCTTCTTCTTTTATTTCATTTAACGAACTTATGAATCCTTCTAATGAACTTACTGAACGCCACTGTTGAATGTAAAAATAAATAGTGTAATTAATACCCTTCTCTTTTCCACCTATTTTTATTATTTTCCCGTGAGTAAGAAAAACTATTCTCAACAGTAAATTTTTTTTTCTTTCCTCCCCCATTTTAAAATCTTAAAGGGCTATCTTATCCTTTCCAGCCTGCGAGGAGGAATGGCGTCGCGTTGCTGCCGTTGCTGCCGAATCCCGTATACTATCGCCAGCCACCATGTCAGGTTTGGCTGCCCAACAGCTACGTTCACCGGCAACCCCGCTTGGAGCACCACTTATCCTTTCACCCCGAATGTCTGTACCCACAACAGCAGCCAGTATCCTATCAGGATCAGCACCACCAACAATTGATCATCACGGATTGATATATGCAACACCGTACGGTGATTATGCAAATTATGCAGCATTGGCAGCTGGCAATCCTCTGCTTACGGACTATACAGATCATAGCGGTGGGTTATTTGCTAGATAAATATTTTATAATTAATTGAATTTTAACAAAAATTTTGTTTTATTTTTATTTAATTTTTTTATTTATTTATTTTTCTCACTACTGAAAACGAAAAACCAAACAAAACAAAAAAAAAGCTGAAGGCAAAAGTAGTGTTTCAGTTTCTTACAACTATTAACTTTTGTTTTATTAAAAAAAATGAAAAGAATTGATCAATAATATTAATTTATGAAACAAATATTAGTAAAATGCTTAAACACTTTTAGCAGTAACAATTAGGTGAAAGGCGAAAATAATGTTCACTTAATTTTCAAACGTAATTGGAATGATTATAAAACAAACACATAACTTTTAAGAAAATATTTGAATGGAACTAGGGCTAATTAAATACAAGCTTTATTAATTTTACCATCAACTCGTAGAAAACATAATAAATTTGCACCGACAAAATAAAATTTAAAAGCAAACATCACAAATTATGTGTAAAGTATGTATAAAAATCTCCATTCATTCACATTTACGCAAAATAATCAAGATTAAGACGTACAAAAGGTTTGCGCAACCAAGAATGAAATTACATTTCGCGACACATAAACTATTGCAGTTTATACTTTGAAAAAGTAGAAGCTTAAATTGTATTTGGATTTTACTTTCCTCCTTTTCATGTTTTACGCCTAAATTTAAAAAAAATTGTTTTCATCTTTCATGGAAAAATAGTGATCCTTGAAAAAAGCAATGATAGATTTTATATTTACATTCACAAGTAATTTTTAATACTTTTGTTGTTTTCGTATCATTGATCCTACATTGATCCACGTAATATTTCGTTGCCACGCATGTTGTTTGTAGCGTTCGTAGTTTCAACTTTTGTTAAGTAAACCAGTACTCTTTGGTAATGGATATTCTTCATAATTCAAGAGGAAAAATATGACGTACGACTATTATTTCAACTTTCTTCTTACAAGTTTGAATGTATTCCGATGAGTAATCACAATAAGGGCCCTACCGTAGAACCTAGTGGAGGATCATCACTTGTTCTTCTTTCAAATTGAAAGTACATTTGTTTAGAACATGTTTTCCCTGCTCTGATGATAGTTTCCTCGTCTATAGTTGGAAGCAAGTAAAGGTTAATGCAGCAACGAGGAACACGTAGTACATTCTTCTGAACCAGAAAATAAAAACTGTGATAAATTATGTAAAGCTCCGGTGAAATATGATTGTTTATTTATCTTAACAACAAGAGTATTGAAATACTTTCATGGAACTTTATTGTCTGTTTGCTGCATATTTACTTCATACAGAATCTCATTTTATAGCCATCATAAAAAAATCGCAGAAAACCATTTGAAAAATTTCGCTAAATCATTTTGAATGCCAACTAAAATGACTGCAAAATATAACCAACTAACTTTTATTATTTGTTATTTTTACTCATTGGTAGATTCTTTTTCTCTTCTATATGCAATTATTTTATTCTACTTCACCCACGAACAATTAAAAATTGAAATTAATAATTTATTTAATTTTTCAACACGATTATTATATATTTTAAATTTATTATTGGTGATGTTTCAACAAGCAAAATATTCAATTGTATAAATTTTTACAGTTGGTCGATATTTGCATGCCGGCTCCGTGTTTTAGAAATCCGCCAATAAATCTTTAGATTTTATTAAATATATGCATAAAAATACACACAGAACGATTCGTATACATAATATAATATACATATATACATATGACAAAACTTAGAACAAAAAAAGAAACCGAAAATAGTAAAATTTTTCAGCGTTCCACTCTTCCATCACAGAAGGGAGGAAAAGGTGTTTTGTTAATTATGTCCCCGTACATACAGATGGTTATAATAGGCGTAATTACACGAGATACATGCACGATAATATTGAAAATATAGTTTTTAAATAATAAATAAGCAAATATTTCCGTATATAATACATTTTTTTTTAAATTTAATTTTCTAGTATTTGAAATGAACAAAGAAATGAGAAAACAAAAAAACAAATTTAAATAAATATTTGAATGAAGAAACAAATAAATATGTTATACAAATGAATAGAAAACTTACTTTAAACACACCACTCAGAGCGAAAATCATATAATTTATATAATTTACTGAGTGAGACACTGAGCAAAAAATTAAAAAAACAGAAAAAGAACAAAAAAAAAGCTGTCAGGATTGTAGGAACGTTAAAAATGTATCGTAAACATCATAAAATATGTTCAAAATAATACTCAACAACATAAACAAGTCAAAATAGTTTTAGAATATATTTTTCCACCTCGTTTTCGGAACCGATTCATTACAATATCTCTGAAAAATAAAAAAGCAAAAAAATGTATAGCATGCCAAATTTTTCTCTTGCATCTGAGCTGAGGAAAGTGAAGAGCATAAGTGAAACGAACGGAAATTGCAAACGATAGAAATAGGTTAATGTAATTTTCGCGTAGGTAGGATCATCGCGAGTCACTTTGAATCAAGTATGCCCAATACGAAACAGCAAAAGCAAAAAACAAAAATTTGAAATCAACCCACGAACATAAAACCAGACCATAAAATTATTAGTTAGGATTTGTTTGTCGTAAATATGTCCGCTGAAACCATACGCTTCCACCAAAATTTTGTCCCCTTTGTGCAACATACGTACGTTCAATCTCATCGTTTAAAATGCTTATAAGCTTATTTTTAAAAATTTTATTCGATAGTTAAAATAAAAATAGTAAAAATCTCCTGTATATTTCTCGTTTGAAAAAGTTGTTTTACAAACGGAGTTAGTGCTCGTAGTCATCGTAAAGTTTTAAAGATTAAATATGTTTTACACGTGTGTAAAATATTTTAGGATAGATTTTGAAGGAAAATTTTCCCCCTTAGAAATTAGTTGTTTTAACTAGGACACATTTGTTTTCATAATTAATTTTGTTTATTTTTTTAAGTTGTATTTTTATTGATTTTTACTTTTGACTAATATCTGGTGGCGGGTTAGTAGCAATATCCTATGAGTTATGTTTAAAATTGTTTGATTAGTCTTTGGTTTGCTTTAGATTACTTTAAGTAAATCCATAAGTCGCGTTTTTTTATCTTATCAAATACTACAATATTCGAAAAGAGTTTTGGTTCCGAACGCACATTTTGCATCTGTTTGTACTTAACCAATTTTCGGAACAATTGCAATCCAATGATTGCTCCCTTTTTTATCCATTTATCCAACAAAACTTAACAACTGATTAAAAATGCATTGTTTTAAGTATATTTCTTTCGACATCTCAACATTATATCCTTATTAGATCGTCACAGAATCATCGATAAAACAACCAAAATAATTCGGTTAAAAAATCTCAGAGCTACAGCAAATTGTATTCCCTTAGATTTTGATTCTATTTGTAAAGAAAATACGCAAGTCGTTTCTTGATGAAAGACATCCCGACAACACACAAAAAAAAATATCTCCCAATGTGAATTTTTATCGTAAACAAACTTATTTATTTAAATCGCAAATGAATCATGAAATTTTTCTTCAGCAAATAAAATACAAAAAGAAAATATGTTTTTTTTTTGTTTCTCCTTATTATAAATTTATTTTTAACCTTTCGTGCACTCTTGATCAACGTGAAATGTTTTAATACATGCCCGAAAAAAAAATTTGCGTACATAATATATTTAAAAGACGAAAGTATATTTTTCATTGAAACCAAAACTCAAAAAGATTTTATTCAAGATTTTTTTTTAAACTTTCAAAATATTTCGCCCAATTTTTCACGAAATTCAACATGTATTTGCCGTGAAACTGTTAGGGATGCCATCGTTTTCGTTTTGAATTCTGAATCAAAAGAAAGAATGATAAAACTGAAACTGTTAGTTAGTCTCGTTATATCCAGCGAATATAATTCTAATTGATACATTTATAGGGAGTTTTATGTAGTTGCATACCCCTTAGCAATATCACAAATCCGAATCTAAATGGTGCTTTTAAGTGTTAGGAATTAATTTCGTATTTAATTCAACATTAAGTAAACTAAATAATTTGAAAAAAAAAATAAATATCATAGAACTTTTGACCCGGAATAGTGTAAAGTAAACATAATTGATGAAATTATTCAATGCTTTTAAATTTCAAGTACTGTACTGTAGAACGATCTGCGTTCAAACAGAACGTCAAGCGTTTCTTCCATAATAATATATAAAATTGAACCATAAATTGTTCAAAAGTTTTCGTGTCAATTAAACCCGAGCATATCTTATGAGTTCAAGTTTAAGGTTCAAGCAATTCTCTAGCAGATTCGAATTTGCAATTAAAAGTATTGAATAAAAATCATCAACAGTTAAGAATTATCCTTAATTATAACCATTCAACCAGACAAGTTTGTTTAGACAGGCGGTATCAGTCACCTTGTAGAAGTATTAATAATAAAAATATATTCTACGCTGCCCATTGATTTCGTAATCCCAGTTCGGTTCCTCTACTAACCAATTTATATTAAATTCAGCAAAGTCCGAAAGTAACAACAATAAATCTGCTTATTTTCGAACATCTCCACTTTCCTTGTAAGGAAAAAAAAATATTTAAAATAAAATAAAATCCGTCCTTGTATACTAGTCACAACATTTTTTTTAATTACTATTCTACAAAAAAAAAATTATTTTATTTATTTATCCATTTCAGAAAAGAATTTCTATACATCTTGTTTCTACTTTTAATATTTGTTTTTATTTTCGGTTTAATTAAATTTAAACTCTCGGAAATGATCCAGTTGTTACCATTTTAGTATTAAATTGAAATAATTTATAAAAGTTCCACAGCAGAGATAAAGTGAAACATTATTTAGAACACTAAAAAGCGAGAGAGAGAAAAAAAGAAAGAACAAATATTACATTGCCATTCAAAATCTCACTTTGAGAAGGGAAATAGGAAAAAAATGACAGTATTTTATTCTAATAAATATAATAAACATAAATTTGGAAGGAAAATATTAAATAGGAGACATGGAGTAACAAAAAAAAAGCCGAGTTAAATATAAGACACATAGAAAAATTGTATTTTCAATTGCGTTGTCAAAGCCAAAATGAAAAATGATATGAAGCACATCGACTTGAAAATATAATTTACAATAGGGGACCAATAAAAACCGATTGTAACATTTCGAATACGAAATATAGAATGAAAGTGAAAGAGTAAAAAAGGAAAACTACAGCGAAAAGATCGATAGCTGACAGTAATTTAACAAAATTGTCTTCTTGACTAATCTCCATTAATAGATTCGTAAATTATTTTGAAGTTCTTTGGAAAACGCTAATAGAGTTTAGGGTAGCTGAGTCTTTTTTTTTGATTGATAGAGAAAAACAGAAAAACAATAAATGAAATCTTTAAGTATTAATTTTTTTAATTTTGTTGAAATTCTTTATCACAAAGAATCTATTTGCAAATTAATGACTTATAACTGTTTAGTGTTTGTTGACTTTCTGATTTTTAATTTTTATTTGAAATTTTTGTTTTATATTTATAACTGTCAGCTTAAATTTAAACTGTTGGCAGTGTTTCAAGCTACCCTACATTTCTATCACGAAATTGTAGCACTAGGTCTCTATGTACTTTGGCTTGTCGAGTAGAAAAACATTTTTTACTTGGTTTGACACGTTAACATCTCTAACAAATACTAAAATGGAATCAAATCGATTTTTTTTTGTCTAAACGTTTTCAAGTATCATTTAAAAAAAATACATTTTAATTTTTCGTAGGTGTTGACTTGTATTTGTATTTTTATTTTCTTTTTTCTTTTTATTTATTTTCGTCCCTGAAATAATTTAACGACAATCTTTTTTATTTATTCTGCACATTTTTTGACTGAGATACGCAGAACAGATTTGAAATAAAATTAAATGAAATATGGTAATGCATAACCGAAAGAAACTTTCGAGGGAACTGGCTTCAAATTTGCAATAATTTAAATTTACTACAAAACAGCTAGTTAACGAATGTCTGAAATTTGAGAATGTGGCTAATATTTGATAGAGAAGCGAAATTCAGAAATGGTTTTTATCAGCTCAGCTCCTGTTTGCTTGATTTAAAGACTTCTGATACATACATATATATTCTTCCAATCATTAAATTCATCTGCAATGAATAAACTGGAATATATTACTTCTGTACAAAATTCATTGACCCGTAATTTTGTCTTAAAAACAAAACAAAAACAACAAACAATCTGTCTCACACGCATTTGCATTTACTCGTTATATATTCACATTATGTACTTATTGCATACGTAATTCTACTAAAAATGAGCAAGCTTATTTTTCTAACCAGGTGGGATCGCTGATAACTTTTAATATGATGATGCAAAATTAAAAAAAAAAAAACACAAAGAATACAAACAAAACAGAAAGAAATAATTTGGTCTAATTGAACTTTTATACCTACCCCAGATTCATTGCAGACGGGCAAATATTTATGGTACGTTCTACCAACGGACCGGCCAATGTGATCCTTGGTGAATTTTCGGCATTTGTCAGACATTCGAAATTTTCAAATCCAGAAGTCTGTGAGACAGCTCGGTTTAGACCAGTCTATTTAGCCGCTGCTCGTCGAAGATAGTAATGTATTTCCATACTTTTAAATTGTTGAATAAGTAGTGCAAGTATGAATTGAAAGCCAATATTCCAGAGGACGGCAGGAAGTCTTTTAGAAAAACAAAGTCAGTATTTGTTGTATGAAATGTTATTTGTTAAGGCATAATTCAAAGACTGTATCACACCTGATGATGATTTATACTCAGTGAAAAATAACGAAAACGAACTCAGGAAAGGTGTACTGCGTGCGTTTGACAGACCGAAACGGCCTTTTTTTTTTATTAAAGTTAGACATTGCCAGGTGTTTTGTAGTAAATATAAAATAAATTATTAGTTAATTTTGAAGTCCAGTCGAATCAAGCATTCTGTGAGTCGTATTTTAAATGATAAAACACAAACTACTCTTGAAAAGCGTACGTTTCACTCAAATCAGAGTTCTATCTTAGCTTATTGCGTAATCAAACAGCTTATATTTAACAAAACAATGTGTCAAATGCTTAAAATAAACAATTATATATATCGTTTTATAGTAGGAGCATTAAAACAGCAGAGGCGTTTGGCCACCCGAGATCATCCATATCAAAGGGCCGGGGCTCTCTCATAGATATTTCTAGGCTATGTAAACACGTATATTTTCAACGCATCAAATTTAAAGTAATCAAACCGAATCAAACATGCAAACCTAACAAAACTAAAAAAAAAAAGTTAAAAAAACGGAAAAATCATTTTGCGAGAAACAGAAAAACAATCTAAGAAAATGCTATGCTACGAATTAAAAAGAGGAGAATGATTAACGATGTGCTTTAAAACGTTGAAAATAAAGCGAGCCTACTCTTTAAACGTAATGCAATAATAACTACTTTAAGAAAATACATAAATATATTTATGTAGACAAAGCGAATAGCAACAATCGTGAAATCAAACAATTTTGAAATGAAAGCACCGAAGATGAATTTAGAAAAGCACTCAAAAAAAATAATTTTTTTTTGAAACGATGCATGCGAGAGAGCCCCCATTTCTCATCTCTGATTGAATTGAATTGAACAAAAACCATTTAATGATCAATCTAACATTTCAGCTCCAAAGGTTAGTTTAAAAAAGAAATCAAGTTTCATGATATATTTTTTTTTAGATATTTTTGATATTTTTTTTCGTTTTAATTAATTTATACGCATATTTTTAAGACGTACATACTTTAGCTGATGATGAAGATACAAATAGAATTGGATGACACGGAACAAGATTTAATCGTTAGAACTAAAGTTAAAAAGAAAACTTGCAACGTTACCGTAAAATATATGTAGATAAAATCATACAATAAATCAATCCTAGTCTTCCATGTAATGCAAATTGCAGAAGTACATGAATGCGAATGAAGTAGTTAAAAAGAAACATTAGCAATAATACTGCCACGATTTATTCATGTCGCTGCAAGCGAATTATCAATCCAATATCTGTTTGATCTTCTTCGATTTGTTTGTTATTAATTTATTACGCAACGTTCGAAATGCAAAGAAATGTACTTTCCACAGAAAAGAGAAGAAGAAAAGTTAAAATTAAGTCATTTTACATAGTTTTAAAATTTGTTTCTTACAAAGCAAGGAATAAATACATTTCTTATTATTATTCTTATTTTTTTACCTCGAAAATCTGTCCAGTTGTGTTTAATGGCAATATGAGAAGAAAAAAAATTGTATAGAAGACTATGAAAATTAAAGGAAAAAATGCCATTTATTCTATTCCCGCCAAAGGGAAGACGAACGCAAAACGTAGAACGATTTTTAAAAAAATTATATTTAATGTCTAAAAGCAATTGAAAAAAATCTAATCTGTCTTGAGATAGGTAGTTTTTTTCGTTGTTGACTTGTGCCTTTGTGAAAAAAATATATATATATGTACATTAAATTTACAAAATATAGAACTTAAACGAGAAGAAAGAAAACAGAAGAAGAAGCAAAAAATATTCATTTGTATAATATTGATTGATTAAAAATTTTATACGTTTAAGCCATAAGTTTATTTTGTTAGCTTTAGGTGAATATACATTTACTCGAAGTTATTATTTATAGATGTATGTTACTATGAATTATTTTAGTTTTTTTATATCTATATATACACACACAAACACACAGAAATAAGTTAATTGCAAGCAAGGAAGCTGTACATCACAAAAGAAAAGCAAAACAAACAAAAAACGAACAATATATTTCCAGTGAATTGAATCTTAATCACACGACTGTGTATGCAGTGTTGGAGAAAATTATTTTAAAACATGTGTAAGTTTGTTGCCAATTTATTTATGATCCATAGTCGGAAAATTCATAATTATTCATAATCTTTGCAATCAATAGACCAATGTTTATCATCCATTTACCTTCTAAGCAATTTTAAAAAGCATTTATTAGAGCAATTGCTTCAACATGCTTTTATTTAAATTAAATTATTGAAGAGTGGTTGATAAAGTCATGGCGTAGGATATAAACAATTACACGGAATGTAAGAAAAAAATTAGTAGCGCTAAAAATCAATCGACAGACAAAATATGGACCTCGATCACCCCTTTTTCGTCTTCATTTAATTTCAGTGTACTGCAGAATTCAGACTCCAGAAGAATTTTCCAAAACCGCCTTCGAACTATGTTTTGTTTGAATCTTTCTAAATTAAGTCTAGGCTTATGCTCTCCATAATTCTCGGCCTTGTGATAAATATTGAATATTTTTCTGTTTTTCATGAATTGCACGCGCTATTTTGTTTAGTTATTTCTCTTGTCTTCTCGTTTTCTATCAGACTAAAGGCTATACGAAAAAACTCCACCCTTTAGATCGTAAAAGCCGTTGTGCTTAGAATTTGAACGGCATGGGATTGCAAATAGGAATAAATGCGATCGTTCAAATCGAAATTGTTCCTTATGAAAATGGGCTTGCAGTTTTGAAACCTTGTAAACATAAACAATACCCTGACCAAATTTTTTTAAAGGCTAAGAAGTTGTAAGAAGCAATTCTTGCTCTACAATCTTCAACTTTTTAATCCAAATAACTCCAATTACCTCTTCCTGTCAACTAATGCAATCGCGCGACTTTGGCTTCCTGATTTAGTTGACCTTAGGTTTCATTATACCTTTTGAATACCATAAATTTGATTGCATCTGACCGGTGACGAAAGCTACCTGCACGTTCACCTTTTCGTAACTGCAATATATCCCTTTTCCAAATGAATTTGTCAACCAACTTATTAACTTTTTGGAATTTTTTCTACAAATTTCCACAAGTCGAACATTGTTTTTATCTCCAGTGCTGTTAAAAATTCACATGAAACATTTTTGAGTCGCGTACTGTTGGTATATAACAAACAAGCAAATTTTCTCCTTATATTTTTGTTTAAACAGTTACATTTTTCGTCATCGTAAATATTGTTTTGATTTTATTTTTATTTTTTATTATTATTATATAACGTGTAAAATAGGTGCAACATGAATGTTAATATATGCGAGCTTATATTTTCTATTCAAAAAAAAAATTAGTTTAATGGATTAGTTTTCTATTATTATCATTATGAAAACAAATATTTTTAATGTTGTAGAAAATGAAAACAAAAACAAAAAAAAATAGTTGAAAAATTTTTTTTTGATTAAACGGCCTATTGCCCAGGTCGATGCATTTTTTGAAAAAGGATCAAATATATAAAATATATATATTTATATGTAAATGAATAAAGAACAATCATTCTATTCAAAATGGAATAAAAATTGTTTTTTTTTATTTGACAATTGCAACTTTATCTATCTGTCACCTATTGGATTTGAATTGAAATAATTAACAAATTAAACAGAAACTTGTTTGCAAGTTCATTTGTCATGTTAATAAATAATTATTTGAATCACAATGTAACCGATTTTCTTTTCATTGAAGTAGAAAAAAGCTTTGATTTTTATTTTATTTTCATGTCTTGCAATATTTTCTGCGAGATTTGCAGATTTAATATTTCCATGCAACTAAATATTTTCAAATCCAAGTAAACTTATTAAATTTTCAACTAAATATTAACCGATATTAAAAATACAACAAAATAACAACCAAGCGATTGTACTATTGGGAACTTTTTTCTTCGAAAGACGCAGACTAAAATTAATTAATACTAAATTAGAAAGTATGTGAGAAAAATAATACATAATTATTTATATAATCATTATGCATGCGATGCCAGGCTACCTTACAATATCCGAGCACATTTTACCTTAATTTAATTTTTTTCAATTGATTAACTTCAGATTTCATTGAATAATTAAACGCTGAATTTATTGCATATTTCATCTAATGACTAAACAATTTTCACGCTTATAACAACAAATTAATTGGCAAATTTATTTTTCTTCCAACGAACAAAAATTATTAAAAAATCCATTCCACCAGCTATTTCTCATATTAGGCCGTATTATGCATTTTGTAATAAATTAAGCAAGTTCTAAGCGTAAATTAATTCAATAATAGTAAAAGTAATATAAATGGTGCAAGGGAAACGATTTATTTTTAATTTCCAAATCTCACTGGATTAAGTTCACATTTAACCAAACAGTGCAATCAATTCTACAAAATAACTTTGCATCGCAATTTTCTTTGCAAAATTACTAGTTTTGCAACTGCACTATAATGAATATGTCAATAATTATTCTAATTTCTATATGATTGGACATTGCAATTTCTTCCGTAATTAAAAATCATTCAATCAATTTTCGTAAATGAAAGAATGTAATGCTAACACTTCATGGCACCTCAATTTTTGTTTTTATCTATTTACCTGTATGTTTATTTTATTCCATGCATCCAAAAAGAAGAAAAGAGCGAGAAAAAAATACACCGGAAACTAAAAAGTCAAAATAATTTCAATTAATTTTACCTTTTCCTTTCTTAATCTCGAATTTGAATTACAAAAAAAAAAAACGTTATATGCAACAACTGTAACAATTATCATTTAAAATTAAGTCAAATCAGTTTGTAATTAAACATATTTTGATAATGCACATTTTATCTAATTTTTTTATCACAACTAAATCGATTTATTTTTTTTTTAGTTTTATTTCGAATGTTTATTTTGTTTCGGAACGTTTACATTTCGCAGGAAAGACAATTTCTCAGCGTTCTTAAATACTTTGATGAAATTTACTCGCAAAACCAAATGAACAAAAGAAAAAAAAAATAAATTGATTTTTAATTATTAATTCAGAACAAAATTTATGTAATTAAATAATACGTTGTCTCTTACTATTACTTTAGTGAATCACATTATTTACAATAGTTGATAAGAGAATATATATTTTTGCTAATATTAACTAACCAAAGGCCAAGTTAACTAAAATAAACAACTACATTATCCTCTACTATTAAAAATAAAATGAACAAAAATTATTGTTTATGTTGAAGAATGTTCAAATATTTACATGCAAGTTACTTAGATATAAAATTTTAATGTCAATTAATTCTATTGTTTACGTTAATTTCTTACCAATGATGCATAAATCGTTTAATAAATGATAATCATTGATAACAGTCAATAGAACAATAAGTGTGTAACTAAACTTGTATACTACCACTATGAAATGTTTATGTCAATTTTTTAAAATTGGAATGAATTATTTAGGCAAATTAATAGCAAGCAATAATATGCCAACTGATTATCGCCGCCAACACATAGACTATATACTTATATAATTTGTTCATTTTGAAACATTTTGTATAAATTTAATATTTGTGGTAATCTCGATGAGATAAGTCACTCTTTTAAAGAAAACCCATAGATGTTTTTTCCTATGCAGTTTAAAAATGTTATTACACATGCCCTCATCCTCTTTTTGCTAATAACTTTCTTTGAAAAGTTATTTTTTCTATTCCATCATCCGAATATTATAACTTTGCCGTATTCTAATACCAAGATAATGCTCAAAATTTTCCAACATCTCAATAATATTTGATCACGCAAAACTTTTCAGCCAAATCAATTCGTCGGAATGCCAAATAGAGATGAACACAAAGTTTATTGCTTCATCTCGTCAAGTTTATGTTCCTTTTGAAATAAGTCTACTTCGTTGAAAACTCCTGAAATCATCTCAAAACGGAGAAGAAAAGCAGGAACAATTACAGATTTGAGCACTTATCATCCAAACAAATCTCCAAATAAAAGTCTAGTCTTTTGATGAGTTACAAAAAAAAGATGTCCTTCACAAAACTACCGAAATTACCAAATATTATATTGTAGGTGGTATAAATACAAGTTTATTTAAAATTTTATTAACTAAAATCGACATTTCTGTTAACGAAAACTTAAAAATATTTATGTTATCTTTTCAAACTTGTTCAACATAAACAAAAAATTTTTTGTCATGCATTTTATAATGAAATAACTTTCAGAAAAATGATTAACTTTATATTAAAACTTTATCAAGAAAAACCAACAAAAAAAATCCTTATGCAACAGAAATCAAATCAATCTCTTGTTCTCTTCACTCTTCATCACCATTTAAAATCAACGCCAAATAAAATCGCGAATGCATGCATGAGCGTTCCATATGCAAATGACGAAATTTGTATTAACATTCTCATTTATGTTTTTTCGTCAATTAATACTCCAACAAGTAGAGTTCGAATTTAATCCAAGCTTTATTATTCTCTCGCATCTGTTTTACTATTGTCAAGCTGCGGGCTTTGGTATCTTTCTCAAAGATGACTTGGAATAAATAATCCCTTCCCTAATTCTTGTTTTTTTTTTTTTTGACTAGAATCAAAATAATTCCTCTAAATTTCATCTAAAACGGGAATCATTTATTCTACCATAACTGTCCCATGACACATATTTTATTCGTTTTGAATGATTAGATTTGAAATTAGTAGTTTTTAGTCTTCCACATAAACGGACAATAACCTTATATAATAAAATACAATAATAAAAACCTCATGCTTGCAATTCCAAACACATTTCACAAGAAAAATTATTAAAAAAAAAACAGTTGCTCAAATGTACCAAACTATACCTATCCATACACATACATTTAAACATCTCTCTTACCGTTTCGTTAATATGATATTTAGATATATTTATTCTGTTTATGAGATATTAATCAACTACTTCGCGCCAATAATAATCAATTGTTTTTAGACATTTTATATTCCTCTCAATATACATTCATGTATATTTTAATTTATTTTCTTTATTTAATTTGTTACTATTATTATTTGTAAATAATAATAATAAATTCAAAACAAAACCAAATAGAAAGCAAAAAATATTGCACATGCGCAGTGCTAATTTAATTTTCTTAATCATTTGTTTACGTGCTTTGTAATGGGAAACAAATTTTTTAACTTTATTTATTTTTTTCTTTCTTTTTTTGCAAAACACAATATTACTAAATGGTAAATAATATCGAAATAATTCTATTGAAATTTGCAATGACTTAAATTTTAGCTTGTTCTTATTTTGTAGAGTAGCCGAGGCAAATGGTGGAAGTTGAATGTCGAAATAGATGATGCAGATACATTTTGGGAATTGGGTAAGCAAGTAAGTAAACATATTTAAATGGTTCCCGTCTGGTAGGATATTTTGTTTTTGAGTATCTGCTAACTGTTGGAATTCTACTATTTCTCTGTCCGCAATCCGAGCTTAGACGTTGAAATTTTTTAGTACACTACATAGACTGCGTTTTCCGTGTCTATTTCGATTACTATTCATTACTGTATGCCTGAATACATTCAAAATAATATAAATAATGAGATTTTGACAAAGACTGCAGTATCTTTACAAATAAACTCCAAAAGACTAAATAATTTGTTTCTATAATTTGAGTTGAATATAAGTGAGTTCTAACAGTTCGCCTATCATATGCTATCATATGCATTCAATACAAGTCCCTCCACGCAGAGTTCAAGCTTGAAACATCTACAATATTTTCCTCTATAGATGGTTATTGTCGCCCCAACTGCTCCCTCTGAAGGGCGTGTCAAATACCAATCTGAATATATTGAGCGTATAGACTATAGAAATATTGAAAGACCAATTTTGCTCATTTAACTTCGGCTTAGCTTGTCAAAAATATATCTTTAATATCAAAATATCAAAAATATCTTAATGTTTACCACCGTTTGAAGTACACTTCCCTTGCGAATGAGTGAGCGGAAAAACTCATCGTCTCAGACGTCGATGTGTAGCTGCACACTGTCAATGTGGTTATAATCAGATTTTTTTGCGTATATCGACTTTCTCGGAATAGTAAGATCCTTCTTTCAACTGCGTTACGACAATGTTGTCCTTTTCACATTCCTACCGGTCTGCACTATTTCAGTTAATTTGAATGTTTACACGATTTCCGAATCCTCACATTGATTATGAATGATGCTGTCAGATTCTGTGCGAATATCCAAGGCATTTTTCTAGTATAACGATTCAGGATTTTGAATAACATAGTCCACCTGGAACCTTTTCAAATGTAATCCGTCTACTTCGACGGGTTGTCTAACTCATTTATGAACCTAACATCTCTCGAAGGTGCAATTTTAACTTCGGCAACTAGCCATATCCTGTATGCTTTGACATAATTTTGGGTTCGTTATTTTTGATTTGCCTAGGAATGATTGTCTTTGTCATTCAACGTCAACGAATACCTTTTTCGCCAAACTTTGGGATATATCATAAATTCATTTTGTTACCCGCCAATTTTTCGAAAACTTCTAGACTATTTCAGGAGTAAATTTGGTGACTCGGTTATTAAGAATATAATTGGAAGCATGAATTGCTTCCATTCAAAACATTGGCAGTAGTCCTGATTGAGTAAGGAGACTTCGAACAGTCCGTACAAGCAAGCGATTTTTCTCAGCTTGATACGAAAAATCGTCCTTGAATTTCCTCAAATAAGAGCATCGTGACCAATTTCTTGATGGCACAATCTCCTCCAGCACCTGAGTGGAGTTACTTTATTTTTATCCCCTTTGAATTTGCACCTCATCCTGCTTTGCTGCCTCATCCTTAGAGCGAAGAAATTAAACCAGGCACGATCGTCAATGAAGATGACAAATATTTGGAACTTGTAATCTTGTCTGTATCGATCCGGAAGCTTTGTCATGGATAATTTCCATTAGAATTGCTATCTTAGCATATATCGAGAATCTGCTTAGATCTACGAATTAAGCGAAGTTCAGGTCTTTGAGTTACCCACCCTTGTTGCGTCCTGCAGTCAAGTTCGTTCTTTTCCGCTTAGTCACCGCAGTATTGACTGTTCAAGTAAAGTAAATCACCTTTACGAGTTTCTATCGCTTGAACTTTACCGTCGTGATACGTATTCCGTAAAAACTTTTTGTTGAATATGACGTCCAGACTTTTATCTGTAATCCTTGTAACGGAGACCAGGCTAATGCACACATCTGGTACATTGATTTCGTGATGCAAACTTGTTGTCCTCTAATTCTCTTTTCGTTTTGGAAACATTGGTTTAGATTGTGACTTCGCTTTCTCTGAAAGCGAACAGGAGTTAACACCAGTTATGAATTGTTATTTATTACAATTACAGTTATGAGTTTTAACACCAGCCAATGAATTGTGCTAGGCGGTGTAGAAATAATGCTCAACATTCTATAGAAGATATAACGTTGTTATATAGATATAAGATGTAACGTTGGTCCGGCAGACTAATATTGAAATTTCCAGATTCATTGATGTACGTGATGTATCAACTGGAAAAAGGAAGAGCGGGAAGGTCACCAAGTATTTAGCCCTTTGGAGAATCTTTCCATCCATTGATTGCAACATGCAATGGTTTCGTAATCATTTTGGGGAATCTTTTAAAGAGCGTTTAAGGATATTCTATCGTCAGAATCGTGAATAAAAGTTGATATGGGCTCACCTATGTATCCCGATTAAATGAAAAGCTCCATATTGTACAAAACTGTGCGAAAAGGAACTGCCAGTTTTGCTTTGTCTGAGACAGGCCTGGTTAAATATTGTGACACATTTCCTAAAAAAACGGAAGACGCTTTTTGGCGATTGTTTTACTTAATCTCTCACAAAAAACTTATTCCGGAGTGTATTTCTGAAGAAATTTCATTCTACTCAGAATGCACAAATGAATAAAGTAGAGAAATTTTACTTTTTGCATGCGTTCTATTATATAACAAATAATTTTTAAGGAACCTATAAAAGGCTTCTCCCAGAAAGCTGGAATTGTATCAAGTTGACGGTTCGCCCGTGTAAAAAAGTCCTCGATTGTGTGCAAGAGTTAAAATAACCTTCATACGTTCATTTTCACCAAACCAAACCTTTCTTTCTGAAAATAATACACGATTTATTCTTTTTGCTAATAAAAGTTTATCTTAATTAAGCCCTTTTAAGTCTGAACCTGAAAAAGGCTCAGAAAAAGTTGAAATTAATGTTTTGTCCAACCATTGGTATTGAATAATTGGAAGAAAGTTAAGGATTGCATTTTCACTCGATTTGCCTTTCCTCTGTTCAAACCAACGACAATAGTTCGATATTTCAGTGCACTTTCAGGACTCCAAAATGTATCTCCATCTCTCTTCCATCGCCTCGCTGCAATATAAAAATTTTGTGGAAAATACATTTGACGGTATCATGTAAGTAAAATGTGTAAGTATGTACATCTTAAATATATATTTGAATTTATGTTTTCCATCCATCCACCCATTGATTGCAACATGCAATGATTTCGTAATCATTTTGTTTTTCTTTGACCCATTACAAACTATTCAAAAGAATTATATTCTTAGCGATACATAAATTTTTTTTTTTCATTTTGCAATGGCTTAAAAGTAAACACTTTTACTTCAAAATCATCTTGTATTTTGCAATCTATTTGTGTAGCACTCATTTGATTTATTTTATAACAAAGCCATCATCAACGTTAAAGCATGTTTTTACCTAAATAATTCAAATATATTAAATTTAAATTCTATTTTCGTTCTCTTTTAATTTGAACACGACTTCGACGCAGAAGAGGACGTCTTACGATAGAAGAGAAAAATTTAGCGAAAATACTCAGTTTGCATATGGTTTGCTCCGTGTTTCTAACCAAATGTGCAAAAATCGTCAATCAATCAACGAACAAACAAGCAAACACAATCAACAATAGCCAAATGGCAAGCACGTATTCGAAATCTTCCTTAAAATTGGACTTTTGCTTTCATATTATTCATCTGTTATTGTTGGATGAAGGTGAAGCTTGGCCAAGGATTTATCGGATTAAATGCATTCATCTGTTGGGTAAATTATAAGGATTGATTGCTCTCCGTAATATCGTGAAACAATTATTGAAAATCAAAAAAATGTAACAAATTGTAACCAGAATTTCTGCATGCAATGTTTTCAAATCAAAATATGTATGATGACTCAGACATCTTAATTTATAGATGATAATAATCTCATTGATAATCAAAGAGTTTCTTAGTTGTGCCTTACCCGAAATAATAATTTTCGGTAGTAAAATTTTTAAATGATTTCATATATATAAATATATATATATAGATATATATTTTTGTTTCAAATTAATGCAATCGTTATGGGGGTTGTTTGTGAATAATTTTATGTCACACTATAGTTTGTTTTTTAAGCAAAACAAGAAATATGCAATATCTATTCTTGATGCTTTCATTTGTAATAAATATTTTTATGATATTTGTTAGTTATTAAATGTAGATGATAATTTAAAATTTCAATTGTTTTGTTATGCAGAGAATGTCAAATGACAGAATTTTTTCACCTCATTTAAATTTGAATCTCATCTTGTAACCCAATTTATTTTATTTTTTATTATTGTAATTAAACTTCATTTCGCAAAAACTCAATCTACATTTACAATTTGATTACTATCCCGTTTGTAAATACATGCACAAAATATATACATCATTTTATATTTATTTTGTTTAAACATGAAAAGAGAAACACAAGCAATATTAATTTGTAAGACCCGAAAACTTTCCCGGAATCAGTTTACACAAATTTTGTGCTTCTGAATCTCAGATAAAATCATTGCCAGCAAAAAAACAACAAAGAATTATTGTATTATTTTGTATATTTTTGTTTTGTAGTATTGTCTTTTTCTATTAAAAATTCATTTGGCATCTCAATTAGATACGATAAATTTAAAATTGTCTAGCAATTGTGTAAAATTGAAAAAAATTGTTACGGATAAATTTCAGATAAATTTCTACAGCAAAACTATTTACAATGGAAAACAAGTGCCTTATAGCTACAATAAACAAAATATTAAACAACATTTAATTTTTTCCATTGTGTAAGGCATTGATGTGTGATTGCATATTTGTTGGTATAATTCATTTGTAATCGATTCCATGATATCCATCGACTTGTACTTTTGCAAGTTTCTTGAATCTAGTTTGATCTTTTGTAAGGAAATTGAAGCATCGCAAAATGACAACGGCATCATTTATTATTTAGCACAACAAAGCTGATATTAATCTCCAGGTAATTATATGACAATCTAATACAAATAGAGCCTTCCGAAATTCGGGCACGATCGGTACGCATTAAATTTTGGGTAAATGAAATCGGTTTAAACAACCTAAATATTGTTCCTGATTTGTTGACTGAAAGATTGCAAAAAGATTATTTGAAAAAAAAAAAAATCAAATATTTCACGAGAGTAATCTTAAAACTGAATATAGATTCAAAACACAACAAGAACAAACACACACGCTTCGTATATATTTTGCATGTTTCAGTATTCAACTCCAATACTTCGTAGTTGTTTGAATTTAAACTAATATCTTTGCCAATTGTAGTTGCCATAATATCTGCAACTCATCGTTATAGAAAGTATAGAATTCTCAACAATGATGTAACAAGTTTGGTTGTAGCGGCAGATGAAAATCCTCGATTTTCTACATCAACCGACAGCCCATGCTCATTTTTCTGTGAAGGCGTGTTTCGGATTTTATCTGTGGCTATCATCAGCTCTACTTCCACAGAACAAGCTGATGACGGATACAGATATCCGCAATGGGTCCTCACCGAAATTTATGTAAGGCTCAGGGGGCCTCATAATGCAAAGATTATGATTACGTTGTTAAGTTTCATATTTTAACTCAAATTTTAAATTAAAACCCTTATTCCTTTTTCATCTTTTCATCTCAAAGCTTGAAAAAAAAATTGACCATTTATAGAATTGAGAACATGATCTAGACTCGATTCTATGAATGGTCTGTTTTGTTCAATCTTCCAACAGCCTGATCTTCTCTTGGTTTATATTGAAGATTCGTGGAAACAAGAACTTTTTTCGGCTGTCTGATCCATCTTCCACCCATAAGAGAACGAAAAAAACGTTTAAAGCGAAGCCAGGCCGGGGTAGAAGGCGAAAAGCGATTGGCTTCCAATACATTTTATTTCGTATCAGGTCTGTCGAGGCGACTAACTTGTCTAAACATACTGAGTATTGCACTAATGATCTGTAATGTAGAAAAATCCTTGTACGGATCGCCAGATGTCAGTTCAGTGACAAAAGTGAATTATCCGAATCCGTCTGAAGGTCCAGGTCCCACAGAAATAGCAAATGATTTTTTTCGAGTTATAAAATATTAATTTTCTGGGAACAAGGTCGATTGTCAACTCGAGCTTTTAGTTCCTTTTTTTATCCTTTCTACTGTCTAAATTTCTCAAAATTCAAAAAAAGTCCTACATTAGATTTCCAGGACATTGTGCACAATATTTTCAATGTATTGACCTGATCGCATTCTTCGGTTTGGTCGTCAAAATATCGCTGAATCATTAGCGTAATAACAACACAGCGATCACACCCAAAAAAAAAACATTCTGTGCTACGTTTCAACTGTCTAGGTCAATTTATTGCCCTCAATGTTTACGTAGCAACACTATTTCCTCGGCGTCGATTTACATCAGCTTGCCCTTTCAACGAGCCCTATGTACCCAGGACTTCGGGTCTTATTTAACAAGCCGGGTCCATTGTTCATAATCGACTTAGTGTAAGTTTCCCAATGAAAACGTTGATATTCTTGGCTCGTCAACACATTAGAATTGAACCGAATATTAATACCCATTCCATGAACTATCAAAGGAGCTGCCTGCGAACTACCAGTAGGGAGCGAAGTTAGATCTGCAAGCTGGAAACGTGTGAATCGGATACAAATATCTGGCCTACCAGTAGACTGCAGTCCACGAAATGAATCATGTCCGCTCGTAATGTGTTCAATGAAGCTATGAAACATGTTAGGGTTCCACGGTTGATGATATGAAGGAAAACAATTTTTAGCAAATAAATTTATCCACACATTTTATGGAAATTAATGTTTTCTATTTCTAATTTGTTGCTATTTAAGGATCAGTATTCGCCAGAACTTTTCTTATTTGTTATCAGCCAATTTAATTTCATCCTAGGAAAATAATGTGCTTTCAGCAAATCAAGTATCCACTCAACCCCTCCCGCTGGCGAGCGGCGTTTAAAAAATTTATAGCAAATTATGAACAAAGAATACCGAATCGAAATACAATCATATGTAGTCACATGTCTCTTCCGTTTTTTCACTTTTTTTCGAGGCGAGTGCTCAGCTTATCATCGACACGATGAAGGTCTATTTGTTTATTTACAGATCCAACTTAAATCTTTTGGGACAATGCAGACAAAAATCAGATTTCATTTTTGAGCCCTGACGTAACAATTTTTTTCTCTTGATCAATGGCGCAACAACTCATCTAAGACTATAGGCACGCGAGAAAGTGATTAAGTCAATAAAACTTATAACTTTTATTATTGTCCTGAAAACATCTAGTGGTGCAATAGGCACATGTCATCTGGTGTGAACAACACAAATCTAGACATCGCGCCCTTCCGTAGGACTCTATTATTCGGGGCCAACATCGCCTATCGCGCCCATTTTTACAAAGCTTGAACTGTTCATGCCGTTTTTCGACATCGCTCGCTAACATTTCGATTTATATGGCCCTCGTGGTTAATCGTTCTTCAAAGTCATCTTTTGTGTTGGATTTATTGCCTTTTTTCTTATAACTTAGTTAGCACTGTATGTAGTCACGCTACGACAAAGTCCTACAGCAAACAGTAGAATGTTGTTACCCCAAGGGATCATGACGGCGAAATGAAAACACTTTTTTGTGCGATTTTACGTCTATATCAGAAACATGGTTTTTACGTATCTTACGATTATATCAGAAACATGACGCTTATTACCAATCTAGTTTTATTCAAATAGACATCGTCATTGCCTAGGGTTGATAGTCCGGATGGGTCTTTCTGACGGCAAAATATGCGGGGTAACATTTATGATATGACGTCCTCGACAAGGAAATATTATCGTCTTCTATCTTTATGTGTCCTATATCAGCTGAACTATGTTTAGTTTTTAATGATGGCGAGTTTCGTCCTATTCGTTTCATCAGCTCGTTTTCAGTCCTTCATAAATCTGGATGCGATTGATCGTCCCTCATAAAGCGAGTGATAGCAACGCGGTGTAGCTTCAATTCTCCGATCCGAATCTGGTAACAAGATCCAACAACTACCATGCACCCTTCAGTAAGTTTTCCGGTGGTTGAAAGTTTGTTTCCCGTACCAAGGATTGGATTTTGGGTACTTGGTCGCACTAAGTCGTCAGTTGCTGTTGACTTGGAACAACGTCTCGGACTGATATTTTTGACAAGGTACCTGGTGGTCATATGTTGATGAGTGTGTGTCAGCGTGTTAATTTTGCTGACACTGCAATTTTGCTTTTGATTTTGCGAAAGAAGGACGATTAGGACACTCATTATTCTCACTCGGCTGTCGACCACGTTTAAACAGTTCATGCCATCTAAAACATATCGTCCGGTTGTATAACATCACTTGAAGCCGTGTAGAGCATAGCATGTGTTTCAGTCGCAAATTTTTCAAGTTTAACATCCGACTTCACATTGTCCATCAACTGATTTGTACGAATTAAACGATATCAGCGGATTCCCCTGGAACTGAGTGGCACAATTCAAATAGTTCTCGGGTTTGTAAAAGATACCGTGACAGAACTCAGAGAAACGATCAGCGTCCGCGATTGAAATCAATGCTCCAATGATGAGTGTATAATATAAAACAAGGACACTCAATTCAAATAAATAAACGATGAATCACATTTATAACCTGGAAAAAAAGTGCGCTGTAATATGGTTTCCTTGTCAATTCAGACTAAATTTCAAAAGCTTTCAGTTCAGTACGCTTCCAATTTTAAGACTCATATTCATTAATATGCTGTGTTAGCATACGTTTTGTCATTTTTCGAACTTCCAAGCATGCATCACGAATTCTGTCCACCCGAGGTGTGGTTTTACGTTTTCTTACGCAGTTTTCCCTGCATTGGCTTTCTAAAGTAGTCCCATGATAAAATTTAAACCGAGTTTCATGAGATTGCTAGAATCCTTGCTATCTATTTCTTTGATAGGCTATTCCCTCTAGACAAACCTGATCTTTCATCAATTTTCTTGAGAAACACAACGAATCCCCTATCAATGCTGTCTAGTAATCGAAGTATTATGAATTTATACTTGCAGTATTTATTTATTCGAATGTATTTTACATGCGTTACAAGAAATCGGCAAGTAATCAGCAAGGAACAACTAAAGTCAAGCCAAACCTTTCATAATCAAAAATTAAAGGGAAAACAGACTAAACAACACTCGATTTCCATCTCGAATATCCCTGAAAACTTAACTGACAATTCTGTATACTCAGTTCTGTGAAATTTAGTGGTCTTGGAATCATCAGTACCACAAAAAATGAATTTCATAATGAACCCATTCGTATTCTATAATTACATATGATTCAAACCACTTTAAATAGTTAAAATTAATCCTTAAAAATTTTATTTTATTTTTTCCTTAATTTTTATTTGTTTTATTTAACGTCTTTTTATATTCTCTATTGGATTTATTTATAATTTTCTCTATTTCTCTCGAACTCTCCGCTCATTTGACTTTCTCTGTATACAAAACTAAAAATACAATTTAAAATTTTAGTAATAAATATTGCAATCATAACAAATGTTTAACATTTACACAATAATTTTATTAAAGTAAGTTATAAAACTCTTAAATACACACATAAACACGTATCTACGCACACACTCAACAAATATAAATTAATATTGGTCCCAACTAAACATTTAAATGTATTATTCGATATAAATATTGAAAACTAAATAAAACAAAACAAAACAAAAAAGTAAACAACTAAAAATAACGGCAAATTTATTTTATATTAAATTTTTACAAATTTCATTATTATGAAATAATGAATGATGCGCCATATAATGTTTAATATATCCTTAAATATTAAGAGTAAGTAATCTATGTTGCAAAGAAAACAAGCAGAAAATTTATTTAAAATAGTTGAATCATTGATTTAAATATAAATAAATATATTAGTAGTTGTTAAGCAATCTTATTGATTTAAATAAACAACTCTACGCTATATGTTATGTTTTTAAGTGTGCAAATTTGAGATTTTTAACTAAAGGAAATGCAAACAATTAGCATGTTGGACATTTTCTACATAAATTTTCTTGCAATATTTTCCCGAAAGTTTGTAGTTTTGTCTTCTTAAAAGGGGGAAAATAAGTAAAATTTGAATCAAATTAATTATTTGAGTGTTTTTGATGTTGTTGCAAAGTATTTTTTACATATGCAGCTATTGTTCTAGCACAAATTATTTGCATTTAAATGAAATATTGTAAGAGTTTTTCTTTTCTATTAGTTAAAATTGTCATTTTAACATGACTTAATATTTCAATTTAAACGAAATTTATTCAGTCATTCAACACCAGTTGAATGGAATTCTAATTGATAAAATATTAACTTCTTCTCACGGTTTAAACAATAAATATTATAATGCCAAGTAAAATGATTTGCCTTCTCAATTGGTGCCTTACAAGCGTAGTTAAAGTGTGAAATTAAAATAAATTAATTCTAGTTTAGCCAACTGTTAAGCGTAAATATAATAAAAATAGAAGAAGATGAAGAAGAAGAAAAAAAAAATTAAAAATGCAAATTGTACTTTAAAGTAATCATTTGATATTTACACAAATTAATTAATTTAATTGAAATTAATATCAGTTACAATATAATTAAACTTATGTGCAATGCAATGTCTGTTACGCATGAATTTATTATTGAGAAGAATTTTACAGTTTTTGTATTAAATAGAACTTTATATATATACACACACACACATACGTGAAAACATCAAATATATATCTTATATGTAAATTAAAAACAAAATACCAATTCTTATCATCATTATGTGTTTGATATATAACAAAATAATTCTATACAAATCGTCGATTATGTTAAATACAAGATAAAAACTCAATATAGAAATGTAAACAGTTTTATTTTTTAATTTATTTTTGAAATAATCATAAAATTTTCGAAATAGACTTAAGGCAATAGCTAGGAAAATAACTAAAACTCAAATTATGCATTAACAACAATACAAACAATCAATACCACATTATTTGAGCACATCTCACAAATTTGAAATTAATTTCGCAATGAAATAATTGGAATACAAAGAATTATTGTTTAAAAATGAACGTAAAGTGTTTTTTAATTTTTTAATTTATTTACAATAATAGTTTCGTAATAATGATAATTTTCTTCTTATGTATTTACAAATATTAACTCGTAATTTTGTTGTCCTATCGTTTGATTGAAGTATTTCTTATTTTGTCTTAAACAATTTTTATTTTCTATTTGAATAAATTTAAGTGGAATTTGTTAAGGTATAAATTTGAATATTATTGTCAGTCGACTATGAAATAACTATTCAATTATGAGCAGATGAGAATCTCTATATAAAATCTTAACGTATTGTATCTTATGTTTGTTCATCTTTCAATTGTAATCGGGCAACGATATTGTTTCGTTTGACAATAAAATTATGGATGGACAACAATACATACTGAAATATTATGAAATTACTTCAATAACTTTAAGAATAATTAATTATGATGGACTTCCTTACTTTTAGTTCTTTTTCTTTTATTTTTGTTTGTTCATTGTAATAATTTAAGGAAGAATATTTTTAAATAAAATTTATGCAATGTTTTTCTATTAAATTTAGAGTTGATATTTGCGTACTGTTTCGATGTTTTTATCGTTAAACACTACTATCTACATGCTATCTACACGCTACTATCTATTTTATACGTTAAATACTCGATCGTTATCACTAAACGCATTATCCTTCCCACTTCGTTTACACCACCGCTGTCCGTCAAATTAATTAATCCGATTCGTTTACCGCCAGATGAATCAGTTTGTAAGCAAATTGGTGGCCGGCATGCGAATTGGGGCTCGGATTTTCCTCTTGTAGTTAGCTCTTCACATGTTTTCTGGCAAACTTTACATGTTGGCCCGACTAGTTTAAGGTTGATCCGGATATCAAACTCGTCAGGAAATACTCTTGCGTTGTTTCTTCGGGACTGGCATGGCGTATAACTACGCGAATTTGGTCAAAACAAATGCACAGTTGTCTGTAATTAAGAAAAACATTTAGTGGAAAAGATTCAAGTTCTGCTACTGTATAGCTCCGAAGAATGAGTCGCCGTTCTTACGAAGGGATCGCAATGGAAAAAAAGGACAAAATTAGTGATTTTGTTGTCAGTGCTGTTTATAGCGAGTATGATTCTCATTGTTCTCTTTGCTGAAGAAAGCTTTAGAAACTAAAAGGATCTATCGGCGTAGGAGGAAAAAAGATAAAGACGTTTGCGAAAGAACGCGAGGAGGGCTCTCCATTAACGTTAGGAACAGACGCGGGGCAGGACTACCTCAAATATCATCAATTACTTGGGGGTTCTGCTCAACCGAAGGCATTGTGGGACTGCTTGCTACCTAATGCTAGTGCCTAGCGAGTACAGTCTTTTTTCTGTCTTAACTACAAAATACAGACGGATAGTAGAAACTGACAGTGGACGATATCAATCAGACAGTTACCCCTGTCGTTGAATAAGCACTGCTATCATCTTGTTAAGAAGTGATATACCCTTTCACAGGGTCGTAACACATCTGCTCGGACACCAACATTCTATAAAAAGTTGCGGAAAAACACCGCAACCAACGACAGAGGCATGTCCCTGGGTAATGATCACAGCAGGATCTGCCAGAACGTCGAGAGCCAAGACGAAGTGCCTTAAAAACAAAGTCGAGAGAAATGAAGGTACTATTACGAACCCCACGCTAAAAAGGACCGATTACAGCTCTGAGTGGAAAGGGAGAATGGGTAATTGCTATTTATTCGTTCGAAGGAAAGTGGAAATCATACGCCACAACATCTGTCTATGGAGAAAACATTTTGCAAATAGTACCGATATCGCTCCGAGGAGATCCAGGTGGACGAAATGTTCCTCTTAGGAAGAGATCCGATTGGGCATGCGTGCAATTGATGACGAAACATGAGACGCCAGGAACAAAACATCAGAACCAAGAGGAATAAATCCAACAGAGGAACGGATTCAACCGAAAGGCTGCAAAAAAGGGAAGCGTTTGGAAAGACAATTTCATACCCGGCTGACCAGATGAATAAGTGGGCTATCCTAAAGGTAAGTCGAATAAAGTGTCAATGGATTCCTTAAAATACAGTTGGCGGCAGCAACGAAGAAAATGTTGCCAATGTTGTGAAGTTGGTACCAGCAAAGATGAGAAAATGATGTAAAAACAAGCAGAAGATCTTCGTTTAGGAAGTTTGTACTTCTGTAAGATCTTTGGCTACACCCGTTATTACGATTTTGAAATTTTGTTTACCAAAACTAGACTCGGTTCGAGAGGATTTGTTGTTTTTTTAATTTTTAAAAATGATAATGATTGTTTATGATAATATTGCTAGTCGGTTTGGTAAAGGTTGAGAATGAATTATGTTTGTTAAAATGAAATAGTTATCCGGGGTGGTTCTCCACTCCAGGTCCGAAGTTTTTGGAATGTTGTGATAGAGCTGTTTGCTGATTGCTCTGGCTCTTAAGGCCCTTGAGGCCTGTTCTTGGGGTAATTTCTACAGATATTACAGAGGCATACATGTTGTGTGTGTACCGAGATACAAACCAAGGCAGACTTTTATTATGTTGGCTTTGAAAGGATCAACAGATCAGCGGCGTAACTATAGGGTGGCAGGGCTGGCCAAATGCCACGGGCCCCCGACCCAAGAGGGCCCCGGCCCAAGAGGCCGCGAGCTCAGAAATAATTTTTTAACATTGTACCATTTGTACTTGAGTACTTGAAAAGTATTTTTTTTTAAGTTCTGCTTAAAATCCATTAAAGTGAGACAACTAAAGACCAGGAGTAGCAGAGTAGCATTTAGCGGAGTAGCATTTATTGTGGATAGGGAACTCAAGTCACACGTTATCGACTTCAAAGCAATAAACGAGAGAATGTGTGCGATCCGCATCAAAACTAAATTCTTCAAGATATGGCTGATTAATGTCCACGCCCCGACAGAAGATAAGGATGAGGAAGTGAAGGACGCCTTCTACAATCACCTAGAACGCCTCTTTGACTCATTGCCCACAAACGACATCAAAATAATTCTAGGTGATCTCAATGCAAAAATCGGCAATGAACATATTCATCGGGGAACTACAGGAGGCCACAGTCTTCACGATAGCAGTAACGACAACGGCCAGCGCCTGATTGACTTTGCTTGTAGCAGAAATATGATTATTAGTTCAACGTACTTCCCACACCGACGCATTCATAAAATAATTTGGGCATCTCCAGATGGCAACACCTTCAACCAAATCGACCATGTGCTCGTTCAACAGAGGTGGGCATCTAGCATAATGGACGTCCGAACATTCCGTGGAGCAAACTGCGACTCGGACCACTACCTGGTCAAATCAACGTTTCGATGTCGCCTGTCAAAGGCATTTAATATGAAAACCAGCCCACTACAAAAGTTTGACATCGAAAAGCTCCAAACGGAGTCAATTGCTAAAGATTTTCATGACTCCCTCGAAAACAAACTAGCGCCTATACTCCAAGATATGTCTGAAAAGACAAGTAACGAGCTATGGATGGAGGTGAAAGGAGCAATTAAAAGCACAGCAGAACGGTCGATTGGGTCAGCCCGGCACAGAAGAAATGACTGGTTTGATGATGAATGCCAGAATGCGTTAGAAAAGAAAAATCAGGCGTATAAAGAATATGTTAACAGAAATACCAGGACGAAGAGGGAAACGAGAATCTCCGACGAGTAGCCAATAAGATTATTAGAAATAAGAAATGAAAATATTTTGATGACCAATTAAGGTCAATAGATACAAATTTAGCGAGCAATAGATCGAGAAACGCTTACAAAGTAGTGAAAAGCTTAAGACGAGGATATCAGCCCAAGACATCACTCTGTAAAGATGAAAGCCGTAACATCATTGCTGACGACGATAGGATCAAGGAAAGATGGGCTGCCTATTTCATGAAGCTCCTTAATCCTACACACGGCTCAAGAACAGCAGAGTCGTCAAACATCTCCGAATCGTCCCCTTTGGCCCCTCCAACTCTGGAAGAAGTCAAGTATGCCATCAAAAGCCAGAAAAACAGTAAAGCGCCGGGCATTGATGAAATCCCAGCAGAACTGATAAAGAACGGCGGTGTTGCGGCACAGAAAGTCATCCACAAGCTGATCCAACACGTCTGGGATCAAGAGCAGATGCCGCAAGAGTGGTGCCAATCCATCATCATCCCTATCCACAAAAAAGGAGACAAACTACAGTGCGAAAATTACAGAGGTATATCACTACTCTGTACATCTTACAAAATCCTCACAAAAATACTTGAAGGTAGATTAACACCATATGCTGAAAAAATAATTGGGGAGTATCAAGGTGGTTTTAGAGCCGGACGATCAACTACTGACCAACTGTTTACAGTTAGGCAGATCCTTGAAAAGTGCTGGGAATTTAACATCGACGTCCACCAAATCTTCGTGGACTTTAAGCAAGCATACGACAGTATTGATCGAGAAGTACTGTACCAAATAATGCTTCAGCTTGGAATTCCAGCGAAGCTAGTCCGCCTGACAAGAATGACAATGGCATCAACAACAGCACAAGTCAGAATCAATAACCAGCTGACTAATGCCTTTGAGACAAAGGTAGGATTGAAGCAGGGCGAGGGGCTGGCCCCACTGCTATTCAACCTAGCTCTAGAATACGTCATACGGAAACTACCTGTGGATACGAAAGGAACACTACTCTACAAATCGAGCCAACTGGTAGCCTATGCGGATGACATCAATATCCTGTCAAGATCCTTTTCATCTGCCAAGGAACTCCTGCTCAAACTAGACCAAGAAGCGAAGCAGATGGGGCTGCAAATCAACGAATCCAAAACAAAAGTTATGATACAAACCAGGAGAAAAACCCCAACCGGCAAAACATAACACTCAACGAATTCAACCTGGAAAATGTGGACGAATTTACATATCTTGGCTCCAAGCTAGTGAAGGATGGTAATGAAACGGTGGAAATAAAGCGTAGAATTCAGCTCGCCTATAAAGCGTTCTACTCAGTTTTGGGTATTCTGAAGGCCAGTTTCAAACATAGGAAAACAAAGCTGCAAGTATACAAATCTGTGGTAAGACCTGTGTTGTGCTACGGATGTGAGACATGGACCCTCACTCAAGCTTCCGCAAACATACTAAACGTTTTCGAAAGGAGGGTCCTAAGACGAATCGTGGGAGCAACGCAGGAAGGAAGACAATGGCGAATTAGGTACAACCATGAGTTGTACGAACTCTTCGACGAGCCAGAAGTCTCCACTGTGATAAAACTGCGGAAGCTACAATGAGCTGGCCATGTGCAGCGAATGAATGAAGGTCGGATACCTAGAAAGGTATTTGTCGGAAAAACTGAGGGACGCAGGCCAGTGGGAAAGCCAAGAAAGCGCTGGTCCGACTCTGTAGACGAAGATAGCAGCACGCTACTCGGATCCCGAAATTGGAGGACGCGGTCGATGGACCGAGACAACTGGAGGCGACACCTACGGGAAGCCAAGGCCCGAAATGGGCTGTAGCGCTACAACGACGACGACGACAACTAAAGACCATAATACAATTTCAAGTTAATCGTTAAGCATTTCAACACATCCTAAACAAAAAGATGATCAATTTTACAACGCAGCCATTGGTTTCTACATTTTATGTCGAAGTACGTTGGCAGCGTGGGTGAGCATTGACGATCGAGGAATTCCCTCATTTTGTTAACCAAGTAAGCACTTTTTTCGTGGCGCTGCCGCTGGGGCGAGCTAGCAACACGATGTTAGGGGAATCCCGGATTTGCTATTTTTTTTATGAAGGCTCTACTACTGACTGCGTATCCCATAAAGAGATTGTTTTGACAATTGGTCATTTGTATCTTTGATTTTTCGTATTTGTTGTTTTATTGAATCTGCAAATGGTGGCAAAGTAAAGTCGATTGTGAAAGGCAGATATTAAAATGTCTAGTTCCAGAAAATATTTAAGTGGGAGCGAAAAACGAAAGAGAAAGAGGGAGACTGAAGAAAAAAATAAAAAGCTACCTAAAATTAGTCAGTACTTAAAGAATGATGACTTTAATAATGAAAACTCGAGTGAACAGTGCTCCAAAAGTAAAGAATTGGACCCTACTAAAAGTATACCAGAATTACCAGATGCAGCACCCAACACCAGTGTCTATCGAGATCCAGAACATCAACAACAAGGTACTAGCAAAAATCAAAGAGAATTACATTTTAGCGTCAACAATATTGTATCTTCGCCATATGTTACTGATAAGGGTAATTTTAAAGAGCTAACTGATCAAGTGAAAAGCTTCGTCATTGAAAACGGACATTGTAGACCTAAGGGCCCTTTCTTAAAAGATCGTGACAATAGATCTTTTCTAGAAAAACATTATTATATTGTTTCCAAGTCTGGCGTGAAACTTGAACGTACATGTATATCCTATTCTTTAATACTTCAGAAGGCGTATTGTGAACCGTGTTGGTTATACGCAAATCGGGCATCTAAAAAAATACAAAATGTTTAGATTGAAGGCTATGACGACTGGAAACATATTGTAGATGCCATACAAAGACACCAGACATCGAAAATTCATCTGAATTCTTGTCTTACGTATCAACAGTGGCGGCTACATGGAACACTCGATGAAGAGCAAGAATCCATGATCAAAAATGAAAAATCTTTTTGGCGCCAAGTACTTTCTAGACTCCTTGATGTTACTCTGACACTTTCTACGTGTAATTTAGCCTTTCGTGGCCACAGAGAAAACGCAGATAGCAGTAATCCAAGCTCCAAAGGGAACTTTTTGAGTGTTTTTGAGTTATTGAGGAAAATACGATCGGATTTTACAAGAATTGTTAAGTAAACCAAAGGGGCAGATAAAATACTTGAGTCCAAAAATACAAAATGAGATAATTTCTGTCCTGGTTCTAAAAGTAGAAAATGCACTCATAAATGAAATAAATGCCGCACCATTCTACTCTATCATATTCGATACAACTCAAGATATTTCAAAAATTGATTAACTGTGTGAACTTTACCGTTATTGTATGATCGAAAAAGATGGTAATGCGGTCCCAAAGGCACTTGTCATTAAAGTCATGAAGTTAAGGATCAAACTGCCTTAGCAATGTCCAAGTAAATTATTAAATCCATAAATGACAAAAATATTGCTTTAAATAAGTGTCGAGGACAAGGATATGATGGTGCTAACACAATGAAAGGGACTTATGGTGGAGTTTAAAAACACATAAAAGATGTCGAGCCAAATGCCGTACATGTTCACTGTGCTGCTCATAACTTAAATCTAGTACTCAATGATGCAGTGAGAGAGGTTATTGGTATGCAAAATTTTTTAATACCGTTCAACAAATTTATAATTTTTTTGGGCATAGTAACAAAAGATGGAATATTTTTTCAAGTTTTATATCTAATAAAGAAAGTGAGTCTTCAACTTCAATAAGATTAAAAACATTAAACCCTACTAGATGGGCAGGACGTTATGATGCTGTTTTTGCTTTAAAAATTCGGTTTGCTGAAGTCCAAAAAGCGCTAACGAAAACAATTCTGTTAAATTGCAAATCAGATGAAAGAAATGGAGCTGTTTCACTCAAGAAGAAGATCGAAAACTACAATTTTCTTATGTTATTGGTTTTCCATTGCAAAATTCTACAAACTACCGATGCAGCCTCTAAAGCACTTCTCTAAAGTCTAAAGCCCCCGATCTTTCAAATGCCTTAAAACGTTTGAAAATTTGTCTAGAAGAATTGGAAAGGTATCGACATGAATTTGTATATTTAAAAATGGAAGCAAATAGTGTAGCAGAAAAATTTTCTATCACCCCTGAATTTTCTAAAACTCGTCAGAGGAAGGTAAAAGCGAAGATGAGCGTCTCCAAGATTCGGAAAGTATGTTCAGAGTGAACATATTTTATCGAGTATTTGACATTATTGTTAATCAACTGAAATCGCGTTTCGTTCCGATGAATGAAATTGTTTCAAATTTCAGTGTTTTGCAGCCTTCAACTTTACAAGTTTTCAATGACACTGATCTACACTTAGTCACAAAAGTCTACGTACCCCCAAAACAACAGAAAACTGTATCGGTGTTTTTGAAATATATATCTTTAATTGATAAAAATTAACAAAGTTCTCATAAAACATAAATATTTTCACTTAATTGACATTTAAATACGATAAACGAAAAAAACTCAAAATGTAATCACAACAAAAGTCTACGTACGACTGCTTTATTGTGAAATTGTATGCACCTCAGTATCTTGTTGGCCCGCCCTTGGAGTCTATAACTGCTTGCAACCTTGATGGCATTGAACTGACTAATTTCTTTGTGAATTCTGGTCGGATTTTTGCGCATTCTTCTGTTAGTGCTTTTTTGACGTCATTCTTGGTGCGTACTCCCAGTTTATGGATACGTCGTTTCAGTTCATCCCATAGATGTTCTATGGAATTAAGACTGGGGATTGAGAAAGAGAGTGGAGTTGTTTCCTGACGTTGTACAGAAGCCATTCCTTGATAATTCCAGAAGTATGCTTCAGGTCACAATCCTGTTGAAATATATAACCCGAACCTAATCCTAGTCCATCAACACTGGGCAAGAAGCTACTTTTTAGGATATCCAAGTAGACATACCGATCCATGGTACACTCGATGAAATGTATTCTACCAACTCCACTCGCCACCATGCAGCCCCAGATCATAACAGAGCCAGCTCCATGTTTGAAAGTAGGAAGCATGTTTTTCACTTTCCATTCTTCTTTGCGTCTGCGCCATATTTTGATCCTGCCATCCTTCCCAAAAACGTTAAATTTATACTCGTCTGTAAAGATAACTTTACTCCAAAAGTCTGGGTCGCTCTCATGTATCTTATAATACTTTTTGGCGAACTCAAGGCGCTTGGCCCTATTGGCTTTACTTATGAAAGGCTTTTTACGGGGACTTCTGCTGTTCAATCCAGCTTTTCTAAGACAGCGTCGTACAGTTTCTGGATGAACTTTAATTCCCAGTGAGTTTTCAAGATCGTTCGTAATCTTCCGGGCACTTGATGTCGGTTCCGCTATTACTTTTTTAACGATATCCCGTTGATTGCGCTCATTGAGAACAGGAGTTCGACCAGATCTTGGTTTGGGTTCATAACTTCTAGTATCGTAGAAGTTTTTAATTATTGTTTGAACTGTTGTCTTTGCCAATCCTAGCGTTTCCGCGATATTTTTTAAAGATTTACTTTCACTTTTTAACTTTATTATTACTTTTCGAACAGCTACTGGAACTTCTCTCCTTTTTGAACTCATTTCGGCGAAATTTATTCTTCACTACTTGCAATATTCACGTCTCGTCTTTCACTAAGCCCAACAACACCGTCCCTTTGCAGTTTAACTGTGATCATTCTAACGGCACTCTTTTCACTTGCCGAATGAAGCAGTCGTACGTAGACTTTTGTTGTGATTACTTTTTGAGTTTTTTTCGTTTATCGTATTTAAATGTCAATTAAGTGAAAATATTTATATTTTATAAGAACTTTGTTAATTTTTATCAATTAAAGATATATATTTCAAAAACACCGATACAGTTTTCTGTTGTTTTCATTCGAATTCTACATATTCTTTGGGGGTACGTAGACTTTTGTGACTAAGTGTATTAAAAAAAGCTCTAGAATTTGTTGATATATATAAAAAAGATATATCTGAATCTTTTGCCAGGGAAACTCTCAGTTTTCGGTCCACTTTCAGAGACGTAATAGAAAAGTCTTCGTGTATTAGAGACCTCGCTGATTTATTAATGATAAAGAATCATTTTATGTCCTGCTGCTTTCCTGAAGTATGCACTGCAATAATGTTATTTGTTACAATTCCTGTGACTACAGTTAGTGCTGAACGATCATTTTGAAAACTAAAATTAATGACAACCTATTTAAGAAACTCTATGGGACAAGACAGCTTATGTAACTTGGCTATTCTGTCTATTGAATGTACTATGGCCCGATCTTTAAACTTTGATGATGTCATAGATACTTTTGCCAAACAGAAATGTCGAAGAAAAGATTTTTCTTAATAAATATCTTGTTGAAATTAAATTATTTTTATTTCATTGTAAATGTATGCAGGTTTCCTCACGATGTTGTTCCTTCACCGAAAAGCTAGCGAATGGAAGATGAGTGTGAAGTCTCCAATCCGCATTGGGCTAGCGTGGGGTCTATCTCCCATTCCCTCTCGCCTAAGACAGGGAATGTCAGCAGTGGGACGTATATAGGCAGGTGAATGTGAATGGCTATGTTTCCACCGGAGTCGGGTCGAATTGAGTTATCCAATCAGAACTCTGGCATTCCGTTATAAAAGATACATAATTGGATAACTCAATTCGACTCAAATCCGGTGGAAACACAGCCATTGAATGTAAATGTATAAGCCCATGCTCTTGAAAATAATATTGTTATTAGTGTTGGATAACTACTTAAGTGGTTTATTAAAATTAAACTAAGTACAACGTGACGATTTTTACTGATAGGGCCCCATTAAAAGAATTTGCCACGGGCCCTCATGCCTCAACAGCCTCACTTGATGAGGATTTTTGGAAGGTTAAGATTGTTAAGGGCTACTGAGTTTGTGTGCAGGTCGAACTACTCAATAACATCGATACTATCTATATAGATAGTATCTTTTAGGACGTCTATCTATTTAGTCTACTCTATCAACCGAGATGAACTTGTTGAGTGGCATGAATTTGACCACTATCTCCATTATCTTTCCAGCTGGCGAAGTCATAATGGCACCTGTGATACCAAGGTGGACCATTGACTGGATCTTCCACATTTCTTTTGCAGCGCCGACCACCATATCGTTTCGATCTTCGGTGGTCGATCGATCGGTCGTTTCAGCGCAATTAATAAGATCACCCTTCGACACGTTTACCTCGTTATCTGGGAAAATGACCAACGAAATTTGGGATGGATGTGCACGGATAAAATACTTTCTTCCGTCACCCTCGCAGCTGTTGTGGTATCCATCTCGCGCTTATCGTTAGTCATATCTTCGTATCTTTTTGGTTGAGTCGCGTAGCATCCGCGCGAGCGTGCATTTGTTGACTTTACTACCCCTACGGCTACCTCCTATTGCCCTTGTTATTATTATGCTACTATATACTATACTTTACACTATCTATAAAGAATTAACTTACTTCTATGATATTACCTAATAATAATTAACTTCTAATACCTATAAATAATTCCAATACTTAACTTAGGATAAAGACTATATTATGCCGCAATACTTCTGGTACCCTGCCTTGGAGAACAGCTCGCGGGATAGCTGATTACCGAAATTCAAGTGAATCATTCCCGGATTTACGCCCGAGTTTACTTTTACGAGTGGTGGAAGCAGAATAGCGTCGTGCTGGCTAGCAACTTTAGTGAGGAGAAACGTCTACCCGTAACACAATGCTCCATAAATGATTATTAGTCTCACTACTGTTGTGTGTAACCAGTTAAGACCCAAGTTCGTCCCTGCAGCTCTCCGTATGACAAATCTTTAGTTTGTGGAGTTCAACTCAGCGTTCGGTTTAAGGTTACATCTAGGAGTTTTAGCAAGCCAATGCGTTTTCTATCAATAGGCAGGGGTGAAATTGTTTCCAGTTTTTGAGACTTTGCGTCAAGTATAAGCAGCGTTTTGTCGGCAATCCGTTTAACTTTGCCCAACCAAAAATAAGTGAGATCGCGCTCTGCGTCGAATCTGACATGGTTCCGGGAACATTTCCCTGGTCAGTATAACGATATCGTCACCATATGCGTTTATTCTGAAACCCATCCTGTATAGGTCTTCAACTCTTTGGCCAACTGTGAGCATAAAAGCAAGCGGCAGCACTATGCCATCCTGTGTTGTACCCTTGATTATCAATTTCTTAAAGCTTACTCTGTTTTCTTTGGCTTCAATCTTCTTTTCAGTTAGTAGCTCCATCATCTATTTGGTTCTCTTCGATATTATTCAATCGCTGCTACTCAAATTTCCGTTGTTGCATTATTTAAGGATCGCTCGATACTAAACTGTGTAATCTTTGATAGCAAGGTTCCTCTCTCATGTAGCGCCGTCCCAGTTGGGTTTTCTGGAGGGTATGCGGTTAGCAGCAAGCTCCGTTGTGCTCACGCTGCATTAAATACCCACCCAATAGGCGTTGTAGGGGTTTACACATATAATACTTTGAGCTGAAAGGCGATAATCCTTCCGGCTTAGTTACGAAAACTATTTTAGTCTTTCTCGACTCTAGACGAATATCGGTCAGAAAGAGATGCTCTGTTTATTTTCACTAAGCTTCCTATCATTGTGATAAACGCTTGCATAAGCACGATCGGATTAACTTTATCGTTTTCTGGTGATTTTCCATTGTCTTCAGATCAGACAAAAATATGCCGTTTCGGTCAAGTAAAACGTACGGCCCTCAAGTAAAAGGATTTCTATAATTTTCAAGCTTTGATATTCGGGACAGTAATAAAAATAGTTACAAGGCAACGAATAGTATGGACTTTATGCACATCAAGGAAGCAAACGCACAAAGCGTGGGAAATTCTCACAATAATGCCAAAGATAAGGTCAGTGAAAAGATTAGGAAGACATACTAGGTGTATGCAAATGAAAGTGCCTTTTTTTCTTCAAAAATACATGTTTATTTCGAAAAAATGGTTACAAATTCAATCTTCGAAGCAATTGCCATCGCTAGCTACACATCTTTCCCATCTCTCAGGCAATTTATGGATGCCTCGCCAAAAAAATTGTTAGTTTTTTGATGAAATCCAGTCATCGAGCCATTTTTGGACTTCTTCGTAGGAATTGAATCGTTCAGTGCGTGTCTCATCGATGAAAACAAATAGTAATCGGAAGGCGCCAAGTCTGGTGAGTAAGGCGTGTGGGTTAGCGGTTCCCCGCCGAAAGCGTTTACCAAATTTTTATTGACCAGTGTTCGATGTGGCGATGCGTTGTCATCTTGGAAAATAATTTTGTCGTGCCTCAATTGATATTCTGGCCGTTTATCGTGTATGGCATTGTTCAAATCGGTCAATTGTTGATTGTAGCGTGCACCGGTAACAGTTCCACCAGTTTTTAAGAGATCATACCAGATAACGCCACGCTGATCCCAGAAAATACAGAGCATGGCCTTCTTTCCGAAGCGATCCGGCCTTGGAGTCGATGTGGACGCTTGGCCTGGGCTGAAATATGATTTTTTACGTTTCGGATTTTTGAAATAAATCCATTTTTCATCGCCAGTGATGATTCGATGCACAAAACCCTTTCTTTTTTGCCTGGCCAGCAGCATTTCACAAACGGATTTTCGGTTTTCTTGCTGCCTTTAATTCAACTCGTATGGCACCCATCTATCGACTTTCGAAAATCTTTCCCATGGCTTTTAAACGGCGAGAAATGGTTGATTGGTCAACATTTAATTGTTCTGCGAGCTGTTGCTGCGTTTGGCCATAGTCTTCATCCAACAATGCTTGCGATTCGGTATCCACAAATTTTGACGGAGCGTGGCCGCGTTCTACGTTTCTCAGATCAAAATCACCATCACGGAACTTTCGAAACCACTTTTTGCAATTGGATTCACTAAATGCATGGCCCCCGTAAGCTTATACAAGCATTCGATGAGATTCAGCCACGGATTTTTTCAAATGAAAGCAGAAAACTAATGCTTCCCGAAAATGAGCACTTTGTGGCACAAAAATCGACATTTTTAATACCAAAAAAATATGCGTTGATGTTTGAAACTTGTAATGTTATGAATTGGATATTGTTGACAGATAACAAAAACATAAAAAATGACAGTCGATACGGGTTGAAAGTTCATACATGTGTAGATTTAGCTATTGGAACACAGAGGGCACTTTCATTTGCATACACCTAGTATATACACATGAAAATTATCTATCCTTATATACGACCTACTTACAATCAATGCAATTTGAAATAAAAACATTCAGTGCACACGTGTGTGTCATGCAATTAAACTGAAATCATCGAAAATGTCAGTTAGTTTTCCTTATTCTCGAGGACTATTGCGCAGAACAGACCGTAATTTTATTGACCATTTATCAGATTGAATTCTAAGTTCATTTCCAGATACAGAACAGGATCTAGAGAAACGAAAAATACTGTACAATGTGTTCAATCGGTTTCGTCTGATGGTTGTCGTGAAACGACTCAGCCGCAGCAGGGAAACTATTATAGATGAATTCATCAAGCGAAAAGAGCTAGAACGACATTTCAATCATTGGAAACTTCGAACGCAACATCATGTCAAACTCAAAAATGTTTGCGTGTGGATAAAGAACAGCAATTTTTGCAAATTCAAGGATTTCAGCGATTATCTCAAGGAGCATAATTCGAAACCCTGTTTCGATACAGCAACCCTTTACGACATTTTTGCTATCCACTTTATCAGGCGAAAACTATTGCGTAAAATGTTTTTGGCATGGAAACATACATCGTTTGACAAATTACTAAAATTTTAATACTCAAATAGTTTAAACTTATATTCTTATTTACAAATTTAATATACACCTTATCACTAAAACTTGTGCTTCTTTTTACTCCTTGCGAGCGCATTAAGCTCGCCTTGTTGCAATGAAGCCTCGGAGAAAATCTTACGCACTTTATCCTTTCGTTCCTTGTCACTGTGAATAAAAGATATTGCACATTAAAATCAAGATGCGTATATTTGCATGCAACATACCTTTGGATTTGTTTCTTGATTTGCATTTTAGTTAAGAACTCATTATCCTTTCGAATTTCTCGAATAGCACCCTTGGTTTCACGTTTAAGTTTATGTGCTAATATAGCACGCATTTCCTTATCCTTGGACATAGCGGGACGCCGTTTATCATCATAGACTGGAACTATTTTCGGTTCAATCAGTCGCAAAGCTTTGGGTTTCTTCTCTGCTTCCACGAGAAGTTTGAGCGGCTGTTCGTTGACAGTTTCGATAGTCGTTTGCAACTTTTCCAAGTTCTCTTTAATGAATTCCGGATAGAGCTCTACATCGATCCTGTCGATCCACTTTCCAAAAGGTTCCAGAATGAAACGTATGCCCACATTTGCTGAAGTGTTTTCAACAAAATCATTCAGCATTACGAGAGCAGTATTCAGCGCCTGCACTTTGAAACTGTCTTCAATTTCAGGCTTGACTAGATCGACGGCCGTAAGCTTAGTCTCGGTCAATTCATCTGTAAATTTTTCACTTAACGCTAATAGATTACTTTGTGGCCCGCGAGATTGAAACGGTGGAATTATTCCGGTGATCTCAATCGGTCGTGTGTGCACGCTTAAGAATATTATTCCTAACAAATAATTTACAGCAGCGGGCAGAAATCGTTTCGACAGCATTGTGCACTCCAAGGTGATTGTAACTAGGAGTAAGCCAGTAGCTATATCCTTACGATTTCTTGCTCGCGCACGTGAGAGTATGTGACTGATGAAAATAAAACATGGTGTTACCACGGGATGTCGAAAATCGGATGTTGAAAATATATTGGAAACAAGCTTGAAAAAAACGATTGTCTCTAGCGATGGGAAAACTTTCGGATTCTTTTTATACTCTTCATACTTCTCCTTGATCACCTCAATTATGCATGCGACCGTTCTTTCGGGGACCATTTGTATTAGATCATAGATGTGAGCAGAAACTTTGTCAAACTTAACAAATGACTGTTCGATATCCGATTCTGTTGAATCGGAGAAGAGATCATTGACATATTGGAGTAAGTATGTGAACAATTTCACCATATTTTCTTTGTTCGACGCATCAACTTTCGGATGATTACATTTGATAATGCGCTCTACAATTTTGCCTTGATCTTCTGGCGTATGTTTGTCGAGAAGTTTCAGCAAATCTTCATAGCTGGACGGCATTGCAAATGTGAATGGTAGTTGGTTTGCAGCTTTCTTCCGTTTAATTTCAGTTTCGTCACTGGTTTCTGCATTTTTTCGTTTTTGCTTCTTCTGCACTCCGTTCTCTTTTTTGTTTTGTGATGTTTTACGATCGGCACCAGGCTCCTTTTCGTCCTTTGTTTCCTCAAGTTCGGACTCAGTGTCGCTGTATTTCAAGTCATTCAAACTGTCTTCGTCAGACTCCTCTTCTTCCTCGCCCTCTTCATCGGATCCTTCTGCTTCACCCTCTTCGTCGGATCCTTTGTCTTCATTTGAATCCTCCGCAACTTCAGACCCATTTTCATTGTCTTGACTTTCCAATTTGTCATCGCCAAGAGTTTCATCGAAGGTCTGACCATCATTGGTGTCGTCGTCAGCATTCAAATCACCTGCAGAATAAAATAAAGTTGAATTTTATGTTCTGGGGAATTCCATTCACAATCAAATTACCATTCACATCGTACGCTAATGTCGGCTCATCGTCGTTGTCGGATTCTATCATATACGCGTCGTCAAGAGCATCGGCCGATCGATGAGTGGGTTTTGCGACAGCGTCAGGATCTTCTCCACGCATTCGTGCTAATCGTTCTCGCTCTAATTTTTCCAGTCGTTCCTTTTCTATCTTCTGCATCTCCTCCTCGGACATCAATTTGTCCGAGACAGTGCCTCGGGGTTCAAATATCATTTCTCTCAACGCGCGATCGTAGTCATCTGGCGGTGGTTTGGGCATATCCTCTCGTCTATTCAGTCGACCGATGATTGGGATCAGCGATTTATACTCGGAATCCAGTTTTGTTGTGAGTTCGTACACTTCATCTTTGTCTTTGGCGATTTCTGCTTTCTTCCGTTTACTTTCAGCTATTAAATCTTCGATCGCTGTTTTGCGATCGATTCTATCATTATCATCGTCACCTCCTCCAAACTGAGTTGCTTCAGTGAATTCAGCTGTGGCGGATAGAAACAAGAAGACATTGTAGCAGAATTTTTAATAACACTTTGTTAATTTTTATTTAGAATTTGCCACTAATATACCGGCTTTAATTTGTGCCACATTAGAGGGCATCTTCCGAACTCTACATTGGGAGAATAAAGGATTGAACATCGATGGTAAGCATCTCAACCACCTGAGATTCGCAGATGACATAGTTCTGATAGCCAACAGCCAAGACAAATTACAACAACAGCTGAATGAGCTCAACGTGACTAGCGGGAAAAAAGGCTTGAAAATAAACCTAAGCAAAACAAAGATCATATTCAACGATTATAAAAGCACTCAAGGACATATAAAAGTGAACAACACCACACTAGAAATAGTCGAAGAATATGTAAACCTTGGTCAGCTTATACACAAACCCGGTTCACTGCTACCAGAAATCAATCGAAGAATCAAGATGACATGAAGTGCTTACGGGAAGAACTCGATTATATTCAAGTCTGAAATGAAGAAGTACTTGAAAAAGAAAACCCTTCGACCAATGTATTCTACCAGTCCTACTATACGGTAGTGAAACATGGACGCTAACAACAGGGATAATGAGGAAACTCTAGGTTGCCCAAAGAGCCATGGAAAGATGTATGATGGGTATTACACGAAGGGATCGCAAGAGACTATTTTGGATACGAGAAAGAACCCAAGTAACAGACGTGATAAATAGAGCGAAATCCTTGAAATGGCGATGGGCCGGTCATTTGGCGAGAATTACGGACGGCAGATGGACCATAAGAATAACGCAATGGTACCCAAGAGGAATCAAATGACCAAGAGGACACCCAAAGATTCGATGGGGCGAAGCACATCTTGGATGAGAAAAGCTGAAAACAGGCAGTCTTGGAAAGCAATGAGAAGTCAATATGTAAGGAAGGTTGCACCATAACTTAGAAATATGGTTGAACAAGCTGAATGTGATGATAATGATTACGGTTTTGCTTTGGGGAATGTGTGTTTTGAATATGAATGGAAGTTCCCCCGGTGAAATTTTCTCAACGCCAAAAGTAATACCCCTAATGTGGACTGCAAACCAATGGAAAATTTTGCAGCAACCACGACAGCGCCCGCGACTCTAAGGAACCCCAAGTCATCCGAGTTAACAATGAAATATATATAATACAATGAATAATTAAAATTAGATAAATAAAAAATAAGCAAACACCTGCTCATATTGTTGATCTGACAAGTTTTCAACTTTAATGTGACGATGGCAGCACTCGTCACTAGGGAACGTTGTTGCGCATCTCGTGACAGACAGTTGTTGACAGATATCTACCCAATTTCAACCATTTTGGACAATCAATTGCTGTTAGACAATCGTTTGAGTGCATTGACGTGAGCTAAAAGCGAGCATCGAGTTGTCATTAAATTCATATTTTTTTGTAAGGCAATAAAGCTTACGCTTACGCTAATGAAAAGATTGAAAGGAAAGTTGAATAATGCTTTGAAAAATCGAAAGAGCTTAGAAGTCAACCCAATACAACGCTACCGATCCATTGTAGTTCCTGCACTTAAGACAGGAGACGAGAGGACGAAAGAGAAACATATCTTATAAAGGCATATCACTACTCTGTACAATATACAAATACCAAGCTGTGAGGACGCAAAATTTTCATTTACGCCGATTCTATTGGGCAACTTCAAGGGGACTAAAGAGCCGAAAGATCAAGCCCTGAAACTGTCGTTATAGCTCCGATTAGAGGTCATGGGCTATAGTCTACTAAGTGGAATGGATGTTTTGCATGTGTTGACATTAGACTTCTCTAGAATAAAGAGTACTTAAGACTGCAAACACATATGATTGAATGATTCCGACAGCTGATTCAAGGACTAATAGAGCAATTTTTCCTATCAATAACAGGGTTACTAATATCACAGACAGAAATTATGAGAGTTCAACATCGATGTTTTGTGGGCTTTTAACGAGGAAACCGTAGCATCAAATGAATCATCTTATTCCAAATCATCCTTGAATTTGGAATCTCAGCAAAACCATTTCTTCTGACGAAAATGACATAAATGTCGACAAAATCACAACTCCGACTCAAAGGAGTCGACTGATGTCTTTAGCACGAATGTGGTTTCGAAGCTGGGTGGGGGAGTTGCCTCTACTGTTACAAGATATGTTATTAAAATTGGAAATGAGCAATAAGATATTTTGTGAGAACACTCGTCATTGATACACAAGGTACGCTGCTCTATAAATCGAAGCAAATTGTAGTCTACGTACAGATGACATAAGCATCCTAATATGGTTCTCTACACAGAAGCACAGAAGCAAGTTAGGCTTTAAAATTAACAAATCCAAAACAAAGTCTGTATGTTAAACAGAAAACCAACGACACCAAACAGTCGTAATACAGTGTTGAATTGTCAAGGGATGTCAAATATTTAGCTATACTTCGACTGTTTTGTCCGACAGGTATGGAAACGTTGTTTTTTCGTTTCCCGAATGAAATTCCAGCGTTCTCCGCCGGTTTGCTTGTATGGTTCACAAAGACTATTCGGCCGTATACCATCATCGGTGTGCAGTTTTGTCTGCTTCACCAGGACAATGGCACACTTGCGAATTGTACTTGTGAACGATACAAGGGAACATTGGTTCGGAGAACAAAACAATTATAAAACATTCTTCTCATTGTCGATAATCCTTAATTTCAACTGCATATAAAGGAGAACAAAGCGGCAAATATACATGCTCGTGGTAAGGTTTGTGTTTGGATCAATTAGCGATAAAAGGAGATACGACAGCACGCATTGCATCTGAACTGTATAGCGCAACTGAAATGATTTTCATTTACAGAGCTCTAAAGGATAATTCGGATTGCAATAGGCTCTGGAGTAGACGTTCAGGAAAGAGGATACATTACGTCCTAGAATAGACTTTCAGGATTTCAAATGATGAAGCTCTGCCTCGACTTCTAAAACGAGAAGACATTTCGTGCATACATGGGAATCGACAAGAGAAAGCTATGGATCGTTCCTCACTGGAATCATCACGGGTCAGCACACAACCGGATGCCATCCCAAGATCTTGAAAGCGAATGATGTGCGCAGATGCTGCAATTTCGCGATGGAGACAACTGTGCATCAGCTAGCACATTGTCAAGCAGATGAAGAAACAATCCAGGGAACTGCTCCTTTATTGTAGAGGAATAAGGTGGCCTGAAATCAAAGTAGATCGAAAATATACTTAAGGTCAATCAGATTGCGCCGCTCTAGATGCACCGGAAACCGGGGGCACAATAAACCTTCACAGATTGACGTGTGCTATACCCGATACAACCAAGCCCTGCGTATTTTATGTATCATGCAACGATTATGAGGCGTGAACCCATGCGCAGACGTCTCCATAGAAATAAATTGCCTTTGAAAGACGCGTCTAAAGTTTGCATTGTAAGGAACGCAACGCTCCTAAATTTTGTTCACTTTTTAAAATTAATTTGAATAGTTTGAGTAAAGATTCCGGAACTATTTTTTTGCAAAATTTGAAATTTTTCTCTCTTTTTACTTATTTTTTTCTTTAAGGTGTAATCTACCAAAAAAATTAAATGAAAAATGAGAGTGATTCGGATCTGTTTGGATTGCAACGATACAAACTACAGCCATCAAGTGAAAGACGGGCCGTACGGTGCATAGAAGCCGACCGCGAAAGAGGTGAATCCCCAATAAGGTACAATCACGTGGTGTACAAAATTTTAGCGAGCAAGAGATCTCAAAAATTAAAAAACTGCGAAAGCTGGAACGGTTTTGATCATATGTAGATGACTGGGGACGTCACAGAGAAGGTAAATGGTTGAATTACGGTGGGAAACTCAGGACTCGAATGACGACAATTGCAAATCGTTACTCGGATTTATTAATGGGAAGATGAGGTTGAGGAATAGGGTCTGGCATTACAATAGAGAGACGGCGGCCGCCAAGAGTCTGCAGCGCAACGACTGCGTGGGATCCTAGGAACAGAGGAGAAAAAACGCAATATCGGATGAGCCTGGTTCAACTAATTCAGAATGCTGTAAAATATGACTTAATCAATCTGGCACTAGCTATAGTTCGTTCTCGAATATTATAGTCATGTGGCATCAAAGTCAAACAGTTGATACTCCTCTGACCCTTTCACGCTTGAAGTAAGAAGCTGCGTAGTCACGACTCGACTATTTGCGGGTCACTAATAATTTTTTTAGTGTTCATTAGGATTGAGCCTGTAATATATTTTTGTTCGGCTAGTTTTTGAACCATGAAATAACTAGTGAAGTCCGGGTACCCTATACCCTCATGAATGGAATATACTGGGGAGTTCCCCCTTTTTTTATGTTTAAAGTTAGCGAAGGGAAGTGAAACCATGATAGTTGCGAAGAGCGTCCTTTTAGTATCCCAAAATTATTGCTAGAAAGTGAAAAGGTTTTACAACGCCGAAACAATGAGTATTTAAGTGTTGAAACGAGATGCCATCGATAAGACGGACATGGGACTTGCGACTGAATTAACATTTTAACTTACAAGTTTCATAACTTTTCCAAACTAGCTTATGGACTCCACTACAAAATAAAAACGAGATGATCAATTTTTTTCTACTTACCATCCAATCCTTCATCTTCGGAGTCATCACTCACAGGCTCGCGAAATTGTTCAATTTCTTCCAATGTTTGTCCGCGATGTGTCAACACTTCGTCGTCATTCAAATTGAAAATATTCTTCCTTTTCTCCTTGTACTGTGTAAATTTTTCAGCAGTAAATCTTGCTGTGGCCAAATTATCATTATCAGCATTACCACCGCCCCGGCCAATCCGATTATCCTTAAATTTATTTGTTTTGTGCTTCTCCAAATATTCCCGCCCCAACGTCATTTTGCGTTTCTGTTGTGCTTTGGCTCGCGATACGCCTGGCAAACCACGATCGTGCTTATTTTTGCGTCCCAATATTTTGAATTTCTCCTTATTCAAATGAATCTCGAAAGGATTCATTTTTTTAGGTTGAATTGTTGATTTCTTCGACTCTAATGTGTCGGCATTCTGTCGTTTATTCCTTTTATTTTTGGCCATTTTATTCGAGCGGATTTGATTGAGTATAGATGACGAATACGAAAGATGTTTGAAATTGTTTCTCGCGATGCGTAGAAAGTGTGTTTAAATAACAACCGAAAGCACTAACATCACCGGCCCACCTTCAATTGTCAAAACACACGTGTGTATAAGGACTATGCCATGGAAATGTCAGGGCGTTTGACATTTGACTGATAATAAATATAATATAATGTTAAGGGTAACTCTACCTGGAAATTGTGACAGTTTGAATATGGCATGCAGCGTAATAAATAAAATTCATGAAATTAGCTGGACTTCGGCGTTGAACTATTATTTTGAAAGATTGTATTGATACTACACGTAATGTGGCACTGGAAAATGACAATGTTTCGTTGAATTCTGCCATTTCGACGAGTTTAACTAAGTTTCTCAGTGCCTGTCTGTTGACACGCAATTGTAAATCATAGCAATTTTTAATTGAAATGTTCAATCCTCAAACTTTTAGAAATTTTTGTGTTATTTAGCTTAGAGAAAGTTTGTAATAAAAAGTAGAAATAATTGTCCGGATCACGACAACATCATTGAACGTACTCGATGTCATATGCGTAGCTGCGTTCGTAAAATTTGTTTGATTCGCCATCTTAATTTTCCGTAGCCGTCTTGGCATCGCAATCAGCTCGCTGGTGCATTTGTCGGAAAATTCGTGAATTTGCAAACTATTTCAAAGTGACGATGAGTTCAAGGCATAAAGATAAGGAGCGGGATCGTGAAAAGGGTCGCGATAAGGACAGGTCAAGGTCAAAAGACCGCGATCGCAGGCGTTCACGATCCCGCTCACCGGAACATGATAAGAATCGTGACCGGGATAAAGGGCGACATCGTAGGTACGTATTAAGCAAACGCTACACAGTTTCATCCCATTCAAGTGTCGGCGTAGTATTGAAACTCATAAAATATTGCAAATTCTTTGCAGGGAGAAAAGTCGTGAGCGTCGTTCGCCGGATAAGGAGCGCGATCGACGTGGCCGGAGTCGTTCGCGTGACAAGGAACGGGATCGTGAACGTGATTACGCTCGTCGCAGGAGCAAGAGTCGCGGAAGGCGTTCATCGTCGCGTAGTCGAAGTAAAAGCTATGATGTTCGTAAGGACAGGGAAAGAGAAAGGGAACGGCGTCGTGAACGTGAACGTACAGATCGTGATAGGGAGCGCGACCGGGGGGATAAGGATCGCGAAAGGGATCGAGATCGGGATAGAGACCGCGAGCGTCCCTTTGGCGAAAGATTTGGCAGACGCGAGCGTAGCAGAAGTCGTGATAAAGATACCTCCCGGGAGAATAAATTGGATCTTACGCAAGCATTTATGGATGTCGTCAACAGCAGTGCAACTGTTCCAAAAAATTTCGCTGTATTTTTCAACACTAATAGCAATGATTCGGTTAGCAATGGACTGTCGGAGACATCGGATTCTGGTAAGTGTAAGGCAAGGATTTGCCGGATTTTCAAATTTCTTAATGTAACGCGCCATTTTCTCGCCTTCAAGTTCTTTCTGGCAGATCCCCCAAGAGGATAGAACCCGTGAAAATCTCAGCAAGAACTATTCATATTTCCTTGTTAATTCTTGTTGTCCTTGATATCGAGAAAGAGCTTGATTATTGAAGAACAGAAGTACTCCAGTGTGTATTGCGATTTATGTCGTCAATTACGTTTGGGCACGTGCGAGTGAATCTCATTTGAATTTCGATAATAGTTTTAGGGCTCATGAATAATGTGGAAGCATCCTGGATGCTGCCTTACCGGGCACTGGGACTAGAAGTTGAAGACGCAACAGATAGTTGCTGATGAGATTCGTTAAACTGTGAATTAGAATAGGAGCTTTCCCTTTTTACCAACGCCTTTCTGATTATCGTAGCTGGCATTTTGAAAGGCCCCGTCAAAAGTAAGAAATGCTCCCAGTGAAATAAATGTTCTCAACTCATACAAGGGAATATCGGTTGATTTTTCCCGGCCTGTATGTGTCTTAATTAGGATGCAGTTGACTTTGTATTTTGTTGCTTTTATAAAGCTGTCCGACTCTCGTTATTGTTTTGAATATAAAGGGACATCAAGTTGTTTGACTGGCAAGCCTTTGGATTAGTTTTGTCGTCAAATTCAGCTATAAATAATGTTTTGGTCGCTTCCGCATGTGTCTCTATTCCAGGCTGTTTCGAAACAGGAGTATCAAATGCGGCATTAACCAATTCCGTCACTTCTGAATGTAGACTGGGTACAGCCGATCTATTCTATCAGCCTATCTAATAGAACGGTTAGAATGTGTTCAAAAATTACCGTATATGGTTCTCCTTAAAAATGGTCGCAGCATAAATCCATACAATCCAATTTGAATCAGTTTTTCCTGCTTCGAACTGATCCTGAATCAGTTCGTCCATCAATTCATTCATTTAAGACAACCTAGGAAATGGGTTTTAAAAAGAAGAAGAGTACGCTCTCCTTAAAAATCTCCATTACAGAGGCTAACATTCAATCAGAGACAGTCAATTCCATCTTGACATTACGAAGGTTCGGCTCATTACCAGGCGGGGAACATCCCTACAAGCATAGTTAATATAAACTCCATTTCTTTCTCCGAAGGTTATTCCTAGCGTCCTTCTTCTGGAATCGAAACGTCCAGCTCATTTGGCAGGTTCGCCTGATTTGTGTAAAATTTTGCTGCGTTTGCTGAGAATTAAATTGATGTTTCAGGAGTTAGTCTCGATTGTTGCCCGTGCGGAATAGAGTCTTTCTGACAACAGTCGCGAGAGTAAGCCCTACGGAAATCGCAATGCAAGTAGTTCTTTCCTTGGCAACAGGTCGTAAATGGATTAGTTTCCAGCCTGGCGGTAGCAGGAGAGGTCAGCTCTCAACAGCAATCACGAATAGATCAGACAATTAACCACAACAGCAGTGAAAGAGACAGTCTTCCTAACAGTAGTCGCGAACAGAGCAGGGGTGACTGCTGTTTCAGGGATAGTCTCCCTGACGGTAATTGTATGTAAAACAGGCCCCTTTTCCATCGGGATGTGTTATATTTGCTTCGCGGAAACTTCATTTGTCTATCACCTGCTGAAGCTTTGGACGTAGTTCCACATTCTTAAGCTAACACGCATTGCTTCGGCCATTGCTGTGATGAAGTCTTACTAGCTTTCATTAATGACTGCGATCAGCACTTGAGCCCCTTCTTAGAAGCGCACGTTCAGGTCCACTCTATTGTTGAATGCTGACTCAGCCGAGGACTTTGTTCGAGGTAGTCAGCGTTTTGCGTAGATCTTCTGTTGGTCTAAAATTCTTCTTTGGTTTTTGGGTAGCGCGTATGAAAGATGTGAGTTTTCATGTTATAGCAAGTAGTCAGCTTTGCATCTCTCAATTTTTTCTTCAAAATTTTCATTTCCACGGTCTGCTAGCTTCCCCAACACTTCGCTCGTCGCAGCGTGTTCTGGTGCTTCCTGTTTATTTCTGAAAAAAACGGGTACTACTGTTCTCGACCTCCGAACTTCATTCTCCTGATCTCTTCAGAATGAATTCCCTGTGCCAAGAATCGCTGATACTATACACCTCCAATAATGATTTCCTCATTTAGTGCGTCGTCTTGTCTAGCTGGGTCTGAAGCAGCGCAAGTGCCGACAGCAGGACCTTATCCTTACTACTACCAGATTTGTAGTTCAGCGTTTTCTGCTTGTTTTTATCTTGGGGGGCTCTTTGCCATAGTTTCCTCTACGTTTTTGCTCTTATTTTGGATGTTTCTGAATTTTACATCTTTGCAAATGCAACGCAGTCAAATTTTTATTTATGTATTTTAGTAGATGATTGAATCGAAATGAAAACCTAGTAGAGTGCGAAATATTCAAATCTGAGAAAAAATTTACCAACATTTTATGTCAAATTATTCAAAAAAAAGCGGAAAAATCCGAGGCAGTTGCAACGATTGAAATTTCATACACATTTTTCTTGGGCAGTTCTGTTTCTGCATGACGAATTGTTTAATGTGCTTTTCTGATGCTCTTAGGTATCCTAAAAAGAGAGGGTAGAGTTGGTATATTTGTTATTTCTTCTTTTTTTTGCCACTTCGCCTTGATTTTCAGCCATTTATTTACTACTTTCTGTTTCCTCTTTGTAGAGCATCTTGCCCGCATTTGATGCTCGCTTCCAAGAAAAAAAGTGTTGATTTCAGTCGAGGGAAACGTCTGCGAATTGTATTTGGGTTCAGATGACGTTTTCCCGCAAATGTTGAAATTTTCCCGCAAATAAAAGGGACTAACACTCGTTTCTTCAATTATTTTGTCTGTCATATAATTTGTTGCCATTTATCTGCCCAACGGCTAGGTATTGAATTGAGTGTCCCTTCATTTGGAGCCGACTTAGGGATACAAGGGTTATATTATCATTTATACCGGAGGTGTTCATGATGGCCAAAGTCCGCATATTTGGAGCCATGTATCCCGGTCGTCACCCATTTTTCGGCACATGTTGGGTGATATACCGTGGTGGCCAAATAAAACTGAACACCTTTGCATATCACCACATATCGCCTCTACATAATGATCTTCAATGATAAATAAAACGAACTGGTGTTTGCTTCTTTAATTGTAGTGTTATGCTTAAAATGTATGAAACACATAAACAAAAAAATTATTTTTTTGAAGGTACAGCCACTTTAACGTTTTATCAGCAAAATGATCATTTTCATAACGAAATTTGTTGAATTGCAAACTATAAACTATTTTGGATTCTTAATAGGAAATTTGTATGGGAAGCTACTTGTAGGTAGGTAGGAACAATATTCTTTAATTCATTACTAAAACTAATACTTTGTGTATCCTCCGCGAGCCTTGATTACAGCTTCAATTCTTTGTGGCATGTATTTTATCAATGTCTGACGGTATTCGATGCTTATGTCGTCCTTCCAAGCGTCTTTAATGGCGTTTTTGAACTCCTCCTTGGTCCTCTACTCGCCACTTTTCGGTTCAATTCAGCCCAACAATTCTCGATTGGGTTCAAATCGGGACTGTTTCCGGGCCACTCCAGTGTAGAAATTCCCCTTTCTGCGACGAATTCTTTAATCTGTTCAAAAACAAAACAATGATTTTATGCTTTTATTTATTTTTTACTTTTGTATTGAACTGTTGTTTGTAGAAAACCTACAATTTACCTTACGAGCTCGATGACATGGCGCAGAGTCATCTTGAAAAATCGGGTCATAAATGATTGGAAAGAGCCTATCCATCGACGGGATCAAATGGTTGTTAATCACGCTGATGTAACTGATCGCATTCATTGATCCTTCTAAAAACACCAAATCTCCGGTGCCAAAGTAGGAAATGCAACCCCAAATCATGTAACTCTGAGGGAACTTGTTTCGAGTCACTACACAGTCTTTATGAAGTTCTTCTCCGATTCTGCGACGTACATACTGCAATCCATCCGACTGGTTAAGGTTGCATTTTGATTCGTCGGTGAAGAGTACTCTCTTCCAGTCATTTTCCGACCAATTTCGATGAGATCTGGCGAAATTCAGCCTCGCTGTTCTCATTTTAGCCGTTAATGTTGGTTTTTTTGTAGTCTTGTAGACTGTAGTCTTCTTCTGACAGTTCTGTCGCTAATCATTATTCCAGTCGCTTCCTGGAAGTCCATGTTTACTTCCCTAGCGGTTTTTTTTTCGATCACTTAAGCTTATGTTTTTAAGATGTCGGTCATCTCTCGCGGTTGGCTTTTTGTCGCCAAGTCCTGTTCCTGGTTTCCGCTGGAGACTACCTTTCGAGTTTATTTTTTTTTAAATTTCGGACACAGTCGCGTGGCAACAACCAATCCTTCTAGATATAGCCCTAGTGGACAGTCCTTCGTTGCTTAACGCAACAATAATCAGTTTTTTTTCACTATCCAGTTGTGGTGCCATGTTTTCTCGTCAAAGGCTAAACTACAACAAACGACTGACAGAAGCCGACCCTGTCATGAAACCTGAAAAAACTGACAGATAATTAACCCCGCAAGTGATTTCCAGGTAAATTTTGGTTATACGACCCATAAAAATAGGGGTTTCTTGCCAATTTCCCTGTTTTTCAGAGTGGTAAGTTTTATTTTGCCACCACGGTATTTCACCTTGGTACGGGGTGATGTGGCACCAGTGCAAAAAGGTAGTCCTTGTCCTCTACAAACACCATCTCCCTTACCTCTGAAACATGTCGTGAGAGAAACCAGAGCCTTACATCTTGTGTGATTTTATGCCGAGCCAGGCCCAAAATAAATAGGCTTGACAACGCGAACAGAGACTATTGAGGATCGAATTAATTTACATGGATAAGCGTAAGGAGCGGCAGGCAAGGTTATTGAGCGTTTAATCTTTCTGCAGTACCCGACATCTCTTTGGATGAAAATTTAACCGAGTGAGCCATTATCCTAGTGCTCCCTCGTCGAATAACCGAGTTTCGGTCTGTCCTTTGCTTCTCCAATGACACCTCTTCGAAGAAGCCACTTTTAACGAAAATGCCACTGCGCTTTTCTGCTAAATTTCGGATATTAACGCTTGAGAAATACATGAGCGGCATTAACCTTTCTCGATCAACCCTTTATCGATCGGTGCTGTCTTTGGTGGAGAAAGTTGGTAAAGAATAACGAAAAGCGAGCCATAGAGCGAAATTTTCAAATCAAAAATTTCCTATATTAAACGTTTACAACCAAATGATGATTTTTTTATAAACAGGTCTGGGAGACGGTAGTGCAGCCGAAAGACGTCGCAAGAAGAAATCGAGATGGGGCGGTAGCGAGAACGACAAGACCTTCATTCCCGGCATGCCAACAATCCTGCCGTCGACGCTGGACCCGACACAGCAGGAGGCATATTTAGGTAGGGTATCGCATTCCGTTATTGATATAAACATTAACATAATATTATAGACTTAGTGTGTATGTGTATGTATATGCATTTTTAATTGAATTTTTTTAATTTTTAAATAATCTCATAAATAATGACAACAACAAACAGGTTCCAAGCGTGCGTATTATTATTCCAATAATAATTATAATTAATTTCTAATCCAATTTCATTCTCTTAATCAGCATTTTACTATTACAACAAATATGTCTAATCAATTTGCTTCCCCTCCTAGGAAAAGGAAAAATTAATGAATTTTCAGTCATTAACGGCTTTCGTCTTATTTATTATTATGTGATATAATTCAAATTGAAAAAAATTTCTTCCAGATTTCCTAATACAATTAAATGAAACTCCAATGCTCCTCTCGTACCAATACGTAGCTATGGAAAATTTTAATTTCAAGTCCACAAACAAAAACAAACAAACGCACAGACAAGCAAAAAAGAAAGAATGAAAGAAAGAAAGAAAGAGAATAATAACGAAACTAAGTTGAATTTTGCAGGATTTTTGTTGTTATAATAATCACGTTAATAACTTTATCTAATTCATAATTTTTATCTCCTAGTCCGAAACGAATGAATAAGCAAAAAAGGGGTTCGTGGTCAGGGCAAATGTTATCACGTTTTTGTGATTTTATTACTTAAAACCACTGATAGGATGCAACTTCCTAACTAAAAATAAACAAACCGAAAAGACTAGCAAGAGAACGATATGATTTGAAAAAAAAAAGTGCAAGGTGTAAAAGGCAACAAACAGGGGTGTTGGCAATAACCGAACATTTGTTAATTTTTTTTTTTCGATTTTCATTCAGAACATTTACACGTTTTTTTTTGTTTTCAAATATTTTTCCTCACTCACGATAAACATAAAGTAAGTAGAACAGAGTGTATAACAAAAACGTGAACATGATTCATCTTACATGGATGCATTGATGTGATTTTCTCGCAATTGAGTAGGAAAAACCCATTCAACTCATGTCATGTAGCAAATAAATGGTTTTAAAGTTTGCGTACAAATGAGAAGTTGTAATTTCTCCCTTTTTTAAAAATCATCGAAATTGCTCTATTGTCTACATTATCCTTATTGTTTTTTTTTTCCTCTCTTAAATTTTGTATCCTTTCATAATCAAGTAAAATGCAATCTCTAATATCGAGGCTTGCCTCGATTTAACCTAATCTTCTTACAGTTCAGCTACAAATCGAAGAAATCAGCAGAAAATTGAGAACGGGCGATCTGGGAATACCTCAAAATCCTGAAGAAAGGTTTGAATAATAGCAAAGTCTTCTTTTAAATCCTCAGTGTTTGGGTTGCGTGTGAACATAACGTTCGCGTTTGAGTCGATGATTGTAACACATGATAGCATGGTGATGATAAACAAGAAGAAGGCTGCGCCGTGAAAGCGTGACCCAGCGTGACATCTATGTTTGCAGACGCAGTGAAACGAAAACGCCAGCGGTAGCAACGTTTCGCATTGAGTTTTGCAGATGCGATTCATCTATCACGACTGGATGCCGAACAGGTTTAGACAATTCAGTTTGACGGATGAATAAACTGAATTGTCGTTTTGTCTTATTTTGTCTTATTATATTATTTGAAACGATTCACTTCTGTATTTTGTTGCATAAATCAATTATTCAACGCTACTAGGTTGGGAAAACTATCAGTAACTATTTTGTGCACATTTCTTGAATGAAAACAATGAGAAGACGATACTACACGTAGTTGAGGAATTAAAATTTCTTCGATACTGCACTGAAATGATTAATTAATAGTTGTTGCTCTGAGTACTTAAATTTATTGTATTTGTTCGAGTTTGTGCGTAGTTTGATTAAGGAAGCATATGCATGTGAAGAATTGTCTTACGCTTTTCAGAACCAGATTTTTTAACCAGAACATTGAGCACATTGTACAAAAGCCATCTCAAGTGGGTTAGGGTAGTGCGCGGATAGTGTCTAATCGTACAGTATACTACTGCAACTACTGGCATTATTCCATCCCAATCACGAACAGAAAGCAAATTATAAGACAAATGATGAAAGAAGTTGAAATTCAAACGAGACTATGCCGTGGGCAATAATCCTGAAAATTATGTAGATCAGTTTGTTTGAAATTTGATGATTCATGTCGTCACAATCATCCTTTAGCCTCAAAATAAACAAGTCTGGCATGAATACTCACATAATTTTACGAATAGCTACATGTTCACGTCCTTCATAGACTTCGTATCAAGCGTTAACGAACGGCCGTCTCAAAACATGACATGTATTATGTACATGTCTAAATGGGCCCGCTTAGAGACAGTCATTCCTGATACGATCTTAGTTTACAAGGTCCACATAGCATACCTAAGTCGCAACCAGTCGTTCAATAAATCCTACATTCTAGTTACGTGAAACTACATCACATCACTTTCGAGCCAGGACTTGTAACAGAATCATTTAACTATTGTGCACCATCGCTATCCCTGAGCGTCCCAATAGCTTGCCAAGCAGAGTCCTGCACGGAGGTTTGCCAGCAAATGACCATTGTCGTGAAAATTTTACTGAGATGTGTTGGCTGCCGCAAAGTTTCTACCCGCGGAGTTGGCCTCTTCTTTTTCGGAATGGATCAAAGGCATCAATTGGGGATTTTAGAGATCCTCTCTGATAGTTGCGTTCAGTTAGAAAAGATCATATTAGATTACCCTCAGCTGGTCTCATCTTCGCGCAACATGATCTTATTATCCATAATAACAACAAAAACTCTATCATTGAGCGTTGGTATCGTGGAACGACCGGGCAAATTCTACGATTTCCTGCGTTTAAGGTTGTCATTCCGCACCCGCTTTACGTCGTCAGCGACAATTCCATGCACAGTCGTCTGCCGTTGCAGGACTTCGACTAACCTTAAATTGAACGAATGTGCGACTCACGTTTCTAGCTTTAAAACATTACAAAAACGTCGAAGCCTTTTGAAACCGTTGGTAAATCAACAGCATGCGATTCGAACGGTTGTAGACGTGCTCAGCACGGGTTTTAGCTTAGCAATTTTGACTGTTTGACTTTATCGACTGTTCAAGACGATTTCGTCATTTTTGACAATTTTTACCTTCACATTTGCTCTGCGAGGACTTATTCAAGTGTATCGTCCACTAGTATGCAGTGAGTCTTGCAAAAATAATTTGTCAGGCAGAACCATCATCATATATCATCAGTCTTAGGAAAATGTTCGTTCATTCATGAAAAATATAATAAATTGCACAATATTCGCCATACCTGTATTATTACGTAAAATATTTGCTTTACATGTGTGACTGCGTCTAAGTCAATGACGCCATCTTTTGTTAAATTCTAGCCATTTGACCTTAATCGCGGCGTAGATCCTGATTACTTTTGAACTAACCCAATGGGTATATAAACCGGCACCGAGAATTTAGAAGGGTCCAGAATCGAAAAGGAATTGGGGTCATATTTAATAGAATTTTAATCCTTTTAACTTCCGTTTGTTATGTCCAAAATTTTTATAAATAAATTTTTTAGTTCGAGAAGTTTTTGGTAGATCAATTTTTCCATTTTCACTTACGACATTGTAAGTGATTTATACCCTTGCCAAGCTAACTCAGCGAAGACTCATGGGTGCGGAAGTTCTGACCAAATTTGTCGAATATCTCGAAAGCGAATTAATATTGAGAAAGGTGGAAAGAGCTCAAGTTGGTTTCGAACACGCGTCCCTGCTCCTGTGTCCTGTCCCAACTCCTGTGTGTTGGCACCTGACGAGAAGCGGCAGGGACGCGTGTTCGAAACCAGCTTGAAATTTTTTAAGGTCAATTAAGTTGATGTTATTAGGAGCTGAAAGCAAATATTAGCTTACCTTGAAGCGTTGAATAATTGAAATTTATGTTGAAATTAAAATTAAATGAAATAACCAATGTTAAAAAAAAAAAAATTATTAAACATTCACGCGTCGATTCAGATATAAATGATTCAAAAATCGAAAATTTCATTATAATCATATAATAATGATTAATTTCAGGGTTTAAAAAACAAACAAAACTTAATAATCAATTTCGCTCCTTTTCAATAGCAGCCTAATCAATATTTCATCCAATTTTCTAGGAATTGAAAAAGCTCTTTTCACAATTTGTAAATTAATTAGGTTGAAAAGATATTTTTTTGTCGAACAAGAAGAGAGTGCATGAAATTTATAAGTGCACAATTACACATAATACAAACAGAACATTAGAAAGAAAATTATTACGAAAAAAGAAAATATCATGTCGTCTAGTTTAGAATTGAATCTTTTCAATATCGTGATCGGTTTTCGATAAAGATTCACATTCTATATCTATGATGGATATGATCTGTTGGAACGGAATGCCATAGGTTTGTTTTTTTCTTCTCTTTCACAGATCTCCATCCCCGGAACCGATTTATAGTTCTGATGGCAAACGGTTGAACACTCGAGAATTTCGTACTAGGAAACGTCTAGAGGAGCAACGCCATCAGTTGGTAACGCGAATGCAATGTATGAATCCTGAATTCAAGCCGCCGGCTGACTATAAGTATGTGAATCGAGCGTTTTGTCGGTTGTCCTAAAGTAATAATAATGAATTTTTAAACGCTCTTTAGGCCACCGGTAATTCGTGTAAGCGACAAAGTGCTCATTCCTCAAGAGGAGCATCCGGACATCAATTTTGTTGGGCTTTTAATCGGGCCTAGAGGAAACACTTTGAAAGGTACTTCTTTTTTTCGTGTTTTCTAAAACGTAACAGCAACAGCGTAACATTTTCTTGTTGCTTTTATTTTAGCTATGGAGAAGGAAACGGGAGCGAAAATTATCATCCGTGGAAAAGGATCCGTGAAAGAAGGCAAAGTTGGGCGAAAAGATGGTCAACCGTTGCCGGGTGAGGATGAGCCGCTTCATGCATTTATCACCGCTGGCAATCCAGAGTGTGTGAAAAAGGCCGTGGACAAAATAAAGGAAGTGATTCGTCAAGGCATCGAAGTGCCCGAAGGACACAATGATTTACGTCGTATGCAACTGCGGGAATTAGCTCAATTAAATGGAACTTTGCGCGAAACTGATTGTCCTCGGTGTACAAATTGCGGATCGACCGAGCACAAGAGTTGGCTTTGCCCGGATAAGCCAAACGTCACCAACAATATTGTTTGCTCATCTTGTGGTGGTGCTGGTCACATAGCGAAGGATTGTCGTAGCAAACGTCCTGGCGCTGGTGGTCCACCTTCAGCCGATTCGCAAGCGAAGATTGACGAGGAATATATGAGCTTGATGGCTGAATTAGGCGAAGGGCCGCCACCTAGCAAAGTGATCGATCCCCTTGTTCAAGCACATTTGAATCGTGGCTATAGTCTATTCGATCAGCGTCCAGCTGCTCCACGTGCTATCACGGCCGCACCTCCCGTGCAACCAGCCCCGCCACCAGCACAGTTGCCTCCACCACTACCACCATGGAATACTAATGGAACCGTGGCCCCTATGCCACCAATGCTACCTCCACCACCTGGAGCGCAGCCACCGCCACCTGGAGGCCCACCACCAATGCTACCTTGGATGCCACCAGTGCAACCACCCATTCCAGGCGGCGAACCATCGAATCCTCCGATTCCAGGTTCCCTACCACCACCACCTCCGGGTCTAGCGCCGCCAGGAACTGGTCCGCCATGTCCACCATTAGGTCCGCTACCGCCAGGCTTGCCGCCTGGTCTACCACCCGGTCCTCCTGGACTATCGCCCGGACCACCTGGAGCACAGCCCGGACCGCCAGGTCTACCGCCACCGCCGGGTACAACAACAGCTCCACTACCACCTTGGAGCGGACCGCCAGGTGGCATGCCACCACCTCCATTTTCGTGGGGACAAGCTGCTGGCCAACCAAATTTCGGTCCACCACCACCAGGAGTTGCCCCTCCGCCTCCACCCGGTGCTCCACCTCCAGCTCTACCGCCTGGGTCATTACCGAATTTGATACAACCCCCGCCACCGCCACCACCTAGTTAAATAGAAAAGCTCAAGCTCAATTGCACCGTAAGATTGTATCTCATGATTAATTTGATTGTATAGTTTTTTTTTTCTTCTTACCTTAATTAAGAATGTATTCCCGATGCAAATACTTCATCGATTTATGATACAGAAATAATATTTATCGAAAATTATGAGAAAAACGAAAAAGTTTGCAATTTTAAATTTGTCCAATTCTGTTCAGATTCGATTTTTTCTTATTTTTTTTATTAGTCACAGCTGAATTATGTTAAAATCAGACAACATGTAGAATGATTTGAATAAAAATATGACACGCAAATGATTGATCTTTGAAACTTAATATTTCGTGAAAAAAAAAACATCTTTTGGCAAGATGCAATTATGCCGCATTTCACCTAACCTTTGTTCATGGCTGGCACCGCTGTAGAGTTTCAATTAGTAAATGATGACAGACATCCATGGACCCGGGAACCATTGCTGGAGTTTCAAAGCTAAAAAGGGATGGACAACTATCCAATCTCCTAATTGAATGTGGCTTCCATATCCGCCAAGAAACGTATACCTAGTGTTCGCTGCCAAATTGTAGCTAGTGCTAGCCAAATGAGGAGTAGGTGAATAACGGTTTGTTCATCGTTCTCGTCCTTACAACCACGGCAAAACAGTGCTTCGTGATGCGCTAGGCGATGCACTGGTGTCTCATCAACAAAAAATAGCAGAACTTTCATTTACCTCTTGATTTCAGGCCAATTTTCATGAGATGTCCCCCGAGTGTGCAATGTCCCACGAAGATACCAGTCACGATCTTTAGCTTTCTTTTCTTCATTCCCATGAACCCTCGTCACAGTTCGTTAAAAATGTTCAGGACGATCTTCAATGTATGTGGCCTTGAAAGTCTACTTACTTAAGCCTATAGCATTCTCTCGCTTTCTTATGACCATAAAAGAATCAGCGAGCGAACAAAGATTGTTTTTATTCTGTTTTCCGTTGACAAGCGGGCACAAGTTAGCGAGAGGAGAATTGAAAAATGCAAGGATCGATCTCAAAAAGTAAATATTTCGGCAGGGGCGGATGAGAATTGATTGGAGATGAGATTTTCGATAACATTATTAGATACTTTTCGGTGGTCCTCAATCGAAAGTAGAACGAGCTAAGCCAATCAATTGTGCATTTTCAGAAATGTTTGCATTACAATATTGAATGGTGAAAAGAATAGTTCGCAGCGTATTAGATGCAATTATTTTTTAAATAATTTTGTGTTGTCCTTTTGTTTTTACATTCAACAAATTTTGTAAAGAGAGCAACCCGTTGTGAGTTTTGACAGCAAATTTATTTGTTATTGCTTCCTTGCAAGGGTTATTTGCAGTATTTGGGAACGGCTCCCTTTGAGCAAACGCGTAGCTAGAACAGAGTGGTGGACTCACAATTTATTTGGTTCGGTGTGAAGTTTCACTTGATGTTCAATTTTCGCCAAAATAACTCAATTTGGGCAAGAAGTTCCTCGACCAAGTACTGAAGCAAACGAAATTAGTGTCTTCGGATACCTTTTGAAGAAAGTTTGGATGCTTACAACGCTAATTCGTGAAAGGACGTTGAATTAAAAATAGAGATAGTAATGATCATCCTGATGCAGTAGCTTCTGCCATAGTAGTGATAGTCTATGGCAAATAATCCTCCGTTTATTAGAAAAAAATCATTTATTACAAACCCAACAATGTTTGACAAACAAAAACTTTTAATCCTTTCATTTTACGTTCAGCCATGCTTGCTGAAGTATTCCTTCGATTCCTTAACACTTGGTTTGATAGTATCTGGATTTTTCTTCGGATCCCAATTGGCTGGGCAAACTTCACCATGTTTATCAACAAATTGGAATGCTTTGATCAATCGCAAGCATTCGTCAACTGAGCGTCCGACCGGCAAATCGTTGATGGCAAATTGTCGTAAAACACCTTTCTCGTCAATTATGAATGTTCCACGCAGAGCAATGCCTTCATTCTCGAGAAGTACTCCATAGTCACGCGATATCCTTTTGGTGATGTCGGCCAGCAATGGATAATCAATTTTACCTAGACCACCATTCTGTCGACTTGTATTCACCCATGCCAAATGGCTGAATTGCGAGTCGACCGAGCAGCCAATAACTTCGGTGTTTAAGTCTTTGAACTCCTTAATGCGATCGCTAAATGCAATGATTTCGGTTGGGCATACAAATGTGCTGGAACAGGATGTTTCATGTAGACATTTATCTAGTTGTGCATGTAAAGCAGCTAATTTAACTTACAAATCCAAAGGATAGAAGAACAACACTAGATATTTGCCCTTAAAGTCAGACAACTTCAGCTCTTTGAAGTCGTTGTTTACAACAGCAACTCCTTTGAAATCGGGTGCTGGTTCCTGAATAACAGCTCTCAGTAGGTTCGGACCTGCAAAATAGAGCATGCTGTAAAAACCAATGAGTCGAATGGTAGTAGTTCGTACATGTATGGATCATCCTTTGTGGCTGTAATTTCGTTTGTCGTAGAACAGACGAAAACTGAAAAGGATTAATGTTTATTATGTAATTTCAAGCCGTATTCAGATGTTTATGAACTGGATTCACTGGAAGTGAATCTCTACCACTTACATTTCTGGCTAAGACACGACCAATGAAAGACATTTTGCAGGAAATTGTAGATAGTGTGCGATGAAGATAATTCAATGTATTTTGGATTTGAAATGAATGGATCCTTTCGTACGATGTCCCTTTTGCCGGGTTCAGCCGGGCTATGAGCGCAAATAAGATGAGATGACAGCTGACAATGAGTGTCCTATTGGAGAATTTTAGCGATTGGCATGGCATCTGGCGGATAATATTGAAATTGTTTATTATTAGAATCAAACGGAAAATGGAACACACGAAGAACTGTTAGGCGGACTTATTTCCACCATGGTGTCCTGTTACTTCTTGTTTAGTTTTGTTACAACGAAAACTTCAGTGTTCAACGTCTGTATTTAGTAACCGAATTACTAACACTTAAGTTTGGAAAATGTCCTGGTTACTTTGGTTACTAATATTGATCTCAGTTTGAAACAGTTCTAACTTTTTAAGTTGCCTTTTGTGAGCTTTGAATAGCATTGGAATTCGATTGAACTCGGTTTTTAGCACATCAACGTTAGTGCGGTTAAAAGTTTCGTTTTCCAAACTGTAGCGTGCATATGAAAATGATGTTTGATCGTTTTTAACCTAATGCGATTAAACATTGTTTGATGTAGCAATTTTTATTAATCGTTTGGACCGTTAGTGGCCAAGATGAGGTATCTTTTCATGGTAACATGAAGACATTGTCTATTTTCGATTCTGCGACATGTTCTTGCGTTATCGATTCAATAGTCGTCCTGTAAAACCATCGAGTGACCATTGTGGAAATGAATAACGCCCCAGACAAAAATAAATCGAACGTGACTTAGGTATGAGGAAGTCTTACCAGAGGCAACGGGAGCTCTGTTATGGGATATGAACTGGCTGGACTAGGATATAAAGGGCTTTGGGTTAAAGCATCATAAGCCTCTGCAAATATATACCTCTATCAAAAAACCCATAGCGATACAGGTTAACATTCAAAATAAAAAGGCATCTTTGATTACATTTTACTGATTTTATTCAATCGTCTTGTCTCGTGACTTTGTCCTTTTATTTGTGATAGTTGGTAGGCACAATCTGGGTGATTTCATTTTGTGTGAGTGTCTGATGAGTCATTTTTGACTGAGTCTACCCACTGCATTCTTATTTTCCTACTGGACATTGTTTCTTGTATTTAGGGTGTTATGTAAAGGGATCCTTATACGGAACTCGCCATTCTCATTTCCTGGAGGAATATTGCTGGGTCAAGTCTTGGCTGAGAAAACCAATCGAAGTACCAAAAATGTATGAAATAATCAGGATGGTATGAAATGTCTTGGGTTATACGTAGCATGCGATAGATCCTGACTTCCTAACGAGGCCTAACTCTAATAGCTCAAGTCGGATTTATGCGATCTTACTTTTTGTTCCTTCATTTTGACATCAGAGACAAACCATGAGCGAGGGTATGTTAGGGTGGGTTGACTATAGACAATAATCAAACGGCCACGTAGAATATCCTTTACAAAACGACAAACAATAATATAATAAACAATCTATGCGTCGAAGCACGCATGTTAGTACAACTGCGTCGGTGTCCAGGTGATAATTGCTACTCCTGTCCATGCAACATGAAATCTGCGTATTGACTACTGAAGAAAATTAGGAGATTCTATAATGATCATATAGGTAGTTGGATGTTTTCCATTCCTTCCTCATGACCAGGCTATTGCCATTTGTCTTATAGAGTAAGTTTTCAAATATATAACGGGAAATAAGAAGGATATCTTTTTTACTATTTCTGTTACGCAGTCCATTGATTCGTCGACGTATTCTACGTCAAAAGGACATAGGAAACAATCCCGGACTAACCAAGGAACCGATGGGAAGGATTTATTTACAGAACTCGTCAAAAACGTGCTGCTCAGTTTTGCGGATTGGAGGACGCGGTTGAACAATCGACGCGAATAGATGCGAATTTCTAGGAGGAGTGAAAGTAGGAATGCAAGGAGGAGTTGAAAGAGTATGGCAAGGATATACGACTGCAGCGCCATAGAAAAAGAAAACCTTATTGAGGGTATATTAAACTCTCAACAGTGCACAAAAAAATTTATGTCCGCAATAAATTCTCTAATATCCTTTTACAAACAAAACTGGCAACTCCAGCTCGGTCAGTTACACCTAAACATTCTATCGCAGATAAGTATCCTTTATTTGAGTGTTTGCGTGAATTACTTATTCACTGTATTCGAGTGGGTGGTGAAAACGTGGAACAGGAACGCCCTATCCAGCTTAAGATGTTCAGGACGGGGTGGAAGGGTGGGATGGGACTTTGTTAAAAGGAATGGTGGTGAACTTATATTGCGTGGCGTGGTATCAAGAGCAATTTGCCAACAAACTGAAATCAAATGACGCTACTGTTTTGGCGAGGCCATCAAGATTTTTCGGGGACTACGAGCAGGTCGTCCTGAACCATACGAAACGGAATGCGAAGGAATGGCAAAGGGAGCGCAATTAATGTGGATGGAATAAATTAAGTAGCAAATTTACTATGATGAAAACAGCAAACGACGAACATAAGGATCTCGTGGCGAAAATGAGTATCAGAGTGAATGTTAGGATGGTTACGAATTCATTGTCCACCACCCAATTCCTCGGCACCGTCGTCGAGCTTTAGCCAAAGGAAATAGAAACGATAAGGATAACGATGATAGGATGCTTTTCTCGGATGCCTTGCTTTTCGGGCTTAACGTCTATTTGCCACTCAATGCCTTTTGGGTCGGGATCGGCTAATGAGAAAATTTGCTTTGGCTTTTGCGATGAATTTTGTGTTTGCCGCACTGAAGGAGATGGGATAATTGCGAACATGGGAATCGTCTCGTTAATAGGGGACTCGAGAAAAACATTCAGATTTCGTTCCTATTACACTGACATACGGAATTGTTAGGTGTGGGCTGCCAGGAGGGGGTTGAAAGTGAATGAATCTCGCATGTAGGGTGTTAAAGAGACTGATTTTTTATAATATGTTAATCGATGGGATTGGAGAGTGACGATTTGTAAGTGAAAAAGGACTTTTGAAGTTGTTCCCATCATCGGGAAGCTCATTGTGTTCGCAGGACCTTTTTTGGAGGAATTGCTCAATTAAATGTATCGTAATAGGTAAAATTTTAAATCGATCGGCGGTAAAGTAAAACTTATCCTTCCGGCTACTTCCCAATTATTCGAACGAACTACTATCGTCCTGAAATGGCTGCAACTTCTCCGATATCAAGAGTAGACTTCCGCCGAAAATTTTCGATGGCGTTCAGCAAATCGCTAATACTTCAGATTTACCCACAAACCGTGGCATTCAATGTCCTGGCACGCAAAGTAATTAGATGCGAAGCGGGAAAACAGGAAGAACAAAAGCATCTGTGAAGGCATGTTCGTAGAAACGTATAGTACGTATAGTACGTCGTATGAGCATTCACATAAAGGAAGATTTCGGCAATGAGGATCCTGTTCATGGTGGTGGGGCAGCTCACTTGGCGAAACATTTATTAATTAGGCGAAATGTGATTTTCGTTTACCGAAAAATTTCTCTTCCTGCTCCATGTGAAAGTAAATGTCGTTTGTATTTAGTCCTTTAGGGCATGGCGCAAGCAGTCAGAAAAGAAAAAAAGAAGAGTAGGGCACCGGAGAGTATGTGTGTGTATGTGTGGTATGTATGTTAAAATGAATGAACAAGAATGAATACAGCTGAAGATGATAATGATGATGATGATGGTATTTAATTTTCTGAAATGAAATCAGTTTACTGCTATGTAGCTCTAAGGAAAACTTTTATAGGTTGTTCCCAGCTAAAAGCTATGGGAGAGAGTATAACCAGAGGGATAAGTTAATTGAACCACATATGCCATGTGTAGATTTAGCTTAATTCGGGACTTTTATGGTCGTAGATAAATGTAATTATTTGAAATATACTGCGAAGATACTTTGTATAAATGCAGATGTATGCGTGTGGGAGGTGGATGCTGTATATCTCTCAGTGCTTTGATGAATGAATTAAGGCTTTTATTATGTGCTGAGTGGAGTGTAGTTCCGCTTGTAATTTAGGAGCATCAATTAGTTGGAAATTTCAAAAGTGGAAAAAGCGAGTTTATGCCTTTTCGGGATCCCATGAGGTAGGAATAATTGCAAAAAGGGAAAACTGGATACAAATTGTGAATTGAGAAGAATGACGCTATTTTTTTCGTCGATGGGTGATGCTGCCGTAATGAATTTTCTTTTAAATGTGTATTGAAGATGTTGGTGAGATTATTATTCACATGAGATTCCTTCCTTCTGGGTTATTCAAATAGACGGATACCGAATTTCATTCTTTTTCCGGGCGCCCTACCCAAAATTTCTCTGCATAATTTATTAAAATCTCTTGACAAAATCTAGTTTTCATTATTGAGGTTAAATCCTTGAAGTTACTCTGAATCTCTACTTATCAAAAAGGAATATGTAACGGTAAAAGGGAAGAATAAGTAAATAAGAAAAAAAAATACAATTAAATCCCAAACCTAACTGAAAATAATAATAAATTAAACAATAATAAAAAATAAACTAAAATAAATCCTCTGTGGACATTGTGATAAGTTTACTGTTTGCGTTGGAACGTGCTCGCAACAAAAAAATCAACAATGAAATGACAAAGTAACTTTTCAAAAAACCAAGGATCCCAGATTTGTCAATTAGCGAACCAACATAAACATGTACCTTCTGTCAAAAAAGTACAGGGAATTCGTGAATTAAACACACATTTTACATTTAATCATCAAAATTTATTTTGTCGCTATTAAAGTATTCCCCATTAGAGGCTATGCACTTGTGACATCGTTTTTCCATTCTTCAAAACATTTTTCATAAGCACTTTCTGGAATGGCCTTCAATTTACAAGCCGAACTTTGTTTGATGGCTCCAATGAACTTGAAACGTGTTCCACGGAGGGGCAAATTGAGTTTCAGGGACAGAAAAAAGTGACACGGAACTAAATCAGGGGAATACGGTGGTTGATCGATGGTGTTTATCGAGTTTTTTTGCCTTGTATTCGTTCACAATTGTAGCTCGTTGCGATGGCGCGTTATCGTCGTGAAAAATCCACGAGATGTTTGCCCATAATTCGGGCTGTTGCTTCCGAATTCGTTCACGTAAACGCCTTAGCACGCTCAAATAAAACTCCTTATTCACAATCTGACCCTGTGGAACGAACTCATGGTGAACCAGATCGCGAATATCGAAGGAAACAATGAGCATCGCCATGAATTTTGACGGACTTTGACGCGCTTTTTTCGGTTTTGACTCATTTCTAACGCGCCATTCGGAAGCCTGTTGACTGGTGAGTGTCAAATTCATACACCCATGTCTTATCGCTAGTTATGATCCACTTCATTCATCCGAATGTTGGGTCGGAATTCGATCGTGCAAGCATTTCCACAGATGCTTGTCACGGTACTGTTTTTGAAGAAAGCAACACGTCTCATGCCCAAATACTCAATCAAAATGGTACGAACAGAATCGTGAGAGATGTTGAGGATGTTGGCTATCTCTCTTAAGCTCAAATGACAATTTTGGACGAAAATTTCCTTCGTGGCATCGATGTTAAATTCGTTTAGATAGGTCGAAGGTCTTTCAGAACGAGGCATGTCTTCGACGATTTCACGGCCCTCTTTGAACGCCTTGTATCACTCATATGCACGGGTTTTGGATAAAATTGAATCACCATAAGCCTTTTCCAACGTTTTCAATGCGTCAGCACAAGAAATTTCGTTCCTAACACAAAATTTAAGGCAACCTTTTTGTTCAATAATTTCGTTCATGTTAAAAATAAGTACGCAATAACGAAGTTGACTGACTTAACCAGCTGCCGTAAGCAAACTGGCTGACTAATAACACTCAAACTTGACATAATAATGAATGACAGTCTTACCAACCTAAGAAAAAAAATAATTTCAAAAACCATTCTGCGCGGGCGTTTTAAATAACAAATTCCTGGAACTTTTTTGACAGAAGGTATTGCGTTTTCGCTTGGTTTAACCGGATACAACGCGAGTGCTGCGTTGGACAAACACAGCCTTTCTACTGTATGACAACATGGATGAAACCATTATTTCGACGGTACCAAACAGGACATCAAATTATCATATAAGACAGTTCTCTCACATAAGCGAAGTTCAATTACAAAAAAACATTTTGGATGCTAGTATTACCGATGTTTATATATGTTGTCTAAACCGAAAGGATCTCTCTGTTTATAATATACGTTTAAAATACGCAGTAGTTTGTATGAATTTAACTTAGAATGTCGGTCCAGTAGTAACACCGTGGAAAAAAGTCATTTAGGATTGATCATTTGTTCCCGAAACATTGATTTGGTGATTGTGCTACGATGAAAAACACATAGTTTGCACATAGTTTGCTGCATTCGTTAGAGGTCCTTCTGTCAAGTTTTGCAAGAAGTCCTAGTATTGGGCCAGTGAAACCCACCTTCATTTTTTAAGCAAATGACTCCTCCCTTGTTGACATTATTTTTCTAAAATACCTGCCTGTACCTAAAAGCTTGCATAGCAGGCTTTGCAGTCCTCCAAAGCTGTTACGGTGGTTTTAGGACGTTTAGTTAATTTGGTTTCGAAAAAATTGGCCTGGTACTCCAGGATTCCATAGACCGAAATCCCATTACAAGAACAGCCAACAGATGTGTAGTGCTTTTAAATCCTTCCGTGGCAGTTTGTTCAATTCATGTGTATATGTATCCAATGTTTTTAAGGAGTAAATGACCGGTCGACGCATCCAAGTGTTCCACATGTAAAACCAAGTTTTGAGTCCCATTAAAGAATCCTTTATTGTGCTCTGGATGCGTTTGATCAAATTTTCAGATTCAGTTTAACCTTTTGGTTGCTTCTGCTGACACTTCTTACTCTCGTATCTTTGGAAAAACAAATCCCAATCATTTTGTTACTTTTTCTTAAAGCGGAATCGGGCCTGCTTTGGAAGAGAGTATAGACCTCATCTTTAATACTGGTAGCCAGATAAAACATTTTTGTATGTCGTTAAGCTCTTGTGAGTGAGAATTACAAAATAAGTGCCTCGAATGTTTTAAATTGTAGAAACGTACAATTAAGGAACAGTAGCGTAATCTTTGGTGATTTGACTACGTATAGCTGGATCTCCAATCCTCTTTTGGCTGAGTTCTTCGTCAAACTCCAACATGTCCTCAAGCATGATGATAGTCTTTTCGAATTTCCTCGTTAATCTTCTCATACAGGTTTCTATGAGATGACAAATTGAAGTTATCCAATAACACTAATAGACTACAATTTGTTACATCGATGTCTCATTGTTCTTTGATCTTCGATGCCTTTCACGACTCAGTTTAAGGACTAATTTTACTTAATACTCACACTACTGACGGGTTCCTCCCATATTTTCTTCTTGCCGAGTAGATTTTTAGATCATTTTTAGGCGCTTAGTATGTTTCTTCAACTCGTTGAACCCAGACTCTTACAACACAGTGCCAGAACTTGCAGAACCTTCAAAGTGGAATCGCTTCAGTCTTTTCAATGTTCCCGTTCTAAAATTGTGGTATAAATTGTTTTCCTTTCCGATTTCCTTCCTTTTTGATGTTGACGAATGCCAACGCTAAACTCGAGAAGCTTTCGATTTTTTTTCAGATTATTTTCAAGAATTGATTGGGATATTGAACGCTCTTCTGCTCAACGTGAATTTCCTTTCATTAACTTTCCTAGTTCTCGTTTGGGAACATGCTAAACGTTCTATAATGATTGAATTCAGTGGAGAACAGATAATGCTAGCCGTCGAAGTTGTTTTATGAAAGCAATGAAGTTAAGGAGCGAAAGTTTTGTATCACAATTTTTTTTGTATTACACGTCGGGGTCACCAAATTTTCTCAATAGATAAACAAGTTTCGGTGGAAGGAGAGATTAGCCTTGGTTAAGTCGACAGGTATTAAATAGTAAATAGAATAGTAATTGAAGTTATCATCAACGAACATTTACCAGAAATTACAGGTAAAGCGTGAAATTTATCGGTGAGTAAATCAGACAGTGACAGTAGTAAATTCGAAACTTCAAACAGTCTTGATTAGTACATTTAATTATTGACATATATTCTCACCGAACGAGAAGGAAATTTAAGTCCATAAATTAAGTAAGGGAAAGAATGTATTTATATAATTTTTCCGTAGCAACTGTTTAGACCCTCTTACAAGGATTTTCAGAGAATATCTAAATGTAGACTTTTGACATTTGGCAGAAAAGAATAGTTAAACCCAAAGGCGATCAAGGACGAATAAGGTACAATTAAGGGCTGTATGAATTTTTTAACGAGCCAGAGGTCTCGAATATTGCAAAACTGCTCAATCTGCAATGGACTGGCCTTTTGCAGTTGGCGAATGATGAGCGGATACCAAGGAAGGCATTCGTGGATAAGGCTCAAGGAGGAAGATCAGTTTCAGAAAGATCAATGTTTTCATGGAGAAGGCAATGTTTCCCGAACTGAAGGAAGTTTTGGAAAAGAGGAAAATCTCGTTAGATTAGCGAGGTATTACCCTTTTGACCATAGCGCTAGTTGTTATGTTGTATATGCAAAAGAAAACCAAAAATTGTCCAAGAAAAAAAATAAAATTTCTCTTGATGTGTGGAAATTTGACAACGACATTGGTCCAAGAAACAGTGAAGTTACATTAGCAATAAATCGACATGAAAAGCCTAGAGCATATAAATAAAACCGAAAACTAATAATGCGACACGCACATAAGGTTAGATCAGGAGCGAACTGACCCAAAGATAAGTTTAAACAAGTATTAACCAAAATAAAACAAGGCTGGATCAAGCGTCAAAGGACTTAACAACAACGAAAATTAGAAGAAATCGTTGAGAAAGTAGCCAACGAACTTTAAGACAATCTAGCGAATCGAAAGCAAAAGCTGAGCCTCCTATATCTATGATTTCAAAAAAATAAAATCCTTTTGGTAAATAGAAAATAACAAGGTAATTCCTATTTTTAAAGAGGGTCCCAAATAAACTCAGCTAATGATATTAAATACATTAATTCTAATAGCGACCACCGACTCAAAACCAAAAAAAAGGACCAAAAAGTCCTGGTTTCCGACATATATAATCGGCTTGTTGAATTTACCAACCTCGTTTGAAGACCCTCTGAAATAAACGTTTGAATTAAACTGGCACGAATAGTTTCGTCAATTTCTGTTCAAAAAAGAACAGCTGAGGTTTGTCCTGAGCTGAGGTCCCTGTTGATTTACAATCAATATCCACAGCTATCATGTGTGTCAATGGAATGATATACTGGGTCAACCAGTTGAAGCAAAGGTCATAAGTATGAGATCAGATCCAGAGGACGGGTGAAACTCTGTTACAGTTAGTCTGGGGTTTCAGAGAATGCAATTTTGGCTCATTCACCGTATTTTCGATCCGAGGACATGAGGACGATTAAGGCTATAATTAGTTCGTTGCAAGACAAGAAGCTCTTATAAGCGGTATAGTAAGGTGCAAAATTGTTGGTGGAGGGCGCGTTCTATACTGCCTAAGCTTAAAACACATCTGGCTTCTAAAGATTCTAAAGCATAACTCAAGGACCTCAATGTTGAATAATGTACAAACAAGAGTTATACGGACTTTTTGACAAGCCAGAGGTCTGAATTATACTAAAACTGATGAAGCTGCAATGGACGGGGCATGTCCAGCGGGTACCAAGGAAGGTAACTGAGAGTTACGATAACCGATGGGAAACCCCACCAACGACTGGTCGAACTTTGGACTAGACTGACTAGATTAAAGAAGAAAGTGAACGTCTTCTCGGTTTTTTTTCAATTAAGAAATGTACGGGAGAGCAAGGATTGGACAAGGAATTAACTGGAAATCATGTTTTCTTTTCATATTAACTGGAAATCATATTTTTCATATTTTCATCTCCTCTCATGTTCTTACAAGGTTTTCAGTCATAGCTGATTTTCCCATCAAATTACCACAGACACAAAATTACTGCTGCCCTAACAAACAAAATGGAGGGAAAATCGAAAAATCATCTCAACGAAAATGGCACAAATCCCAAACAAATAAATCCCTCAGATACAAATGACAAATAGCTTAATCTTATAAAGCACAATCATGAGCCCAACTTTTGCCCAACGGATATAAACTCATACCTTTCCAGCCAGCAACAAATATTCTAGTGTTCTGACATTTCAAGCTCATATATTTTCTATAAGGATATAAAGTATCCTTCTTGCCCATCTCCAATTTTCTCGAGTCTTGTCTTTCGATTTGTACGATCCTCAAGCAAGCATATGCGAAATCGAACAGCAAAACGAATATAAAAAAAAAAAAATACCCAGTATGGCACGAAATGGAAAAATGGGAAAAGGACAATAAATCCTCAAGAAAAATGTGCAAAAATAAAAAATTTATTGCTTCAGAACGAGTTGACATTTAATGGCATCCCCCATTTCGTAGTTGTCGTCGTCGTAGTAGTCGTTGTCGTGGTTGTGGAGGTTTTCGCTAACGTCCTTGCATCCGCCACACTTTTGTATGAAAAACGAACACCACAGGAAAATCTCGTCATGAAATTGTTCCCCCAATGGGAAGGCAATGGAAAATATGTTTGCATTTGGATTGGGGGCAAGGAAAGCCACAACAATCTTTCGGTATGTAGTTGTGAACGTTAACGATGTGAGATGATTGTATTGAAGAGAGAAATATGTAGTTTTCATACGTGAATGAATGGAAGGATAACTCATAATGCCAGACAAATCAAAAGTAGAAGCAGTGAGACGTATTGAGGGTGGAAACGTGGGTGTGTAGTTTGTGTTTGGATTATTGAGTAGTTTTACCTCATGTCTGCACGGATCTATGGATTTATGATAAAATTAAATTCATATCTTGATTTCCTCCAGGAATAGATATTTGTATCTATTGGGTTCGCAACTACTATCAGAGCTTTTCAGTTATTTTTTTAGGGATTAATATATGGAAACTTGGAAACATTAATAACTGCTATTTGATTTACGCTCGATTTTCAAATCGATTTTCGATGGTCCTTACGAGGCTGTTCTATCTTTGAATTGCTCTAAATTTCTTCTCATAAAACCTTTAAAAGCCATTAGTCGGCTTATGAGGATTTCGCCTACATAAGTACGCTATTTAACGCACCGATCATAGATTTTCGGAAAAATACCTAAGATAAATAAACGAACAATTGTCAAATAAGCGTCGCACCTCAAGTGTAATCCCTAACACAATTCCAAAGCCTCTGTTTTGATGTCACACACAAAAACACTCCACATAAATGCAAGAAACTACGAAAGGACTTGAAAAAAAAAAAGACAGAAGCAACAATGCAATGCGAAAATGTTAAGTAGAAACGTCGGAAAATCTTTTTTCTTAATCTTCGATTTAGATCAATCCAACAAAACTGTGTGCGACTGAAAGATACTTTTGTGTACTTGGATGATGTCCAAGGATTAATGTGCACTTTCCCAAATGAATGGAAGATAAGAGAAAAGGATGATGGCCAAACAATAACACGTTTTGTGTGCAAATAGCTCACACGTTCTTTTTCAAAGGACATTATACCGCTAAGGATATGTGCAAGTTTATTTGTTGTAGCGTGTACGGTAGCCGAAATTGATATTTTCGTTAAGATCTGATATTGGAAGGAAGAAAATGGATGACGATTGAAATCAAACCTGGATATTGACTGTAGTAGGTATGTTCGTTTTGTAAAATGAACATTCAGTTATTGATGGAATGACTAACTTTGTAACATATACTTTTGCATTGTGATTTAATTAAGGACTCTCGTTTCATCATGAGAAAATTCAATTGTCCGGACCACTTCTGGATGAGCACGCACGAATTCAGCGAAAATTAATTTGTAAGATGATTTTTTATTTGATCAAAGGAAGAATTTTTTGCATATTGAGTCCTGGCAAAAGGAAATATATCTTTCTCAACGACGTATGTTCATGGAGATCATATTGGGAAAAAATTGCATAAACACTTTTGCTGTCCATAAACGTATGTAAAATGTGTTCGGAGAGTCTTATACGATTTGATGTGAATATCTGCCAAAATAGGAGAATTAGGCAAATAGCGGTGTATCCAATATTTTCTTGAGTTGCTTCCCCGATTTTCTCGAAAATTTTCACAAAATTTTCCTCAACAAGAAAGTCCAATGTGATTTGTGTTTGTATTTTCAGTACGGAAACGAGCAAACTGTTTTAAGGGTGTTACATTTGTTAAAGCATCTTGATCGTAAACACAGTAAGTTTGTCCCAGTTTTGTGCAGCTTGTTTGCCCTTTTGCTAAAAAATCACAAATTGTCTCATTCGTTGAGATGATAACAAACAAAAAGGCAACCAATACAATTGACGTGTGATGATTTGCACTCAGGGTCGGCAATGACTCGTTTACGTCGTGTCAGAATGACTGAATCCAAACGTCAAAATCGTGTGTTTGCTAGGTGGAGAAATTCCACGATGGTGGTTGTAGTCGAGGCCGAGTGCTGCTACATGTTGATTCAAATATTAAATATGTTTCGATTAAACGACTTTGTTTTTGTTTGGTGGAGCGTATATGCTCTTGGATTTGGACTGAATGTCTTAGCCAGCAGTACGGACAGCGTTATTGAATCCCATGCCTCAATCTTTTTCCATCTGGAAGACATTTTCAGAAATTTGTTTGGTAACTTTGCAGCGGTCAATGTCCGACTCTTTCACTTTTATTAAAAACTCGAAAAAAATTCAAAACAGAACCAACAATTTGTGAAACCTGTGCTATATCATGATTTAAATTGATTTGTCAGAAGTTAAGTACATTTATTACATGTAAAACACGCATTTTGTTTAAATTTCTTGTACGATATTTAAATCTATTTTATTACGTAAAAATAATAGAGAAATTATAAATATTATTATTTTGTATTGTTATCTAATATGAATATAAAAGGGCTACCTCAGGGAACAGAAGCTTATCTACGATACACGGACGAATAGCGAAGATTCAACGTGAGATGAGGCTTGGTGGTAGGTGGTGTTAGTTTCCATTTTAGCCTAGACCTCTGGAATATTTGCCACGTCGAATTCTTGAGTCTGGAGTTCACTGATTGTCTCTTCACTCTAGTAATCGAAGAAGTTGTTTTCATTACGGTGACAAACAAGTAGATCCCCAGAGTTATACCATCCGCTCTGGAGTTCTGATCTTCTAGTCCAAGAAGTTGATAAAATACCTTGGCTTGATGAATGACTCGAAAATGAGCTTGTGTCTCTTGTCTGAGGAGGTCTCATGTCTACATCCAGGGTCAAGAATTTCGAAATAGGTTAGCGTATTGAAATTGGTATGGCACAAACATTTGGGCTGAAGCGTTAAGTCGAAACTTGTATTGGAAGTGGGTGACGCAAGTGCAGAGGCCCGTTGCTAGGCGGGTTTCATCTACATGTCTGTCTCTCAAGTGACTGTGCTGGTTATTGAAGAAATGGTGAAAAAATGGTATCCATGGTGGTCCTTTTTGAAACAAGAAAGAGAGTTTACTTGATTAGGGAGATGAGATAGAGAGGCCACTTAACGTCCAGAGAGAGGAAGGCCGTTCTCTTTACGGAAGCTTGCATGCCCGTGTCAAGAGGTATGTTGACTACGTACCTTTTCAGTAATCCGGGACCGTTGCTCAACCTACACCACAATGAGACTTATCACAAATAACCCAGCTCCTCAGCGAACCTGGGTTTTTCATGTCTCAACAGCACGAAATTGGAAAGTCATGGGATCATCGGTCATGTTTTCAGCTCCTTTGAGCTAGTTTAATAAAAAATGTGTGCGTCACACTACAGTCTTATTGGGTCTATAACTTAATTCGTGCGGTTTGCTAAGATATGACGTAACTTATATATTATTACATCGTTCCAATATTCCGAAAATACGTTGGAAAGCTACTGTCATTGTACGTCTTTTCAGTGTATGTGATTCATTTGAAGCGTTAACAACAATAATTTTTTTTCACTCAAATATGTCGAACTTTGTTCCTGAAAAAGTGTTTTTGTGGAGAGTTCTTTTTCATTACTTTAATATGAAGAAAACTGCTGCCGAAAGTCATCGTATTTTGGTGGAAGTTTACGGTGAACATGCTCTAGCTGAGTTAACCTGCCAAAAGTGGTTTGCACGATTTAAAAGTGGTGATTTTAGCTTGGAAGACGATGAACGTCCTGGGCAGCCAAAAAAGTTTGAAGATGAAGAACTGGAAGCATTACTCGATGAAGATTGTTGCCAAACACAAGAAGAGCTCGCAAAATCTTTGGGTGTCAAAATCAAGCAGCCATTTCAAAACGTTTAAAAGCAGCTGAATATATTCAAAAGCAAGGAAATTGGGTTCCACTTGAACTCAAGCCGAGACAAGTCGAAAGGCGGTTTTGCATGTCCGATATGTTGCTGGAACGCCACAAAAGGAAGTCATTTTTGCATCGGATAGTTACTGGTTATGAATAGCGGATCCATTACGACAACCCCAAGCGCAAAAAATCATATGTGAATTCCGGCCAACCAGCCAAATCAACGGCAAAGCCGAATATCCATGGCGCGAAGGTAATACTCTGTATTTGGTGGGATCAGAAGGGTGTGCTGTATTATGAGCTGCTAAAACCGAGTGAAACCATCAATGAAGCACGCTACCGAACACAATTAATCCGTTTGAAGAGAGCACTAGCCGAAGAACGCCCGGAATATGGGACCAGACACAAGGCAATAATTTTCCATCATGACAACGCTCGACCCCATGTTGCTTTTCCGGTTAAGAACTATTTGGAAAACAGTGGATGGGAAGTTTTACCCCATCCGCTTTATAGCCCAGACCTTGCCCCTTCTGACTACCATTTGTTCCGATCGATGCAAAACGCCATCACTGGAATACGGTTCACATCAGAGCAGGATATCAGAAATTGGCTTGATTTATTCTTGGCTGCCAAGCCGGCGCAGTTCTTTTGGGATGGGATCCACAAATTGCCAGAAAGATGGGAAAAGGTCATAGCTTCAAATGGGCAATACTTTGAATAATACTATTGTACATGTTTTTCTTAAATAAACGTTCAAATTTTGGAAAAAAACCGCACGAATTAAGTTATAGACCCAATATAAAGAATGACATATACGATCGCTGGTCTGTGCAAAGAGAAGTAGGATCACTCTTCCGTTCCTTTCCATTTCATCTGTTCTTCCATTCTCCTCTCGCCAAAGGAATCGCTTGGGCGAGACTAAAGAAAGTAGTGTGACAAACAACTCCAAGGTTGATTCGCGGTGTGATTAGTCTGTCCAGTGGCTTTGTACTTTTAGATTAAATAATTCCGAAAAATGCATTTCTTTGCGAATAAAGTATGTTTGCAGCGGATGGTGTTTGGTTCCAACATTGATGGGACATTCAGTATTATCCATGACCATCATGAAATCAAACACAACTTTGACGTTCGTAATTGATATCATCTTCGCAAAATGATTCTGAAAACAAAAAAATTTCGAATGCGAAATTCAAAGGACAATTTCGATGCTCGAATATTGTCGTGCCGGACTGCATTGAGGATGACACGCTAAAGCGAAACGTCTTACCGCAAATATGAGTTGCTAGTATTTTGTTTGCTACCATAAATAATGATTTTGTCTTTCTTAACGTCATGTGATTTGAATGTCCAGAGTGCTGCATTCTGCTGCAAACTGCATTCCTATAATTGGTGACCCCGACAAGAAAAGCAGAATTATGGAATTTACGCATGAATTACTCCGGGAAGCAACAGCTGAATTCAACTTTGGGCTACAACAAGGACTCTTCAGTCCTAAAGCAGTGCTTGAGCAACTCTGTTGTGTCTTGTTCCTGGAAATCTGAGCAGATAAGACCAGCCTTATCGTGGAATCACTCCTAACGAATACTAATCCACGCATATAAGTGGCTTCACTGACTCTTAAGGAGGGTTACCTATGGTATCCAGGCTAGATTTGTCGAGAGACACCACCTTCATCCTTCTCCTGCTGGTATCGTGGTCTGTGAGGACGTCATATTTCTTCTTTAACATAGCACTTGGCTTTCCGGCCCGAAATCTTTTCAACTACTACGTGAAGTTTTTCTGCGTTTGAAGCCTCTGTTACATGTTTTACCCTTATTTCTTCCTATACATTTGTAAAGGATCAGTCATTGATTGGTTTCTTGTTACTGGATCTGCCTTACTCGGTGGTCTAGTCTTTTTTCCGAGCTGTACTGGAATTTTTACGTTTTTACTTCGATTGAAAGGAAATTTTGTTCAACATTCTTTTGAACGGATCTTTTGACCACTTTTTTACCTACCGTCATTGGAACCTCCAAATAAATCTCAATAATAATATGATGAACTTCGAGAGCCTTAAATTTGCTGAATCGATCAGGCAACAGGATTGACATTAGGTATTGTTAGTGTTCAGTCAGAGGCTTAGCCAACGTAGCTTGTTCTGGCTTCAACCCTATATAATGTAAGATATATTCTAGGAACGCCTTTTGCTTCAGGGATTTATTATGATCGTCCTTGTTTACTATTTTTGGGTAATTTACGTGGCTTTGATTCTTTTTAGAATAATTTCAGCTGTTCTGATAATTCGTTCTTCTTGAGAATAATCCACTGAGATTAAATTTTCTTACCATCTTCCTCGAGAAGGTTTGACAATTCCGAATCTGAGTCCAGCGTCTTAGATGCTCGGGTGGCAATGGAAATAAGATTGAACGTTGGTGCGTTGTTGGCTTTTCCGATCCGATCTTTTTTTCTAGATATGGATGTTTCAGTGTGTTTTTCTCGTACAATGTCCCCAGTGGGTGCACAGTTTGCTCACTGTGTCAAAATGCTGCAAGTGTCTTAGGTTGATATGTGGTCTTTCATTCCGTTTGTTGCTTTTGCCGTTGATAATCTTTTTTCCCAGAAATGTTTGTGGTAGTGATTGTTAATTTCAAGAAAACTAATTGCAATTGCCCATCCCTGGAGCTGTCTAACTTCATTCGTTTGTTTCTAAGGTCACCTTTATAAAGGAAAGCGATCAGGACTTTGTTCTTCGTTGCGAAAATATAAAATCAGAGGCAATTGCTAACTAAAGTCGTTGCTAGATTGCATCTGCAGTTCAGATACGGTACAGTCGCTTGAGATATTTTTTTGAAATTTAGGATGCTACGAAGTAATAGGAAGTTGGGATGATTTCGAAAACGTTGTTCGAAAGGGAGCTATGCGAGCATTATTAACTAGACCTGCATGTAGTATAAATTCGTCTGCTCCGATATTTAATGCGTTTCATTTTTCGTAGTGTTAAATTTTAGTTATTTGGATAACTTTAGGGAAACTAGTTTCGTTGAATTTCTGCCTGGTTGCTTGAATTGGTTGAAATATAGCGACGCAAATTTCGTTCTGATTTATATATTTTTGAGAATAGTCCTTGATTTAGAAAAGGGCTAAAATGCTGCAAAGATTTCAAAAAAAAAAAAAAAAATAGAGTCTGTATTTTTGAATGCATTTAGGGCAATAGCGATAATTGTAATTTTCATCCTCCGGATTGCATTGCTTTGTAATATGTGGGCATCCTTTCATGTAAAACTCGTCAAATTTTATATACCTAAGTCTACTTTGGATCTACTTCAGTATAATTGGAGTGTTTTATTCGAAGCAATTCAAAGGGAACCGATACATACAAGACTTGGCATAAAATTTCGAAGAAGTTGATATGTTGAATTCTCTCCATTCTGCCTAACAACGCGTGTCTCATCAACCATAATTAATTATCTAATGAATCCAAATTTTCCGAGCACTTCGTTTCAATGCACTCATAAATATTACAAAGTATTTAAAGGTATCAAAAATCACATCGTGTTATAATCGTGCATTCGTTGATCAAATCCATTTACATCATTTGATCTGTTGAAAATATAATCAGGACTCATCTCACCCCTTCCAGGTTAAATACATCATTATATCATGGACCACGTACCAATTACCTTACTATGAACGTGTGCATCTTTCAATTTTTCCATAACAACTGTGTGATGCTCCTGAATGTACACACGTTCAATGTATGCACGAAAGGGATGTTTGCTTATTGTTTGTATCATTGTAACAATTTGAATGAAAAATCAACAGACTGTAATTTCAACTTTTACTAATGGATATGTATCCTTTTTTTCCTACCATCTAGGGATTATTGATTTGTATGTAATGTAAGTATTTAAAGTATTATTTTGGGTAGAGAGTAACGCGTGCATCCTTTAAATTATGATGGGAAAACAAGAATTAGCAGTGGTTACTTTTGATGAAAAGGACAAGTGCGCGTTAAATAAATTAGGCTGAGTTGAATTGAAATCATATTTTTCCTTGCGAAAGATGAATGCGAACCGGACTTATGATTGACTGGCACTTAATCAGGTTGCGAGGTCCTTTCATGAATGCAGGTATGGTAGAAAAGAAAATGGATATGGATAGATATGGATACTAGAAAAAGAAGCGATTGATATTTCTTGGTTTCTTGGTTTGATGGCGACTCTTGAATAATTTATTCGGGGATCCTTACATAGTTAACGTTAAGCATTCGTGTTTAAGTCACATTCGTTAAGGTTAAGGCTCGCTAAGCCCTCGCTAAGCGAGGCTTAAAACGTTCCTCATTTTATTTACATCAGGCATAAAAAGAAAGGCACAAAGCAAAAGAATTTTTAGCTGTTTTGAGTTCCATAAATTCTGGTCAGGATGGGCCAGGTGAGCCTAAAACGCATACTCTAAATAATCAAGGTAGAGTCCGAGCGAGCAACAGGACTAGAAAATGCATTCTCAATTTACAACTACTGATTTCAATTGTCCTCCTGACATTACAGGCAAACCTTCCCAACAGAACGTCTAATACTTTGAAATAATTTTCAAAACAGACGAGTTTTGGTATGTTGAATGGGTGAGTACAATGAATTGGAACTAGTAATAATCAAAAGTATCCGGAGTACAAATTTACTCTTTTTTCTTCTTATTTACTAATTGTATTTGCAGACAAATTAAGATGCAATGCACAGCATCATTTTTTATTGTTTATTCGTTGATTAGACAAGCCTTGTACCACTAGATGCTAGTATGTTCTTTTATAGCCATCTGCCTAGTTGTTCGCCCAGTTCAGTGTCTCGCAACATTTTTTGGCAACACCTAAAACTAAAAAAATTCTGATTTTGCAATAGCCTGGTTTCAGAAACATGATATCCCACTTCATTTTAATAACACTATCAAAAGGAAGAAATCCATTCGCGAGTAGATCTCTTAATATCGAAACAATCATCCCTTTGTAAAGATTCGATCACAGAAATAAAAGTCTTCCTTCGCAAATGCGTTGAAAATCCAACATTTGCCGCAAAAAAGTGGAATCTTTATAGCCAATTTGAGCGCACGGTGATAAACATCATCTGGGTCATAAATGGTCTGGAGATTGTTCTTAGTACACGGAAGGAGACATGGACCTTTATAATGCAGACCAACTTTTCTGCAGCTCATTGCTGTGAAATTCCCCATTCTAACGTTGTTTTTACCTCACTGGAGAATATTTTTCTTAGAAGAAGTGAGTTTGTGACCATTGTCCACACTCGTTATAATACCCGTCACTGGTGAAAGAGGGATCTCACTGAAATGAAGACAATGCTAGATGAGACTTAATACGCCTCTTTATAAATGAAGGCCCAAAGTAATGTGATAAACAGTTTCAAGTGAGGGTTTGGTAGAACAAGGAAGGTGTTTAGACGGTAGTCTACAAACTTTTTGCCACTAAGAATCTAAGATTCAAAGCGTGACTGGCTTTCGTCTTCGTCGGCTCAGGTATAAAAACTTATAATGGTTATAATTGGTTTAATATTGCTTTTTGGTCATTGAAGAGAACCTCACAAGCTCCAATCCAGGTTCATCTACGAGGGTCATCATCGAGTCGAAGCATCGAAGTCGAAGTCGAAGCTATTGCATCGAAGAGAAGGTAAGGAAATTTATTCCATGAACACAATACTGACATACACTCGGCAAAAATGTTAGCTGCGCTCCTTGAATGCTGGATTCAACGTACTTCATGCAAAAGTTAAAGTGTTCTATACACTGGACATTCCTTCAGCTCTGATGTTAGATTTGAAGAGAATGTGTTGGGATGCGCTCTCTTTATCGAAAGAGAATTGCTCGCAACATTGTAGACCTTAATAAAAGGTGAAAGACCACGGGACCAGACCAGGATTCACGAACTGATCAATGATCTTTCTTCAGAGATACTGCTTCGTAAATTCAAGGTATGCCTAAAGGACGAATTATACGCATAATAGTGGTGGAAGACGGGCCAAGAGGGCATTAGTCTGAGAAATGCATTTTTGGTAGCTGGCTTCCGCATACTGGTCCTTATGCATGCTAGACATCGCTAGGAATATGCGTGAAAAGTTCATTAGGAGCAGATCTAGTAGTTTCTACGGCTCGATGTTCCACCATCTGCGCAACTCTGGAAGTGGATGAAGTAGCATGGAGGTGCTGAGGAATGCGCAAAATACGCAAATATTGCTGAAGCTGTTTCGTGCATATCCTGAAGAGACGAAATATTTAATGTCGATTTAGAGGTTTACCTTTGGGGACCAAAAGTTGATCAACAAAGAGGTATCTTCAATCGCTTGTCGATTCAGGGAGAAGGAGTCTCTTTTATAAATGTCTGCATTTTCTTGTTTCATGGTAGAAAAGGGCTTCATTCATGTGGGTTTGAAAATGGTTCTAGATTAATTTCTTTCCACAGCGAATAGAAGTCCAGTGGCTTGTGGGTTGTACTTCTGATAGTCCTACACCGAGGGCGTACATTAACTTTCACCATTCAACCACTAAATATTCCACTAAAAACAACCATTAAAAAATAATTTCCTAAATATTCGTAATATTATCTCCAGAAATTTTTTTTCCACTTGTAGAATGCGGGGTGTGGTTCTGAAGTCCTGTTTCAAAGTGGTGCCTCTAGAAATTGCTAAGATTTAGGTATTGGGACTGGCATGTCTGCAAGTTTTGCTAAAAAGCATCGGTGCTATGTCCTGTACGTGGATATTGTTTGTTATTATTTTGAATTCATTGAGTTTTTTGGATTTTCCAATACACCACATACAGGATTCATGATTGATTTATAAGAGGAATGAAAGATTGATTTGTTTATTTATAATACGCAGTAGAAATTAGGTTTTCCACGCTTATTTTAAAGTCCAGGAGAAATTCTAGTCCCAATAAGGTCTTAAAGATTAGGATAGCCTTCATCGAAATGAAAATATTAACATGATCTAAAGTAGTTTAGGTGGAAGTGCTTGTCGTTTTTCGTTCCGGCATAACGTTTTCAAATGTTCACTTGCCCTTCACTTGATATCTTCCTGATATGTTGGCCAACACTAGTGGTTGTAAAGTTAACAATCCCCTATTGGTGAATGCGTCTACAAACGACATAACAATGGATGGAACATCCTTGGGTCAAGCAGATGGATGAAACAACTAGGAACTCCAAGAGAACTTGGAGAGGAAATATCTACGAAGGAATCTCTTTATTAAAAATGATCACTCGCGTGGTCTAAAGGCTAAAATTAATTTCCAATTATTCGAATGATTTGTAGTTATTTGACTAATTTGCAATTATTCGAAGCAATTAGCCCATGGAACTGAAGAAACTGCCAAAAAATCATATTGCAATTTTCTATAATTGACGCAGAAAAACTACAGATTAGTTGAACTGGTCTTTAATTTTCACTCCAGACAAGAGTAAAACTAATTTGAACAATTGAAAATTAGAATATAATCAAGGAATCCCAGCAGTGCACCCTATCCTTAAAAAAATTTAAACACATGAGCAACTCTCAAACTTGATTATTTCTCTCTGAACTCGCTCACCAAACCGTTCTTACCTTCGCAAAGGACGTACTTTATTAGAATTCACGACGGGAGGTCCGCTACTGTTTACTTTAATTTTTGCCGCTTAGCTATTGATCCTCGACATTAATCCGATACCATGGTGTCTATCGTTGATATTATTCGCCATTATTGTATCTTTTCATTTGAGAATTTTCGTTTTTTTTCGCATTCACTCTAAAAGGAATTAATTGTGAAAAGAATGTAAAATAACTTTTAGTCAACTGGAAAATGGATTACAAGGACCATGTATTCGATCGTAGACCAGCCGTATAGCGATGAATTTCGCAATGTGGTAGGACGGTACCTTTTAATCTTTTTAGTGAAAGCAATAATAACCCACAATAGTATCAAATAATCGACAGGATATGTGATATTTTAGTGAATTTTTGTGATTGTTAACGCAAGTAGCGAATTGATTAAATGTTTTTTGTTCGCATGTAATTTCAGTAGAGTTGAAGTAAAATATTCGTAGGTGGCCGAATTTCCCTAAGTGGGTCCTTGTCGGTAGGAGTAAAAGCCTGCAAATATTTCATTGAATGGATTTGGATAATTATTTGAAAAGTGATCCAATTGACTTTGTAAAAATGGTCGGCATTGATTAATGTTTTTTTTTGTTGGCTGAAGGATATTCGTATGTCGGAAAGTTTGAGTCAATAGTTTTTATTTTGAATGTTCAAAATAATTTTGGGGAGAAATCTGAGGTACTTAGTGTGCCTATATTTATCCAAATACTTGCCGCTATAACCAGCCATTCTCCAGAATTATAATTCAGTAAATTTTTTTATTCTAAAAAATCTATTAAAAATGAATTTCGCACATGTTTGGAGACTGCGTTATATCCTTCAAAATCCTCCTCGCTGTTGTTCATTTTCATTTGTTCATTTGCTCAACATTTGTTCATCGTCCTAGAATGTCCACCTCTGAAGATGATTTTTGAATATTTAAAAGAGAAGCAGTCGCTGATTCAGACTGTAAGGCGGGAAGAGATTCTGTAAGCCCCTCTTAAGACGGCCAAAGACAGACTTCCTTAGCTGATTTTTTAGCTGATTCCCTCAGCCCCTTTTCTTTTCCGGTTTGTTCAGAGCCGTAGTATTGTCTTCTGTGTTGCATCGTAAAAATTCTGTCCACCCGTATGCATTGTTCTTCCAAATCTATTCTCCAAAATCTAAATCTATTCTAAATGTATCCTTTCCAAATTATAAAAAATCGTGGCGATAAGCTCCTTAGTCATGGTTTGCCAAAAGGTTGTCAAAGACCTCAGCTACGAACTAGGTATAAAGGTTACCTTTGGAAGATACTAAATATTCAGAAATGTCAACTGAGGAAAATACAGCATTACCAACAAAACCTAGTCAGCATAACTCGCGGAAGCTGTCACTAAATTCTTCACAAGCCAAACGTAAGACGGTGAAAGGCGAGCTCTTCGTGCCTGATCATAAAAACAGCGAAACCATTGAAAGTAGTTAGGCGGTCTAAATCTTCCTGTCAAAACAAAAGTCGTTCTGAAACCCATAATGATGACAGGGGTAGGATTCGATCAAAGGAAAAGGCCTTGCTAAATCGACGCATCCAAGATTATACTACTGCAGAAGCTTCAATGGCCTGACCATATGCTTGAGATGAATGGCGAGTGGCTAAATAGTAAGGTGTTTGCTGGTATAACTGCGGTTTTGTTCCTTTTTGAGCAGCTGGTGCAACCAGGAATCGTTGATTAGACTCAAGGATAGCGAATCGCTACTCGGATTTTTCTACCACAAGGTTGTATGTTTATTAAGGAATATAAACTTTGAGTAATATGACGCTTGCGTCTAGGATTACAGCAACGCACTTTGTACGCCCACCCTTCGTTGCTTGTGCTTAATTTTTCGGTCAGAAACAAAACAACGAGCATTCCTCAGCCACCGGCTTAGTTGCATTGCATATATGTTCTCTTGCCAAAATTTAATGGAGCTGTGAAAGGATGGTCATGTGTGCAGATGCATGAGTCTTAAACTCCTCATTACTGGAAGAGCTCAAGGCTACATCAATAAATACTCACTAGTATTGTTTCAAAGATTGGAAAAATCGGTGAGTTTCATCATCCCCTTCGGAGTTATCCTTCTCTGACACGAGTGTCTGAGAAGGATCATAGGGTGAGGGGATCATAGTCTTCTGCGGAATTACAGACATTATAGACAGAATTATCGCAAATACCACGTGAAGTGCATCGAAATCAAACCTGGATGTTTTTCCCAAACTTTCTACATAGGAGGCAAAAATATTCTGGGACCTTATCGTCTACGCTGAGGTAATCAATATTACCGTTATTCAGTGAAGAATTCTAGTCTTCCTGAAGACCTCTTCTTTTAAAGATTTCAGCAATTCCCCTTGTGCTTTATGACTTTTTGATCTTTTTTTCGTTGTTTTTTTGAATTAAAAATTCTTTTACTCGTATTGGGGTGACAGTCGTAGAAGACCTTGCTTTGTGCTGACAGATTTAGGTGACAGAAATGGACCAACCTTACTGCCATTATTTCTAGTGTTTTTCTAGTCTACAAGTGATTATCAGGACACGCTTGGTTTTTGAGTCATCCATTATTTAAATAACCATTGATTTTTCATGTCACTGCTTCTTCGGAAGAAGGTTAAGCAATTTTCCAAAATATTGAAGCAATTCTTAAATAAAGGATGAACATTGATCCAACCGTTCTCTGGCCAGCGGTGTATAGCATCAGTCGGACCATTTTGTTCCAGGATACGGGGGTGTCACTGTTTTGAAAACGTAAATATCAGAGTTATGAATGCCTGAGAGTTTTTCTTGAACTGTAGAAAAAACAACCCGACTAGAGGTTTATCTGAACCATGGTTCGGTAAGGTCCACGCTAGACCACTGTGTCTACCTCAACACGGTGAGGAACTGCTCCTGGATGAAACGTTGTAGAATATAGACGGTAGTACACATCAGTTGATTGTGGATTCAAGATGTTCAAAAATGAATTAATGGGTGGAATTATGTTTTAGCGCATGTCCTTATCATAAGGACCGTGTGGATAGGCCTAAACACTCTACCCTATAGGGATCTGAATTAAATATAGGTATAGATGATTCGTAAAGTTTTTTTATACAATTTAGAAACAATTAATTAGAGGTTGAAATTTTCTCGTCCCACATATACAGAGAAAAATAAATAAAATCGATTATATTTTCAAATTCCTCACTAATACTGTAACATTGTGTTAAGAAAAATGACATTTTATTTATCACTACCAACATATTGATTCGTCTCACTTTGTGGAAAAAAAGAAAAACCTTTCAAACCCATAAAAAAGGGAAAACGAAAAAAAAATAAACGAAGAAAAATTTCAATTTCCTTTAGGAATCATAAATTTACCGGTCGAAATCCATTTTATGTTGGCAATAGCCCGATACAAACGGCTATATAAAGATTTGAAGTCCTTTGCTCCTGCCTGATATACTTAACATACATGCATGCTTGCTTTACTCGCGCGTAAGCTAACACAAACACATTCATATGATATTTCAATCTAACCCTTAAATTTGTTGTTTCTCTCAGACTGTTCGGAGATCGTTTCGTTTGAGTATTTCCTTTGGGACAAATTGGGTTACCGCTAAATTTTCAATCAGGTTTTATGCGAGTATCTGATATAAAGATACATAAATGAAACGATGTTAATAAACATTTATGTTGGGTTATCTTGAAAATTGGATATTTGATTTTTTTAAAGGGATTTTCTTGCGAATGGCTGAAGTGTAGAAATAACGTGTGGTAGCAGTTAGCTCATTTTTTTTTTGTTTTTTGGTTTGGTTGAATGTTCTGAGACGTTCTATTACCTTTATTGGTATCAAATATCCATCTGTAAATATCTGGAGAGGAATCGGGTAATGAACGCAGTTTATCCTTTCTCTTACTCCTGAAAATATATTAAGATTTGTATTAATATAATTGATTTAACAATATACAGAGAAATAGGGGGGTAGTGACAGAGTTCTCTTCTTGGATGTAAGAGAGTCGATTAATTCAAAGACACGTCAAATTCATAGTTCGAAGACACATCATGACCTACAAGAAATCCTTTTTACATCACCATTCAGGTTCCAATATAAGCTCCTCAAATAGGAATAAAGGAAGTTTATATTGGCTTTCGCCATATGCAATATCCCTGATATTACGCTTGACGTAATATGGGGGATATTACGCTGCGCCCATTTTGCAGGGAAATTGTCCTTCCAAACAGCTCATCCGCTCAAACGAGCAAGCTATCTGACAACACTAGACTATGGAAGGGTATAAGAGTGTTCCCAAAAATACCGAACTCATGTTGAGATGTCCCAAGTTTCAGTAGTGCCTCATTATGTCCCCAGTGGCGTATAGAGTCAGTAAGCCAAGCATCATCGCTAAAAACGGTTCTGTGCGGTATACGTGGATTTTTTAATGACAGTTGTTTTGTGTATTCGTTGTTTTTCCAATGGCTGCTTGTCTGAACAGTGAACGTTCGTAATGCTTTGCTTCTTGTTCGGAAAAAATGACACAGAGACTCTTGAAATTATAAAAACGGCTTACAAAAATGATGACGTTGAGAACACTCAAGCGTTTGATTGGTTTTGCCGTTTCGAAAATGGTGAAATGCCAGTAGATGACAAAACTCGCTCTGGTTGTCCGTGTATGGCCCGAAAATCGACAGCCGATTATTAAGAAATTGCCGAATAGTCTTAAGTGACTTAAAGTTCCGTTAAGCAAATAACGAAAGATTTGAAATTGAAAATGGTGCCAAGTTCTGCTAATTTCGTGCCTGGACTTCTAACTGCTGAACAATGTCGAGGCAGTCGACGACATTCAAGTTTGTCGCGCCCAAAGAAGCTGATTCAGAGTCATCAAACGAGAAAGGCGAGTGGCCTGATTTTTAGCGGTCGTGTTACTGGTTTTTACGTTACGATAACGTTAATCCTCACACAGACCGAATTTTGACCAAAACTGGCATGACCTCTATGCTCCATCCACTACTCTGCTACTACTACTACTACTACTACTACTGTACTCTACTCTACTACTCTACTACGCTACTACGCTACTACCTACTCACTAGGTCTTGCCCACTGTGACTTTTTTTGTTATTTTTTTGGCATCACAGACCACAAATTTAAAAAAATCTCTAAAGAATGGAATAAAATATTGAACAAGTGTATTCGTGCCCATTTTACTTCTTTAATTGGGGGATTGAAGGGGTTTTTTGTTGAAAAATAAAATACATAATTAAACTAAGCTCGGTTTCTTTATGGTACGCCCTCATTCATCCTGACAATGCTTGAATTTTGAAGGATAAGTCACATTTTCGAAAAAAAGAGATCATTAGACTGCAATGCTTTCATATATTATGAAATACAATACAGGGTTCATATTGAATTTTTTGGTTTTTTTTAATGGAATTATTTTAAAATAAGATCCAATGAGATACGGTTATAAACTCAACCTATGAACAAAGAACGAGTTAGAAGTGCTCTTTGTGAACGCAAGAAGAGAAATGAAACATGTGTTTAGGCGACACCATTATTTTGTTCTATGTTACACGGGCAGCCTCTTCGTTCATTTCTAGCAGCTACTAGTTTTCATATTCATTTATTTTACTAAAATCCTACAATAACACCACGTACTTCGGTCCAATTTTGATGAAAGTGCTGCCCGTGGAGAGAAAATATTCCTTATGATAATGTCAAAAAAACTTTTTTTGACATTTTGACATCATGAGGAACATTTCGTTTCAGGCTCTTGAGAAGGCTTGCGAGACATCAATATTTTTCAAATACGAGAACGTACAACCGGTCTTTGACGAAACTTAAAAATTCAAGCTTGTATGACCGGCGACAGGATACAGCTAACGGTTCTTCGAGGATCTTTAAAAGGGATTACACACTCGAACTACATCTCAAGTAGAAAATGCTGGTGCAATTTCTGTTTGCGAATTTCTCTCAATTGCAATTTCTGAAAAAGACTCTAGCATCGACTTGTTTACTGTATAGCGTTGTTCCAGAGGAGAAGAGACAATCTGGGATACGCCTCCCTTTTCTAAGTTGAATTGGGAAGCCTGAAGCCAACGCAGTTCATTGATTTTCGTTGATAGATTTTTTTTATTTGATCTGCTTTGGAACACAAAGGCGCAATAAATCTGTGAACATTGACGTGCATAAGAAGCATTAGGTGGGCGGGATCGAAGGGAATTGTAAGCTATACGACTCCAATTCAGCGAGTGACAATATTTCGTTTGTTTCTTCTTTCTGGTCATAATATATCCCTTTATCTACTGATTTATTGATGAATATCTGCTTCAAAATTTCTCATTTTAGGCAGAGAGTAAATTGGTGGCCAGAAAATAGGATGTGTTTGCCCCATTCTGATTAAGAAATTGGCCAAACAGAGGTCTTCATCAGCTAAGATGGTTATCACTAGTTTGAAATAATAATTAGCAATGGTTAACACTAGTATCACTCGTTGTATCGCAGCCGCGTACGTCTTTCAATGTTCAATTAAAGTTTATCAATTGAATCTTATAACGATCGCTTGTGATTGTCTAAATTGATTTAGATGGTTGATCATACTTTACATCGCGCCGTTTTAAATTAAATCTTAAATTGCTTTAAATTATGCTTTTCAAAGAGCTTCTGTCAGCGTAAACAAAAGTTTACGCTAAACACTGGGATTGAATTCTATTGGTGTTACACTTTGTGGGCGGTGCCGAAGTATCTACCCCATCTAGCTGTGGTAGATTTTAATGAGCTCGAGCATTATTCTGACTAGATCACATTCTCGTGTACCTTTGGTCTTAAAATGAGATCCTTCTTACACACCTGACGGGTCAGTTCCTGCTGAGAACTGTTGCCCCACAACAATTCTACAACATATCCTGGTTTCTTCTTCTTCGTAGCATTTCAACTACTCTCCATGTCTTTGTAAAGTAATGTCTCTAGTTTAAACTAGAAAACTAAAATTTCCTGGAACTTTTGCGGATTTGCCAGGAATAAACTGACATTTTCAATTTAAAAATAACTTTCAAATAGGAAGAGTTCCAAATTGACGACGACATATTGAGTTGCGTTGACATGTACCAAAATTTATGACGTTCAAGTTCTATGAACTTTGACAGCACTGAGGCCATCTGTGTGAAACAAGGAAAAGTGAAATTGTACTCCAAAAATACATGAAGTATGTGTGAAAAAAAAGTATAACTTACAATATTCAAGTACCGAAGACAGGATTTTAATAAAAATGAGACTCGTTTATTGGGGAAAAGAGTAAAAAGAGGTAATTGATTTCGTTTGTTTTGCAATTTTTCTCGATGCAAACTAGAAGTTTTGTATTGATTTCCTGCATTCATTTCATAATTCTTGGCAGTTTTATTCGCTTAGTGAACGTCCTACTGCAAAAGAATGCCAAGGACTTCAACACTTTTGTGTGAAAACACAATTGTGAAAAGGGTCACAATTGGCAATCGAGTACTTTTAAGAAACAAGTGTAAAAGTTGATTTCAAAAGAATTAACTTTAAATAATTTGAATTTTAATGCGACAGCATGTTGCTTGGAGGAAATTGCATCAAACACAAACGATTTTACTAAATTAAAAATCCTCCCATCGAGTCCACTCCTGTTACAAGATTAATTACTTTGAAATATCACAAAAGGCGACGTATTGCTTTCTATTCAATATCCACTAATAAAACAAGCTGGTTTGCTTTGATTCAGAGCGCTCCTTGGAAAAATCGCCATCGTAGTCTGAAGTGCGCTATTCATTCGCACCCTCTACTGATATGCATACTTTCCTTCCTTGCCACCCGTCGAGAATGTTTTGCCAATCCTCAAACCTTTTGTTTTTGCAACCCCACACGCAAACAGATTATAAACTCAAAACTTATACTGTTGCCTTAGAATCAAACGAAAGGAACTAGCAGGCGTTGTATTTCCATGATTTTATACAATTCTTCAATTGCTCGGGGCTGTTTTCATCAACGGGTGGTCAAGGGTGGTGGATGGTTTCAGGCGTGATGAAAAGCAAAACCTCCTTCTATTAAAACGGAACACGTTTAACAGCAGTGAACAAACTAAAGTACCGTCCATTACTCCCTTTTAAGATAAATCAAGTCCACTGTTAAGAGAGAAATGAGGGTTTTCTCTATTCGCTTTCAACATCTAACTACCCTCAATTCCTTGCATGATGAGCTGAATCCTCCTGTTTAGCTGGTATGAAAAGGAAAATATCTCTTGCTACGTTTGATTCGAAAAGGCCAGGTTTATTTCCCAATCATCACTAGTGGCCATCGTTGTTGTGTTGATTATGGATTGAGCTTTGGAAAGCGGGCAGAGCTGCTAGTCTTAGTATAAAGTCCTTCTGCATAAAATGTTTGGTCCTTGCTTTCTTCTTAGATGGAGTCGATTCATGTTTTTCATGTTGAGCACTTGTAAATGGAAAAGGTGAACGGACTGAGTATCTAATGCGGTAATTGTAATTGTAAAGTATTCAATTTGTTAATGGTAGCACGGCGTGGTAAGGGAACGATTTCTTTCATCTTCGACAGGATAAGTCAATTATAAATATTATAGAAGGGGAACATGCGGGATCGTTAAGGAAAATCGAATATTTGAATTCCAGAAAGAGGAGTCAGTGCTACAATTCTTACAATATACCATCAGTATCTCGTCCTTACAGGAAAATTGACACAAAAACAGTTCCTTTGTCCTAATACTCGTTGTTGTCATTCTTCTATGAAACTGGACAATGGCATGATGATCGCAAGGATGATCCAAATTTAAAAGAACGATTTAAGTTACCGAAGCGAACCACTTAGCGTTAATTCACCATGCACGCATTCAATTGAAGACACATGCCCTTAAATCTCATTATTATTGTGTTTTGCGAAAAATAGGTAAATATTTTGCTAATATAGATGTGGATTATGAAGATCAATGCACACCTTGACCAAGCGCAACAATGCAATATAACTATTGTGAAAATGCACTTTAGTTTTTCTATCCGATATGATAACAGTGCTCGCTGAGTCGTAATCCTTCGTACAGAAGACAAGGTTGATCAGGGCGGTACAGGGATGAGGTTGGACTGCATAGGAAAAATGATTTTTTCAAGGCTCTATGAATTTTAAATTTTGAATATTCTGATTTCTGGAAATGGACAATTCTGGTCCATTTAAATCCCTATTTAAAATAGTTAAAAAGTCCTTGTTTAAAATCCATCTTGTGCAGTTCACGTTGGATTTGGAACTCAATCATTCCTAGACCAAGCTTTTTCCAAAGTACAGACAAAAAAATTTATGTCCTATTCGATCTACGTCCTCTTTGAGAAAAAATGAAGCAAGGTGAAATTTTCAGGATATCCTTTCTACAAGTGCAGAATATTGGTGCCATACCAAAGAGAATTTTAAAGAAATGTGAAATGATTGCAGAGACGTTTTCGGAATAAAATGCGTCCAACCTGTCCAATGTGTATTCTTACTAATATGGATTTTACCAACGAATATGATGAGAAATTGGTTTAATTTTCAAATTGGAGGACGCGGTCAAAAGATCCAGAAAGAACTGAGCCATCTACAAGGCGATGATTCAAGATAGACTGTAGACCCTTGACGAAAAGTTGAACGATGTACGAAATCCTCTCCAAGGAGATAGATTTGGCTTGACGTGACGCTGATGACGGGACATATGGTAAGCACGTTGGGCTCACTCTATTAACACGGGGGAAAAATGATTCTCAAGGGAAAGTTATGCAAGGCTTAAGGAACTTAAGGAGGTCTCTGGTGTAAGGGCTTTTGGGATGAGTCGCTGAAACATAGGTACTCGAACGGATGACATATTCCGAGACTGTGAAAAAGAGTAAAAAGGCATGTAACTCCTTCTTCAATATTGTCCAAGTCGAATTCACGAGCTCTTCATTGGGCTAGTAATGGAGGCGCAGAGCAAGAAGACCTTGCGAGCACGGAGCTATGGACTCTCCTTGACTTTTGTAGGAGGGCAGGCTGGACTATTCAAAACCGTGAAGCCATATGGGGATAGTTAGATGCTAATAGATGCATTGGACTCTGACAGAGGACACAGGTGATAATCTAAATAAAAAAGATTCTGTTGAACGCTTCATTTATACTGAAGGCTTGAGTCTAAATTTGCTTATTCCACTCCTAATTTCTATGATTTTGAATACAAGATACTTTTCACCTGGTCCCAATCAGCCTTCAACGGATCGTTATATTTCGTTCGAATAAAGAGCGGGAAAAGGAAATCTGGGTACATTTCTGTACTTCAAATTTAGGTGTCCTTGGCGTGTTGCAGCTAGAAATGCAAAACTTTGAATTTACTTTGGAAAATGCCTCAAAAACGAGTGGAAATAATTTTTCATTTGTTTTGTTGGAGGGTTTAGAACAACATCTGATATGGACCAATGACGAGTCAATTTAAATGCGAAAGTAAAGTTGCATAACGTTCTGAATATGTGACACATAAATTTAATCTCACCCCTTTAAAACGATCTAATTCGATGAAAAATCCCATTCGCATCCCCAAAGCCATTAACAACAATGACTATTTGTGGATTCAAATGGCGCAATTATTCTTTGCGCTGTGAATATTTAGCATTGTTTTGTTGGAATCTTGGTAAATTTACACTTTTCGCTTTCATTGTCGCCCGTGTGAACGAGGCAAATTGTTAAAACATGAAACCGCTTTTACATTTCATCCACGGGAATTAAAAGCCACCATCTGTCACCATACTATGGTGCAAGGAGTTGGAGCTGGGAGGTCAAATACGCTATACTACACATTGTCACTGGGTTCACGTCCAACTCTCGCTACAGTCCCAGCGAATCCTGAGTGTTGATTTAACTGGGGACGCATGGAGGGTGGACAAAAGACAGAATACGTGTAAAGTGCTTGTATACTTTGGTGTCAAGGGGGTAGAAAAGCGTTGCTAAAATGCGTTCGCTACACTGTACACGCAATATGACTGGGTGGGTGAAAGGATAATGGTTGGTGCTGGTTCGGATGTAGAAAATGGCGAGATAACAGCTTTTCACAATTTATTTAAATTGATCAATTGCACTGAAATGCCAATTCAGGAAAACTCTGGACTCGGCCTCATAGTCTCATCATGGATATTTGATAATGTTCGCGTTGGTGTCAAGTTAAACATAATTTTATATCAAAATGAATTACCCAGCAATTGATGGCGTTGCATATATTTATGTCCTGCTGTTCATGAGCGGCAGTATTTATCTGGAAAAATGATAATGGAAGTTGGCGCCATGTGATTTCAATTGAGTGCTCTGCTCTGTTGGCGACCAAAGTGTAAATTATCAGTTGTCCTTTTAAATGGGTTCTCCAAAGTCCAGCAGTTGTGAGCCCGGAAAATATGATGTCGTAATTGCTTGTTAAAATGTAAAACAGTCAATTACGAATTATAAAGTGCCATGTCAATAATTAGCGATTGGATCATTGGAATTTATTTGATAAGTCTCAGCACAAAGGCAATCCTTGCCAGTGATGAATATATTTAATGATACAAACTTCAAAGCAAGAGTGGTTTGGGAAATGGCATAGATTTTCATTGCTCTATTTATCCTTTGTTTTATCAAGAGCCGTAATTCTATTCAGATATATATTGCGATGGCACATGAACTTCCCAATTTTCCACATGATTTCCAATATTTCGAGGATGTTTTAATCTGATCTAGCAGAGCGTAGACTCAAAGTTATCTGTTTGTGTTGATCAGTAGCTGCCAGGTATTTTTCACAAGTACTTATGATTTTTATCGCTTAAAGAAAATTACATTTTCAAGCCACAACGTGCACCTTTTTACTCAAGCCGAAATAGTTTACCCACTTAATTTACTTCAGCCACATTTTAAACCTTTCACTTCTCATTTAATTATCCTTAGGCTCACTCTGGGCTTCTGTTCACCAAACCATCCAAACAGAGTCCTTATGTTACATCCATAACAAACCACCCAACATTTTCAAACTCAACTAACAATTTACAGATTAACCCCTGACGACGAAAAGATTTTCCATTCGAAACAATAATTTTATCTGGCGCCGAGCAATTCAACTGGAAAATTTTTGCAAATTGCTTTAAACTTAATATTGATACCGGCCGCCTTTTGTGTAATGTGCGATTTTCATATTTACTGGGATGGAAATTATTTTGAGTTGTGTTGAATTTAAGATGGAAATTGCGTTGATTTGTATTGAAAGAGTACTTGATGTTTCCTTTCTTTTTGAAATGAAATGAGATCAGACAGTCGACGTCTCCTGGGAGATTTGGATTCTTTCCAATTGTACTTTTGCATTGCAGTTGTTTTTAAAATAAGGAGTAGGATATTTGTATTTGAAAAGTGCGGGCACTGAAGGGCGAAAAGCAGATGTAAATAATTTGAATATGAAAATTATACTCGTAATTCAAACGGAAAAGTTGAACGAAAACAAGGAAACATTTTGCATTGTTTGAATTTTAGTTTTCTTCTAATAAATATGTCCTGGAATCGTGTGGAGATTTAAGCTCTAATATAAATAGGTCCAGCAATTATACGCAAATTTAAACCCAGATGGTACTTCAGAGTCCTTCCATTTGTCACTTCCTAACTTCTGTCTTGCCGTCTAAGATAGAAAAACGAATTTCCCACTTATTCTGAAGAACTTTGAATTGCATGGTAAGAAACGTAAATTATAAACTTAACCAAACCTAAACCAAATTAGTTTTTGTTGAATAATGAATTTTTATATTACAATAATTTTAAATTAGATGAAGTTTCAAAGACCTCATGCAGCGTGCAATGTAGTGCAAAAGGATGCTGTTATTCGTGCGTAAGATAGTCCGCTGAGTCCCTTAATCATATAAGAGGTCTATGCAGGACCTAGGTCCAGGCTATTACATTTTTCAGAATACAAGGACATATTCTGATATACGTGTGCCATGAATGTTTGTCTGCGTTACACACTCACATTCTAGAGAGAAATGGACCCCAGCATATAAAGGAGTGAAGTCCCGAGTCTAAAGGCCGCGGACTTGCTTGTCCAAGTCCAAGCACTTGTCCAAACTTTTATTTAAAATGAATTGAACTAAAGAAACCGAAGACGTGTTGACATGTTTCGCAATTTGCAAGTTCATTACACTGTTGTGATGATGGATGGTAACCTTGCTTCCTCTTCCAAAGGACTCTTCGAGCTTCGTTCCAGAATGCTAGAATCCAGCTTATCTGGTAGAGTAATCTGCTTTGCTTTGTTTGCGTATCGATTCGCGTCTGGGTCAGAAAACTGAACTCAGCTGAAAACAATATTGGTGCCGCAGGAAGCTAGGTCATTATTGTGATCCTTACAGATAGTCTTGTTGATAGTACGTTTGGGCAAAACGAGCCTCGTCCCATCGGCCATGCGCAGAATACCTTCCTTGGCAATAAGCGGAAATAGGGTGCACGTTGCACCACAAATGATCCCTGACAGCACTTCTTGACCAAGGAGGTGTTATGTAAACCTGTGTGGGATGTATTTGTTCAATTGCAGTATGGTTCGTATACCACCACATCTTTATCGTATACCACCATAATCCAGTTCTCAGCTCCTGGAAATCGGAGACTGAAAACCGGAAACCGGAACTGGAAACCGGAGACCTAGGTTTCCAGTCGCTACTCTATTTGTATGGTAGGGAGGCTTTTGCGTAGTGATAGTATCAGCCGAATTTACATCAATACCTGTAGGCGAACCGCGATTGTTCCCTTCAGTATATTTTGCTCAAAATCGTGCACTCATGCTGTCACGTTTGCTCAAAGTCGCAAGTGCTTCGACTGGAGCGGACCTACAGCTGGCGCAGCTGACTAGCTGATCTACACCTTATGAGAGGAACATATGAGTTTAGTGACTTTTTGCGATGTCCTTTTCCCATTTCATGCAATATAATGGGAATTGATATGAGATATTTGCTGTGAGATCTCACCCTATACCTATAAGGACTTCTGTGCGATGATGACAGCATCTGAGCTTTCAATAATGCTTGCGTACACTAACAGACAATTTTCTTCAATAAGCACTTTCAGGAAGATCCGGTAGCTCCTGCTCAGGCCTTTGTTTGAAGTTTTAAGAATTTTGGGTTTATCGAAATTGAACAAAGGTCTTAGCACGGGCTAAAGGAAATTGTTATGAAGATCTTCAGCTTCTACCGGCCATCGTTCACTTTTTAAGGAGGTGCATGTGAATTATGAGAGCTTTAAGGATGTATTCTTTCTTTTTCTGGACAATTCAACCCTCTTCTAAGCAGGTAGCTGCCAAATAACAGACTCTTACACCAGTCATTTGGTTTATGTTTTTCCGCTGCCCATTAGCATAGTTCTTAAGAACAAACTTTTGAACAGGATGTCTTATCCTTTTAGCATTTTATACCAGGAGTGTTAGTTGAAGTTTGCCAGCATTTTCCAATAAAGAAAACACTTAGATCTTAATGTCAATTATTGACCATTTGATTCTACACACTTTGCCCGTCTTTCAGGCAAATCATGGATACAATTCAAAAAAATCTTCTTCTCTTTTGAGGCAAGCCATGCGACGAGTCAATTTTTGACTTCTTCAAAATTTGCGAAGCAGAGCAGCTCTGCGGGTGATTGTTCCATCAATGCGAAAAGGTGATAGTCGTTCTTCATCACTTTAACGATATGAGACGGTGCGTTGTCGTATTGTAGGATAACTTTGCCATGTCTTCGGGCTCATTCCGGCCGTTTTTGATTCAAACGCATGATTTTCTCGTCTGTAAACTTTTTCGGTACGCCAGGATGTTCATTGTCTGTTAATTCGAAATTTCCACTTTTAAATTGAGGAATCCATGTCCAGCAACCGATGAGCTTCAACTGCTTCTGCTTTTTTCTTTTGATGAAATAAGAAATGCGATTTATCTGGAATGACCGCAAATGCAATTGACTTGGAAGGAAACTCGACATAGACACTGAGGTAGACAACTATGATGCTATTATTTTAGCAGATTATAACTTCTGTATTTTTTAAGGTTAATGTCAATAGAAAAATATGACATAGATGCCAAATCATAAAAATGTTTACATATCTCTAGCGACATCTATGATTGAAACCGGCAAATTTCAACTAATACCCCTGGTATGCATTGGAATCTTTCAGCTCGATGTCTCCAGTTCGTTAAATTCATTCAGTTCTAACTCTGCAAATCCTCATACTGGCTGGCTTCTTTGTCTGGCTGGAGCAGTTGGTGTCAGCATCAACTAGCACCTGGTCGTTATTTCCTGCTGTATGTTTCAGAACTCGTGGGATTTGATGATGATTGAACGCCTAGTACGTTTCTTTTTGTGGTCAACTACGATTAGAGTCATCATGGGTTAAGCTAGTGATTTTCTACCTACCAAAGAGGAAAATGTAATCCGATTAGTTCCACTTTTCGATCGATTCCCATTTTTTTTGGTCTATTCAGGTTGAATTCCGCGTGTCTGAAATTGTAGGTACCGCTTGATATTCCCACCATTCAGTCCCTTCCTTTGTGGGTCGTCCTGTTCACCTGGATCTTTTTGCTTTACTTTGCAAGTTGTTTTCGAAGTTGGTGTGAGCTGTGCAGTGTGAGTCCCCTGTTCTTCTTACGATTGAGGAACTGTTAGCTGCCATCCTTTCCCCTCAGAGATATTTTCTCTGAAGTGGTGATGGAGGCGGCAGCTTCTTTGTTACCACCTATTCTGTTCTCGCTGTTTTGTCGATTCAAAATGGTCTAACTAAATGCAAAGTTAAAGAAAATAGACGCCAACGATAACAACTTTATTATTTTTGGCCAGGACGTCAAATGACTGAGTCTCCTAACGGACGACGAGGGTTGGAAATTACTTTCTTTACAATATCGGTGTCTATTTGATAAGCGTTTACAGCGGAATAGCCTGAGTGGAATTCTCAAAGTAGCATAGTTGAAATATATGGTCAAAGCATAAGCGAAAATAGCAAGAACACTTCCGGGTGGCTGCTGCAAGACAGAGACAGAAACAATATACGTAGATTCCTATTTTGCATATTACACAAAACCTTCTTGAGGGATGTTGTATTGAGCGCAAAAAAAGGATAGTTATCAATACAAATAAAATTCCACTTCTTTGGTTGAGCGTTGTTAGGTTGAGAGTTTAGTTGAAGTGTTATTGCTATTTTATGCTTACGTTATGCACCTGGCGCAAATGAAGTGAACAAGACAGAGGTGGTGGCCTTAGTAGGCTGTTATATGGCAACAGGATGGGCCATCTTCAAGTGCTGAACCGTATGCATGCAGCTTAGGCTCAACGGAGGCCTATGCAAGGTTCAACAGAGGACGCCGAAAGGAATAATATTAAAAAAAAACCCCTTACAGGCTTTGGTAACAAAAAACTTGACCAGATTGTGTTTTAGACACTTGTAGTTACTCCACACAATTTTTTCAACAAATTCTTATTGCGTTCCATTTTCAAAATTCAGCTAAGAAAACTTCTTAGCTTTTATTTATCTAGGTCTTTATTTTCAAAATGGAAATTTTTAATATTTCTCTATGGATGCAGGCTTTAAGACTTATATTTAAGGATATTTGTTGTATCTTTTTAACTCTTACTGCATTCGTATTAATTGGTTAGATACAACTTTCTCACTATCTCGTGTTTGGAAGTTGAGTCATTGTAAATAATTTTTGACAATTTGTTAGTCCGAGTATGGCCGAACAAAAATTGGAAAAAATATTAATTAATAGTTTAAAGCAGATATATAATATGGCTATGAATATTGTATGATTAAAAACTAAGCTCAGCATCCTTTTGGATTAGATATTTCTGCTTAAAACGATGCGATTATAAAGGATCTAAGATAGCTTGGGTGTTATCTTTCATTGGAAATGAATGGGAATCGCATGAAATATCGAAATTGAGTGGAATAAATTGAATTATGGAATTAAGAAGTGTGACATGGATTTCTGCCTGAAACGTACTTCACCTAGTCAACTTTATCTAGCATATCTTTCTCTAGTAAAGCGTAAGGCTAGAATCTTAACAGTGGTCCACTTGGTAAAATTTTATCCAGCATAATTTGGGGGCCATCCAGATATGACTCTAACATATGAAGGTAATCTGTGCTGCAGTCGGAGCCTCTGCTGTCCTTATTAGTTAGTTTATACATTGGTATTGCTACAGAGCCTGATTGTGTATACCCAAAAAGCCTGATCCAATCTTGTAATTAAAGATAAACAAATCAATCATTTGGGGTCAGCTTGGCTAGCTTGGCAAGAGTCAGTTAGAAGCAGAATTCAAATTTCCCAGCAACAATTGTCTCTACTTCAAAGCTTTTAACTATTCAATTTCCACTGCAAATACCAAAATCAGTAGTTTCCGCAAATTCAACGCGATAAAAACACGTTCATCATCCTAATTAGCCTAGGGCTTATCACGTAACTTAGATTAGGTATAAACTTCCGCTTCTATTATCAGCAAACCCACTAATCAAATTAATGAACCATCAAATATTCATAGAAGCTGATTGACGAGTCCTGTAGCTCACCTTCACGGCTGATAAGAAAGTACTCAAAATACTAAACACTCATCTTCATTGTGGAATTAAGTAAAAACTTTTTCCTCGTTCGAACGGAAAACTGTTGGCAAAAGAAGTTTTTTCTTGCTCGGTCACACAGAAGATACTTATCGTTTAGAAATAAAAAAGGAAATGTATACTGGTACATTGAAACGAGAAAATAGTCACACAGTGCCAAACTCACCAGTCGTCCTCGAGTTCTTGGCTCCCCCGGCCATCTCCCAATGCAACGAGAACGAGGGATGAAAGATAGCATAAGTATAATGTGGGGGAGGGGGGCGATTTCAATCTGTCGTAAGGTGGAAATATATCGCAAGAAAAACCAACCAGTAGAGTAGCTAACGTGCAAAGGAATTTTCCTCGATGGATACATAAACGCAAATTCTTATCCCCAAACCGCTGCCACCACTTAGTGCCACCCATTGCCACTGCTGGCGCTACACCCATCCCTTCAGACATGCAATCTCACTCACAGCACAAGTGGATGAAAATCAAAATCATTTCAAGAAATTTCCACAACACGATCTCAAATTTCCGACAATTTCACATCCATAGTAAAAATGGTTGTTGAAACCTCGCCACTGCCAGCCGGAACGGTCGCGGGAGGCGGATAAGGCGCGCTTAAAAGAAAAATTGAGTGCTGGTGCAGCAGGAACGGGGACGAAATCCAGCAGAAATGTGTCCTAAGAAAAGTCCTGCCCTAGTGTCTATTTGCTCGTGTTGGGGCAATTTTTGCACTACTACATAAAAGCGGAAGATGAAGCCGAGGGTGAATGTTCAAATGGAGGAAATCTGCGAAATAAATAGCGAAAATTCGAAATTCTTAGATGTGGGTGGGTGGGTTGGTGGCGTCGAGGGGTAGCATGTCATCTCATTATTTGTAATACAATTATGGCGAAAGCGACAGTCAAAGGACGATGATGCTCGCCAATAAACTTATGAATAGTGATAGCACTTGCTCCAATCCTCCCCTCTGCCGCCACCATCATTAACCACTAGCATTGCACTGTGTTGCAAGGAAATGCTGGGAAATCCGCACGCAAATACATAAGGTCGCGAACGCCTCTATTTTTAATGTGGCGCGTCCTTAAGTGTAGGCAAGTGTAATTCCAACCCCATGCAGCTCCCGAAAGCCTGGCAAGGCCAAGCAATTTAGCCGGAGACGAGGGTGAGTGGAATTCGAAAAACCAAGATTATCGCGTTCTCTTCTCTTGACACCACTCCATTGCAGCATTTAAGTAGAAATTTTTCTCACTTCAATGTCTTTCCTTAGCAGCCACTTAAATTTAGTGTACGCTGAAATTCCATACCCTTCTCGGTTTACAGGATTTCGGGTTGCAGAGTTACCATGTTGATTGAGGTTTGAGTTGGCGCATGGCAGTAGTGCTCTCTGAGAGCGAGAGCCGAGTTTCATGCGAGAGCCATGAGAACTTGTAGCTGGGGGTGAGATTGGCCGAGGGAAACGCCTTTCAACGACGATTGGTCGTTTGGGAGGGTGGAAATTTCGAAAAGAAGTCACACCCTTGCATGACACACTCGGCTGCGACTCCGGTGGTGGATTTTTTTCCCGAGCTGTGCATTTTCTTCGGGCTGTGCTGTTAGGGGTGCAACGGAGCCACGGTGAGGGTAGTTGAATGAACGACCAATACCCTGCGCCTATTATCGCAGCGGTGTTGCACACAATCGCACAGTTTGAATGAGAAGTGTTCGTTTATGTTGTTATAGGGTAGGCTTTTCAGAGGGGTGCAACCACTGGCTATTAACTTGTAGGTACTTACTAAATTCAAACTAGGGTTGAGTATCGTTTTATTGTTTTCGCGTTCGCTAGCTACGAATAAAAGCGAAAGCGTATGGAAATATTCCTTTATGCCGTTTGTTAGTGGTGGCCGTGGGGATGAGGGTGCGGCGCAGGACAATGTATCCGTAACGGGTGGCGAGTTGTGTCGAGAGGGCGGAGAGCCGATGGGTGGAAATTAGAGGTAGAGAAAGAGAATCAGCGAAATAGCAATTTTTTCGCTCGGTGCAAATGAGAGAATGGCGGCGGCATAAGAGTTTTGTGAGTCTTGCGAAGACATCCCTTCAATTGAATCACATGTAGTCGCTGTTCAGTGTATACATTAAATACGTCTGCGTAATTGTGCATGGGGTTGGATTTTGTTTGGCGGTACTTTACATTATTTCGCGCTGCTTTAGTTCACTCGCTCCTGGCCCATTCGTTTGCTTCACTCTGCCACTGTTGTTGTATAAACCATTATTATTTTTTGTTGCCGTTGTTGTTGTTGTTGTCGTCGTGGTTGTTGCTTTCCATGCATGCATCTCGACCCGAGTCCCAAAACGGAACGAGAGCGGTAAAACGATTTCTCTGATTCTGGTGGTTATTTTCACCCTAGTTATACAAACTCGGAAACAACCCCGGGGGTTAATCATATTGTCGCGCGGTGGTGGCGATTCAGAACGCGTTTAAAAGTGATACGTTCACGACGATCAGTGTACATCGAGCGTTGTCGGGTTCAAATAGCCGGGAAAGGATAATAATAATAAAAAAATAAAACAAGAAATTTCTTTTCTTATAAGCAAAGTCAAGTCTGACGAATCAGGACGATTTAAGAAATTGCTCTTGATCGGTTGCTTTAGCAATTAATTAGTTCGGGCGAAGGTTGTGGTGATGCGCTATTAGTTGTGACCGTTCAAAGGATTTATCTTCCAAATCGATGACTTGTTGTCAAGTTCTTGAACGTTGAAAACAATCTCCCTCGCAATTTCCTACTGTGAGGACACAATACTTCGAACATATTAGACTCGTTTGCTTGAAAAGTGATTGTGCCGTGCAAAGATTGATTGAAAATGCGCTGTTCGGAATAATTCAAATAATTTAAGGAACATATCGAAGGCGAATTCCCACTTAAAAAACAATGTCTTCCCCGGAAGTCGATGTGGATATAAGTGTCGTGTCTAGTCCAGAACCAAGTCCTGGCGGCTGTGAGAATCCAAGCCCACCGCCGGTCCGTTCCGAGCCACTACAAACAGTACTCTCGTCACCATCGGTGGTCACGTCCACATACAATAGCCTGTCTAGTCACTCAATAGCCAATCAACATCATCATCTAAGTCATCATCTAAGCCATCATCCTGTGTTACATCATCCTGCGCTGAATAGTCTCAATTTAACTGGTAGTTTTAATCATAGTATTGAATCGCGACTAAGTCCACCAAAGTCACCGACAACCGAGCAAAGTAATAGCGCTAGCAGTAATTGTAGTAATAATAATAACAACAATAATAATAATGTTAGTCATAGTAACAATAATGGTAACGTGAAAACAACTACAACAACTTCATCGAATGGCTACACAAGTTTCTCCATATCGAGCATCCTGAGCCGTTCGGAACCGACAAAGAAAAGTCTGACAGCCGCAGCGTCGGCGTTAGTAGCTCCTTTGCCACATTTATCACAACATGGTGCGGGCGGTGCAACACAGGATGCAGCAATGTTGTCCAGGTATGTCATGTATTTTCTGTGAATTGTTTATATGTCGCTTATCTATGAGGACTTGCTCCTTTATTAAGTTGTACAAACACGGAAGAATTTTGATAGTGCTGACAGTTAGTCCCGACTGAGTTATGTTTATCAGTTATAGAAAATTCAAAAATTAAATAAAGGATATGTGATCAGACGGCGTTACCTGCATGAACAAATGAAATGAAACCTCCTATTTGAGTTGATTTTCTCCAGATTGAATTTTGCTGGTAGTATCCCTGGAAAGAGGAAGGATTTGGTTGTCAAAACATGAGAACTATTTAATATGGAGAGAATATTGATGAATAGTTGGCAAAGTATAATGCACAGTTGATGTTACTATGAGACTTTAAGGAATTTTAGTTTGGTCCAAGTCAACTTCGAAAACTGACAAAAGAATGAGCGATAATCGGCTAAAGGATTAACTAGAATCTGTTCATTGATCGCCAACTTGGATTGGGATGTGATTTCGCTTTCCTCTATTCGGGTTCAGTAATAAAGAAAGAAAAATTCTCTAGAAGTACGAAATAGTTTTCCCATCCTCGTTATAGTGGAAATATTCTGATCAAAATATACTAAGGATGTAAACTTTCGTGCAAAGTTGAAGGAATGTTCAAAATAGTCTCCAAAGAAGTGGTCTCTTAAGCTGCCAGTGGCATCTATAACAGTTTCGATGGACAAACGTTCCTAATTCCGGCAGCAGAAAGAAGGAAGCAATGATTTTTTCAAACTAGTAACCCCCAGTCCACAAAGCTTTCCTGTTTCCCTACTATTCTAGACATATGTACGAAATGGGGCACTCATATTGATTTGAAATCGCAGTGCCTAGTGTCAAATCTTAAAAGCACGTGCAAGGACATTCGTTTTCTATTCTAATTCGTTCTTAACTTGCTCGGTTTGATGTTTATTGATCAAATAATGGTCCTATGAAGTAGAAGCTGACGGAAGTTAACCTGGTCAATGATTTCAATATAGGTAAACCTACTAGTTTCGAGATAGGTAGGCCTAGATTAAACTTTTTACGAATTTGTGAAAATGTTGTTTACATGGATATAAGTCATAAATAAAGCAATTACGGTTTAAACTCCTACGCTACTGGGAGACAGGAAAATTTCTTATGCTCAGAGGAAGGATCGCAAGAGAACAGGATAATGTTAACATATGTTGAGGTCAGACATGTTAGAAATTATCCCCAATTGCTTTGATGGTCTTGACAACGCGTTCCGGCAATAGGTTATGAGGGATTGAATAACCCTTGTCTTCAATGCAGTTAAAGCGATGACCGACGGAACAGGATGACAAAAAATATCTCATATTTATGAATGCTGTAGCAAAATAATAGACTGAGGTGCCAAAACGATCTAAGATGGCTCAAGAGGCTGAAACGCGTCCTCATTCATTTTGTTCTTCATTCAAGAAAACGGCAAGCTTTGGCGGATTCAAAAAAATTACACAATATTTAACGGTAGTAAAAGATCGATTTCTATTATAAATTTTATTAAATGTTACAAACAAGGCGTTGCATATGGCGTTTATGATTAGAGTTGGAGAGAGTTTTTCGTTCAGGCTTGTTGCGCTCACTTTTTCTTGAGTTTTTTTCGTGGTTTAATCTTAATACAATGGTTTTTCTACTGATTTGGTTTTGACTAGAATGGAAATATGTCATGGCAATTATGAGGAGCATTTGGGATTCAAACTGAAGAGTCTGCATAGCAAGAACTTAACATTTTTTAAGCAAGGCTACTTCCTGCAAATTTGAATGTCAAAAGGTCAGAAACTCAAAAAGGACGCATATTGCATTAATATACGAAAATATTAGCGCATTCTGTATAGGTTGACTTTCGATTGATGAAATCCTGGAAAGTTTTTGGAATGTTAACCAATGATCTCAAAAATAAGGTCAGTAACTTATGTCAATTTGTTTAAAAACTTGTTAAAGTCGTACAAGCTTAAACTCAGAAGCATCAGCATAAATATGGCAGATTTTGTGATATAATAATTCAGTGTGAGAGGTCGGGAATGTCTAAGATGCTTCGGTCCGCTCATTATGGTCTTAGGTGCATATGGTAGCACAGGTCTTAGTATACGCAGCTAAAAACTGCTCAAAATATTCATCATGACTGAGGCAAAAGCGCTTTCTGGCACTGTAACCGTTCAACTTCAGATCTAAGATCTAAGAATGACATAGTAAGGATCCGTTTAAGACAACCTGGTTTAATATGTGTGCAGCCGTGCTTATCCTTTATAATAAATCTCGTAGGTCAAACTCGGTTCCTTGCCGGAGGAAAATCTTTACACAAGTTAGTATTATGATAGGAATGTGTGCATGATTTACAGAACTGTTAACCGTGAAAGTCTTTGATCGAAAATCAAATACTTTTATAATGACATATGTTGTTGGAATTCGGTAAACTCCTTCTTCCCTTCAAAAAGAAGACTTATGACAAATTATCTGAAGATATCTAACTAAGTAGACTGAGTCCTTTTCGAAATAAAACACGAAATTTACGAGATCAAGCAGTTTTTGTTGGAAACATCAGTCTTAGAACTTGATTGTAACCAATAGTGAGAATTTTAACGAAATCATAGCTATGGTAAAGGGTGAGCAAATATTATTGTCTGTGATAATTTTCCCCTTTAAGATAAATTTAAAAAAAAAACTCGCAAAATTTTTTTGCGAGTCACCACGCATAGCACCACGGAGAAACCACAGTTCATACACATTAAGGAAATTTTATGATTGGGCTAGAGGAACTACATATCAAGGAGCAGAAAGTTAGTCGCGATTTGCTATAGAATTATTTCTGATAACCATTGTATCCGCCTAGAGAAGAGGAAGAAAATTTCTTGTGTCAGTTTCATTGGGGTAGCAAACTGGCAAGTTCTTGTCAAGATTTCGTTCAATGCAATGCAGCAGCAGATAGGCTTCCATAGATCCTTCGAAGTGCACAAGCATATCTTTGAATTATATGCTGCAGTTTTAGATTATCTGCTGATTGCAATAGGGGTTTCTATTTGTTGGAGTATTTGGCTCTCGCCTCATCCCAAGATATCCTTGATATCATCTGATTTTTAATTAATATCGATCCTTGTTGAGGAATCTGGTTCTCTGCTAATCCTAAGACATCCTTGATATCATCTGATTTTTAATTAGTATCGCTCCTTAGTGAGGGATCTGAATTTTCTCTGCTCCTTAGACATATTTGATATCACCTAATTTTTGATCCGCACAGTCAAAACGGATATAGTATCCCTCTGCCGTAGACTTTTTAGTTATGAGTCAATTTTTACCGCGTTTGCAACATAGAAAGCATCAAGCCCCAACTACAACAAAAACTACTACGACTGAAAACCTGTCAAACGAAGAAATACGACGGGACAAGTGAAAACCAAAGACTATAGCATCGAAGGACAGGTTTTATCAAAGGACAGTCAACCACATTGAAACAAGTTTTATATCAGAAGAAAAAAATAATTTAGCTGGACTCAGGAGTCCTGCACAACTGACACAACACAAAACGACAAAGAGGCATCGAGATGTGGGTTATAGATGCAGAAAAAGGTACCAACATGTTACCATATGGGCAGAGGTTCACGCTCGACTTATTAGACATCCTACGAAAAATCCGAACTAGTGGAAACAGGCTGGAAAACGATGAAACAATCAAGAGTTCAGCTTGTCGATGGGTCTATTTATGACAGAGCTTTGGCATTTTTACTTGACAGTTTGACGTCTCACCGGCTCAAACACATCTAAATAATTCCAAATCTAATAGCATTCGGCGGAGAATACTAGACTTCAATTTGTTTTACTAAATATTCTTCCATTAAATTTTCACCGCTTCATTCTATAAGAACAACACTCTCAAAACGCGTGGTTATATACACAGTTACTTACATATACAACTACGAATTTAGTATCGTTTGCTCTATCCCTTTCTTTGAGATGCTCCGCGGTAGTGTTAGCGCTATTTAAGGTTTTAACGATATGGCAAGTGAGAGTGTTTTGGGCTGGTTTACATTGAAGCATGGTTCGGGACAGTATATTTGTACCTGAGAGAGATTTTCGAATGGAGGATAAAAAGGTACATTGGCTTTGCTATGCCAAGGTTGGAAAAGTGCGAATGTAGTGACTGCACATTAAATACTTGAATTGCACAACTATTGATCTCATATGAAGATGACTCTTTAATGAAATGGCACATTCAAAGTTTTTTTTTGACTTTTTTCGTGGTAATTTTTCAAAAAATTAGTAGTGGTTTTTTTTTTTTAAAAATTAACAGCATCTCTAAGCATCTTTCAATGAACTTGATTTTGTTTCGGTTCCCTTATTTTTATTAGTCTAGTAGGGTATTATCCTTATGATAATTTGTGCAATAAAAAGATGTTGCTTATGAGTGTGGGTTAAAATGATGATCAAATTTGGGGTCGATCTTAACTTTGGAACTTTAATTGGTTCTATCAATTAATTTATTTATATCCTACAAAAATTTTATGCTCGTAGAAATAGGCGGAAACTGCGGTTCTTGTAATTTTACCACTAGAAAGTCTTTAAAGATCTGTTTTAATATTCGGATTCATTGAAAAAGTCTTAGCCGTTGAGTTTTATTTTATTTTGGATGGATTGCTGCTTAGCGGTCAGTATTGTCTCTTCTTCAGTGATATGTCTTTTGATGTTGTGCCTATTCATTTGGGACTTAATTTAAAAAAAAAAAAAATTGAAAGCAAAATCGTTGCCCAATACCCATGGCCATTTGCATCTTGCACTTTTGTGCAAATTCGTATCTTTTTTCCTCCCTGGCATCTCGCGAACTAATAACTTCTCAGTTAAAGCTCACCGCATTTTCCTGCTAATCAATGAAAAGGATTCATAATTAATCCTAGATAACAGTGGCTTGGAATTTCCGTCTAGCCGTCGGGAATACTTTGAGCTTTTTCTGGGTGGTGTGTCTATATTGTGCCACCGCATGATTTCCTGTTTGGACTAAGCCTCATAACGATCAACCCAATACACAATTCTGTTTCAAACAGTGCTCTTGTTTTTAGAGAGCCAAATACTCGCGTTAAGACTCAACTCCAAGACTCTCCTTGCTATGATCCTACTCTCTTAGATTCTATACGTCGCTGCTTCTGGTATGATGTGAAGGTTCACGGAATCCACCCTTTTTAACCCTTTGCGGATAAGTGTCGGCAAATAGCCGCCCAAGCCTTTTTACCGTTGCGGACGCGTGTCGGCATATAGCCGCCCAATTCTCGCGCTGCGGCTGGCGTACATATTTTGTCCTTAAGGACGTCCTTATTTGCCGACACTCGTCCGCAAAGGGTTAAACTTTAAATTTGCCAAGATGATCATTTAGGATGAACATAAATGGTTAAACTTGATACTTCAATAATGCTCTAAGCTTGATTTTCTAACTAGAATATCTCTAAACAGGGTTAGGTAAATTTGATCGAATTTTTTCGCCAAATTCATAGACTAAGTGTTTTCTAGCCATTTCGTTTATTTTGTTAAGCCTGTGCTTGATTTGATTTACGCATTCTGACACCAATTTCCAGAAGCCGCCTTTCCTGAGGGCGTAGAACATACCACCACAATTGTAAAATGACTTCACTGCATCACAAAGTTTTTTTCGTGTGTCTATAGCGCGCTTTGGAAATTCACAGAAAAAAATAACAAAGAGGGCCAAAAAGCAAAAGTGTTTCGCAACTGTTCACAATAACACGCAAATACTCACTGATGTAAGGTGCAGATTTACATGTTAGACACGAACTAAACGGTTGACATTTCAATCATTTGAAGACAACGGGACTTCCACCACATGGCTCTACTCCTATTGAAAAAACTTAACCCTTTCCAGCACCATAATCCTCGTTTTGCGAACTTGTTGACATTTTGAACGTTTTCATTAACAAAAAAAAAAAAAAATTTTAATATTATTTCTTGTTTTTGTACTTCAAATTATTATTTGATTTGCACCACATGTGACAGAGACACGGACCAGGAGACAGTCGAAGGAATACTTATTTAATATTTTACTGCAAATTGGATTAAATTTGTTTTGTGTTCGTTCGTTTGTCTTACTTTGTGACCTAAATTGCTTTTTATCTCATCCCTTTGATGTTACTTGGGTGATTTCAAATCACGCGACCAATAAATGTACGATTTCATAGAATCCAGCTAAACCTTTCACATGTAAAGCCATATGAAATTGAAGAACGATAATCGTTTGATATTCCTCTTTTTAAACACTTGATCTCCTTCGATTTGTTGTCACTAACTTGTATGTATTTGTAAGTTCGATTTCACCTCAATATCACCACGAAGAATACCCAAAGTTTTTATTGTCCGACATTTGCTGAGTTGGAAAAATGGAAAAAGAAAATGCATGTCATCAGGGTCATACTGTGCGCAACCACAGCGAGCCATAATATTTTGTCGTGCATACAATACAAGACGAATCTAATCCTACTTAACTGCACTTGAAAAACTATTCAGGCGGGAAGTGTAGTGAGCAATATATTACGTATGCTTGCTTGCATGCATTCACCTATGAGTAGTATTAAGTGCTTATTGCCTTCATACTATTCATTATGTGGGATATTTCAGTGCACAGTAGCTGTGCCTGAGAGCACTCCAAAATGTGTCAATTGATTCCGTAAAAGGATACTGTCCAAGGAGCATAGTTATGAGCTGGATCGTTGGTAATCTGCTGAGACTTTTCCTGATGCCGTCGCAAGTTGGCTGAGATCATGACAAAATGCGGCTATTGTACTCGAAGGGGTCGAGACAAAAGGATTGTTCGTCCTGTAATCGTTTTGAATATATTCAAAATAAGAACACAAGCGGTTCGGCCGAGTAATGTGGTATGACAATTCGAAGAATGGATGCATTCAATTGGAATCAATTACCGAAACAACAATTCCTTGTTCGAGTGGGAATACAATGTCGAGAAGAGAGTTCAGACCGATTGGAATGAATGCTTGAATACGGGATTGAAATTGGTACCGATTGCATTTGCATTGATATCATCTGATGAAGGAATCAATATGTGCAAATTGTTAGAATGGTTAATCTGCAAAGGCAATTTCAGTTGACCTCATTTCACAATGGAACTGTAATGCGAATCCTGTCGGGATTCTAAGTAGATTTCACTTGATTGATTTGGTCCCCTATCGATTGAAAATGGAAGCATGTAAAATCTTATTTTAAGTAAAAAAAAAAGACTCCTTTAGCTTTTACTATCTCCCAATAACATGCCTAAAACCAGGCTACCCCGCTTTTTATCACATTTCTCGTTCCCACGCGGTACATCCTTCTCAACGAACGACATTCTCGCGCCCCGTCGGGGTCACCCATTGTAATATAACTCCCGCCCGATAATTTCGTTAACCTTTTGATGCCCAATCCACCCATGACCCATTTGCGTAGTCATCCATGCTACGTAAAAGCTGTCTAATCCGACTAGCAACAATAGTTTAATCATATCAACCAGTCAATAAGGAATAAAGTGTTGAAAACGAAGAACAAATTTACACTTTACACATCGATTTTACATTTTCCCATTGCTTTTCACATGGAAATTGCGTAGCCAACCGCTACACATTAGTGCAGTGGCAAGGAAGAAATACTCGTAATAAGGGAATATAGAAGAAATACGAAACGTGTGATTGCCGTGTCAACCACCTAACACTCATTTCTTGTAATTTTTTTCTCTCAGCTTAAACACTCCTGCAAGTATCTTAGGTCCTATCTGCTGTCCTACCTTTGCATATGCAGGCAGACAATAGGTGGATTCCCTTTTGTAACCGGCTGTAATTCGAGATGATTGTTGAATTGTTGATAGCTAACTAATTCTGCAGTTGTTCGATTTTGTTTTGGTTGTTGTAGTTTTTCACGATCCCTTTTGAAAATTCAATTTTGCATAGGCACACCATGATTGTGTGAATGTGTGGGGAGCGATGTGATGCGAGAACTAATAAAGCGGAAAGGCAAGCAACACTTTTCAGGCTTCATGTCCCACAGAGTTAAGCAATTAGTTCAAACTTAGCTTAATCTTATATTCCGTGAAGAACAAAAGGATTTTCTTGTTACGTTTGTGTGTTTAATAGTTGAAATTGTATCTAATGACTAATAGTGTTAATATGAGTGTTGTCATTTAATCGGACAAATAAAAGTTGCAATGAAGTGAAAACTTGAGGGTCGGCAATCGATTCATGTGAAGAGGAAAATGGATTATAAAACTTTTCCGTAGTTTGAATGGACTGGACGAGCTTCAAACTGACATCATGAATTAGTTGGTTGAAGGATGGGGGTAGGTCAACTATCAGTTTATAAGTCCTGACGAGTTTCTTCGAATGTACAAAAGCTAACTCGAAGCAAATGAATCAAATAATTCTTATCAAAGTTTGTTACGAATGCAGATTCAAGCCCTTTCATAAGTGTCCTTAAATACATTGCAAGATTGAAAATCTGAAAATTGGTGTGATAAAACATAGAGTCTGATTACAACACACGGATCAATAGCCGTCTTTTAACACCAACTCGTTTTCAGCTGCCTAATTTCAAGATTATAGACGTATGAAACGGTGATTTGGTCAGTATCACGCTTGCTCTCTTGAGATATCATAAATCAGATTGGCGCTGCAACTAAAGAATACCGGCTTGGGGAACTTGTTCAGCGGACTAGTAGGCACAAGAATTAATCTGAATTTTCAATGGGCTGAAATATTGGCATAGTTTTTGACAGTGTGCTACAAGAGTTTATTATAGAACTTAGAACCTAGGCGAGAACTTGGGCTATGAAGCAAGTCGAAGTCGCATCATTCCAGGATCAAAAAATGAGACATCAGAAGCGCTCCGTTCAAGAACAACTCATCTTCTCATGTGCCAGAGACGGTGAATCGTTTGCTTGAAGGAAGAATAGGTGAACTATCAGTGTATAAGACCACAGGAGTTTTTCGAATATACAGACAAACTCTAAGCATACAAACTCTAAAAATTTAATCAAAATTCATACGAAAGCAAATAAAACTCCAGATATCCATACCCACAGATCCGTAAATATCGTGAAACCACTTTTGATATCTATAGATATCCTTAAATATATCGAAAGACAGATTATTCTGGAAAATGCTGAAATAAAGGTAGTGTTTGACAATAAGTTCACGGAGTAACAGTCGCCTTTTCGAACCACCACCTTTAATGCTACCTAATTTCAAGATTATAGAAGTGTGAAAGACAATTTGGTCAGTATCACGTCTGATTCACTGAGGTATAATGAACGGAGTTGGCGCTTCCAATAACGAATTTTGAACGCAGGACTTGTTCAATAAAGAAGAAGGTCCATGAATTCATCTGAATCTTCGATATAGGGAAATCTTTTTCAGGCGGTGGAGTGGGTCAGAGCCACATTATTTCAGAATCGGAGGTCAGAACCGCTCCATTCAGGACCAAATCATCTGATCTCGCCCATGAGAAGATGACTTGGTCAGAATTAAGTTTGACCTTAATGATTTCCCTCAAAGATACACAGCATGCTGGGCTGATTCTACGATGCCAGATACACAAATTCAAATATAGTTAACACCAGGAGGATTCGAATACAGTATATATTGCACAAAGGCTAAGTCCAATAGTGTGTTGATTAGGAGATGACATTTTTGATTTGACGAACTAAGCGTTTCAGTCACTGAGAAAGATATAGGTCCATTTCTAGTCCTAGTTTTGCATTTTGTACGCATGAAATCCTTCATTCATCAGCAACCAGACGAATGATTATGCGCTGGTTGCAATTCAAGAGCGCCTTTACATTGACCAAATTTTGATTACCAGATTACCAGTTTTGATTACCAGTTGACCGGATAGCTGGTCATCTTTAAAGGGCTTTCGCCCCACTCGGAACAGCTTGTACCACTCGAACACTGTTGAGTGGCTCATGGCATTATCCTAGTTTGTGATTGTAATCAATCCGAGGATCACCGTCGCAGTTTCCTCAAGATTGTCGCTGGAGTAGATGGCGTAGCGTTGATGGAAATTCTTCTCCATCTTAGATCAGGATGTTCATTTTTAGCAGAAGTTAACTGAAATCGGCGTGTTTACTTCCCACTTCTGCGCAGTTCCCTCTAGGCCCTACTTCCTCGCAGTTGACGAAAAATATATCGGTCTTTTGAAAAAGTTATCCACAATATCACGCCCTGGTAAACTGAACGCACGCCCTGTGCAACTAACAATTCAGTCCTAAACTATTTTGATCCTGATCGGTATACTACGCCCAGTATTATCTTACAAGCTTCAAATTTCAAAAAAACAACAGCCACCTTACACTTCTTGTAAGGATTAAAATCAATATCTTGGAGATAGATAAATGTATTTATCTGTTTCTGAATATTTAAACAATAAAGCGGTGTCCTGTTGAAATTGAAAGAAGCAATCAATTCTAATACTAAATTAGTAGGAAGCAAATAACCGATTTCTTTTGTTAGATACTTAGCAATACAATAAAAACTCTCTCTACCTTACTACCCTAATCCATTGATATTGATTGGATGACATAAAACGAATAATCTTGTCTCCATTAAACAATTCCTTTTTACCATCCCCACTATTTAGCGAGCACTGAACTCAACGAATATTATTTTACTCGCACCGACAATACAAAAAAAACGTCCACTTCAATAGATTTTCACCCATTTCGACAACGTTATCCTGAAATACGATACTGCTGAGAATTAAAGTCGAGTCCTAAATAAAAGCAACCGACCAGCAAACGTATGCCGCGCTGCATTGATAGCGCTTCGTTCAAATCAAAAGAACTTTACGAAATTAATCGTTTCGTCCTTTTAATCTAATCTAATCTTGAGTGGAAAATTTCCTTTCTTTTTATTGTATTGACCATTGGTGGTGATGGTAGAATACTTTGTACCGAAAATTTGTCTGAATCGGCTCGTGCTTGTGTCGCAGGACTCAAAATGGAACAGTATTGAGGCGATGGAGATTGTTACGCAGTCATATAGGGAGTATTAGACAATATGAACAAATCGTTATCTTATGTCGATCAACCGTTGCATATGGTGAGTTGTATGTGTTCGTTCTTTCATCAGAATTTCTCCGGGATCCTTACGGTCTGAAATTCTAATTGGACAAATTTCCCGAATTGCATAGCGTGCTCGCGATGATGAGCCACCTTTGTTCGTGCTTTCGTCCGTCCGTCAGCCGCTTCCTAACGAATTAACGAAAATGTTGATTTTATCAACGCGTTACGCTTGCGGACGTTGTGATGGTGAATGGTTGTAAAACAACCAATGGTTGACTTTATTTATGTCCTTCAGGCGAGTAATTGCTGAAGTGTTGCCGTTGCGAACGATGGAATTTAAGGAGCATACTCTGCATACTCGATCTCTTGCCAGGTTTCTTGTTTTGGCTCCTCTAAGCGCTTAGGATGTTGACAGCGTTATAGTCAGTAAAAGGACGAACTGAATACCTGGCCTTTTTGACAAGAAAGTTCACCTTAAGCCCGAACAACAACTCCCTCATGTCTCATTATTGCTAATCATTTCACCTTAGTTCCCGAAACCACCCCCACTTCATTCTACTGCGGACACTCAAACACAAAATTGGGGTGTTTTATCATTTGCGTGGATCTTCCATTAATTTCTCGTTTAATTTAATTTCACAACACACAGTTTTCCATTTGAGACGTCATTGCCAGAACAGGACATTAACAACATGAACATGAAGGGGGTGGGGGGTTTGGGAAGACATAAGTGTGGTTTGCACTGAGTCACTTAGTCAATGAGTGGTTGATATTTTATATGAGTGGCGCGAATGCAGCAACGAACAACTCTGGTTAATTTGTTCCGCGAATGATTTCATTGCCTTCATCACTTTACCTGCGACAGTCGTTCGTATTCGTCCTCGTTTTATTTTCACGTTATTTTTTTTTTGTGTCCACAACCAAATTGCAGTATCTGTCGCAGGAAGGATCCTCTAAATATTATTTAATGGAGTTATGTCCGCAAGCTATGACGGGGGTCGCCGCCACACCGTCACGCGTTATGCCGTTGAATTTCTGTGTCGTCCTTATACATTATACAATGGCAGGAAGGACAAAAGCGCGAAAATGTCTGCACAATCCACTTATTTCGAAGGAAATAGAGTTTAATTTGTGGTGTTACTCTTATTTGCGTGTTTGTTTAACATTTAGCTGACCAGGTAATTTATTTCGTGTCGGGGATGATCTTGTTGCAGGATGTCGCTCACTCTTTCGCTCCTTGTTCCAGTGGTTTTCGTGTATTTTGATTGTGTAACTACTTGTGCAAAAAGGGATGTTTTAGTTGAATTCCCTTGAATGTGATGACTTGATGATAGCACAGTGGTGGCATGCATGCAGGAATAAGGGATGTGCTACGGATTGGCAGGCCATGTGGTATACCTGGTCGACGAACGGCAAGATGATGTAGGAAGATGAGGCGGTAACGAGACTTTTGCGGGTTAATGAATTGCATGAAGGAATAAATGAATCAATGTGTTGGGTAAATTATAGACTGCAATATGTTGTTAACTTTGTAATGGCGGTTGGGTTCATCATTGACAAGGGTTAACGGATAATTATTCAAAATGGTGGAGTCCTTGGTGGATTGTGTGTTATAATTGATATGCAAATGAGATAGACTCGATTCCGATTGAGCAAGAAATTGATCATTTTTGGGATTGGCAGTTGATAATGTGATTTGAGAATCTGTCGTAGTATCATGTCTATCGTTGAACTGACTTCTTATACCTAAATGGCGTCTTTCGGTGAAAAAGACTCTCCAGTGAAAATGATGGGAAGAATTTGAGCTGTTTTCTTGTACGTCTTTGCATCTTTCTCGCTACTCTAAGTCTAAAGCACTAACTCCACAGATAACTATGTTTTACAAGATAATAAGGTGTAAACGTAAATACAAGGTTTGTCCTGTATATTTTCAAGGTAACGAATGGTCTACAAGTATAAAATACCAATTTTTTTCGAATACACTCACTTATTTCGGGAGAAAATCAAAAAATTGCTTCCTGCAGCTTCCTTCCTCCTTTCACATATTAATTGGATGGAGTCCATCCAGGAGAATGACCTGCTTGGGGTAGGATATCTCAGCTGAGTGCAACCAACGCACTATGAATCAGTTTTGTCGTATGTGATGGTGCGTTGTCATGATGAAAAAACCGCAGTAAACTATTCAAATCGTTCAATCGATGTCAGTAATATATGATATGAATCGTTTCTCTCTGAATATCAAACGTCCTTTATGGACAAACAGCGAGAACACTCCTGGGCTACTTATGACGGGAAGAGAATGAAAAGCATAATTAGTTCCTATAAGGACTAAGCCTAACCACCCGTTCCACGGCTACCGTACAAATTTCAGCCGAATCGGACTTGTAGTTTTGTTTTGACTGCCTGTGGCAGCGGGCGTGTCAGCCGAGCAAAGAGCAAACGCTTTTAACGGGAAATCGCGCTGCGAAATTAAAGAGCACTTGAATGCTGTGTACATTGACTCTGCTCTCGCATTGGTGCCCGTGCAAAAGTGAAATGAATTTTCCATAAAAGAGTTTCAACGTGGCCGAACTACCGTTTTATATGAATGACGCCCAGGTGTCTCGAAAACGGCTACCGTTGACGATAACGTAACAAAAATATCTAATTTTGCATTGGCAGACCACCAATTGAAGGTGCGCGAGAAAGCTGAGACAGTAGACATCACAAAAGATCACGTGCGTCATATCCTGCATGCATTTCGGAGATGAGAAAGCTGTCGACACTATGGATACCACGTTTTCTTATCCTGGATAACAAGCGCAATCGTGAGACCATTATAGAGCAGTGTTTAACCTTGTTTAAGTGCGTTCTGAAAGAGTTTTGCGTCGTTTTTCGTGGCCGTCAACGTAAAATCAGTTCACTGGTACACACCAGAGACCAAGGAACAGTCGAAATAGTGGACTTCAAGCGGCGAACGTGCTCCAAATTAGGCGAAAACTATCCTATCGACCGAAAAGGTGATTGCCTTCGTTTTCCGGTATTCACAAGGTTTGATATGTGTTGATCAACCATAGAAGGGTAAAACGGCCACAGGGCTGTACTATGCCTTATTATTGGGCCTATTCGACTCGGATATGTAGAAAAAAAATTCGCATTTGGGGTAGGAAAAATGCTTTTCCACCATGGCAAGGTACTGGCTTACCACCTACGAGGTTGCCACGGTCAAATTGGTTGTGCTTGACCACAAACTGCTATCCTAATGGGGTAGCAGAAATTTTTATCGAATCACTGGAGGTCATCGCCGCTACGGAAGCTTATTTTGTAGAACTCGAGAAAACTACTTTTTCGGTTTAGTGAAATTTTAAATTTATTTTGAAAGGAAGTTTTTGATTAAGTGAACTATGTTAATCTTTTAAGCGGTGAATTGAATACTTTTCTATTATATAGCAATATATTTGCAAAGTTCCAGGTACTTCTAGATCGTTTTATATTTCCAGTTTACTTTTCCACAGCGAAGAAATATACAGCGTTAACACTCTCGGGCGTCTTCTCTCAGACAGAGATAGAAAAAGCACAGGTTGTTTCATATCTGTAGGTATTGCATTTCCGTCCAAAAATTTTGGGAGGGATAATCTTGTTTTACTTGGAATTGAGGGAGAATTCACCAGTTCAAAGATAACTCAATTTATTTTGGTCGGCTACCGTCGGATTAGGAGTGTTAGCACTCTGTGTACTGACGCTATGCATTTTCACTGATTGCGTTAAGGACGCGTTTCACTTGTCATCAACCGTATTCAGCTCGTTGTAAATGATAGTGATAGAGTGTTGTTAAGTTAATGAGCGATTAGTGAAGGGAACGAGGGCAATTGGGAAGTGATATCAGGCAGAAATCAAAGGATACGTTGGAGTCGGTGTAACTTTCGTGCGATCCAGGTTTTGCCTTTTCCTGGCAGTCCTTCAAGTCTGAGTTCTGCTATCATAAGTAATAACTGGACTGTTGGTTTTTTCCTAATCACTTCTTGCCTTAATATTCAGGACGAAAAAAAAACTTCAAAATAAATTCAATGAAACTAGTTAAATGCGAAATTCAATCAATTAAATTCACAACAAGCTCAACACGTAATTGATGGTTGCAAAACGAGATCTACTCTGGCATAATTTTGTAAACTTTATCTTCAACTCCTTCGAAGAGCATCCTTTGAAAAAAACATCTCCATCAATTTAGTCACGTCATCAAACAATCAAAAGATCAAACATATCTTTCCTCCTAACGACCATAATTACATGATCGTATCTTGGTTTGGCTGCACCTTGATGGCAATTAGATATTCACCAGTCGTGACCACGCCACCAACATAATACCAACCCAGGCAAACATTAAACTCCTTTCAGCCTAATGGGCATAATGCGCTCATCATCGTCCTTCCGAAATTACTATCTACATTCCCTCGCTGAAAAAGTTTTTATTGTTTTTTGTTGGATTTTTCACTTTTCTGTTTTTATTTATTGTATCCCAACCATCCTGACTTGGTTATATGTAGCAGTTAGCTGTTCATTTTCCACTAATGAAAACCCCTGTTTAAGTTGGAAATTGATATAATCAGTTCAATCTAATCAAAGATAAGGTGAATGCGCATGCTTACGCCAAGTAAAGCTACAAAAAAAAAACATTATTGTCCTTTTTGTGCTGTTGCTCGGACGGTGCAACCAACGCATGGTGACTTGGAACGGACGGCTTGGAAAATTTATGGTTTTGGGTTTAGGTTTGAGATCGTCGAATGCAATGAATGGGTACGGGATGAGGTTGTTAAGAAGATACAGTTTTAGGATACATACTATATACATTTAGGACGTGTGCATCTTAACCGCAATGCAAGTGCGACTGCGGTAGATGGACAGACATTTAAGAGGATTCCTGGTGGATATTAGTTGGATGGAAGACTGAAACGAAAGAAGATGTTAAAGTTGCGTATTTGTTCGGAATTATAGTCTAGATACAATCCGTGGTGAGTGCACAGACGATGGAATCTATTTTCAATTGAAATCATAGTAAACGGACATTTTGTAAATGGAAGAGTGGCAACCAAGGTAGCACGTAGAAACAATTTGTCCATTTTTGTCCTTTAAAGAACCATCAGGAGCTATAATACGCAATAAAGACATCCTCGAAATTTTGATTGTATGTTGAACGTGTAGTTTAATTTTCCGCTTGTTCCATAGCATTCAATACGAATGATAAAATAAAATATTAAAATTATAAAAAATTAATAAAATTTCCGCTTGTCTTATACTTTAATACTTCAATAAATTGATAATCCTAAAAAGTATTGAGCCTTTTTTTGTTATTTTTCGATTGAATATTTCTTTTATTTAAGATCGATTTTATTCCAGTACTGATTGTCCATTATTATCTATGACCTTTTGCCATTTTTCGGGTAGAGCCATTATTCCATCTGTGTAGAACCTCTGTGGTTTATCGGCGAAAAACTTGGCCAAGTGATTTTTACAGTCCCTTTTTGAAGTGAATTTCTTTTCATTAAGGAAGTTTTGCAGAGACCGAAACAAACGGTGGTCTGATGATGCAAGGTCTGGCCTATACGGTGGATGCATCAGAACTTCCCAGCCAAGCTCTGTCAATTTTTGCCGGGTCATCAAAAATGTGTGTGACATTGCATTGTCATGATGGAAGACACCGCCCTTTCTATTGATTAATTATGGCCGGTGTTTTTGGATTGTTCGTTGCAATCTGGTTAATTGCTGACAGTACAGAGCCAAATTGAATGTTTGGCCAGGTTCTATCACCTCATGATAAGCAATTCCCTTCCAATCCCACCATGCACTCAGCATAAACTTATTTGGTGTCAATCTTGGCTTTGAAGTCGTTTCCGATGATTCGCCTTACCCATTTTTCATTGCCCGCAATCATTTCCTTCAAAAATGGCTCGATTTCATTGCGTTTTATTGGCATTTCGCAAATGGAAATTCGGTTGATCAATTTTTTTTGGGTAAATTCATGCGGCACCCAAACGTCGAGCTTCGTTGTGTATCCACTTGGCAATGTTATGGCTGCTTATGTCATGTTTTTTTCTTCAAATTTTTGTAAGATTTCATGGACTTTTTCAATGATTTGTCGACCTGAGCGAGGTTCATTTTTAACATCAAAATTACCCGAACGAAAGCGAGCGAACCATTTTAAATTTTTGAAATTTTACTTATTATTAATAAATAGAAATGTTACTTATTGTTGTAATTAATGCAACTTTTGACACGCACGACGAAAAACAAAACTGTCTATATGAAAATTGTAGACAGTAATGTCACCTTTTAAGCGCATGTCAGTTTGACTCAATCTGATTAGTATTGTCCGATATATGACAACTGATACCATCTAGTGACAAAACGTACGAGGGGAAGTCAAAAGGTGTAATAAGATAGAGAAGGGGTTTGATTTCAATTTATTTTCCCTTTTCGAGTACTTTTTTCACATCTTAAAAAATTCTTAGCAATAATTTAGTGAAAAAAAACTAATTTTAAACTAAAACTAAACTAACAAGGAGTCTAGAAGTAGCTGTTCAAGTCAAAACAACATGTTCTTGAGTGGTTTTCGCATTTTACAAATGGTCGCAAGTTGTCAAGAGACGATGAACGTTTGAGTAGGCGACAAAGTGGGTGAAAGAGTCGGAATTGATTAATTGGTGAGCGTACTTACAAGTTCTTTTATACATCCAGGACTTTTATCTTATTTCGTGCACTTACAAAAAATTAAAAAAACTCTTATTAGACATATCCACTTATCCTACGTGAGACCCACATATTCTACGTGATTTTTCCTGGGGCTTTCTTCATTTTCCGAAAGCCACAGGGGTCTGGATCTGACTTGGAGCTCTGATTACGTTTGGAATTTTCTTCCGTGTTAAGCGTTTCAAACATGTGCTTCGTATCATCGACTTTTTCGCAGAGAACTTTTAGCGTGGTCTCAAAGAAAAGTGTCGGATCTGTGTCAAGGAAAACACACTGGAGTAACTGAAATTCTGGAAATCTTTTCATTCTCAAAGTAGTCTCCTTACAACCACATCAGGTCGCATCTGAGACAACAAAACCTCTACTTATACCAAGAGATGTTCTTTCGTAATAGAGCTTAGCTCTGCTTTCGCTGCAACTTTGATATACTCTGAAATAGTATGAACTGAACTTTTGTCTGAACTTTTGTCTGAAATAGTTTTGCTTTTGATGGACTTTGTGAGCTTGATGAACAAGCAGAAGTTGCAAGGACCCATATGAAGAGAGTAAGGAACACGTCGAATCACAGGAGCTTGTTTTTTTTTCTGAAAAAAGGGCGAGGAGCTCAGGGCGAGGAATGTACGTGTGCCTTTTTATAGTGGAGAGTCCATTTTCCAGTTGCTCATTACTCCGACCTCTTGCACCTCCCGGTACCCTGTTTGCAAGGGAACTATCATTCTTGGGTAGTTTTTTTTTTCATTTTGTGAGATATTTGCGTGAAGCACCATAAGTTGAAGTTAAAGAACGTAGACAGCGTCAGTATAATGCTGGTACAAGCTTGACAATCTTTTTTGGTATTGGTGACCTGGAGCGTTTATATCGTGACAACTGTCTGAAAATTGGGAATCGTTCCCCTTTGTCTGTCTCCTAGTTCTTGCCGAAATTGGATGCAGCGTGCTGCTTCATTTTATTTTTTCTCTTGCAATGAAATATCGATGGGAGGACTATATATTACAACACTCAGATACTGCTAAACAACAACCAAAGCTATCGGCTGGGTTTTCTCATTATTTTCAGGATGAGTCATATGAGCACGTCAAGACAAAATCAGGCTTATACCTTCGTAAGAGACCTAGTATTGATTTCATTGACCGATTTATTTTTCAGGAGGTTGTCCCTTCCTTCTTCAGTGCCAATTGTTAACCTAAAATATAACATCAAGTAACATTTTATATTGACGTTGTCCTCATATATCAGGAGCGTAACCTACATAAGAAGGTTGTAAACGTTGTAAAAGAATGTAAACGTTTATAAATGTCTTCGGATACGTTTCACTTGAATGCTTCATCTAGAGTATTCAACGAAACTGACCAACACTCCTTGTATTTCTGCATATTCCTTTCGTTCCCTTCTCAAAACAGTAGTGTGGGCGCGTGCGGCACACACTTGTGCGCCTTCTGCGACCGCGCCACCACCGCAATACCAATTGTTTTTTTCATTCCTGTCCTTTTTGAAATCCACCCTTCTAAGACGGTTCGTCGAGATAATAATTTTCATTGCCGCACAAGCCATTTCACTGATCTTTGTCTGCATGGAAAGGGATAAAACAGGATTATGTAGACAATTGCCAAGTAATAATCGTCGTCGGCTCACGTTGTGGGCCAGGGAAAGATTTCTATTAAAGATAAAAAGAATATAATATTTATGTTGTCCGAAAAGGCGGAGGACCATAAAAGTTAATTAGCATGTTACTTCCCGCAGGATTAGCAGACACAACGACTTGCAACTGTGTAGTTGGAATACGAGGGAGCATTTAGTTTATAATTTATCAAACGTATCATGGATATCAGGACCGACGGTGATCACGTTGATCATAATCTTATGATTGAAGCTTAAGTCGTATGGTAATGTGTAATTCAATTGGCATGTGTTTATAGTTTGAAAGAAATTTGAGACTAGTAACGCAATCCTTATGACGGTTACGCATACGCAACGGCTCCAGATCGAGATGGATAAATGTTACCAGAACTTGTTGGTATGAAGTGAAAGTGATGTAAATCCTGAAACCGTACAAGTTCCTTTTGTGCAATAACTAATTAGTGGTTAAGTTGGTATTGCAACAGGATCTGATGTTCAATTAATAATCAACTAATCGATCAAGTGTTTCGTTGGTCTCTAGTGGCAACTCTGCAATGCGAATGATCCTTGCCGAAAATTACTTATTTATTCAAGCCGCTTTACCTGTCCATCATCATCATCAGACGATGCAAATTAAGTCTTTACGTTCTCCACAATATATTCAAAATCGATCGTAACCCATTACACGCTCCTTGTAATTAGATCTCTCCCTTGTCTTTTGACTATAGGACAGGCTCCTTGAACCCCGTAATTACGTTAAGTATTTCATCGCGAAATGAGTTAATCCAGTCGGAATGGCCAACTATGCCAAAAACTAAGAAAGAAGGAAAGAAAACACAAAAAGAAAGAAGACGAATGCTGTATCCTTCCTTTCTCGGGGACTTTGAATGTTTTTGTTAATGTTTTAGCATTTGGTTAAAATATTGCATAATTGGTTATTGATTTACGATGTGATGGGTGGTACCCTCATCAAATTCATTAACGTTTCCCTTGGGGTGTTTTATTGAATTTTAATTGATGGGTAAAAGCAATTAAGCTGGACATTTTTTCAAGTTTAACGAGCCAGGACGCAAGTAAATGTGGAATAGTATTAAGTTACATTAATTACAGCCCGGGATTGAATGAGGTATTCGTTTTTGCGAAAATTGTTGATGATTGGAGTTTTTTTTGGTGATATTAAAGATTTTCATTAATGAGTAAAATTGCATTGTATTTTTTATGGATTTTTTCACTACTTCATTTGTTGATTTTTTTTAGTAATATTTAGCATTTCATGTGCAAGAATTTAAATGTAGTGAACATTTTTTTGACTTCTAACGCAAGCCCTGTAAGCAGGAAATCTTCTCATGCTGGAGTTTACGCAATGGCAGCTATTATGTAAAATTCTCAATGTTCATGTGTTTGCTGCTGTAAGATGTTATTTAATTTTATTTACAATGTAAATAGCTATAACTAAGTATCCCGACCAAATTCATCGTATTCTTCGATATATAACTGCAGGAAAATGTTGCTAAAGAAAAGCCACAACAAATTTGAGAGGTGAGGGGGAAAGTTTCCTATCGAAAAAATAATTATAACTTAAAATACTAAATAAAAACTATAACTTATCATTTTTTAATTTATATAAATAAATGAATAATTAATACATACTATGAATGAAGTGCTAGAAAAAATCTTACCATATCCGGCACAACCTTACACTTCCTTTTTCAAGTGCAACCTTTTTTGCAATCGTCAAGACTAGCCGAGCATATTCCGACACGCGATTTCAGTTTGTCAGTTCTAGGCATATAACCGAACAGAATTACCGTGAAGAGCTCTGCAATATTGCATAAGAGATCACAGTCTTGCTTATTCTATCCTTGAATAGAATACGCGCATGGTAGGAGTCATTTTCCTTTCATGTAAACAAGAAACGGTTGAGAGATGGTGGTCTACGGCTTGTCCAGGTAAGACCGAAAATAGTCACTATCACTCATGAGATATTAAGTAAACATCAGTCCTAACATCAGCTCAATTAAGCCACGCCCTCATGTCAGTGAACAGGTAAGCTATTCTAATTTTCCTTTGGCTCGCGTTTCCAGGGCTGATCGGTTGACAGTATCACCGTAGTCTTCAATTTGACGCGCGTAGATTTTTTTACTCCTTGTTATAAGGAAGGTGATGGATGTCACTTCTGTAATAACCAAGCCACGGTTCTGAAGCACATTCGTTATGTGCATTCACTTGAAAACGCTTCTTCTCGCTGTGCTTGAGTTAAACTTTTTCGGTGTTATTCCTTGCTGAGAGGATCTCATCAAAGTTCTCACCAATCAAGAAGAGCTGACAGTATGTTTCTCATTTGGAATGTAAAGGAATAATTAGGCTTCTCTTTGTTGACCATTTGAACTGGAGCCTTGTCAGTTGTCACCCTAATTTGCAAGGAAAACCTCCTTTTTGAGCCTTTCAATACGTCCAAAGATTTCAGTACTGGTTTCAATTCCAATAGCGCTTTTCCACACAGGATATAGCCCTATATAATAGCATTTTATACAGACAGGCTTTATTTTGAGGTTCGTCAATTTTGTCTGAATTATTTTCCTCCAAAACAGAATGAATTTGCGAGGAATCATCCAGTTCTTTACTTGTTCCATCAGCATATCCAGTCAGATTTGCGCCTGGTATACTGTACGCTCAGTAAGTACCACCGCAAAAAGCCATCAAGCATGATTTACTGCCTTAGACGTAGATCTTAGGAGATTTTTGACAGTTGTCAGGACCGAGAATGAAGCCTTGCGTGATACCTGATATAACAGCCATGGGTCGGATATCGTCTTTTATGTCGTATAGAAGGCTAAGCTCTTTGTCTGGTGAATTCTCTCTTATTTTCTGATCAGCAAGAACTCATCTCCTTTCGTCGCAGAAAGCAGGTCGAATGAATGAACCCCTTCTGGTCCTGGAGATTATTTTGCTTTTAATGATAAGCTATCCTCTTTGTGTTCTATAAAAATGGCATTTTTGCAGGTGTTTCATCGTGGATAATCTCAGAGAGGGTAGAGCAAACTTTGTCAAATTTTCCTGTCTGAGTGAGGCGTGCGTTTTTCGCATAAATAGTATTCAAGTCCTATGGATTATGTTGTTGATTAGTCTGTAGAGGTATTGTTTGGCTGACTTATAAGCTGTAGATCTGGTACCTGACGCTTGTCAACAGCGCATTTGCTGGGCCTCTCGTTGGGGTTTATGATACTTTCCTTGCTTTTAACGATTTGATAATTTATTTATGATAATTTCCTTGCTTTTAACGATTTGAATTGTTGTGCCGAGGTCATTGTAGTGGCAAGGAAGACTTGCAACCTAAGAAAATCTATCTCGTGTAGAAAATATTGATTGTCAATGTAAAAAGCATATCTTATAATTTTCAATATAAACTGGAGGGTAATCTTATTTAGCAACAGCTAGGAGTATCATGATGGCTTTGCAAAAAATTTTCGGGTAGATTACACGTGTTCTTATATAGAGTTCAACCCTTGTGACAAGTTGAATCCAACAGGCCATTAGCAACGTCTTCATTATGGTATTCTTTTCCGGTGAAAAGTAGTAATACGGGCGAGTCTGGCTGGTAATTCAATGAGCAATGACGCAACTTAGATTTAAACGATTCCGCGAACAATCAGTACTGCAGAAGTGGAACTACAGAGAACTTTAGGGATGAGGGTCCGAATAATGGCGAACATGTCTTGAAAAATATAGAATGAGCGAGATACCCCCATCCAATCCTGTGGTTGCAACAAAAACCTGGACCTGGAACACATACTTAAACGGATTTGAAGGCTATGCTCTATGATATCTTTAGCGGGTGCATTTCATCCGGTAGAAGCGACTTCTGCCCTCCGCTTTAACATGACTTGCCCGCTATATACCTTCTGAATTCTGTGATGTATTTTCAAAAAAATAATAAAATAATAAATATATAATTAATAATGAATAAATAATAATCGGGCTACCGATCGGTCGCACCTGCAGCGAAAGAAAGGAACAAAGTTATAAAGACAGGGTTATTTGAAAATACAAAGGCCGCATAATGGCGGCCGAAGGAAGTTACTTTCAACCAACTAGCTCACCGCGCGGGCGTCGGGGTTAGGAAATTATTTAAGCCCTGATCCTTCCATGTTACATACACATATACACAGAGAAAGTGTGTGTGTGTATGTGTATTACTCCTTCATATTAGATTAATAAATAAATAAAAAGGATCAAACACCAAAGGATCAAACCACCTGTGAATTGTGCTGCGCTGATTCTGACCATCTGTGAATTGTGAACCACCTCTGCTTCCTCTAGCACGAATCTCCAACTCAGCTTAGTTTCGGGACTTCAATTCCTGCTGCTGCGCTACCTCTGGCCACCTCTGCTTGATTGCGGGACGTCAAGGAATTCCGCTGCGCTGCGTCCTGAACACCTCTGCTGCCTGCTTACTATCTTCTTGGCATCGATCTTATAGTTCTCTTGGGCTTTGTGATTTGGCGATTCGAGGACTTCTGGAGCTAAAAGCTAACAGCTTCTTCTATCCATTGATACTCCGATACCTTGGTACTTCTATTGATACTTTATTGGTACTTCTATCCATTGGTTGATACTTCTATTGATTGATTGTCCTAAACATCGAAATTTCTATTCTTTTCATAGCGATATGTACACAACAACCCAGTGAATCATATCAATAGAAAATTTCATCCCAAATAACTTCTGAGAAATTTTTTGGTGTTTTTTTGCTTTAATTTCTTTTTTATTTTTCGGTTTGTTTGTTACTAATATTATTTAACTAAATATTACTTAAAACCTAAATCTAACTATAAATGTTTTTATTTTAATTTTATTCTTACTTCTATTTCATCTCGTATGATTTACTTTTAACTTAAAAATATGGGTACACATAAAAAACTAAAACAGAACAATTAATTATTATATTCAATATTAATTGTTATTTTATATATTTATTCATTTATTTATATATATATATTATTTTGTTTGTTTAATGTCGCCTTCACATCGGAATACGTCACAATCCGGAATATCAAAAAAGGAATAGTGTGCACAAATAAGCCTAAAATGCTTCTTGAGGTTATGATGTATATTTAAGGAGTTGTTCTCTAGCTGTCTATCTCGTCCTTTTTGAAGTCTCCCCTCGGTCCCAATGACGTATTTTCTTTTGAAAAGAGATTGAAAACTTGATATTATTACTTGAAATGTTGAATCAACTGGTTTTGAATCAGTCCAGTCCGAGTTAACCATTATATCAGCTCTAGCGAATCTGGCTATGACTTGAAAGGTGGATCTGAAAAGGAAAGCTGCAAGGATTGCTATTGACTGAAGTGAAGTGACTGAAGTATCTTTACAGCTAGGACAATTAAAAATCGGTCTCGACATACGCCCAGGACCCAAAGTCACAGGCCAGGGGTCAAGCGTGTAGTTCATTTTCTCTCAGTGGCATATTTCCAGGATTGTTGCCAATCGCTGCGAGAGCATTGTATTGAGGAAATGACAGGATTTTTGATCTTGCAGGTTTGATTTTACTTAACCTCTTAGAGGTGGTGTTACCGCTTCCCAAAAACTCTGTTTCGTGCTGGACTTCAATACGCATCAATTTCTGTTTCAATTTTCTCTGCATGATCCTATCTTTCAATTTCTTATCCTTTTGTTTAATCAGGAATATGATTACAGTTTAGTTACAGCTCAAGGATGTGCCATATATAATATAATATATATATAAATATATAATATAAATCAGTTTGTCTGAATAGATGATTGATTTAATTTTCTTCGTCTGCACTTTCTTAACAGCGTTAAAGGACCTAAGACTGTATGTTACTCACGGTGAACAAACCGGCTTGGGATGAATAAAACTATTCATGAATTATTTAAATCAACTCATCGTCCTTATCGACCAAATAATTCCAAAATAATCGAATGGTTCCCTCTTATCGTTGCCATAATTCCATTTCGATCCCCATCCCGGAAACCATTTCCCCATACCCATCCTCCATTTCGTTCTTTCTTCTATCTTTTCCTGTTGAACGCCTCAGACTACTTTTTCCTGAACATCCTTAACAGGATTCTACTCTGCCCGTTTGAAAATTTAATGTTAAGTGGCAAGTATTCACTTAAAAGATAAATCTCATAGCTTATTTTATATTTAAGCATTTCACTCTTCCGTCCAAGAAGAAGTCGATGAGGAAAACTAAAGGAAAATTGTTAGATTAGATTGTTCGCAATGAGCAAACTCATACATAGTTAAAAGGATGCTCGTTCGTTTGGGGTGGGCGAGCGGGAGGGGTTCGACATAAGAAATGGGTTTGATAATGGCACTTAAATAGAAAGAAGATAAAAGATAAGTTGATGCAATGGCGGAGAGAGGAGTGGGTTAAGAAAAGATACTCATCCTTGAAGATATGATGGCGGATTATTTTAGTTCTGTGTGTACTTGTTTTTGATGTGATGCTATCAGGATGGTAAGAAAAGAAACTTAATGGATAGTTGGGTTTGTTGAATGGGGTATGAAATTGAAGATGGAAAAATCTGTTCGGGATTGAAGAAATAAGATCAGGCATAATGGTGGAATTCTTCCTAGGATAAAGTGAAAAGTTTAATGTCTAGAGTTTGGATGAGGAAGAACTCTTCCCCTTCCACTGTGTAATATAATCCTTGTATTCAATAGAAGTGGTAGATTTGCTCTTTGCATCGTTACATCAGTCAACACTATTTCATGGGTATTTTGTATTCTGCGTTTGAATTGTAGTTGGGAGGAGAATCGTTTATTTGGACTAGTCTTTGATCCTGAACCATTTTGATATAACAGGCATTAACTGGTAATAATAATCGATTAAATTGATGGAAATCAGAATATTTGACGCTCGGGACGGATGCTGGCGTATTGTTAATGAAGAGATTGGTTCACGATTGTGTCATAATCCTTTTGCGATCATTGTGCGAATGTTAGCCCTCCAGTTGTAAAGAGAAGTCTATTAAACTCAAAAGAAAATCTATTGAGCCCTTTCTTCTCAATTCATAGAAACAAAAGACATTTTTCACAGTATTTTTGAGTAAAGTGTACAGGATAAGTTACATCAAGTATTAATTTAAATACATGAGCCAAGTAAATTCAAAAATTATGTAGTAAAATATGATAAATCAACTCTAAGGAAAATATTAATCAATACTTTATTTGAAAAAAACCAGGTTAGTCCAAATGTAATACATTGAAATTGAGGACTGGTTCTAGTTTTTTATTTATTTTTATTTTTAACATTTTTGTTGATTCTTTGTTACAGTGTATGCTAATATATTAAAAAAGTAATCGATATTTTATTTTAAAATTATAGGTTGGGTTTCATATCACAATGGGGCGCCTTAGCTGGTCGGTATGCTGCCTTATGTCCTCCTGGTTGGCCATGGGCGCCGCAACGAATGCCTTTTCATAGTCCCACACATGGTAAGTTTTCAAAACGAAATTATTATTATTATTATTTCATTGAAATAACAATTTTTATCATCTATTAATTTTAAGTTTGTAACGAAAATAAGTTTAGTAGTTTTTATTTGAAAACGTTTGGTTTGGACTTGTGTGAAAAAAGTTTACTACGTTTCAGGATTACATATATCCATTAAATCCATGCTTGATCGTCTGTTTGAGTTTTGGTATGTTAAGGCTCCTGTTTAATGTATACTTTAATGCACTTTAATGTATAATAATTGTTTCAGCTTTATCTCATTTCAACCATAAATTTTACCTATTCTTAGTTGCATTGATCGTTCAATTCGTCTTGGCAATAGTCGTCAGGAACTATTGGACGAACACTTTTTTGACATGTGTCAAAAAACTGAATGCTTAATGACCCCCAATCTCTGAGTGAGAAAACATTACATGTAATAGTTCCAGTTAGTGAAAACTGATGCACGCAACAAAACCTGTAGATGAAATGGAATATGTGGACAGGATACCTCGGCATACATTTGACGTGATACAGGAACCAAACTGTTGAGATTAAAGTGAAGCTAGCGAATAATCAAATTCAACGTATTTATTGGTCTATGAAGACCGATGCTAATTTGTGCAAGAACATGTCTTAAGAGCTTTTGTTTGTGTCTGTTAACACAAATATACAACCGAAGGTGACAATTCTTCTTTCTTATAAAGTGGCAAAAATAAATATTGAAAAACAAATACAACAAACAGTAATATTCTGTGAGAATTACCCGAGAAAGTTTCAACTGAATTGAAAAAAAAATCCCAATCAAACATTCTCTTACCCTTGTCCTAACTTTTTCACCTGTTCAGAAAACAATTCATTAGTTCTCCACAACTGAACAAATACCTCAAGTCAACTAACGTCATATATTGGGCTTAAAGGAGCACATATGTACGTATAGCATTCACCCAAAGCTTTACACGCAAATGACACATAATTTTATGTCATGCAATTTATTTAAAGACGGATTAATAACGACAACCTGAAGAAAGCGGGAACATCATTTGAATAGGGCTTCGCCACTATTTGAACTAAAGACATTCGGCATAGTCTATTCTAAGTATCTTTTCCTTTGCATTCTCACTCAATTTCTACAAAAGCATGACTGGCTTAGTCTGATGCGATGACAACTGGGCAAACAAGAAACAAAAAAGTGACAGCATTAGAAGAGCAATTGGGAACGTCATCGCTTTTTTAAGGTTTCGCAAAAGTGTTTTCCATAGAATATTCAGTTTTACTTGATTCTGTAAACGATTAGTTTGTATATTGTGTACAAACGGGCAGCTTTGATGCAAGGACTTTTGTGGAAATATCAAGTGCAAACAGTTGAGATGGAGAAAAGAACGAGAACGTTAGTGAGTACAGTTTGTGGTAAAAGAAGGCGCAACTTGTAACCTTTTTGAAATGAGCGCGAAGGAAGAGCAAATGAGAAATGCAGCAATCTAATTGATCGTTTTAAACCCTTCTTGATTTGCGTCGATATAAAGTTGCCTTAAACAGCTCACAAAAGTTGCATGGTATAAGTACTTATTCCACCATCTTATCCTTCATCGGCCTTTTTTTGACCCACTTTATCGCGACATACTTGCAAAACATGACCAATTATTGCGATTTCTTCAATTATCGTCTACACAACTGAATCTTTGCATCATTCGAATTCCTTGCATTCGTTTCTGTTATCCTTGATTTTCATTGTCTTCGCCGTTTTCTCTGAAGACCTGAAGAAAACGACAAACTCTGCGCGTTTCCTCAGTTTCTCTACACATCTCCTCAAGTTTTGCCGATGCGTACTCATTTATTAACGCTTTGTTTGTCCAGTCTTATCATAGGGCTTCTTCTATACGACCATTGCAGTTTCTGCAGTCATCATATTTTGAGAGCTGTTGGCCCGTCTTAAACTTGACATTACCTATGCGTGTTTTCTAGTCCCCATTGGTCTTCTGCTCGTTTGTCTCTAATGGTTCATCGAAGAATCTAATAGTCACCAACACCACCATCAACGTTCCGAAGGCTCCACCTAAATATTTTTTTTGCGATTTCTTGGTTTGCATATCGAGTTAGAGTTTCTTTGAATTTTTTACATGCTTCATAACTCGTTAATTTTATGTACAATGTCTTGCAACGCAATGTTTCTGTATGGTTAGTCTCAAAGTTTGTTGACAGATGTCAAAAATATAAGTGGGTTCAATACGGTCAAATTAGTATTCCAATGATTGACTCGCGGTTAAAACTTTTATAGAAGAGTTTATTAAAGTTTAAAGTTTATAGAGTTTATAAAAGCAAATATGAGAAGCAAATGCGTAAAATGGCAGGAAATTCATTTTCTATTTGAGACTTACAGGACAATGGGCATCGTTTTTCACCCGTAATTTCGACTTTTTCCAACGACGGTTTTCATAGATATTCGTTTGGTAAGGAGCAAAGAAGGTACGTTGTTTCCGTGCACACTGAAAAAGGTCAGATGATTTCATAATTGTTTACGAGATGGATGTTTCCCTTATGAAGAATCAAGGATCATAACGGGGCGTGCCTTAACCTGGCGAGCTCCTCTAGCTTGCTCTTGCTTATTATTGAATTGAGATACGTGTCAAGTTTTATCCATCTTGGTCCAAGGCGGTTCCAAATGCAAAGAAAAAGGCGACACGGATGCTTTATCAGAATAATCGGGTGCTTGCTGGACAATACCAGGAAGTTCTTTGAAGGTTTGCTTAAGATGTGACGGTTGTCAGCTATTAAATTATCTGCTCATCTGTCTGATAGACAAAATGCCTTATGGAAAGTATATGCAAGATTTAACGCCATTGCAGGAGTTGGCGCAGTGATGAGAAGAGTCAAGGAGGCTCCCCACTTCTCACCCCTCCTGAACTACTGGTAACATTAGATGCCCAAAATACCTTTAATTGCAAAAAATTGCGCACGAATTAGCAAGTTCTGATCAAGTTCTGGAGTAGAAGTGCAGAAGAACCCAATCTAGAGAACACAACCAGTGTTTTTGTTAAGAGTTATGATGAGTTACAGTTATGATGTCACAAAGTTCCCAAGGAGTTATGGCGGAAGTTTCAAAGCGGACGTGGATCGGACACAAATAGCATTGTAAAAACGGATCTAAATCGACTAGGCATCCTTTTCACAATTACCATGAAAAAAGTAGAAGTAGTAGAAGCGATTGTGGTAGTAGTAGTAGTAGTAGTAGTAGTAGTAGTAGTAGTAATAATAGTAGTAGTAATAGTAGTAGTAATAGTAGTAGTAGTAGTAGTAGGACTAGTTGTAGTAGTAGTAGCAGTAGAAGTAGTAGTAGTAACTAGTAGTCATCAGAGTAGTAGTATTAGTAGAAGTAGTGATAGTGGTCGCAAGCGACGTTGTGAAATTACGATTGAAAAATTATGAATTGAACAGTTCCAACATAAACTCGTTACGAAAAGTTTGACTACAAAGTTCCGGTAAGGGTATTTTCAGCATGAATTCTTCCAAAGATGTTTCCATGCTAACACTATTGGTATCATGCATACGTTGCAACTAAACCCATATACATTTCAGCGATTTACATTGAATACATACGACATATATGCGTATGTGACATTCACCACGGAAAAGTGATAGTTAAACTGCACAAGCAACTGACTTTGCGAAATCGACCAGTACAACCTGTTCAGAGGGTGTGAGAATTGTCGAAGACATTTTAAAGGGGGAGGTCGTGCAAAATAAAATAACTTGTGAAGCTTAAAAACGTAAACGGTTTTGTGTTATGTTGATTGAAAACGACAAAGGCATTAAAAAATTAACCATAGAATATGTGAGGTCGATTGTTACAAAACGAGGTGAATTGCATGTAGTTGAACGGATTTTCTGGTTAGTTGGCTCCATTGTGCAACCCGACATTAAGCTTATTAGATGCCCCCTCACGGGAAACAGCTTAAATGTTCGTTTCCCTTATTTATCTATGCTACGTGGGTAATTTTGTGTGTGGATAAGATTAAGGTGCATGCAAAAATTACATCACGTTTTATTGGTCGTTGAAAATTTAATATCGTTGTCGTGGCCCGACAACTCCTGCCAGGCTTTCATCTTCAGTACGGGTCAAATCCAACAGTCTCGGTCTATCGACCGTGTCCTCCAATGACTAAAATCTGAAGAATTCTTATCGTAAAATATCTGAAATTTAAATAAATACAATTTCTTTCAGTGTCATTCTTCGGTTTTTTTAAAGTTGAGTTTAAATATTTATCAGCAGCGAATAGAGAAAGGTGAAGGGTAGAATGTAAAATAATCATTGAAATGTCTACATGCAAGTTCGCCACCATACACTAATCGCATTGAGAATCAGGTGCTTTCGGGTAATTGGCTTAGGTTTAATCTTTCGTGTTTTTTTAAGTGTGCAAACAATATGGAACAGCAAATAGTTTACAAATTGTTTCCATGATTCGATATGTGAACGTTCAGTGATAGATGCATATGTGATTTAAAGAGTATTAAGTATTACATAGAATGCTGTTTTCTTTTTTTTATTCAGAACATAACAACTTTGTCTTATACCTTTACGATTTTCACCACACAAATGTCAAACGATTCCGTCACCATACACCACACCAATGCTGTTGGGAACATACGGTTCAGTAGTTGACCGAAAATTCCTAAATGGAATGCACTTCCGAGCGTAGAATCGAGAGCATTGGTGGTGAGAAAAGTCTCTGTGAAGGCTGGTGTGCCATTGTTTATTAATATTGGTTATGAAAATTGAAAAAAAATCGACACCGTGCGAATTGAGAGAGGAAGAAAATAAATGAATCATAACCTGTACATACTTCCTGTAGCTTAAAAGACCGAATTAAAAACTATAATCAATATAAATAATGACTGCAAAAATGTTGACTCACATCCGAGAGTGCAATTTCAATCCACTTGAGTGACAACGAACAAAATAAATATGAACACATTACAAAGGCATAATCAAAACATGTTGAAAGAATCGACTTGTCCTTTTTTGTGCGTTTGCATGTAAGGATCTCCCCAGTGTACATTACCATCATTAAAACGAAGATCAAAGGTAAACTTGTCGTTTTGTTTACTTTTTCTCTTCTTCTTTTTAACATACCGCCATCATCGTCATCATCATAATCACCAAGTAACCAAACCAAACCAACCAACCACCATTTTTACGAGTATCATTCCAACATGCACATATTATGGACAAGGGAGAATATTTTCCATCTTTACGGCGGCTCTCAACTTGAAACATTTCACTCGATGGTTCCCTTTTTGATTATATAGAGGAAATACAAAAAAAAAAAATAAAGAGCTTTTCTGCCACGAAGCCATCATCTGACTGGAAGGCGAAGAGTCCTGAAAGCGGGAAAGTAATTTTTATTTGACAAAAAAAAAAAGAGAAAATGTTTTCGGTGATGGCAATGCATTGATGAAATTAAATGGTTAACGATTGAAATATTAATGGGAATGTTGATCCTTTTGGACGACGTTCTTGTAGTAGACTTTATAAATTATTCTTTGGGAGAGTCATCTGAGCTTTAAAATTTAAGTACAGCAGTAAATGTATGTAACATGAGTCAAGGATAACCATTGCTTAAATTTTCCTTTTTGACGGAGTATGAACAGCGGACACAGAGGTTAAACTTTAGCCATCCTATCTGAAAATTTGACTCAACTGTCATTTCGTTGAAAATAGTACTGGAGCTATGTAGTCTTGATGTCTATTCTATTCTATCTTGATGAGCAGACAGTAGGACTACCCTTTACTACGTGTGAAACACGCAGAAATCAAGGAAAATATAAATTATAACCTAGCGGATCAAATAAATGAGAAAGGGCTACTCTTTGCTTGGTGTCGGGATGCTCAGAAATCAAGGATAATGACCTGGTGGACCCAATAAAGGAGAAAGGGAGTTTAGACAAAATTCACAGGTCTTGCACTCTATGCTGAAGCTCAAATAAATTTCAAACCTAAAGGATGAGAGGAGAGAAACTTCTACTGTCAAAAAAATTTCCCTGACATTTATGTCGAGGTTATGTTTCGAGTACGTATCGGAATGGACTAATGGAAGATATGGGGCCTTACAGAGACCTACACGGGTCATTGTGCATATTCGGAGGTAACCTAGGGAAGTGTCAGTTTTGTAGCGAACTGTTGATGAAGATTCTAGAGGAGGCACCAGTGGGTCTGCAGTGTCTTGGAGCAGTGTATCGCAGGACGTGTGAGAAGTTAGGAAGGTGCTGCAGCCGGGGAAGATCTTGGAATTTAGTAGCGAGACTAATTTGCTAGTGCTGAAGTAGCAACTGTCGAAATTTGACGTGTATTAATTCTGCTTCTATTAATTTTTTGATAAAAAATACGGAGTACATTGCAAAAAAAGGAGCACATCGGCCACACCTGAAGTTTAACCGAAGTGAAGGAATGCCGAGTACATTACAAAAAATTACTGAAGGAAGGTGGACTGCATTACAAAAAAAGGAGTACGTTGGCCACACCTGAAGATTAACCGAAGTTAAGGAATACTTCAGGAATTAAAAGTTGACAAAGGGCTAGTAAAGGAAGACAACAAAATTCTAATTTTAATGTAGATACAAATGGAACTAGATCACCAGGTCAAGAATCAGAAGAAACTGCTTGGCAAAAGTCTAAAGAAATATCACTCCAAGTCGCGGGAACATGAGGAAACAATGAAAATTCATTGTTTTCATGTACCTCTACATACGATGGACCTTGTCCTACGATGGACGATAAATAAGGTCTTGTAAGATGGAAAAAACCAGAACGAAGAAACATATAGAAAATGACATATCGCTGAACCGGGTCTTTAGACGACACAAAAAAGACAAAGGACAAGGGAACGCAACATACACTTGTCTGCACCTGACACTTCAGTAGTTTTCAAAGTAGCTCACTGTGAAACCTATTTACAGCCAATATCTTACGGGATACTGGTCTGAAAGGATTCATAACAATATTTAAACTACTGACCAGGACGTTAATAACAATAGGAGAGGCTAAATTTTGTAAGAGAACATAAAAATGGGTTGACGGCCAGCTGGAAACAAATTTTCTAGGTCAAAAAATCCAAATATGAAGATTTTTGCACCAAGGGACGAACGTTTGCCAGCCATTAGCCAACCATACGAAACCTCTTCGGTTAAGCATTGGATAATTGCTGAGATGGCATCTCTGCTTTTTGGCGGAATCGTCAGGTTACAAGAAATACAGATTAAAAATCTTTTACAAAGAAATATCTCCTGGAAATTGTCTAATAGTATAGTGGCGAATGGAATATAGTCGGTTCTGGATCGCGCAAATGGTCAGTCCAATAATTAGGAAGTGTACAAATGAGTGCTTTGAGACTCAGCAGCATAAAAATATTGGTGGAACCAATCTACAAACGATTTGGAAAAAAAGAAGAAGAGGAGACCAAAATCCCATTTTTCTCAAGATGATGATTCTGAGCTTTTAGCCAAGGAAGTTCCCAATTTTATCAATAAGTTTAGGGTTTATTTTTCAAAAACATAATAACAGCCAAACTGTTAAAGACGTTTGTAGAAGAACCAAATGAACAAAATATCTCAAATTTCATAGCCTGGCTCCAAGGAAATCAGACAGAGCTCTTGTGGTAACAATTAGAAGGATAAATACAGAATAGTTGCACATTCCGATAGCTTCAGGAGGATGCTTAAAAACGAAGCTCACCGCCGCTAGAAACGTCTCCACCTCAATTAACTTCTTCAATAGACATTGCTGGTTGGTCTCAAACAGTCTGGCATTCTCTTTCATCTTTCGCTAAGAATCAGATGGTCTTGGTCCTTCTTTACTAAGTTAAAGCATAATAAAGCAACCTGAATCTAGTCCTTTCTACTATCTTTAGCTTAAAGCTACCAAACGCATTTTAGAGGGAAGACAAACATGATTGACGTTTTCCAGGCCTTCACTGCTGTTTTCATCCTCTTTGCGCTTGCATCCTAGTGCTCAAACCGTCCCAATTTATTTAAGTTGTAGGTTTTTGCGGGAATACCAATGTCCTATCAGAAACTAATATAGATAAAGTCTGATCTCTGTATTTTTTCACGTATTTACGATACTCGCCAGGAAGTCCAGTCATAAGGAGACCAAACAGGCGTTCCAACGGAAGAATTAAAATAAGTATTCTATATTTGGCCTGAAAGGATGCTTAGTTCATTTAAAACACGCCTACAGGAGAGTGTGTAGTCGTAACTCTGTGAAATATTGAGGCTTATTCGGATCGATTGAGTAGAGATCAAGGAGAGCTTTGAGCTCCTGTGTGTGCTAAACCGGGAACCTGCTTGACAGGCTCATTAGAGACAGACTCGGTAACGTCATCTGAAGGGATCATCTGCCACAGCAGAACTGGTTTTTTTTATCCAGAATTTTATCCAGCAATCAGAAGCGTTTAATCATCACCCAGGACGATGCTCCTAGGTAAAATGCAATTCCCAGTGCATTGGAATCTTTCATTGTATTGAATTATTTTTGCTTTATCTGAGTATCGAGGGATTGATTCAAGGAGTTGAAAATCATCTACAACAATATCTCAGGCTCGGTGAAGGATAAACGTGATGTCAGGTAGCACCTAGTTCTTTCCACGGGGTTACATCTCTTTTGCATCTTGAATGATCAGCTTCTGAATCTTCGGGATCAGCTTAAACTAGGTATGGTTGTGTTGAAATCGCCAGTGGAAAATCGATGGTCGGCTCATTCCACGGCGGAGAAATCTTTCATCGTCATACTGCCAAAATCAGGACGCAAATAAGAGAAATGAACGATTGCTAATTAGGGGCGTTCAAACAAATACCCAGGTTTGACTTCAACAGGACCGACTTCTACGATATCTTGACGACAAAGAACAAGGCCACCGTGGGGCACATTAGCTCTGAATCTAGTCCTTTTGGATTGCCGCCGCATAGAATACTATATTCAGGCACAAAATTCTTCTTAAAGTGAGGGTAGCCTTATAGGACGTTTTATTGAAGAACAAATGAGAATCAGTTTACGTAAGAAGAAGTCGGGCACAGTAGGTCATAGAGAAGCAATAGATAGAAAATGAATGAAACAAATGATGATAGAAAAAGGATGAGGATGAATAAACTGATTCAAAGCCCAAGATTTATGAGCATAGCTCAGCAGGATGAATGGTTGGAATGCTTTTCACCACACATAGTTGGTAAAAAAGTTGTTCCGCAGAGGGAACCACGCTTATTCCTTTGCTTAGGGTCCATGGACGAAACCCACCATATGACCATAAGATGCCCAAGCCGCCGATTATTACTCTCCGGGATCATAGTTGGATTTCTTTCCCGAAAGATTGGGGGACAAAATGTTGGTGTCAGAATGAAAATTAAGGTGCATGTTATACTGAGTATGCGCGATCCTTTTCATAAAGAAATGAGTTTCACACTGCTTGTCTGCGCGATGGAAGACATTCCCTCAGAAATTCCTTCCATTTTCATCCATTTCTAATTAAAGAGCGTTCTTGATAGCCCGAAAGTGCTGCTTCCCTAGAATAAGGAAGCCTAGTCTGAAGTGACGTGACAAATGGTAAAAGGCTAGCTACCTGTGACAGGGGAAGAACCTTTTTAAAATTAATTTTACTATCTGCCTATCCTATATCGTGTCCCTTATCAGTGTGAGAGAAATGATAGATCAAACTTTGATGGATGGGCAGAGATGGACTCTGACACGTATTATAGAAATGCTGAAACAACAATGCCAACGAAACTAGGAGAGTATTAAAATATTAATTTTAAATAAAAAAAACGACATATTTTCATGTTTGCGAAAATCGTTTCTAACTAAATTTTTGGATTCTTGCTATTAGAATTTCTATTTCCTTGCAATTCTAGTGTGATATGTGTAAAGTCATGGGAAAGACCAATGAGGAGTAGAGAGGAGAGAACTTCTCATTTGTTGTCTTGTAGGGATGAATGATATTCCATTTCACTTATTTTGAGTGGGAAGCTTGGGCTATCTGCAATGAATGTCCTGGAACCACCTTTCTTATGTATAAAGCATATTCGTGTACGGGCAATCAAATTAAATTTTTACTCACATTTCATGCCAGTACCCCTAAATATTTGAACCACCTCAAGAAATATCAAACTACAATAAAAAAATCCTTCTTCTTGAATTTTCCAGATAGTTCATCAACAAATACAACGGAAAATCTTTCACCATCACTCAGTCCACCCGCCTCGAATACAAAATCACCCTCGCCGCATCCTGCATTCGTGCAAAGTTCCAACGAATCAGACGACGAGAGTCAAGAAATTATCGAAGAAGATGAAGGATGTGGTACGGATGGTCCGTCAGACGGTTCATCACCTCACGGCGGTGACAATTCCCAGCAGACGAAACGGAAAAAGAAAACGCGAACGGTATTCTCGCGGGCGCAAGTATTTCAGCTGGAGTCAACGTTCGACATGAAACGATATTTGAGTTCATCAGAACGGGCCGGACTAGCAGCATCCTTGCGTTTGACCGAGACACAGGTGAAAATCTGGTTTCAAAATCGCCGCAACAAATGGAAAAGACAATTGGCTGCCGAATTGGAAGCAGCCAATATGGCCAATATGGCGCATGCGGCCCAACGTTTGGTGCGCGTCCCCGTTCTATATCATGAGGGTGGCACGCCAGGATTTGTACCACCTCCACCACCACATCCACACAGTACACCGTTATACTATCAACGGGGTGGCAGTCCGCCGAGACCGGCTCTCTCGTCCTTGGTATAGGACAATGTCAATAAATCAACAACTACAACGACAACATCGACAATGGGTACAGTGTATTTTTGGAAGGAATATTCGAATACTTAGCACATGTGCCGTAGTTGTATGGTTTTATATACCCAAAGTTACCGGATTGCAAGCGTCAGGAGAGATTTGTATCATATTATTGTATCATATACAACGCGTTAAGCAGAGAACAAAAGGAGAGCCCGATAATAGGTCTGCACGTATGACTTTGAATTCAACTAAAGAAAATTTATTTATTTGCCAATCAAAGGACAATGTCCTTTCGCGAGCATCTCAAAGTGTCTGGATCCCGATGAAAATGTAACGTGTGTCGGCCATTTTGTTTGAGGTCAACCCCAGCGATGCGTTGCGGATGCAATGAAAACTATTTTCAGTTCGAACTTGCTCCCCATCTCAGTTGTAAAGGATTCAAGTTCTACCAATTACGGCTGGATCCATGGAATTTTCGCACTCCATTAACCTCAACTTCATACCAAAGTGTACAGTTCCAATAAGAAAAACTAAGAAAGGATTTGCTTTATTTCAACTACCATATTGCTTAAGTTATAGCGAAAACTATTTACTATCCTTACTAATAAATACCCGATTGTACATAATAGAGAAAACTAACTAACTAACTATTAAATTTAGCGATATGGTTTTTAGATTTTAGTGTAGTGTGGAAAATTTGGATTATGATATAAAAATTTAATAATATTTAAAAAAAACTATCTTCTGTGTAAATTAACTTAAAAGTGCAAATTTTAAATTAAATTAAATTATGTGAACGAATTAATTGTGTAAATGTGTTAAGCCTACATAAAAATCAAATATAAAATGAAAAATAAATAAATAAAAAAAAAACAAACTGAAAAATATAAACGTGAACTTGTTCCGTAGTTAAAATATTTATTACTAAGAAATAAACGCAATTAGGATATTATCAACGGAATAAATCCGCAGGAAAGTTAATTGCATTAAGCCATTACGAAACATGATGCCAATGAAAATGAATAAAACATAATTGAAAATGTATAAAGCACAACAATGTACCATATATATATGAAAATATGAAATATTATTTTAAACATTTCATTGAGTAAAATAAAAATGCTTTAATTATTGTTTTAAAATTTGTTGTTTTCATCTTAGGACACAAAACAGATTTCCAGGTTGCATTCTTTTACTCAGAGTCGAAGTCGGAAAGTATTAGCTGAAAGTGATCATCCTAGATATTGGAAAGATCGAGGAGTAAGTCAGTACAATTCTTTGGAAGCCACACCTAATATAAAGAGGAGTTTATGCAGGCAAATACGATCAAGGCGAGGTGATCTGATCACGATTAACCTTCCTTTAGTTTTTTAAGCTTCATTAATAGAACCTTTTGTGTCCCGTGGAGTAGATCAAGGAGGAGGATGCGTTTCACGGTAACTCATGTAAAATTAAAGGATTTTTCACTGAATTCAATTATAATATTCTCCACTTAATAATATCGTTCAAATGCCCTCGTCCGCTTCGTTGGACTAAATGCATTCCCAATATCGAAATTCTCCACTACTTTTCCACAAATATTGTGAAACAAATTGCCAACGGCAAATTGAATTTTCGACTGAGATCGCGAATCGTTTTGGTATCATTCTCGTGCACTGAAGATCTCAAAAATTTTATTGAAATTCTTGCGATAATTCATCTCAAAATTTCGTCTTGCGACAAGTTGATTCCATGGTATGTGTCAAGTTGCACCGTTTTGTAAAATGCGAAATCTGCTTGTCGAAGTTATACGAACGGAATACGAAAAAAACGGAATACGGAAAAATAAACATTTTTACTAACACCAATGCAATTCTGCAAAATTCGTTGAATACCGTTAGATCTGTCGATGATCGGAGTGTTACCACTGTGTGTTATTACGCTGTGGGCACAATGAGCAAAATAAACTGTAGAAAACCGACTTGCTTAACGAGCGACGCTTCGCATAACGAGAGGCGACGAGGAGAAGGAAGCAACGGATTGTTCGAATGTTAAATCAGTCTGTATTTACCACTCGTTTTAATAGTATTGTAATGGTGTCGCTTGTGATTACACATTTTCTCAAACAAATGCATATTCACACGAATAAAAAGTAATTGAATTATTATTAGGAACATAGTCTGGGAAAATATTTGTCATTTTTAAGGTGAAGATTAAAAGAAAACCCTTGTAAAAATGTCCCGAATAAAAAACTGCAAGCAATATAGTTATAGGAGAGCTGAAAATAACAATAGAAAGAAAGTGATCGGTCCACATCTACGCGTTGTTCTATTTTCAAAAACAAGGACTGGCTTACGGTGATCGATGCTAAACAGGATTTGCCAAGAATATCTGCGAATTAGTCACGTTTTCTTGACGATAATGAAATGCTGTTTCTTATATGGATTCGTGACAAGCATGAGGCAGGTTATAATATTAACGAGAACATTATTTGTGAGAAGGTGAAAATGATTTTCGCTAATGTAGTTAAGAACACGAAGCTAGGATCATCAATAGTTGAAGAAGACGAAGAATTTAACAGAAACCGTTGGTGCTCTGAAAAATTCGGGAGGTAAACTGAACGTACAGTTAGGGAGGTAAGAGGTAATAACGACAGTAACAAGTTCTAACACAAAAGATCTTATCACGATGCTATTTCGTATCAATGCAAACAGGGACTTGAGAATCAACACTTCTTGTTTACCACACAGAAACTCCACGAGTCTTCAATAAATACAACATCCAGAAGACCAGGATAAATAGAATGTGAACAGGAAAGCTTGGGACGACACCTGGACTTCTAACGGAGTTAGAGCTTTGCAAGATAGAGAGCTTGTGAATCGTATGACTAAGATGTGTGGAGAAATTTAAAAGAATGTTAATGCGTATTTTTTCATACGCTTGTCTTTATGTCCTATTTCTAACAAGTTTTGAAATTTGGAGTCAAATACCGTTATACCAGGAATCTTTTCAGATATTGACACTTGTTAGTAGTTAGGCTATGTTTAGAAATCTTCAAACTTCAACAAGCTCAACACTAAAGTATTCTTTGCGCATTCTTTCCAGATGATTGACTAACTTCAATTTCGGAGAGTTTTAAAAAAGTCGTTTCACATCGTTGCCTGTCCAAAAATGATCGACAAGGCATGAGAAAAGGTGACCATGGGAACCTTAACTGCTGTTTGGAAGAAGCTTTGGGGTTTTGGTTTGGGAATAACTTCAAGGGGTTCTGATTCCGAGCTGACCAGCAAACATGGATAGAGAGTGGCATTGTGCTTCATAGCAAGAAACTTTGAAGGAACATTTGTTAGAGAAGAAGAAGGTTAGAGAATAGCAATAATCCTCCGGTGAAGTAAAGGAAATGCTAAAGACATATGATTGGCTGTTGCGCCATAAATTTATGTTAAAAGCTGAATGCCAAAAAAGAAGTGGCTGCGTGTGCTGCAAATTTATTTAATCGTCGTGGTCGTGGTCTTGTCAAATTTTGACGTTTTGGCAAAAACGAATGTCTCTGGACTTTTTTCTAGTAAAAACTGATTAAGTAGGTACAATAATTATTTGGATTTTTGGTTTTCGGAAAATCAAATCCGCATTCCAGGTGAGTTCATGGTAAGGTTAATTCGATTCAATATCTTTAATTACATGTAACTAATTCTCTTTAAATAAACGTGAGAGTTTTTCAATTAAGCGTTGCCAAAGTTTTCATCTTGGTATCCGACGGATCCTTTTTTTGTCTGAGACTGCTTAGCCAGGTCACTACGTGGCCAATTTCATAGTATACCTTGAAAATCGGCTTCCGATTAGTTCAGCTTTATACCTTTTCACCTGCTGATGAGCACAGTTGAGTCTTGGTTGCTGGTTTGCGTTGAACCCTACTAAGGACCAATGCTTGAACAGAGACAACGTCCTCTGCATGTTTTGACTGCACACTACACTGTCCCTGAGCTGGCTTGTTATCATGGGTTTGATATCTTATGTACTCCTTGCTCTGAAACGAAGGAGGAGCTACCTATTTACGAGGTAATAAGGTAAAGGCTACTGCACGAGCAAAGTAGGCTGAGGAACATTCTGCTCTGAGCCAGAATGGGTGGAAATACGAAACGCGGGACAGGTCGACTGCAAATCTGAAGCCGAGGCTCAACCAACGGTACGACTCATTGCTACTGAGCGCAGATTCTCAACGGGCACGTACATTTTCAGTTCTACGTTTAGAAAATGGGGAAGCCATGGTTACCTGACTGCCCCTGTTGCCCGAAGACTACAGATGATGCTTGCCACACCTTATCCACATGAAGGTAAGGTATAGTGGAGATCTTCACGGGAGAATAAGTTAGGGCCCCTCAGATAAATTGTTGATAAATTTGCTAGGATCAAAGGTATGCTAGGTTCCTCTTACAAAAAAAGGTGTCTAGATTGCGGAAAGGAAAAAGAGTTTACTCTCTTAGTGAAGCCTCGCCTTTAAGATCTTCTATGCTGAAAGAGGGATCTCTCTAACCCGAACGCTCTGCTTGGCGAGAATAACGAGACCTAGTCATCGCAACCACAGAATAAAACTTGGAAAGGAAGGAAGTAAGGAAACAACTTCCCAGGATGATTAAAAAGAAAATTCACTTCCACTGTGATTTTATCATTTTGGGTGTGCCCGCTGACTGTTGCCTCAAGGCCAACACTTAGGGGCTAACTTTTAGGGATATTCAAAGCTCATGTCGATATTTAAAGGAGGATCAGTTTATGAATTTGCTAAAGTTGACTTTGAAGATGAACTCTCGGAAAGAGAACATATATGGAATATGCTCTCTTGCTGACAGTTCATCTTAACAATGGAATAAGAGTACCAAAAAATGTCCTTTGTAATTTATATGCTTAAAGTTTACCGTTAATTTTATTAATTTAAATGAGTTTTCTTCAAATCTACATTTTCTAATTCAGTTTTGGAAATTTGAAACGGGAAGAAATGAGTATAATCAGAAATTAATTATTCAATCATCACAATAAATTTTCAACGACACATTGTCTGCCAGGAAAACCAGAAATAATTTGTCTCGAAAAAAGGGATAACCGCAATTAACTCGGTTAAATTTGTTTCATAAATTTTTCCTCAACTTTTCTCACCCTCACAACCTTTTCGGTTGCCACAAAAGCAGAAAGGTAAAAGTTAAAGTGTGTTCTACAACTACCATGTTAGATATTACGATAGAGCCTTATCGCTCGTCCTTCCACTAATTAAGAGACGACTCGTAAATTAGTTAGGTGGCGGTCATTTCAATGGTCGTTAGAATGATTCCTATATTCATCATTTCAAAACAAACGAGCGGTTCAACATGGTTGAAATGGGGTAACAAATTTTTTGGACCAGACTACTGATATAAACATATAAGGATAATGGTGTTGGATATTGGAATATAGGAAAGTAGATGGTAAGTATGCTCTATTAATTTATTTTAACGAAAAAAATTAATAGGTGAAGATGAATAGGTAATTAATGGACAGTTGTTCAGTAAAATATTTGGGGGAATAGAAAGAGTTAGGGTATGTTCGAAATGTCCTTTTTAATTATATAAATTTGGTTTTCAAATGAAGTGTCGGTCAGGAGTAAAAATGTGCGATTTTTGTTTGTTTGTTTCGTATGTTTATCGTGGATTAGGTTTTGTTCTGACAATGTCCGTAAGCCGAAATGATAAGTGTATTAGTACCGGATATTTTTTAAGGATGTGTGTTGTAATTTGCTTAAATAATTTTTGACTTTTTTATCGCTAAAGATGTTCATTAGGGCATTGAACTTTGGTTTGTTCTAATAGTACGGTAGAGCTTGAAAAAGTCATCAAGAGAGTATGTGGGTAAGATACTTTTGATCCTTTTTTGGTGATTGGTCAATAACTAATTAGAATTCTTAGTCGTTCTCAAGGGATTTAATACACCTCTTAAGCCTTTCTTTCAATAAACGAATGGCCGCTATTGCTTTTGTTTAAGCGAAACCTTAATAAAAATTTGTTGGTTGTTTGGTCGGCAAACGTTAACGAGTTTGACCATTATATGGCAGGGAAATGGCAAGAACAAGAAAAAATAGCGGACCAAGAATATAACCTTGATCAACACTACATCCAGGATAGAAACAGAAAGCCAAGATAAAGAGAAAACTATGAACGAATTGAATTCATGTATGAACTTCCTTTCAAAGACAGATTAATCAAAGCAATGTTTTGTAGACGAGCTTAATCCAAGATTACTTGTTTTTCCAATAAACCAAAGATGATGAACCGACTTTGACCTTTGGGAAGTTATCATCCTTATCATCTTAAAAATAACCCGAAGCCATCGTTCTTGTGAAAGAAAAAAGACATTAAAATATCTTCGGCCATAAGGCTGATTTGTTATTCATTGTCGGTGGCGCTACGGTCTAAATTATCTTCTCAATTTTTTTTTTGGCCGCTTTATTTTGGCATTCTTAATAGTGTTCCATTGTCGATGTCAAAGTCAGTTCCTCAATATTCAGAGGCGTAATTTGCGGCAGGTTTTGTCTTAATTCCGCATTCTGTAAAGCATAAAGTGGTTTGCATCGGGGGTTAGGCGTCAGGCCCAAAGATTTTAACAGCTGAAATGGAACAGTCATCCGCCAAAGGCTAAAGGATGAATGGATGCACGGTAAAAGCTATGTCTTCTGTCTGTGTTTTTTTCTCTTGTGCCTACTTGTGGTTTGTCAGGTGGAGCTCGATTCGCGACATTTTTTGGTAAGCGGGAGGATTATCGGTCCCAAGAACCTGGTCCTTAGACGTGGAAGGGTTTAGAACGAGACAGAGCGTGTTGACCCGAGCTAGACCATATGAATATTTTTGGGAAATAATGAACTACAATAAAGGATCTAAATCACGCTCTATGTTGTGGTAGTGCCCTCCATAAAAAGACAATTTTATAATTTAACTGGTTGTGCAACAAATATTCGCGTATATATGCGATGCTTTCTATGCGATATGCGATGTATATATGTGAAAGTGTTTTTGGAGGTATAAAACTTAAAAATGAATTAGATTGCCATTAAATTAGTTAGAATAGAAAATTCTGTGCTATTTTTATTTGAATATGACTGTGAGGATGTTAGCGCCACGACTTGCGCGGCGAATGTCATAACGTGAGGTCCCATTTTCGACAACTCTAACTAATATTTGAGGTCGTATTTCGACAACAACGCGGCGAATGTTGTCTTTCGAATTGTCAAGCGTCTCGGACTTGTTGGTGTAGACGAGTGATTTGCTGTATGCCTATGGGAAACCGTCCAGCGGTGTTAAATCACAAGATCTTGCAGGGTAGTTCACAAGTCCAAAACGAGAAATTTTGTTCTCATCAATTGCTTCTTTCAATAAGTCCATGGTTTTACGAGCTGTATGGCATATCGCGCTATTCTGTTGAAACTAGACATCCCCTACGTTTTGGCGAGTCAATTCCAGGGCTAGGAAGTCATTGATTATGGCTATATTGCGGTTAATACTGTTTGTGTTGTTATTCTCAGCAGTTATTATGAAGAAATATGGACCAATGAATCCACCGGCCCATAAAGCATACAAAACAGTGACATTCTCTGGATGTAATGGTTCTTGTACAACCATCTGTGGTTTCTTGTCACTCCAAATGCGGCAGTTTTGTTTACTGACGTAGTCATTCAACCAAAAATCAGTTTCATCGCTTCACAATATTTTCTTATAAAATTCGGGATCTGCAGCAACTTTTTCATGGGCCCATACATTGATTCTACGCCATGTTTGTTGGTCGTTTGGCTTTTATTCCTTTACGAAGTGGATTATGCAAGCCCGCAAAGCAAGATCTTTCTGCAAAATCTTCCATAATGTGGATGGGTACTTGTTCAATTGATTAGCACGATGTCGACTCAATGTCTCACCTAGGTCCTAATTGATACTTTGGAATGCAGCTGCCATTATTTTTGCATTACGCACTGTACGACGTCCAGATTTACGTGTATTATCAGTAAGAGTAAGCGTGGTGTCAAAAACAATGAAAGGTTAGTCGAGTTAACTGTTTTGATGGAATTTTATTTCGGCCATGGAATTTACGGATTACGAGAACTGAAATATATCTGGTTTTTTTTCCGAAATAAAGCTGTAGACGTTGCTCGGGCATGAACATGGTAAACTAAACTAACCATAAAACGAATGACAGCTGCCACATCATACATAGCGTTAAAAAGGGTTGCCAACTTAATTTTCTATACCTCTTAACAACACCCTATATTTGCTGAATTGCAAAGACTAGTGGAAAACCTAGGAAGTAGTGATCAAATTCGCTTGATAATATTGAATTACTTCTCGGATTTTTGAGTTGGCGGATTCAAACGATGGAGCACGATTGTTGGAGGTTCAGCGTATTGGAGGCAAGAGTTCAAAAAAGGCTGTAGTGCTACGACGGTGGAATTGTAATGAAGAGTTAAATTTTCGTTCGTTAGAGCTTTAATTATGTGTAAACTGGAGGTGGTAGATGAACTTAGGATAGAAACTTGCGCTGTACGTTTAAAAACTGAATTTCGTTTTATTAGCAGAAACTCGTTTACTTTATTGCTGGGGAACTTCTGTCCTCTGACTCTTTTTAGGCGCAATTACTTGCTTGGATGCTGCTTTCGTCCTTTATTATTGCGTCGTGTGTCGGAGTCCGTCAGTTGTCGCGTTTTTGGTTTGTGTTTTCTTGAAGACGATTATGGGGAAGAACGTTCGCTCAAAATTTTATTTTCGTTTCGTTTACTCCTTCCTGTTGGCGATTTATTAGTAGTAGTATCGTAGATAATGATTACTTTTATACTACATAAGAGTATGTCAATCTTTCGTTTAATCGGTGGATGATTTAATTTTTCAATTGAACATCAATATGTTGACGAATAAGACCGCACCCTGTGCTCAAGCCTTGGGTAAATTCGACTGGAATTCGCAAGCAAATAATCGAATCCTGTTACAGCTATTTAGGTTATAATTTCAGGATTGTAGCAGATACGGATTTTATTCGTGCCATGACAGGGATTTTCATGACGACAAAAGGAATGCTTTGGCTGCAGAACTAACAAAATGAATTCCAAGATCCACCAAGATCAAAGATTCAAACTTGGTAAGATCCCTCAAGGATCTTACCCAGTTGCCAAGCATTAAAGGGCACGCTGATGGTATCTCAGAATGAACAAAAATCGTCTGCAGAACATCCCACTAAAATTCTTTCGACAATTTTTCACATTATTCACTCAACATACTTAAACTGTGTAACAATTAGTATCAAACTGGAAATGATTGTTTCCTGTAAAACAGGCATTCATCGCAACGATACACGGCAAGGAAGTGCACTGGAATATTTTCCGAATCAGTAGGCGAGTGAGTGCATGTATTGCATGCACACTGCATGAATTCAGTGCACATTTGTTTTCCGGCTTGCATCAGAATCGTTTTCTATAAAAAAGGATTCAAGCGGCAATAATACAAGCGAGAATTTACTATAACTATGTAGGCTTGCCTCGTTAACTTCCAGCGATTTCCCTTGCCACATCGGGGGTCTGAGCTATTAATCGCTGTTGTACCGCCATTGCCACCACCACCTTGCACCACCTATGCCACCTTCACGCCACAATGTTTACAGTTGCACTTATTGGAACAAAATAGTGATATATGCATCTGTATTTTGCATTGAATCGATTTGCTTGTTAAGCCGCGAGGTATCGTTGCATCAAGCGAACAAGCGAGCGAGGATCGAGCGCGCAAACAGCCGTTTCGTAGGACTTTTTCGCGTGCTAGGCAAACGACCGAAAGCGATACAGCGCAGTATGTACAGCAGTAAAAGGATAATATTGTAGAAATACAAAATGCACTGCACTTTCCTGTTTGGTGAGCAAATTAAGAGCATTTGAGTTGCAATTAATCGTAAATAGACGTTTTTGTTGTTAAATAGAGAATAAATCCTCATTGTGCGAGGACTATTATGTCGGAAGTGCATCTAGGAAGGAAATGTAGGAGTTGCTGCTGCTGCTGCGGGAGCTCTAGCGAACAGGGCGGCCGGGATAGGCGTGCAGGACGAACTCTGGAAGAGATTGTTTATTGTTAGTCAGTCATCAGGTCGGGGCGGTGGTGGTACGACTAGGCAGAATTTATATTGATAGAGGATGAATTTATATTGAAACAGGATGAATTTCATAGAGTCTATTGTTTATGTGATGTAGCGCTTCAGTTAACAAGTTGTTAGGCGTTTTAGTGCGGGATATTGTTTTCTGATTGAACAGTATGCGAGCATATTGTTTATTTGCTCGGACTCGGAGCTTCTATTTGGAGGATGCAAAATGTTAGCTGCTAGCTTCTGTCAAGATGACTTCCAAAAGGAGGTTTATTTCCAATGTATGATTTAGGAAATTATAAAATCGGAATTTATACACTCCCAAGACTGGTTACACAAGGAGAGGTAGAAGATGTAGACTCAAAGCTCAACCTTTAAAACTAAATTTGAAGTCTTTGTTTGAACAATAAAATTGTCGTTCCAAAACAGAATATCGTCCTTAAAATTCTAATAAGGTTGCAGTTTAACTTCGAGATTCAGGTTTAAAAGACATGATCCATACTCCGTGAAATAGCACACAATTTACCCTACACAATCAATAGACGTAGATCCTCCCAATTGAAAAATTTTCAAACATGCTTTCCTATGTTCAGACATGCATTACCTATGAAATAAAATCCACTTTTTCACTAATCGATGTATTTCCTGGTCAGAAACGAACAAAAAACAAAAAAAAAAAATGTTTAGAGTAAAATGAAACATGCATAGAAAATAATAAAATACAAATAACCATTTGGTTGATGTTGTGGCTGCATAATTTTGAACATGGTTTTGAAAGGAATTTATAAAAACATGAAACGTGCAAGAATCAGGATATTGTTTGCATCTGTGAGCTCAAATTCAACTCTTTATTTTGACTGTGTGTGTGCTGACTTTTTTTATCTAAATGCAATGCGGAATAGAACATTCATTGCTTCCATTATATCCTAAGCGCTTTTCACTATACGATCGAACCGAATCGGTTATTTATTTATCGGGAAGTGAATGCAATGCATTGTGAAAATGTGGATTTATTTTAGCGATGTATAGCATAGGTGAAAATTTGTATATGCCGAGCATGAAAAGGGTGCGTGAACAGAATTATTTTAGATTTTTATCAATCAGGTGCAGTTAGAATGTTTAAGGATTTAATTTTTGATGCTTAACAATAATAAGAAGAATAATCGATTTATTTTGGGTCATGTAACACATGCAAGTAGATATGCAAATTGTATCTCTGCACTTCCGGAGGACGACGAAGTAGCAATATCAAGGAGAGTTGGCGATTGCCGCGGGGGAATCGAACATAACCACATCAGTTTTCCCACTGTCCTCAGATCAGGAAAAATGTACGGCGAGGTTCTCATTTTTCGCCTTTTTAGACCAACGATTGACCTGTGGGTTTTTATCAGATGCAGATGATGGAAGATGGAAGCAATCCTGCAACACGCAAGCCTTGAGTAATGGTACAAAAAGATTATATATCTTTCATTCGTGTCTGGATTGCACTATAATAGTCATTACTCTGCTCGGGCTTTTTAAAACGTATCCGTCCCTATTAAACTCACAGAATTATCACCATGTACACTATCCAGCAGAAACCGTCCCCCTCGCCCCAAAAAACCGTCTCTAGCGGTTTGATATTACGAGTATTCGTAATCTAGTGCAGTCTTGTCGTAGTCTAGGCTTTTTTCGTATTTGATGTCCAGTATTGTGTTGAGGACTGCCGAAACTCAGTAACAGCAAAATAAATATTCCCTAAAGTTCTCCGAGTATCATATAAAATGAGTTGTTACAAAGAATATCAACCACACTGGTGACCCCGCCGTGATTTCTACGGGTAACGTACAATAACCATTTACAAAACCATTTACACAATCCGTTTATAAAAATGGTTAAATATTTAACAAATAAATCTTCAATCGTGATTGTATTGGAGCCCACGTTGTTAAATCAAGGACAATAACTTATTTGACTTCATAGTCTATTTCAAGGGATGCAGTACCTTGAGCCCTTGTATCAACATACAAAAGGCCGTTGCTCCTTTAATTTTAAGCAAAAACACGATAAAAAAATTGATGTTTGTATGATGGGCATATTTTAGCGAGCATACCTATTAAATGGAACAAAAATGACAAAAACAAGAAGAAACTGAGGACCAAGACTACAACCTTGATGAAAACTAGAGCCAAGAGAAAATGGGAAATGAGATAGTTAATCAAACCAATCGTTTATTGACGAGCTTAATCCAAGATAATTCAATTTTCTCATAAACGGACGATTATGAGCTGAATTGAAACCTTGTAAGGAGTTGCCAATAAATTCATTTTCTTTATGTCGTAACAAATACTGAGGCCATCGTTTCTGTGAAAGAAAAACGATAAAAGCACATGCAAGAAATCGAAAAAAAATTTCTGGAGTAAACTTTCCAGAAAACGCTTAGCGTGTATATATTTTTCGGATACTAGTCCAGTGTAGTCGTAGACTAGTCCGTCTTTGCATTGTAAGTCCAATGTTATCTTGAGCATAGACCGTTTGGCAACAGCAATATAAACATTCCGTAAAGCTCTCCGAGTATCAGTTAGAAGGATTTGATACAAAAAAAAGCTCTATCACACTGGTGACCCCGACGTGATATATATGGAGAGCGAAAAATTGTGTGAAAAAATGGCTGATCATTTGACAAGTGAATGTGCAATCGTGACTGTATTGCCGTCGCTGTTGTTAAGTCAAGGACCACAAGGCCGAGTGTCATTATTCACTCACTGGCAGGTTGCAGTGAGACAGAGTTTAACTATAAACGTCTAAAGAGTCTTAGCAACAGTTCTTTTAAGTCGTGATGGATTTCGAAGGAGTAAGTATGACCACCGAGGGACAGAAGTACGCGGTGGTGATACAATCATTGGATTCGGCTGAAGATCAAACTAAGCCTGATTGAAATCAAATGACGCTACTCTAGCTTACCAGAGCAACATGAAATGTTTATAACGCAATGAATCCTGTAAGTTTTGCGTGAGCGTCAAATGACATTATCCAAGTTCATGCAGAAAACAAAAAATAATTCTTAAATTAACGCCATGTGCATAATGTGTCATGTGACGAACGTAGGGACGCTATAAATTATGGGATTCGAGTTGATCCCGTCATTCTTTGAGGGAGTACCCTATCTACTTACCCGGGATAGTGAGGAAGGATTATCAGTTCCGTGTGTCTTGCGTCAAACTTAGTTTACTTAGAAGGTAGAAAAAAAACAAAAAAAAAAAATGAGAGGTTTATCTGAGCCGAGGTTTAGGAGGGTCCCCATGACAGGTTAATGACAGAAACCTGTCATGGATGTGAAAACCACAACAACCAGGTCAAATCACAGACTATTCCTGTCTGTACTCTTGATGTTTGGATGGGTCTTTTCTGACATTGGTGGTTGTTATTTCGAAGACTACACGTGTCAGCTGTATTCAAGTTTCCAGCAAGCTTAATAGAGTAGGAATCATCTTTTGAGACTATATTCAGCTCAGGGGGTTCAGTTTAGCGTTAATTTAAGAGAGATGCTGCTTTTACAAATTCTACGATACTACCTACAAATCCTCAAGGACTTTTTTCATTTTCAAATCACTGGAAATGTTTGAGCTAAGTCTTTATCATTTGCTGTATTTCTTTACTCCGAGCATCGTGTCCAGTATCATTTCTAATTACTCATTATGTTATGAAAGTCAGTTTACCAAACCATTCCAAGAGAGAGACAGATAATAAGCATCAAATGAACACATTATTCAGTGATAATTTCCTTTATATTTTCTCTTTTATAACGGCAAATTCTACGAATCAAAAAGACATGTTGTAAAAGTTAGGCGGCCCATACAAAATGATTTAAGAACTCAATAAAAGTTAAGATCTCCCAAAAGGATGTCCTTTAATCTTCAATTTCACACTTCACCACCCATCACTTGCATTGACTCATCACGAATGAGATTTCCGTAATCACACTCACATGAAAGCCATTTGATGATGGCATAATTCCAACAACTGGTCCTTTTCCCCCTCTACATTCCGAGCACAGAGTGCCCCGAACAAGAACGAATAAACCCAAACAGATAATAGCATAAACGAAGCAACTAACTGAAGGCTTTCACCGATTTGTTCGCTATTCCTAAGATATTATTTCAAATCACCTAAAAAGTTTTCTTCTGCTTCTTCGTTACTCCTCAACCGACGTCTGTCCGGGATTCATTCATACACAGACGCTGTACGAAGTTTTGTAGATACATAGTATCGTAAGTATTGTTGCTCTTTCTCCTTTCGCTCACCATCCACCCTAGCAGCAACTATACCTTTAGGTTGCATACATTCAAAATAAAAATCAGTAAAAGGGAAATTCAATCTGTCAAAAAGATTACAGACCAATTACCCACTCTATTAGGAACTATAGAGTGGCTTGGAGGACATAATATGATAGTACAACACAAGGGCAATCCAATTCCACCCCCATGGCTATTGCACTGCACTTTTGTGTAAACGTATTACCTCCTTAACAGGAGCCAAATGGGCAAGGGAATCGCAAAAGTTTCGGGGTCGGTTGGATTGTAGAAATAACAGGAGCTGACTTTAATAGACCAAACTTCATGAAATCCGTTTTGGCCAGCGGAGGAGGGTAGGTGTTGTACGTGTGCAAGAAGTGCTGGGCGAAGGAGCGATATTAAAAGATCAAAAACGGAAACAAAGCTACAACGGCAAAGTACCAGTGTCTAATGCAAAAATTACTAAGGGGGTGGAATCGAAGCTGCTGGCGTAGATTGCAAAATTCAAAAACTAAACTCCGGGGTAAGCTACCGAAAAAGAGACAACTCTCAGTTCAGGGGTGATAATCGGTCCATAAGGACAACATTGAGAATAAACATGCAATGATTGCGAGTGCAACGAGGATAGGATTGAAAGTGCCGAAAACAAAGTTTTCAATGAACTGTTAAACGGGATATGGAGAGTGTTTATTGCCTGTGGCTGAAATTAATTGTGAATGATTTTTGATTGCTTCTCGGAATCAGGATTAGTTTATCGGTAAAATAACTAGAAACATCACGAAAGCCAAGGTATTATGACTTTTTTCATGTTCACATATTAATCCTTTAGTCTAAATCCATCTTCTATTGGCAACTTGGAAATATTTAATTTCAGTTATATCCTTGTCCGGACGTTTATAATCCCCTAAGATAACCCTGAACTCAACAAATCTTAATCTCCCCCTCTAAACAAAACAACCTGAGGTAGACAAAAAAGGTTGCATGTAATTACACCAATTACGACATCTGTGATTATTACAGGAACATGAAATCCATCTTAAATGTCTCACTTGGCCTCACCCTCCCTCATCAGCATCATCATCATCAACATGAATTCAAACGATAGCGAGAGAAAGGCAACGAACCAAGGAGCATTTCCCTGATCCGCTTTTCAGTGTTATTAGATTCAACAAAATGAAAAATATGAAAAGCTGTTTTATCTTTCAGACGTAGATTTTTGCTAATCTTAACAACGATAACGACATGCCCACCAACAAAGAAAACAACCCCCTGCTGTCAGATTTTCATTTTTGGGTCTTTTGTCAATTTTATATTCATCTATCGGCTCAGTGGCTTCCTTTGACACCACAACTTGACATTCCCCGGTGAGCGTTTTCTTTTTGTCTACTGAATGGATCATCCCCAAAAAAAAAATATAATTGCTTGACAAAATTTTCGTGAAGCGTCTTAAATGTATTCCTTAAGTAGGGATATCATTTGTACGAAATCTGCTTCTGTCGAAAGGGGGATGAAAGGTATAAGAAAAATGAAGTTACTTGCGTGGAGCAGTAATCGTAATACTATAAAGGTAATTCGGAAATTTCAACGAAATCACAATGATAAGGATGTGCGTAGGATTTAATATCTGACTAGAGGTGTAATAAATATTTTATTATGAAGAATTTAAAAAAAAGGATCTTAACTTTCGGAAGTATTTAAGGTCATTGGTGTTTGAATTAGATAATTAGTTGTTTTGGTTCAATAAATAATTGAAAGTAGTTTTTTGAACCGCTGGAAAAAACATGTCCTGTTGGAGGTATTACCTAGTTAATTCATATTTTGACACGTTCTTTGTCAAAGTATATGATGTGAATGAGGAGATGCAAATCAGATTGTCATCGTTGCCGCCGTTCGCCATTCAAGCCTCGGTTCCCCAAAAAAATTCTCCAAAAGTTTTTTTTTTGTCAATCGCAGTAGCTTCCGTTCAGTGCTTTACAGGCTTTCAAAACTCAGCCTTATTTATGAGTACCTTGCTAAGTATTTCATTCGCTGCTGGTCACCATAATGTCTCTTCTGCCAAGACTTTAGGGTGAGTATCACCCTCGGGGGAATAAACTTTAGATATCATCTGTCAGAAGTTGATGTTCTGATGAAGACTAGTATCTTTGTTACGAGACATATATATGTACTGAGGATCTTCAACTTTCAAACTGATAGGTGTGCAAAAAAGCTACTCTCCAATCCAATAGACTGATCCAATCATCGGGATGGAGGCTTATCAGCTGCACTTAGAACCAAAATATACCTCCAGCATTAAAGAAATGAATCTAAAGAAATGTTCAGCAAGCTCAGCCAGTAGTTAATAACCAACGAACCTGTCTAGAAGTTTTATTACCCGTCTAAGGCCTGCAACAACGCCATCTTCTGCAGAGTTCACTGGAATATTTGTGAGGGAGAAAAATCCTTTCAGAAGATCCACCCAACAGTTATTCAATATCGAGATCTTTTGGCACGACAAGGAATTCGTAATGGTCAATCATATTTTTCGCATTTCACTTCTTGGATGCACCTTAAGATCCACCAGTCAAATGCATTGATTTTTTGAAGATATTTGCGTCAGTGTCATCGTTCCACAATCGTGGCATGACACGAACAGTCCACCCTACCTTTGCATCGTGTGCCAAAACAGGTGCCAGTCGTTGGTTCTGCGAGGGAAGTCCTCCTATGTTCGCTAGGAAGGGGCCCGATTGGTATCAAATCTGTGCTCAAGATATTCGGACGAGCAACCTCAAGGTATTCCTTGGCACTCCGGGATATTTCAGGGTGGTGAAGTATTCGATGGGGATATTGAGGGACTACCTTAAGCACTGAAAGCTCGTCTATGACAAATTGGAGAGATTGCAGCTACAGGAGTCGCGCCTGATCGGCTATGGTGATGGCATGGCAGCACAAGTCAACGTCCGTACCGCCGAACAGTTGCAACTCAAACCATGGGTTTGGTTTAGCGCTGGAATAACCGTGGTCGTCATACTAATCAAAAAGTGTGTTATTCCCGTTACGTATGAAAAAACGATATTCAATAGATGGGTTTTTGGCTTTAATGTTACCTCGCGGATGAGCTTAATCAAGGCCGAGCGTTAGCGGGTAATGCTGCTGCGGGAGCGTTGGCTTTCAGTCGCAGTGTGGTCAATACTAGAGGACTAACCGCGAGTGAAAGACGTCTACTCGTGAGTGTGATGAAGTCAGTTCCCTTGAATGGTTCAGAAGTTTGGGCAGACCCTCTTAGAAAAAAGTCGTACTGAACGCGTCTCGCACAGGTATGGAAGCAACAGTTGCATTTCGTACTGTCTTACAGCCAGTGGTACTGGTCATCGCAAGATTACCCCAGAGGGTGACTTGTTGAGTGAAGTTGACTCTAATTGCGTTGTGGGGGTCGGAGAGACACATTGTTAGCCGCGGAGAATGGTGAAGGATCATAACTTTGTTGCAGGAAACGCGTGAGGCAGGTAGACAGCATCACCTTTCAGTGATTTGAGGCAGTGATTTTCCCTGAAACTATGGTACGAATGCACAAAGAAAGGTGGAATGAGCTCAAGCTGGTTTCGAACACGCGTCCCTACCGCTTCTCGTCAGGTGCCAACTCACAGGCCGGGACGCATCGATTGGCACTACCAGCTGGATGAATGTCGTCTGGTTATAATTACGTTTTATCGTTTTACGTTTTATGGTAAGAATGATTATTACCTGACGCAACCACCCAGTTGGCACGGATATTTTCAGTCTTTCTGTTGCATTGTTTCTCCCGGAAACACGCATTATTCTTGACATATTTTCTTTGCATGCGGAAGATGGTTTACGTTTGCATCGCTCCGAGAAAATAGGTGTACTGTCTCCAGATAAAATAAGCGGAAAGATTTTGACAATCAAAAAAAAAAAAAAAACTGGAGGTGCATGGCGCATTACGTGCGGACGGTTCTTCTTATAAAAACGCGCAACACGGATCGCTTTACGATGCAGACATAAGGGGGTCTCTGAAAGCAATCTCTGAAGCTACCCTGACAGCACCGCTAGTCGTGACCAAGGAGGCCTATTTCGAAGTAATGTGACAAACTGTTCCTAACTAGGTTCTCGGTATGGCAGGAGAGGTGTTTGTATGACCCTGAAGATCGTCCGATATGCGCATGAAATACGCAAGGCTTTTGTTCTGTGTCCACTAGTCCAGGTGCAGCTCATTTTTGAAAGCGTCATCACAGAATAGTATAGTCTTCATATTGATTGATGTACGGAGCATGTCAGTGATCGGCTCCATAATGAAGTGGGTCCCTTATGCAGTCAGTTGCTGCCCTAATTTGCTCTGAAAACCCAATTTTTGAGTCAATCAATGTGCCCAGGCATTTTACTGCTCGTTTCGCTTCTAACGTTTCCCCTGATATTGATTCCGTCAGAGTAACCAATTAAATTTTCAACCGATGCTAGTCAATCTTAATCCTTCAGTTGCCGTCCTGTCACTCCCTCGGTGCATAAGAATGCCTAGTCTGGTTATCACCTTGCGATTGTCCCCTTAGTGACTAGTACCCCAACAATATCCCAAACGCGATCAAGAACGACTCATCCGGCAACTGAAGCCTCAGGAGGTTATCATGAGATGCATTCTACAGGTGAGGGCCAAGGATGTAGTCCAAAGGGTCAACCATCCTTCGGCTACCTTCCATCGCGAAGAAGAGATGGCTGCGGCCATTCATTTCACTGAGAATCAGTATCAGCTTTTCAGGTACTTCGATTTTCAAGAACTTCTAGGATATCCACCTAGAATACCTGCTGGGCCTCCACACGTCGAACAGGACTCTCCGATTTCATTGATGGGAGTGCAAAGCACTCTGAACTCCAATCATCACCAATCGTGTCGGTGAGATCATCCCTTAGAAACTTTGAGCACCTCGCTGCACTTGTCTACCATGCATAGTTAATTGCTTACTTATGCTGGCACAGGATCCTTCAATTATTGTCCTTCTTTCATTTATATAATTTTAACATAAATAAAATGACTTTTACCTTACTGCAGACCAAAAAAAAAACTGACTAACTAAGGTGCAATATTGTTTTTCATTCATTATCTCCCTGTTGAAGTTTAAGATTTTCGGCCACCCCAAAATTCGTCCTTTCAGCCCATAAATATCCATGCAACATATCCATCATTGGTCCTGACATTTTATATCAATGTTTGGCGAACCAGAAATTAAATGATGCGTACGCACTCGAAATTGCCTTAGTTTGTTATCATTTTCATTTTCGCAATCACTCGCCAAAAAGTTGAATGGGTAGCAGCATTTTAACCACTTTGAAGGGAAATATCCCAAGGGATCAACTGAACTGAATTTTTGCCGTTCCCGTCGCGTTTCATCTCAATTTCGACTTGTTAACACGTTGACGGACAGTTGCGTCTATAGCCGTCAAGTTCAAGTTCACTATGTGACATGACGGCAATAGCCGTCCAATACGAAACGGTCGTTTTTAGACACTGCGGCTGTAGCAGCACAAATGTGCATTTACCAGCGTACAAGTAGAAGCCTAGTGTCATGTTTTCGAAAAAAAATTTAGTATGCAAGGTTAACACATTGAGTATGCACGTGGTTGTGAACGGAGTAGTGCGATCTTGTTTTCTCTTCAATTTACAGTTGCTATTGATACATTTAACGATATTTTTTGTTTATACTGGTAAGTATTTGTTTATGATTGATTTTACACTTTAAATAGAAATAAAAAAATTTAAATTTAGCATTTTTTGATTCATTTAGCGATATTTATAGTTATACTGTTTACTTTTTGTTTTTTATGATATTACATTTGAAATATAAAAACAATAATGTAAATAATAAATGTATAAATAATATACAATAAATAATAATTTAAAATAAAATTGAATGTTTTATTCAATATTTATAGAAAATGGCCAGATGGGAAAAAGAACAGGCTAGGCTGCTGAAGCTTTTTGAGGAAACAGGTAGTGGGTCAAGCAACAGTGAATCTGAACCTGATGCTGACTGTGCTGAAAATAACAGTTCGGGTAGTGAAGAAAATGAATCAACTACAGATGAGGAATATGAAGCACCAGAAGAACCAGAAAATGATGAGACAGGGCATATCAATACAACACCTATAAGAAACTTTTCTTTTGATGCAGATGAAGAAAATGAATCAACTACAGATGAGGAATATGAAGCACCAGAAGAACCAGAAAATGATGAGACATGGCATATCAATACAACACCTATAAGAAACTTTTCTTTTGATGTGGCTGGGATTCTTTTGGATATAGACGAAAATGTGTCTCCAATTCAGGTTTTTGAAAAAATTTGGGATGACCAAGTAATGGAAATGATTATAAAATCTACGAATGATTACGGCCTAAAACTTTGCAATCAAACACGGCCACATACAAGGCATAGTAGTAAGGCAAATTTCAAAAATACTGATACGATTGAAATGAGAAAGTTTTTGGGTTTGTGTTTGCTTCAGTCCCAGCTAAAATTCTCCAGTATTAGAAAACTCTTTTCCATTGATGCATTACATTACCACCCAGCATTTCCTTCACAAATGTCTGGAAGGAGGTTTGAGCAAATATTGAGATGCTTTTGTGTAGAAGAAGAAAATTCAAACGACCGTTTGAGGAAAATAAAAATATTTCTTGATTTGCTCATAAAAAAGTTTGCGAATGCATATGCACCAAATGAGGCATTATCATTAGACGAATCTTTGTTATTATTTCGAGGAAGGCTTTCTTTTCGCACGTACATGAAAGGCAAAAAGGCAAAATACGGAATTAAATTGTACGAACTTTGTTCTGCCCAAGATTATGTTTTGAACATAGAAATATACAAAGGCATTCGAGAAAACGAAGAAAACATGACAACTATTGAAAGTCTTGTGATGCGATTGATGCAGTCATATTTAAACAAAGGGCATCATTTGTTCATAGATAACTATTACAACAGTGTACCATTGGCTAACAAATTACTGAGCAAAAAGACACATGTGACAGGAACTCTTCGTGTAAATAGGAAGGGTCTGCCGCAAGAAATAACAGGTCGTAAGCTTAGAAAAGGAGAACATGTATGGCGACGCCAAAATCAGACATACGTGTCCAAATGGAAAGATAAACGGGATGTGCTATGTCTAACAACAGCTTACCACCCAAGTATGATAAACACAGCTAACCGTCGACAACAGGAAAAGAGAAAACCAATTGAAATAGTGAATTATAATCAGAATATGTCAGGTGTCGACAGAGCAGATCAGATGATGTCCTATTATTCCTGTCCACGAAAAACAATTAGATGGTATAAAAAGATAATCTTTCATCTACTGGATGTAGCAGTGTGGAATTCTTACTACATCTTTAAAGAAAAGACAGGTTCTCAAATGAAGTTTATAGAATTCAGGGAAGCAATTATACGATCTCTAACTGGCATAGATTATAAACAGGATGGAAGGTCTTTGGTTCAATTTAAACGTGCACGAATCCAAACCAATGAAATCAACAACAATGGAACACAGCATTTTCCTGAGAAAATTTCTCCTCCTGAAAATTATCAGCGAAAAACATATTTTCAGCGTTGTAAACAATGTTATAAACAGGGAGTAAGGAAGGAAACATCATATTGCTGCAAGAATTGCATATCAAAACCTGAACTGTGTCCTGCACCATGCTTTGAAACATGGCATACCGAAAAGAATGTATAATAATTATAAAATTATAATAAATTTATTTGTCATTTATTTATTTTTGTTTGATCATGAACTAACATTTCGTGTAAAACTCCCAAAAATACTTTGTTGCTCACAAAAAATTGCTTATTTCAGTCATTAAACCTGTCATTTACGTTTTTAAATTTTTGCTGTTATAGCCGCCATCGTCCCATTACATAGTGTCTAGAGTCCGCTGGCGCCATGACGGTTGTAGCCGCAACCTAATTAAAGGTGCTGAATTAATCAAAATTAAGTGTATTTAAGCAGAAAGAGTAAAACTATACTTCTAATATTCTAAAAATTACAAAAACATATAGTGTCAATTTTCGAATTTCACTTGTTTCTACTGTCCGTCAACGTGTTAATATGAAGCTACTTCACAATGTTGCTGTAAATGGTAAATGGTCTTTTTATTATTGTTTATGCTTTTTTATTCTATTTATTTATTTATTTTTTGTTTTATTTTCTACCACCCTCTGCAGAACAGATGTCCTCGATGATGATGGACGAATGAAGCGAATGAAACGGACCAAGGAATGGAAACCAAAACAAAAAAAAAAACATAGAAAAAAATTGGATAGATAGATGCCCGGAAAATTACAATATTTGAGGTTTGGCACTTTTAAGGGAATTCAATTGGGGTGGTGGCTTGCGGTGGACGACGACGTAATGGTGAGGGTGACTCGTCTATACGAGGGTGGATTGGATATGGTTGCGTGGAGCTTACTGCCGATGTTCTAGAGTGAAGGATGTAGGAGCATTGCAGAGAGAATTTAAGGGTCGTTGGTAGTATATTAGCGTTAAGTCAATTTTGATGTTTACACGAATTATAACTTAATTTGGTTGTTTAAAAGGGAAACTGTAGTTTCCGGAGGGTGAGAGGATGTCAAATATTAATGATTATTAGAGTAGCTTGTAGTAAGGTTTTTCCTTTACTCTAGGGTGGGGTAAGAAATAGCTTCAAATGAAAAGTTGATGATTTAATCAAGGTATTTAAGGAAAATCTCTGTCTATTGTGGGTCCTTGTAAGTTTATGTTTGTAATTAATGAAAGCAGTTTGATGTAGCATTCACGAAATTCCTTCGTGTTTTCTGCTTGTGATGGAAGATTCCTTGATTTGAATATGAAATTCCAATCCCTAAACTGAAAATTTCGATTGTAATAATTTAAATGAAATTATTAGAATCAATTCTAATTCTAATTTCTGAAATTTTTTGATCACGAAAAAAGGATTCGGCTCAGTTTCGATGAATCATGTTAAGCAACGTTCAGAACATTTCTCAAATCACTTGAAAAACGTCATGACATAATTCCTTAATAGCGAATGAATTGGAAAGTTTCAAGTTTCAAACTGCGCGTTTTGTTACGCAAACAAAAAAAAAAATCCAACGCAAGAAATGGGATCAATGGGCTACCCGAGCCTTTGGGATTGCGATTTGATTGGATTAAAATAAGTGCAGGACGACAGACAAGGCAGATAAATCATAGAGCAGCAAATCGAGTCATCATATTACAACAAAGATTTTGTATTATCCTCGGCGAGCGAGCGACTGAAACGCACCCTCCTGGAAGAGTACTTGAAAGATGACAGTGCATCCTTTAGTCAGAATTTTTATTTATTGCACGAGTAGTCCTTTTATCTTTTATTCATTCCTGTTCGCGAAGGTGCACGAAATTCCTTGTCAGATTGTGTTGAAACTTGAGATGATAGTTTATTCCTGTTTTTTTTTTTTGAAATCAAATGCTTGGAGGATGCGTTTGTAGGTGAGAATTTGTCATTTTATGTGCTGGGATGGATATTATTGTATTTAAAGGTTGCATTGGGTCAGCCCTAAAAAACATGTTCATGGTTTGATGAAGGTGAATAGTGTTCGTCTTCTACCAGAGGGAATCATCAACATCACACCATGTGTCCTTGATAGCTCTTCGTCTGCAAATTGCACTTTAAGCTATGCAAGCAATAAACTATAATATCAATTCATAGTGACTCGTCCTGTTTTGTTTTTTAAGGAGGGATCTTATTTTAAGGTCAACACGGCACTAAACGAGGGTGTCCATTTTACGAGTCCCATATACACTCATCTAAACCACATGTTTCTTTATATCTAAACGCACAGATAATAGTAAATTCGCGTAGCACAAGCATCAGGATCATTCTTTTTTATTATTGTTTCAGCGACGACCATCAAATGGTTCCATTATGGTCGAGTTAAATTACGCTTAAATAAAGTTATGATGTTGTTGTGGGCTCTTTCAACTTGTCCATTGAGAGAATAGTCTCGAGGGACGTTATCCTTGGTTGTAGAGCCACTAGCGAAATCCTGTGGGTTTGCTGAGCTTGTGCGTGAGTTGTGTAGAAGTTGCCTTTTTTTTAGTTGCGTTTTATGTGAATGACAATGGTGGTTTGAGCTATTAACTGAATGGCAATGTTGTTCGTGTCTCGCAATATGTGACAGCCTTAAAAGACCATTAATCTTGTGTTTTTTTTTCCTTTCCTGGTCGAGGCTGCTGTCTGCGAAGACTCCGCTCCAATGTCCATTTGAAACTGTTGACTGCTTGGCTATTCCCGAAATGTGTCGAATATTTTCTGATGATTATACTGAAAGTGATTGTGATTTGTCGGCTGATGGAGTTTAAAGATTTTTCAGAATTTGGTTATAATTATTGAGGCGGTGTTTCTAGATTTTTCGGACCAAAAACTGATTGACCACTCTGTTTAGAAAGCGTAGCGATGATTAGTTTTCTGACAAGATTAGTCGCAATCAATGGCGCGACAGCCCGTTTCTAGCATTCAGTTAACGAAGGGGCTCATATTTATGCATCTGAATAGTGTTTTAATGAAGGTATTCTCTAATACTTCTTACAACGTTTAACCCCTTTTCAAGCAATTTCCTGATTTCCCCTCAGAGTTAATTAAGGCTTTTCGAGAAGGTCCAAGTTTTGACTGGAGTTACAATTCCTGCGAAAGAAATAAGCCGACCACCTGACAAACTCTGCTGCAGTGGTCATAAGAGTCAGTACCCAGCGGAAGCGACATGCAGAAAATATGATGGGTACAGTCGTGTATCCCAGTTGGGTGGTTCTGAATATTTTGTCACTACTTTTGTGACATATCCTGATTTTTGGCTTACAGAAGAATGACTTTTTTATTTTTTGCCCTACAAGCAAAATTCCGTCGTTCCCTGTCTGTTTCCTTGTTCGGTTCACATTCGCGTTTCAGTGGTGTCACATTTTCGGTGTGTGGTTTTGTCCTCATAACTTTGTCAGACCTTTACTCGTATTCGAGGTATTTTTTTCGTTTCGCAAGCTCCAAGTAGGAAATTGGGGTCTTCATCGATCGCTCACTATAAACGAAAGAGGCTGAACCAGCTTATAGCATCTTGTTGGTCTCAAAAATGCTAAGCATGACTTTCAAATCATAAAGAATGGGCCTTAGTGTTTGGGCCGATGGGAACAATTGACGAGGCTAATGGTGATACGCACTCTTGTTGGGGCTGTCCCAGAATATCTATTTTTCAACCCCAACCACAGGTGGAAAGCGACCTTTGATTTTCTGCCTTTGTATCGGTTTCTAGCTTGTCCTGTCTTATGGCATAGCATCGCTGTACACAGTACTGATACTCTTGAGTAACTTCTCTTAGACAGAGATAGAAAATGCACAAGTCGCTTATAGTTGAAGTGCGTTTGTGTACAAACGTTTTCAGGAGGGTATTCGTGTTTTATGTAAAAATGTGAGGAAATTCATCAACTCAAATAAAATTTGTAATTTAACTTGTAAATTGATCAGTTATTTTCGTCGAATACAATCAGATCGTGGGTTTTTTTTCGAAGTTTTTGCGCTGTATATGAATCATGTGATTAAAGGCTGAACAGAATTTATTTCTAAGGTCAATATATATGTTTTGATCCGTTGACATATTTTCATTTTCATTCGATACGATCTCGAGTTGAACATGAATGATATGAAATGATCAATAAAATCTAATTTTAGAATGAGCTTAGACATATTAATAACGGCCGGGAAGGTTCGTAGTTTCCAAAAAGTTGTGTTACCTGTTCCTGACTAGGTGCGTACAAACATACCATTGACTTCGTTCTCGGAGAACGCTGCCAACTGATTGCTTATTTTAAGGACAACAGCAAATGTGATTCCTTGTAAGGCTTGACTTGGAAGTCCTAGTATGTAAGTCTTGGAAAAAGCACATCTATATCGAAGTATACAGTGAGTAGCTCTGTAGCGTGTAGCAGATTATAGAGCGGCAGAGACAGAGAGAGAAAGCGGAGGGGGGCAAACATACAGAGAAAAAGTAAGGAAGAGAAATGTAGGATCTTCTTAGGTCTTGCTCATGATGTGTTCACGGTTCTTGTTTCATTAGGCGGCGCTAAAACCTCACATTGACCTTTTCTTGTCTTATCAAGTTTTTCATTTCAATTTGCCTACACAACAGAACCAGACACTTACTTTTATGTTTTTGCTAAAGGAAGCATCAGTTTGGACAAACTTGGGAAAGGTGGCAAAGACAAAAAAGGATATTCATTAATTGGAATAGTTTATAGAACTATTAAATACTCAAGAATGTCGGGAGGCCGAAAATGAAAAACTCAAAACACGCATTCTAGTTGACTCGTTTAGTTAACGTGAATGGTACTATGAACATAGAACAGCGCAGAATTGATGATCTCAATATCATAATAAAGAGTGTCCTTTAACTCCTGCAAGTGTCCTTTAACTGCCCGTCATTTATGCGGTAAAATGTTGCCTGGAAAATCATGTAAGCAAGTAGATAGCTGACAGTTTACGATCCATAAAGAAAGAGCCCTGTACGCATGAAGAAGGGGTTGTTCTTTTTGGGCAGCGTTTTGAAACTTAGAAGAGTTTAGAGGCTACATTTCGAAATTTCCGAAAAAAATGTGGTCGGTATAGTGGTTTGAATACCTCAAAAGGAATCAATTGGTGATCTTCGACGTTTTGGCCGTCCTTCAACAAGTCTTTCGAAACATATTATGTTGTGTTGTTGACAGCACATCAAAAAAGACTTTCTAACTTAATGAATCGGAATAGTTTTCCGTAAATTCCACTTTTAATTTGTTGTTTAAACAAACCCAAACTTTGCTTGCTACTTCCTGGCGTTCTCAGCGTATACCTGATTTTACCAATTGAAAAAAATAAATTGTTCAACCGAACAATTCGACATTACGAAAGCTCTGTACAGAGTTCTCTGAGAGTTCAGAGAACTTCAGAGTTCATGAGAGATCTGCATCTCACGAATACAAAGTTCAGTCATAGCGTAAGAACAAACAGCGATAACACTCCGACCATCGACCAATCTAACGGATTTTGCAGAATTGTATGAGTGTTAGTGAAAATATTAATTTTTTGCTCGTTTTGTTTACAAGTACAATGCAAACAGATAGACAAAATAGAGAAAAATAAACATTTTTACGAACACCAATGCAATTCTCCAGAATTTTTCAAATACCGTTAGATCGGTCGTTTGTTCGGAGTGTGAGCGCTGTTTGTGTTTACGCTATGGTTCAGTTCAAACCGCAAGTGAAGCCTGATGACCGCGCAAAGCAAAGAGAGTTCAATGACGGAGTGATCGAGCAACAACAAGTGCATGCTGAGTTTTCATGCAAAGCTTTTTGTGTAGGAAGCTCATTTTCATTTTAATGACTTTGTACGTCAGCGTAATTGCTGAATTTAGTGTTTAGACAGGCCACGAGTGGCCACGAGTGACGAGAAAAATAAGCATCCAAAACGTGCACTATCTGAAGTGAACTTCGGGCTGGGAGCATGTCATGTTATCAAAGACAAAGAACGAACATGCAAAATTCAGCAAGTGAGAAATATGATTCAACAAAGAAATAAAAAAAGAGATAATGTTCAATATGAATCAAGATGAAGATATTGATATTTAAGATATTATGATATTTATAATCCGAGACATTTACTCATTAGAATTGAAAGCACCGCGGAAAGGTCCATAATTTCAATTTTCTTTTGAGTTCGTATTTAGCCAAATACAAAATTAGCATCATCGCACCATTCACCTTGGAAAATGTGGCTGCTCTTTTGTGGTTTTCGGAAATCTTAAGTCAACGCCAGTTAGGCCTTGAAGGAGAAGATTGAACGTTGTATTAATGAAATTCACTCACACCAATGCAAAATTGTCATGAGATATTTCAACAAAAAGGCGCGTATGTGCTAGCAAAGCCATGGAGACCTTTCAACCGACAATTTTTTTTTTGTAAATAGCTTGTACAGCTGTATATTATATTTGTATATTTGGTATCAAAACTACTTCTGACGTTAACTATGGGACACCCTTTACAAGTTATTATTGATGTATCAATAAGCTATTGCAATCGACTTCAGATTGATATATACCAAGAAGAAGTTCCCCCGAGGAAAACTACCGCCTTTACTACTACAAAATGCTTTTAGATTCATCAATCACTCAAATTTGATGTTCACTCCGATTTGTACTTGCGTTTATACACAACCTATAAGGCGAAATAGCGAAAAAATAAAGTACTGACAAACAAAGGACACGGATGCTTGCAAAGTTAATCAGGAGCAATAGCATACATATTCCTTTTCACACTGATTTCCAACATTGATAATTGTGAGAATCTAAAATAAATCGGAAATATTTCTATGCTTACGCCTAAGACCAGGCACACTGGGAAAAGGAAGCTTAACTTCACGCAATCGCAAACATAAAGGAGACAGAGTGAAAAAAAAATTAATTTCATTTCCTGTTTTTTTTCGTAGCCTGACACCGAATATAACCTGTAATTTAATAACAATTGTTGCCGCATTGAGTTTCCGCCTTCAAATCCTTACGATGCAATGTACGATATGATATCCCGATGTGTTTTAATCCGCCCAAGTCCTTTTCTCGCCGGTTGAAAAATATTGAACTAGTGCCAGTTTAGTCGAGTCCATCTTGTACCATAATATTACACGTTCTTTTGTGAGATTAGCGTTGAATCGGCCATTAACGTTTCTATTCCTTTTTGAACGCTTTCAATAACCGGAGGACAATTACTGAACACAACGAAATTATCGTTGGGTACTGGATATTATGCGGAATTTGTGTGTGGAATAGAATGTTAAGTATGAATTTTTTTTGATAGTGTCATCTGAACTGGAACGAACATATTTCGGCCTGGAATGAAAATTTGCGAGGCTATGAAATAAATTTTTTTCATGAAATGCGGTAAATAGAAGGGAATAGGGATAAGTTAGAAATAACTTAGAAAATGAAATAGAAATAGAAAGGGATGAAAACTTTGAAACCCGTTGTTGTTGGGTCTAAAAAGGATTTGTTTCGATCAACGCTAAATTGCGAAAGTTTAAACAATTTAGTAGGGAGCTTCGTAACCGCATACTAGCAACATTTCGTCGTAGAGTGTAATTGGCAGAGAAAACATCCTTGCAGTTCTCTCCTTAAAATGTGTTGAGCCATAGTGAAACACTCTACGCGACACCATCAATTCACCGGCACCTATTGTTAGCGATGAACGCAACGTGACTACGACAACCATGTTGCAGCAAAAAAGGATGTGAATTTGGCCGCAGGCGTAATGGCATTACAAAAGCAACGGCGGCAGAAGGACTTTTTTTCTATATACACACAGCAATATTTTTTTGCTAGCTATTGTTGCTACAAGACATCTACTTCCATGTTCCTTGATATCTTTTGGTGAGAGCATGGTACAAGTAACAATAATTTTTCAATGCAGCAGGGTGACATGTTTTTTGTTGTTATAGTTGTTGTTGTTGTTGTTCCTTGCAATATCTCTTTCATTTCTTAATGCAGTCTCATTGTGTTTGCTAAGAGAAAAATTAATCTGGTGTTATTTTTTTTCTGCTGGTTTGACGCAGTAGTAGTTCAAGTAGCCTGTAATCAGTGGTAATTTGCCGAGCAAGCAATATGGTTTTTAATAGGCGGAAATTTATTGGAAATTGTTTGGAAATGAATAAGTCGAGGGTTGGGAATGTGTGCCATGGCGAATAGGTGTGATGAACAACAAGGATATAGAAATTTTTTTTGGTGGAAGAGTTTGTTTTTGTGGATAATCACCAAATATCGGGCAACAACCATGAAGCCCGAAAGGGGATTTGATCATATTTAATTTACGGTTGAATATTCTGGTGATTTCTGTGGTAACAATTGAAGTCCTTCGAACAAAAGCAATCAACTACAGGCTGATCATGAAAATATAAGATATGAGCAGTACATCTGAAAGCTTCGGTCAAAGAGTCAAGGCAATAAGACCTGCTGTATTTTTTCCTGCTCGTTTTGAACGAATTAAATTTATTTTAATTATTTAGGATTATTTTTTACTAATTTTTATTACAGCTGTTCCATCACAAACTGCGAACTAGGTCTCATAATCACTATAATTAGAGGCAAAATCGTTCGTTGGGGGAAACCAATCTGGGTTGTCGCGCCATTGATCATGCTATCATTTTGTTACTTCGATCAGCAACATACGATTCGAACGTACCACGCTGATACCTAGTTCAGTGCGTAAGTTATCAAACATAACCTTACAATCCTTGTTGTAAAGTAATATGAACCAACTCAACAGTGTTGGATATAAGGATACGAGGCACATCCAGAAATTAAGTGTACTCAATTTATGTAGGGTTCAAAAAAAAATTTAATAAAACAAAAACATACTTGGTTACACTTGTACATATGTAAGTTATTTTTCGACGTAGTCACCATCCCTCTCGATGCAAGTGGTGAGCTGCGGGATCATTTTTTTGATGCCTGCCTCCAAGAAGTCTCAAGCCAGCTCTTTCGCTAATTTCTCCACCTCCCCCTTCACCTCCTCGTCCGTTGAAAACTGGTCTCACCCATGTGTACCTTAAGGGAAGTGAAGAGATGGAAATCTGAAGGGGCCAAGTCAGGGGAAAACGGGGGGTGGTTCAAAACGTCCCATCCAAAAGAGTCCAGGAGTTGCTTCGTGGCGTTGGCCGTGTGAGGTTTGGCATTGTCGTGCAGCAGGCAGACTACCTTCGTTAGAATGCCCCTCCTTTGAGGCAGATATTCAATCAAAATTATGCCTTTATTGTCCCAAAACACGGATGCCATGATTTTTTTGGCTGAAATTGTGGTTTTGAATTTCTTGGCCGAGGGTGACACGGTGTGACGCCATTGTTGAGACTGCCTCTTAGTTTCAGGCGTGTAGTGGGCAACCCAAGTTTCGTCTCCAGTAACAATAGAGTAGAGAAAATCATCGCCTTCAAGTTTGTAGCGTTCCAAAAACTCTTTGGAGCTCTGCACTCGATTCAACTTGTGCTGTTCTGTCAGCTGTCTTGGGACCCACCTCGCAGACAATTTCCGATATCCGAGAGTTTCTGTGATTGTTTCGTGTATCAGGGATCTGGAGATTTGCGCAAACATCGCAGAAAGTTCATCTAACGTCAATCTGCGATCGTCACGGACCGCAATCTCGATTTTTTCCAAAAGTTCGTCAGTCACAATTGAAAGTCTTCCGCTCCTCTGATCGTCATGCCACCACTTGTACACACTCGTACGATTCATAGCTTAATTACCGTAAACAGTTTTCACCTCATTATAAATTTCAACCGGAGTTTTTTCCTTCGCAATGAGGTAGCGAATGACGGTGCGAATTTCGCACTTGGCGGAAGATACGATCGACATTTTTCGCGAGAGATGCTACTGCGTCAAGAGTTTTCAACACACTAACCTCGGATTGGTTCCGTTTTGAAGGGGAGGGGTCAGGCTACACGGCAGTGTTGCCAACAAGTCGAAAAAGTATTCCCTACAACTGTGAGTGTACCAGTACACTTACTTTCTGGACGTGCCTCGTATAAGGAGAAATGGATAAAGAGTTGGTTAAATTTAAGGAAGTTTCGGAAAATCGTAAGAAAACGTGTCTGAAATTGATTTTTCAAGGAATATGCTGAGTTTGTCTAGTTTCTTGGCTCCTTTCTATACCATGAAAACATCTCTGATATGCATTACCGTCCGAGGATCGTGCATAAGCGAGGATAACAACGAGGATAACAACTGGGGCAAAATGGACTACAACTCGCCTTTGAGATAGAAGTTAAACTAATAAAGGAGGTTATAAGCTTGATACTCTCTTGAACGTTGTTCCCTTCTTTTTTTACGAGTAGATGTAGGGACATCAGACTAGGCTTAACGTGTCAAAGTTGTCACTGTTTAGTTCTGACAGTGAAATTAGACTCTAAGAAGAAGCTCCATTCATTGTAAAGCACATTATTTGTCCTTGACGAATCAGAACAGTTGACTGAGTTAAGTTTTAAGGAAGCTGAATCAATACTTATTGCCAGAAAGAAGAAGCGGATGAAGAGGACAGAGACTTAAAATTATTGTGGATCTGATTTGATCGGTGTCGATGAGTTAAAGGAAGGGAAAAACATAAAGGACTAAGAACCAAGTTATCAGCACATGTATCAGCTTTTCAAGCTGCAGAAAAAATTAAAAAAAAGACGGTTGGAGGTTTCAAAATTTAGAGTTTCTTCAATTGAAAGCGACGTTTGAATAATTAAACCATATCTGGACTGAGCATGAGAGTTTGGCAGGAACTCAGTGTCTAAAATTGGGCGAGTCTCTTTCTAGCAACTCTTAATTCATGCTAAAAGGTTTGGTGATTGCATCTCGGCGGGCCCATGAATAGCCAAAATATACTTGTTCACCTATAAGGCAGGGTCAGTAGTTTTTGGGGACTCTCAGTGAATTTAACTCGTCGATTTTTTTTTCACGATTTTCACTCATGAAACGCTGCCTATCATTGTTCCCTTCTTGAAAAGGCCACAGAGGCTCTAGTAATTTATCGGTCTGAAAGACGCCATCAAGACATCTGAGACTGACTGTTCCTGTATTACAATCTAAGAAGGCCTCCTGCAGCTGTTATGACCCAATCATGGGCTGAAATGCATTGGAATACGCAAGTACTTGCTCCTTACAATCTTGACCTTTTTAAATGTGGTTTCCATATGCATATGTAGTTTCCAGGTTTGCGACCCTTGAGTGGGTACTTGAAGGTGAGTAGGTTGAACACTTTCTGTATGATTGGTTTGGTATCCGCCCCTAGTTCTTCGTCCCTCAAGAAAAACTACGTATTTGGTTGGAAACATGTTTTATAGGGAGGGGGATGGACGACAATGCAGCAAAGTAGTCTTGAAGTGTATTTTAATTTTAAAATAAAATATAATATAAATAAAAATTTGAATAAATTATTTAATAATGTGTTTATTTTCTGAAATGTATCTTTTATAGTAAAATAAATAGTAAAATAAGTAAAATAGTAAAATAAGCTCGAGAAACGTAGAGGAAGCATCCAATAAGACAGCAGGATACAGATCAGCGAGGAAAGAACTCCGAAGACTCATCAATGAGAGTAAGGCACGCTGCTGGCGAGAACTTGTGGACGATGTGAACAGGGATCCATGGGGGCTCGGCTACAAGGTAGTGTGGCGCAAGCTCGGTACTTCACGGAAGCCGTATTTACTTCAAGCAGATAAGATGGACGGCATAGTGCAGGCGCTTTTTCCAACTCACCCTGTCCGTGTTGATGCTGCCCACGAGGTCGACTCAGGCGAATGTCCATCGTTCACTAAAAATGAGCTGGGGGATGCGGTGCTTTCTATGAAAGCTCGAAAGGCACCAGGACCAGATGGCATTCCATCCGAGGTGCTACAAATGGTCTTCCACGTTTGTCCTGACTTGCTACTCAATGTATTCAACGCTTGCCTGAGAGAAGGTGTGTTCCCATCTCGCTGGAAGGTGGATTTATCAGCAAGGGAAAAGGGGACCCCGGGCTGCCATCTACATACCGACCGCTTTGTATGTTGGAAACAGCCGGGAAAGTGTTCGAAAAGCTCATCAAAAGAAGACTCACAGACGCAATTCGTGCTGCAGGGGACCTATCTCGTCGGCAGTATGGCTTTAGAGCAGGGCGATCTACTTGCGATGCCATCATGGAAGTGGTGAATGCAGTCCGTCGAGTCGAAGCTCACAAAACTGAAAAACGAGTTGTCTTGCTAGTGACGCTTGACGTCAGAAATGCCTTCAACTCCGCCAGATGGTCGGATATTCTTGGCACATTGGAAAATTTTTTCCGATTGCCAGGGTATCTGATGCGAATTTTGAGGGATTATTTAAAGGACCGCAGACTGCTCTATGACACACAAGATGGGCGACGCAGTATGGAGATAACGTCTGGTGTCGCGCAAGGCTCCATACTGGGACCAGACTTGTGGAACGCCACATATGGCGGACTTTTGAGGCTTGAGCTGCAAGATGAGTCGCGCTTGGTCGGCTATGCAGATTATATAGCAAACTGGTCGCCGGACGCAGAGTCGAACATGCGCAGCGCGGACTGGGAGTGCTAATGCGTCAAGTGAGGGAATGGATGACCATCCGCGGGTTCAGTTTGGCACTAGAGAAATTCGAGGTGGTCATTCTCATGAAGAAAAGAATTCCCACGGTAATTCCTTTGCGGATCGGAGATGCGACTGTTGAGTCTAAAGTTGCAATAAAATATTTGGGACTATTGATCGATTCCAAAATGAGCTTTTCGGAACAGATCAGGGCAACAGCGAAAAAGGCCGCGATAGGCCCACACCGAGCAAACGCCGACTTCTCATGAGTGCTGTACAGTCAGTGCTACTGTACGGTTCTGAGGTTTAGGCCGGAGCTCCCAGTAAGGAGCTGTACCGAAAGCGCTTGGCCCAGGCATAGCGTAACAACAAACAGCGATAACACTCCGAACAAACGACCGATCCAGAAAAATCCAGAACGGATTTTACAGAATTGTATTAGTGTTAGTAAAAATATTTATTTTTTGCTCGTTTTGTTTACAAGCACAATGTAAACAGATAGACAAAATAGAGAAAAATAAACATTTTTACGAACACCGATGCAATTCTCCCGAATTTTTTGAATACCGTTAGATCGATCGCTTGTTCGGAGTGTTAGCGCTGTTTGTTGTTACGCTATGGCCCAGGTACAGAGACGAGGAGCTTTGCGGGTTGCGTCTGCATACCGCACTGTCTCTGAGTCGGCGGTGTTGGTGATCGCAGGAGTGATACCCATCGCCCTCCTTGCTAGAGAACGACGGAAAATTTATGACCGTAAAGTGGAGGGCTCAAGATATGCTGTCAACCGAGAGGAGAGGCAGCGCTCAATACTCGAGTGGCAACAGTCATGGGAAGGCGACTCCAATGGCCGCTGGACTGCCCGCCTTATAGGGGACGTGGAATCGTGGCTAAATCGAAGGCACGGTGAGACTGATTATTACCTTACCCAGCTTCTTAGCGGGCATGGGTATTTTCAGTCTTCCTTGCACAAGATTGGTAAATCACGGTCCCCAGACTGCATTTTCTGCCCAGGGGAAAGGAATGACGCATGTCACACCTTCTTCAACTGTAGAAGGTGGAACAGGATGCGGCAGGACTTGTGGGAGGTGATGGGAGAGCTTTCTCCAGACAATCTGGTCGGAGAAATGCTGAAAAGTTTCGACAAATGGACCTGCGTGGCACATTACTCTCGGGCAATACTTATTGCCAAAAAATATACGATAGATAACCTTGGGCGCGGGGTCTAGGGAGGTCTCCTTTCCAGCAGTCCTCCTCCATCCTGCCTCCTCCCGCTGGAGGGAGATTTCTCTAGACTGACGGTGCCCTAGGGCGAAGTAAAAAGAGGCCTAGCCCGAAGTAATGTGTCAAACGGTTCCAGGCTAGGATCTCTTGACAGGGGGGTGTTTAGTGGGTAGTCTGGTAGCATGCGCTGCGAGGAGTCCCACACTCCGGGCGTAAATTGCCTTCACCCCCCAACCCAAAAAAAAAAAATAGTAAAATAAAAGTTTGTTTTCCATTTCTTCGAGTACCCTCTTCTTGTTTCCTTCTCATTATTCTATTAGAGCTGATTTGGATAGGCCGGTAAAGCTGCGTAAATAGTAAGTTTTACAATAAGGACCCCTTCCGACTCTAAGGGGAAAGCTACGTCGCTGCTAAGGAAATGTTGGCGGATCATAGACAGCATTGGCTCTCTACAACATGTCCTTTGACTTTTATTGGTTCTCCCTATTGTTCACCCCTGAATAAAGTAGGAAGTAAAGATTTTTCTACACCTCACTTTTACTTTGTATCTTATCTAAGTGTCAAATGGAAACGTCGATCTGATGCATAGAACCAATTTTTTTTAACAAGATCAACAAAAGCTGCCCCGTAGCTTCACTTTTAGCTCTTGCGAACAGCTAAGGATATGTTCATTATATGCCCAAGTTTTGCAGTATACCATAAAAACCCTGTCTACGCAGCCCTATCTGTGACTTTGTTACAAAAAACAAACTCCTGAATAAGTCGTAAAAGGGGAATATAATAAAAGAAAAGGAGCTTCGTTTTCACAAGCTCTATCTTCAGTACACATTCCAGCTTCACTATCGAAGCTATCGAAGGTATTACACAACACTGAGATAAGGATCATATATTGTGGGGAGAAGAAAGTATAAATTCGCTAAATTGAAAATAGAATAGCTTCGAACAGATTCCTTATGGATCCTGTTTCAATTTACTCATTTTTTTTGTACTTCCATTTTCCTCACCATTTTATTTTATCCCTATAGAAAGTCGACAGCTCGAGTTATACCCGTCTAACAGAGTAAACGACTAAGGCTGTGCAATTGCAATTGCAATTGCATCCCCATGGGGAGTATTTCTCCGGTTAAAATGACTGTTACCCACCACAAAGTGTTCCCTGGTTGCATCGATGAACGATTTTCTATTGCGTTCATACGAAAAACATTTTTAAGTTGAAGTGTAAAGCACTGGCACAAAATTGTGCATTCTCGAGGATTGCATTGCCTTTTGCGCTTTTCCACCTCTTAGCTGCAGCAGCCTGCTAACACCACCCCACGCTTCACACCACCCGCTGATGTGTTCATTCGATTTTATTCCCAGTTCGCAGATGGGTTTTTATATCCACTTTTTTCCATGTATTTGTATAAAGGATAAGAGTCGACGGCAATAGACGAGCATAAATGAGTGCATCCTTTATTCACTGGCAAATCGCTTTGAATAGCAAGCTACTACCATAATATTTTCAATTTTCCCCATGTGGTAAAATCAGTGTTGAATGTAAATTTCCCGATACGTATTTATTTACAGGAAAATGTTTTCGGAAATCAAGTGAAATTGTATCTGTGAAGTGGTAACAGGAAATGTTTGGATCGGGTGTAGAGTAAATTGAACGAGATCTTTTCGAGTATTTATTGGAGTTCAATCAATGGGGCTGGTTGATGTTTTTGGTTGGGGATGAATTTTATTCGAAACCAATTGATAGCCGATAGAAATGGGGAGGAACAAGGGCAATGTCGGCTTGTAATTAACTAAATTACTAGCACAGAATTACATACTTTGCCTTAATTTATGCGTGGAAAAATATTCGATTCACAATTGAAGCCTTTCCTATACAGCGTAGGGTATACAGTATCATAAACTTGCTGATACAATTGCAATAATCCTTTGTCGATAGCTCCGTAGAGCTGCTTATTAAATACACCCATTAGTATAGTTGATTTCGATTCCTGAATAAAAACGTATTCTTCTGAAATTCGCTGAGAAGAAAAATGTACCTAGAAACCCGAGGTCGGATCAGGTCTCACCATTTTTTTAACAATACAATTCGTGCAAACTTTCAGCAGGTTGTAATAAATTTCAAAAACTCTCTAAGGAATCGAAGAATCAAAACCCGCCACCAGTAAAAATCAAATGAATTTAGTAGTTGGCTCAATGTCGAAAGCATTTATGCAAGAACCAAAGCTTACGCTTCAAATCTCTTTGTCCCTCATAAATACCATAGCGTCCGATAAGTACATTGCCTACTAATAAAAACCAACTTTTTGGAAAAGTTGTGATTTATTTCTCAACATAGACTTCTCTTTGCTCAATCAACTTAACCCAGCGGTGCTACAGATTCAGTTCTCACCACGCAAATCCTGCGAAACGGCGTTCAATACCTTTCTGTCCAAAATGATGGTCCCAACTTTCTTCGCTGCATTTTCGCGGGGTAAAGTCCACTGTTTCGACTGTTCCATGGTATTAGGTGTGTCCAGTGGACCCATGTTTCGTCTTTCGAGATGCCAACGGCCTCAACTGTCTCACTAACCTTCAATTGTGGCTGTCGGCCAATACGCGAGCCGTGTTTTCTCACGTTATCCTCCCTGGTAGCAGTTTTCAGGGCATCTCAGCGCAGCTCATCAAAATGATGACGTTGAAACTCTTTAAGCCAATTTTTTACAGTCACCATCGCAGGAGTAGAGTCACCGAAAACATCATCCAAGCGCTCTTTAATATCGCTACATGATTTGCCTTCCAAAAACAAAAATCAAAGCAATGATCAATATTATTCTGTTTCCATTTTTCATAAATCCGCGAAGAAGTCCGCTTGCCCACGCGGTGAAAACAAAACTACGAGTCCGATTCGACTGAAATTTTGACAGTAGCCGTCTGTGTTCGGTGTACTATACGATAATTTTCCATGCGATAGTGGCGCCACCGGTAATTGTGTGAGTGAGTGCTGCCATATTGTCTATACTTTCTTCGAGCATTCAACATTACATAAGTCTTTGATTAATTCACGTCAAACAGTGACTTGCGGGCATTCTTTGGTAGAGTGCATGGTGAGACTGATTATTGCCCAATGGATTAAGTCAGTTGGCACCGGTATTTTCAGTCTTACTCACAAAAGATTAGAATGACATGTTCCCATGAGTGCTCATTCTGACTGGAAACCCAGGATGACACATGGACTCAAAGCAGAGTAAATAGACGATATCGATCAGATTATTTTCCTTTATCATCTTATCGCGTTTGACTTATAAGCCGAGGAGAATTTATTCACACGATTCAAATAAGAACTCAACTTTGCAGACATTATGAACAGTACCTGAGAGCATCTCCAATAAAAGGCTACATTTAATTTTTTTCTTCTCATTTTTCATGTTGAAAATTAGGCTAAACATCTATCATCAAGGCGAATTCTCGAAACGCCTTTATTTGACCCAAAAATGCGAGACTTTTAACAAGGCAAAAGGGAATTCGGCTCCTTTTAGAGAAACCCAGCTGTTGTTATTACCAGATTCTCGTTCGAAGAATTCTGTTTTGTTTCGAGGAATTCGAGAAGGAAACTCTCTCCTTCTGTGTCTGTGTGCCTCTGGACTCGACTGATCTCATGACAACTGTTAACATGGTTTGGTAGAGCTCATAACAATGTTTTATACATGATATAGCATCCATGCCCTTGCCGTGATGATTGCTCTCAATCCTGTATGATAAACAAATATTTATGGCTCTCTGGAAGAGTCCTTCAAAGTTGTGAAGTATTTAATTTTGCATATTTTAGGACTGCTTCGGTAGAGAAGACACAAAAGATTGACGGTGAAGGATAAAATTTACAATCGGTTTTACACAGGGCTCCATTGTTGGTCTAGACTGTTTCTAAAATGATCTTTCCAGACTACTGCGGTCAGCGGAAACGTTTGTTCACTACGCAGAAAACATAGAAGCTTTTCTTCAACTAAACGCTCCGTTGAGTAAGATCAACGTTAACTGAGTATGGTTGAACTTAGCATTCATTGATCCAGTTGGTAGCCCTGTGTGAGCTCTGCTAAGCGCTTAAAAACTGATCAGATTTACGAAAAAACCGATCCCCTGAATTATTCCTATCCAAATTGACGATCTGATATCCGATGGAATATCTGGGCTTCATAATTGATTCAATGATGACCTTGTACAATCAAATAAAGAGTGGCGATAGACAAGGCTACAAAGGAATTGTCAAGACTCAGCGGCCTGAGAGCCGAAGCAAATTCAGCGCTAACACATTGAAAAAAAACTCCTGATCTACCGTTACACCGGTACGAAAATAAGTTACCGGGCTTAGATCAACCAAAATGAGTAAGTTTTATTCGGATTGGTGAGACTCTTCGCATTTTTACGTAAAAAAGGTTACTCCTGTCAAAGATCTTGCGTAAAATTGCAATACAAATAAAAAACTTGAGAAACTTGAGAAACTCTGTTTCTATCTCTGTCTGGAAAAAAATAATCGAGAGTGTTGGTGCTATGTGCTTTTGAGCTACAGGTACTCTAGGATCACCAAGTCACCGTGCAACGGACTATAGATTTACCCTTTCCGAGCATTAGAAGCTAACCAACAGGCTCAGCGTAGTCAGTCTTCTTGTTTATCGTCCGATGCTTGGGTTGACGTTTTTTCCCAGGAGCTTTACTAAAAGTGATAGTGCACCTAAAGTGATACGGCCTTTAGACCATCCACGTGCACAAACCACATTATATCTGAATCGGCAGTCCTGCTTATTGCGGAAGCGTTACTCATTATACTTCTTCCTGAAGAGTGAAGACAGATCTAAGTGCGTTTCAAAAAAAGGAGTGTACGAATCATGGAAAAGAATGGGAAGGACCTTAACAGTGTGGAGTGAAAAATGAATAAACGAAACGTGAGTCTGGGTTAGTAGCTGAACCAAGAGAACGGCGAGACGGCAAGATTTCCTGATTTCTTGATACGTGAAAGTGATCCTTTGGTCTTTTTCTGGGAGATCAACCAACTTTGGTGGGTTAATTATCTACATGGGGTAACAGTTATAAGATATCATAAAATTAAAATGAAGGTTCTTTCTTTATCCTCAGTAGAAAGTCAGACTTTTTTGTTAGAGGCTTGGCGATAGCAATAACAGCGTTAAAACAGCAACAACAAAACAGATCAAATTACAGAGATCAGCATCTTTTGTCCTTCAAGCAATATACCGATAATATAACGGTATAACCAAAACATATACCGTTATTGTTTCGGTTCTAGGAATCGTACAAGGATGTGTTGTATGATCTAAGAGAGCTTGTATAGTCCAGCAAATGACGATTCTTTTACTTTTTGTAATAAAGGGGAAGTCTTGGTTTCGTTTATGCTGATGATAAGGTTCCTGACAGAGTTTATTCAGTGCTAAGCGCTGGATTACTATGGGCGTACGTTTTGGTAAAATACTTTTGTTGGGCCCGTTGTCCTCGTGTCCTAAATTCATACAGAAAAACTTGATCGCCGATGGTACTTCCAAGGATATTGTCATGTTTGAGGAAAATATTTCGCCTTTGCTAGTGGATAAAGTGACCTTGTTAGTACATGGACATTCTTTTTTCAAAGGTCCAGAGTTCTCAGAACCAATTCAGCGGGTCAAATGTGTCAACCTGTTGATTTGAAAGTTTTGTCTTTATTTGTAGAGTGGTCAATTATTTTGGAGTGTAAATCATGAAAGGTTATGTTTTGGTTATTGATAATAATTCCAGTATCAACCCCTTCAATCATTATTCATTTTGCAGCTGTCATTCTTCGTGGATGGACTCTACCAGCACAAGACCAAATTGACTTATATGTCCTAGGCAACAGCTTGGAAAGAAGTCAATATTCAAAATTTCAAATTAAATCCATGCGACAAAACGTAGGAAGAACCCAAAACGGATTGGCTCTTGGAAACAATAATGGAATGATACTCAGAGCTTACAACAAAAACCCAAAAATTAAAAAAAAAAATCGCAATAAATCTACCAGATTTTAGCATGAATCATTCGAAAATTGTCATCTAGCCCACATAACTCTTTCGTTTCATCATACATCAAAATAATTACCAGTTCGTACTTACATACAATCACATGCATTTCGTTTCAATCCGCGATATTTTGAATCTCCTTTTATAAAACAAAAAACCTGTCGGATAGCGACTGGTTTGGTTCAACTTGGCTAACGATCCCCAATTTTCGGGTGAGAGTCAAGGATTTATGGGCATAAAAGCAGAATCTAGTTCCCTCAAATTTGCGCTTATTAAACTTTCCACCAAGTTTTTTCCTTTATTTTTTAATTTTTTTTTCATTGGCGCTTTCTGTGCAACCACCAAAAAAAAAACAGCGCCATATACCACACCGGTACACATACATTTCGTCCTAGAGATGTTGCAAAAATGAAAGGAATAATATTGTACAATGAAGCCTACTAAAAAGGATATTCGGTACTACTATCTCACATTGTATGCAAAAGCATTCAGCGAGAAGGGCATCGGGCCATACTGCACAGTGGCTACGAAGAGAATGAGAGAAGAGGGAGAGTACGAGAGAGAGAGAGTGCTGAGAGGGAGCGTTGATGTAGTGCATGATGCCGCGAAGGGCTAAGGTATAAAAGATGATACCATTTAGCAGTCAGAGTAATGGTTTTTTATCTACTTTTTCATCTTTTTTTGGGATTCTTATTTTTTTTATTTCTTTGCGGTATGCAGTGCAGAGATTTTATATTTCAATTTCTGAAATTACTAAAGGGATTCTCGATAAAAAGCTTTTATTTTGCTCGGAAAAATAAACAGAGAAAATTTCATAGCTATTAATGGAATTCATTTTTGAGTGCTCAGTGTTTATCTATTGGATATATAAAATAACTTGGTAAAGTTGCGAGTCCTTCATCATGTATTTTGGTTGTTTTTTTGATTGTGATCGGAAATTTGCAGGCAAATGCGCCGATGGGTATTACAATACTAATTTCTTTCCAGGATTCATGTAAACACTAAATTAGATGCTGCTAGAAAGAGGGAGAGAGATTTACTATTGTACCAGGAGCATGTGAAGGAACGTACTGAAAATATTATCATATACTGAAATTTGATGGAAGTCCTGAAGTTTTTTCGTTTGTTTTATGGGAAAATTTCAACGTGTGCATCATACCAACCTGTATAAGGAGAGTTTTTTATGAAGGGGTATTAGAAGTCCAGCATTTTTGGTAAAATTCCTCAGTCAAATATTCAAATGTTTCTTAGATATTTCCTCATTGCAGTCGTTGGGCTCAGGTAGAGAGCCAAATTATGGAAATTCAGGACCAGATTTCGTATATGACATTGTTGCAGATGACGTTCTGGCATGCGACGGAGCAGAAATTTTTCAACCGGAAGGGCGAAAAATTTTCTTATCGCATTTGGGCGCAGCTGGAAAACCATGCGCATCACCGGAGCGACCAGAGTTTCTTGCAACATATGAGAGACAAACTAACAGAGGAGAAAAGCAAATCTGTTCAGACCCCTATGATTGTTGCCATCACCACAGCGGAAACTAAAGCACAGGACCCAAATAAAGAATTTCCTGCCTGACAGACAGAGAACGAACCGTAAAGTGGACAAGTGGTATGAAACGAATCATTGTCACATGCGATGCAAAAACGAACCTTAGCAAGGTGGTTAAAAACGGAAAACTGCAGTTGGAAAACCTTCTAACTCGAAAAGGGTCACTTTTCGGTGGCTAAAGGTAGAGGAAGGGCAAAACGCTAATCATTTCGACAGCGCAGTAGTCGTTCCGATTTCCACTAACAACGAAAGGTTGGCCTTCAACTCAATCAAAAGGGGATCGGGATAAACGGAGGAAGGACGAATAGTGCGATGAAAGACGGGTTTCAGACGCCACTGTCTAGAGTTGCCAAGAAAGCATCTAAAAGTCAATCAAATAATCGTCGCACGTAACACAAAAAACAAAGATCGAGAAGCGTCGAAAACGTATTGGGTAGGCACTGACAGTTGATCGTATGTAGATGTCTTGCGAGAAATCAAGGACGTGGTAAAACCGGAAGACATCCAAACAGCAATCGAAGCTGTAGAACCAACTCGGTCAGGTGATCTACTTGTTGGGTTCGAATCAGATGCAAACAATAAAAAAGCGTTCCGTGATGCAGTCAAACGAGCCCTTAGAGAAAACGCAACTGTTGCCTCATTGGCACCTATGGCTACCCTCGAAATAAGGGACTATGACTACGCTGCGAATCTGCCCGAAACAGAAGCTTGCCTAAATCGCGATTTCAGTCAGGTTGACCAAACCAAACCATAAGGGCCAAATAATGGCAATAGTTGACCTCACACAAAGGGAAGTAGAACAGCTATTAAGAAAGGACAAAATAAGAATAGCGTGACTTATTTGTCGAATAAGGCTAAGAACGATTCCCCTCCAGTATTTCAGGTGCCTTTGATACAGACATACCTGATAGGTATGTAATAGAACTGATAGATACAACTTGTGTTAAAATTGCGGCAAGACAGGGTAGAAAATGAAGAAGTGCACAGAAGAGGAACAATGTGTTCTTTGTGAAGAGTATGACCTGAGAAAAGATGATTTGAAACACATCAGAGGTATAGGGAAATGTCGATTCTTCCAAGACGCCCAAATCAAGACCAAAGTGATTCTACAATGATTCGCTTCTTTCAAATTCATCTGTATCGAAGGATAATCTCCCAAGATATGTTCGAACAGTTTGCGAGAGACAGGCAAACCGATTTGCTGCTGCTGAGCAAGCAAAATCACACTAGAAGCTCACCAAGATGATATCTTGACGAGTGCTCACTTCCAAGTGCAGGGCCAGGGGCGAGGAGATGATTTCGTTTGGGTTCGGTCTGAGTCTTCTGTGGACTCAGCGCAAGAAAACTAGGAATACGGATATTGAGAAGTGTGTTAACGTGCTAATGGCACTATCATCACTGAAGTAACCTACGATGGGGAGCGGAGGAGCTGCGGCAAAAGATTTGGTGAACTCAACTATGAGAATCATTACGTCCGCTTGCACGCTTTCAACGAACCTACGAAGCCCTCGGCCCGACAAGTCTGCAGTATACTGGTCGTCCCCTGGAACTGCCGAAAAAACGAAGGGACAGTCACAAACAACGACGAAAGGCCAAGCGAGCACGGACCTGGGAAGAGCATGTATCCTTTCAGCAGATTAAAAGTCAGCTAAAAAATGCCTCCACAGACTTATCAACAGCAGTAAGGCCAGTCGTTGGCAAAACCTGGGACGACGTGATCTGGGATTCGTGCGGCCTGGGCTACAAACTAGTGATGCGATAGCTCGAGGTCAATGTAAACCAGCCATCGAGACCAATGAAAACCACAAATGGAAGAAGCAGTCTTCTCTATGCAGACAAAAAAGGCTCCAAGACCAGATGGTATTCCTGCTGAGGGGTTACAGATGGTCTCTACAGATGGCCCCTTACCTGCGCCTTAACAGGTTCAACGTATAGCTTGCTCGAAGAGGTGTTCCCAGAGGTTTGGAAGGTGGCGAGGCTTGCGCTGAAGGGGAAAGGGAATCCCGTTCTCTGTGTAGGCTAGACACGGCCGGAAAAGTTTTCGACCTATCTCCACAGCAGAGCAGGTTACTCCAGCATCGATGCAATCATCAGCTATTTTGTTTCATTGATTTGCTGTTTCAGGAAACACTGAAAATGTTTGCACTTACAAAGTGTGCTGAGTGTTTTTAACAACATAATTCACCTTCAAATGGGTCGGGGATAACGAATTTTAGATGGCGAGTGAGGTTTCTGATATAGAAGCAATTTTAGTTTTGTGGAAAACTCTTGCAAGAAATTCTAAGGAGCGATACTCCTTAGCAATTCTTTGGACCGCAATCTCTGGTCGCAATAAATCCAAGCGCAATTGCGAGTCGGACTCTGATTGATATAGCCATTCTGATTGATGTACTCTCCTTTGCTAACAAGGGTAAAATTTAATAGTTAATTTATTTTAATACATTCATGGATTTTTAAAGAATAAAAGGTAACGAACATGAACAAGGTGATTAACACGCATGCGACAGAATTTTCTGTAGTCCTGCTCATCAGTGGCGCATAATAACTCCTTTAATAAATATCAAATTTATCACGTAGGGATTGAAACGGATTCACCCAAATTTCCTTCTTTTTTCTACTTTTGCCCAATTTACTCGCTTTATTTCTCTTAAACATTGTAATACGATGATTTTTGCAATATCTAAACGTAGTTCTTTACTTAAAGGCATATTCTGAAGTGAATAGTCTTGAAAAATTCTGCGTACCAACTTCAAAAGTAACAGCAGTACATCAAACGTCAAATAAATATTAAGACAGCATATCAAGCGGGTGTAGACTCAGCGTTAATTTCATGCGTTTTCTCCCCTTTCAATTGGAGGAAATTGATAGCCACCTAACAATCTGTTTTTTGTTCTATTGTTGACAGCAAACATCATTTGTCAAATTTGAAACTGCTTGGTGGACCATGTTGTTGTCAGAACGACGTGTAATTTCGTATATTTTAATGTATGATCGTTATCTAACAGATGGCGAAACTGTTCTACTTTACGATGATACTGTAGGTACTACACTCTACAATATAACAATGTAAACTTTTCAAATTAACTTTAATTAATTTATTCGAATTAATTGACAACGTATCGATGATCGTGTGTAGCTCCATTGGGATCCAGAACGAGAGAGAGATTTTATGTACGAGCATTGTCATCTGGTTCGATGATCAATGTTGCCCGATGAAGTTTTTGCAGGTGAATAAGTTCGTGGCTGTGTTCGGCCCCTACACCTGTTTGTCGATAAAGCTTTTCAAATAGTTCTAATACTTACTGTTAGTCAAATCATTTTCAAGGCATTGAGTGTCAGTTTTTCAACTCTCTCGGACGTAACGGTAATAATTGTAATGAGAGCTAATAAGAAAGAAAATTTTGTAGTTGATTCGTCTAGTCGTTCTAACAAAAAAGATAGTGGAGTCAATATGTTCTGGTGGGGATGTTAATATTTATAATTACAATCATATTAACTGAATGTCTACATCTGTAGTCCAAATGAAATTTCTATGCGGTTTATCTGCATAACTTGTATTTTCCTGCTGTTTTCATGAAAGATTGCTCCTATTCAGCATTTTATATATGTAAATATGCTTTCAATTTGGATATATCGCGGAACTTTCGTGTGGTGTGATATTGTAGCACTGTTCGGGCCTCATTTTAAAGATCTGACTATTTGAGTTTATTGTTGTTCTCCTTGCGCCGCGTAGTTTACAAGGATGTCTTTTTTTTTAAATTCAATCGTCCGCCATTGATTAAAATTGTTTCAGCTTAAAACGTTATTTTCAAATCCGATTTGCTTATCCTTAGGACTTTGGATTCCAACACCCTCTGATAACTAAGTATACTTTCACGTCACGTAATTGAGTAGATGCCATCCTTCTCATCAAACTCATAAATTCATAGGGAAAACAAATGAATGCATTTTATCCGTATCTACTTCAAATCTCAAGAATAAACATCAGCGAATGACAAAGTAATCATATTTTATATTCTTATCCTGCTTCAAATTATTTAAATACGAACATTCCGAAAAGATTTTCTCCATCTCAATTCCTCCTCCTTAAAAGCCAATTCCGACTCGAAGAACTCTATGAAAATGGGATGAAATTGTGTTGAAGAAAGTAATCCTACAAATGAGATCTGAATTTCTTCTTAGATGGAATTGAATCTCTGTCGTTGTCCTTGTCATTCCTCACCAACTGAATGCATTACACAAGGACACTTTTCCGCCATATTATCTTGGCGAACCATCCATTCGCCCCACCCATACTTTCTGGCTAACGTAGTCCTGAACGCTCGCTGGTACATTTACTGAACAAAAAATAGCAAAAAAAAAAGAAGGAAAAACCTGGTCGGTTGGTCGTTTTCAAAACGAAAAGTTTTCCTGTTATGAAATTTACATAAACAAATCTTCACCTATAATGCCAGGCGAATTTCAACACATTTCGTATTCTAAAGAAGTACACAACTGGAAAAAGTGGAAAAAGTGGAAATATCAGGGATCGCAGGCGATGGAGGAAGATAGGAAGTTGTCCTATCATTCGCATTGCACGATGCAAAACTCAAAACTCGGCAAATAAATATTAAAAAGGAAAGAAGGCGAAATGAGGGAAAAAAGAGAAGAAAAACAGAAAATCCTGAAAAGAAAATGAGCTCCGTCGTCCATAAGAAAGAGGAAAAGTTGTTCGTGTCTCTACTTGTTATGCTTAACAGAACTCATAAATTCTGAATGCCTTGCGGTATTTTAGCATAGAAATGATACTCCACCCTTGCCTCCGAGGACATCTGCCTGGCGAGGCATTCACGGTGGCGGCCAGGAGAGGTGGAAGAAAAATATTAACTTTACTGTCACTCTGTGCACAACTTTTCACTCGACGACAACGACAGCGACAACGGCGAATCCTTGTGAATTGGCTGACAGTTCCTAAACGAGATGGAAATGGAAATGTTCCTTTTCTTTTCAGGTTTTCATCATTCTCCATCGTCATCATCATTGCCATCGTCAGCATGATTTTCTTTTGTGAAACGTGAATGGAATATACAAAGTTAGTTTATTGCAATTAAAAAGAGGTCACGACAAAATGGAGTGGGTAATTACTCACTCGTGTTTTGTTACTAATTGGAGGGAAAATTTTACTGAGGAAAACGAAATGCACAAAGGGAGTAGCAGCTTAGATTCGGATCGATGCAGCGTAGGTGGTCTGTGTGGCGAGAAAGGAGCCAGGACATTCGGAAATGATTCGTTTAACATTTTTGAATTCTCAGATCGCTCAGTAATGCACAAATCGATTAGACGGCGATTGCCTCTGCACAAACATAATAATATCTTACTATACACACAACGATTCCACGAATAAATACATATTCAATCCTTCAACTTATCTCGCTTCTATTCCCGCATTCGAGAATGAGAGAGAGAGAGATAGACGACGTCCTGCCATTTACCGGCAATAGAAAGAATCAACAATGACTTCATCTGTCGAATATGTATCAAATTTCACTACCAATTACTGTTAATCTTTTCAAGAACGATTTCCCTATTACCCGATACCATGAGCTGAAAAGGCTGGTTGGTAGCAGACAGTAAATAGCAAACAGGACCCCAACAAATCAATGCTACAACGTGCAACATACGAAACGTAGCCAACGGCCAACTTCGACATGTTTAGCATCACTTTGAATGGGAAACGATGATAAATTGTGAAGCGGAGTTTTGATTTTATTCATGCATTCCATTCGTTGATCAAGGATCAAGGATTTCGGGCTCAAGCCAGGTTATACATGTGTAGATGCACGAAAATCAAGTTAATAGAGATGCTTTGGTAGGATGACAACAAAATAACAGTGCGTTACCATTCCCCCCTCCGCCTGTATCCTTTCGACTGTCAATTGAGACCCTTTTGATTTCATTTAGAGACTTGTTTATATCAACCATAATCACAACAACCTCTTTGATTTGATTTAATGGTGCTATTTTTTCTGGAGAGAAGGACGACGGGTCGGAGTTTGTCGTTTATTGTCGTACGAAGGACTTGGTAAATAAATATGTTCGCTGTATGATAAGCGTCTGGAATTGGCAGCCAAAAATGATTTTTTAATGTTTATTTTATTCCTCCTCTCGATTCGATAACTTCAGTAAACCATTTTCTTTTAACTCTTTTGTATCCCTTTTTAAAAATAAAACTTCAATTTATTCATTTTATTTTGCTAAAGAGTTTTTAATTTTTTCTATTTTATGAATCCAAATTATTCGCCAATTATTTTTTAACTATTAGATTGAAATAATGTTTGAAGTTCAAGGAATTGACGTAATTTCTTGTTCATCAATCCCACTTTCACTTACTTCTATCATTTGTCATTACCTATTCACCTTTACCTCAGAACTAAAACCAAAATACTCACCACAAATACTTGGTACACAATCCAATTGGAATATTGGAATTGGAAATTCGTCTACTTTAAATATTTTTAAATTCATCAACATTATTTCCAGCATTCAAATGCATGCAATCAATTACTCTGACATTTATGCTTGAATGCTTGATAGGCATTATAGACAGGCAGCTTCACAAAGTCCTTGGACCACGGGAAACTAGGTTTGCTGTGGATCTTTAAACCTTTTAAATGGTTCAAATTTTGCATTGATCATGCATGATAACGATATAATAACGAATCCTCTTTGCTGAAATTGACTTTGTCAGAGGTGTCATAGGTTGACATCTGCCAGCAGGAGAGCACTGTTTTAGGCAACGGTAAGTGTTGTCAATGGCTTTGGTTTTCTTATGAAATGAACTAAACCATGTATGATGTTAGTATGGTTCATTCCTGAAAACTTTTAAAGAGAGATTGTTTTTTTTTGTTCTCGTAGAAGGCGTTTCTCTTTATGACAAGAAAGCTTGTGAGTTGAACAAGCTTTCTGGACGCGAAATCGAGCTCCATCCTCCACATATCCGCTTCAAGTAAACGACATAGCTTACGTGAGTTCTATTGGCACTAACTTAAATAACCGAATTACAGCCTGGCTTTGCAGCAATTCAAGAATTGTGGTAACTGTTTGGCAAGCAGCAGAGATTTCGTCGAAGACTTTGTTCAATATTCTACAATGGCAATAGTGGTTAATGGCTTTAGAAAGTGAGAGGACGCGCCTTACGGCTGACGTTTCAGTTGCTCCTGAAATGCTAATGAATGTATCTTAAGGTTTGGGTGTTGACAATCAGACACAGAAACTACTGGTGAGCCGCTGATGTGAAGGATGCCTGTTGGCAAGATACAATCTAAGATTGTAGCAGAGCCTCGGCCCAGATGCTTTACTAGGATGATCAATATAGAAATTGTCAAAGACCAACTACTTCTCCAAAATCTGAAATTTAGTTGTCAGTCCTAAACTCACTGATCATGCAACTCACAAAACTGTGACAAGGAAACAAGGAAAAATGGCTAACAAAACTTCTTCCTCACAAAAAATTAATTAGAAGAAAAAATAAAAGAATAAATAAAACAGGCTGCAGATAACAAAAAATTGGAGGCATAATAACAAGGAAATATAGGAAAACCAATTCGGCAAAGGAAAAGGATACAAATAAAACCAAGAACAATGAAGATTTTCCACCGGAAAGCGACAACGAAGAACATAATATCCCTACATATCCCGTCTTTTGACTGCTTTGGAAAATGTTTGGATTCGAAGGATATGTTGGATGTTTTCTCTGTGGACAGTGAGAGCACAGTAGCTGTGCTGGGATAGAGGACTAGGAAGATGAGGTAATGGCAAGTCTTGCAACCAAAAATTGAATGTATTTGTCGCACCTCATCTTGGTCCATAAGGTATTCTGTCTTACTCGGGGGAGCGAAGGTTTCTGACATTTTAGACAACCTTAAAATTATTATCTTTTTAAACCAGTCTAAAGCTTCCCAATTTTATTATTTCTAATGACTGAATATGTAACATTAATTACAAAGAAATAAGTTTTCAAAGCAGTTGAAAGTGTCCGTTTGATAACGCTCAAAACGTCACGGACGCCTTCTTGACCCCTTCCCCGTCAACATCAGAAAAATTCTCGCTCCCGTGGCCCTAGAAATTCCTGTATAACCCCCGGAGCGTTATTGTGTCCACTGGATGTTTCTGAGTTGTGCTCTGTTTAGGTTGGAGACCTTATCGGGCCTTGCTTTCTCAAAAAAGCCGTGGGGCAAACGACAGTTGAAGACGGTGAGCCATGCTCCTCCCTCAATTGGATGAATTGTAACTAGATAATATGTGGGTCCAACGGGATTCAATAATGGCGTATATTGACCGAGTCTCAATGAACATCCTAAGGACCGAATATGGAAATCACCTGGCTAGTTGCCTTGGCGATTCGCACTGGCCCGCCAAATTGGCATACTTATTTCCTGGTCCTTTTGCTGGATTTTTTTTTTAAATTTGGACTCTATACCAGGCCTGCAAATCTTCCGATAAGTATCTGTCAAAAATGCGACGACTATTTGTCAAAAATACTATTTCACCTATCCAAGTCATGGCGTGAGAAATGGAAATCAATCTTTTGTTCTTCAAAAGTCGTCAATCCTGACGTCGGCCACTATGTTCATCCTGTTTTTTCGTCTTGCCAAAAAACAAAAAATAGTTTATGATATCAAACAAACATAACATAAAATCAGAACGACAGTTTTTGATTGACGAAGAAAATTTCGGCCAATGATATTCGGGATACAGAAGATGCTTTCACCAAAGCCTATTAAAAAATTTGATCCTTTTGCCGACTTGTAATCCTTTTACCAAAAATTAGGCAAGTTTCGTCGGGCGGTCGATATCCTGTTCAATGTGAACATATGTATAGAGAATCAGCGATAAGGGCAAGATAGAGATGATTCCTTATGTTCAACTTGACAATCATTTGCAGGAGCATTAAATCGAGATTCTACAATATCCTGCACTATTTCCTATCGTACCCGTTTGTAACCATGGAAAAACAAAAGCAATTTTTCGCATCGCTACATGTATGGTGTGTAAGCAATGCGAGCACTTAGTTTCCATTTGAAAATCACAGATTTCGATCTTCCGACAAACGAAGGGTTACTATTTATAGTTAAATGTGGCCAGGAAGGACCTCACTAAATGCTTGATATATTTCGCACCCCAGTTTAAAGCGGTCGATGAATGAGAAGTGGAAGTAGAGTGATATGAATAAATGTGTCATAGAAAATCAGATTAAGATTTGAATCTGCATTATGATAATAACCTAGAAAGGATAAATATTTTACCAATGATTTAAAGTGTGAGGATTTAATAGCTTATTTATCTTAATTTGTCGGAAGTTGAGCAGCAGTGACAGTTTGTGGGGTGTTATTCGGTAGAATTCAGTGTAGAGGGCGTGTGGTTGCGACAAGTTTTTTCCACACAAAAAAGGATACTATTTGATGGAGTCAAAGTAAAGTAAGTGGAGTGTAATGTAGCAACTAAGAAAGTTCATAGTGACATAGTCTAAACTAGTATTCCCTTGCCACCACAAACTCATTACAGAAAAAGGATCTTCCGTTCGACATTCTTGTCGATACGCCCCTTTCATGTTGTTGTATCCAGTTTGGTCAACACATCTTGGAGTGAAGTGGATTTTATCATGTTCATATTGAAGCTTCAAAAGAGTCCATATGACCCTCACATATACTATCTACAATCTACGCGATGAACCTAATTATGCATCCTAGAATCAACACGCATAATTTTCACCTCCCCTTTCTAAACAATCCTATTAACAATTCCAAAAGTTCATTTAACATGTTACACGCGTTCAACTTATCTAGCGTTTAGATCTACCAAATTGGATAGCATTTAAGTGTATCCTTGCGTTTTGAAAAGTGACGGCACACGCAGCCGCTTTTTTAACAATTCCCGAGATCCGGTTGATCGTATCCTTAGACGAGAATGTGTAAAGCATTTCAGTCGGAACAACTAGCAATTCGGGAATCTCCCTCCTCGGTTTCGCACTGTTGACTCCAGCAACAATAATAACTCGCTTCCCTGTGCTGCAGTCCTGTGGACTGAATAGAACGGTATCGACGGAACACTTCCATTTCGTTTTTATGGCACTAATCATCGTGATATAAAAATAATTTAATTAGAATGTATCAAGCATATGGCAGGTCACGAGCATCCATTATCCAACTAAACATCTAGAGTAAGGACTATATCTAAAATTGTGCTATAAGAGATAAATTCCGATACTGAGTCCTTATGAACAAGCCAAAAGTGTGCGTTGAATATATAATCACATTGTTTGGATGAGAGGACGCAAATGTACAAGGATAACAATTAACTATAAAGCATACAACACCCCCCATGAGCTTTTTGGGCCTGGGTCATAAAACAAAAAGTAAAATCCACTTGGATATTCGAAATTACTTTGATATTTCTTACCCAAATCCTTTTATTCGCTTTTATTAACGTGACTTCATACCAATTCCATTTAGTGTTCTATTTTGCTCGGCATGTATCCTTCGCTGACTAACAAACTGCGGCAACGACAATGTGTGATAAATAGTTTGAAATGCACTCCTTCGTTCGTCCTTTTTATCTAGACGGGGCCGAAGAATTTTAGAGATATGAGGTGTCGTGATAATATCTAATTTGTGGATAAAATGAATGTTGCCGCAAACGATGATAAAAGAGTTTCACCGTCGATATCAAACGTAGAGCATATTGTCCCTCAAGTCACATTCGAGAAGTGACTCCGAGGGTGGTTTCCGTTTGACCGAATAGTAATTTTTCACCGCATATATGTATATGCAAGGTTGCATAGCATGCAAGGCTTTCCATGGCAAATTGAAATTTTTCGGTTAATTAAACATTTTGATTAAACTGATATTAATTAAGCCGAAAATAATCATCGTCAGTGATAATTTGCCTTCATGTTCAAAACGCAGTTCATCTCATTTCAATCCTTTTCGGGTCGCTATAACTAAGAATTTAGTGTAAGAATCTACAGCTAATTGTTCCTTATTATATCCTGACTACTACCTGCAATTCTTCTGCAATTTTTTGAGCTGAATAGTTTGATTGTATTTGGATTACGAAGAACTTTGCAGCATGGACATTCACTCTGAATAATTTCAGAATTAAAAGGATTTTTTCGCAAATATGGCATGGTTGAAAATTGAAAAAAAAGGACAGTAAAATCAGTATTAAGTTAGGTTAGTTTATTCTTTTAGATTGTGAGTCAAGCGCGGCTTATGATCAAAACAAAATGTAGTTAAAAACTGCAACGTGCTCCTTCAATCGCACATAGATCCTTTCTTCCCAGGTTTCGAGAGTTTTGTCCCGCATTTCAAGTTTTGGTGCACCATATCTGGGTATGGGTGGGTATGGGTATCTGGGTATGGGAATCTTGGGTGTCTTGAGATAGGACAGATCCTCCAAGTTTAAAACGGATCCCTAGAGTTCTTCCTCTGAAACCAGAAGGTACCACCATAGACTCTAAAAACTCAGTCAATTAATAGGACTTAATCGTAGATTCTAAATGGCTTCCTTGGACAAATAAGAGTGGCGACATACACTGCAGCGGGAGGGTCCATATTTAGTCAGTTCATGGTAAACATACTTGGAATATCCTTAAGCAAAAGACGTCTATTAATGAACGACATGGAGTCCATTCTCATATACGGATCCAAAGTCTGGGCTGAGGTCATCAACAAGCAAACGTACCGGAAACGTTGAATTTAGTTTCGCACATCGCATCATCACAGAATAAACATTGATAGTTACTGCAGAATTGGCGTCCATCGCAATCCCAGCAGGAGAGCGTATCGGCAGGAGGATAAACAGTAGACAGAGGCAAGGAATGACAACAGATTCTCCTACCGTGGCAGAACAAAGGGGACAAAATTGAGACGTGGTGTAGGTGGAAGGCTAGACTTATAACCAACGTGCAGTCAAGGCTTAGTCTAGGACACGTTCAAACTGATTAACACCCGACTCAGTTGGTCAACGGCCATGGGTATTTCCTTAACTACAGAAAATGAGAGACACGCCGTCAACCAACTGCTTGTCCTGTCTGGCGAGCTTAAATACGTTTTGAAGTGCTAAGCATGAGGGTCACTCAGCCCTCTGTCCTGTCTCTTTTTAGAAAGTCTGGAAAATCTGGAAAATCAGAGATAAGAAACCTTGAAATATTGGTTGAAACAAGGGGAGGATGGGTAGGTTTCAGGGCAACATTTACCATATTTGTTTGCTTCAGCTGAAAAAGGGACTCTTCTCCTGAATCAACGAGGAACAATGATGACAAACAGTTCCCGACTTTTTCAGATAACCAGACTGTTTTCGGGGACAGGGGAGGTATTCAAAACCATTAGTTACAAAGTTCGACAGGTCAACCTGATTTTGATAAATTTTTTCAATAGAGTTGATGCATTCATTTATTTTTGCCACGGTTCCACATATTAATCCACACATAAGAAATTCATTTAGAGGCGCCATTTTGTGTGGTTTTCACGGCTAGTTCAGAAATATTGTCTCTAATCATGTTGTGACCAAATTTCTCTTTCAAATCTCGATTGTTACGGTGGCTGTGTGGCATGTAAATCCCTCCAGTTGGAACAAAATGCTTTTGATGGTCACTTGGTTGGCTATTACTAACAAGAATTCAATGAGCAAGTTTCGATAACGTTCCCTAGTTCCCGTAATGGTAGGTCCTTCCGCATTTTTCCTGCAAGAAATATTGACTAATGATTCCAGAATTGCTGGTCTGACTTTGTTGACGAAGACAGTTCATCGATGCTCGGATTTCAAAATTGAAGGACGTGGTCAATGGACCGCGACAGTTCGAGGCGCTTCTTGCAGAAAGCAAAGGTCAGAGAGCGGCTGCAGTGCGACGGAAAAAAAGAATGTTTTTCCACTAGTCTTTGCACCACACCAAACTACATCACATATTAGAATTTATTGTATTTAATGAAGCTTGAAGGTATTGCTTGGGATCGTTGTCACTCCATCTACGGCGCCAATATTTGTCAACATATCCAGTTAACCAAAATGTGCTCCACTGCTGAACAAAATTTAGTGTTAATATTTAAACCAATTGTGAATGTCTTCTTTGCCAAATCAAACAAATCTCAATAAAAATGGCAAGCTTTACTAAGTAAATAAATCTAAATAGCAAGCCGTATCAAACAAAGCTGTTATAAAAATGTCAATTTTGACGTATGTCATATATAATCCACGTTGAAAGATTAGAACATTCATGGGCACTGCGTGGAAGAGACAAAACGTGTACTGCACTAGTGACAAGCTTTGCTAAATAAAAATCCAAACGGCGAACCGTATTAAACACAACTGCTACTATATTGTCAATTTCGACATATGTCATACAAAATTCAACAGTATTGAAATGTTTGAGCATTCCTGTATTGATTTCTGTATTATATATCCTGTATGTACAAAACGTCAGTTTTTATTTGATTTTTTTTCTTTTATTTATTTTTTATGAAATCTGTCCGATTTAGGGAAGCTTATAAGTAGCGTCAAAGAGCAGATTAAAGCGCTAACAACTGAGGACAAATAGTATATAGAAACATGAAGCTTGAAACTTTCAATCTGGACAGACGCCTTGTCAAACCACATAACGAACACTGAGTATAAAATAAAAAAGGAAAAGAGTCTGGAACGCAGCAACCTTACAGTGTAAGTCAATCTGCAAGTAGAATGTGATACTAGATTTACATGAAAATTATAACCTCAGGTTTAAAGCGAGGCCAGGTCAGGCAGAAGCCTTACGCTCCTGATCGAGGACGGTCATGTCGTCGGGATTTATCCTGCTCATTTGGGCTTGTTTGGTGTATTGCGAATTATCTATTGCTAAATATCTGGTTGATAAATGTTTTGATTTGACAAGTTTTTGATACGTCAAGTTTCAAAAAGTGCCGAGAAAATTTCTGGGCCGAAATGAAGGATCACATGGCCCTAAACTTTCAGTTTAAAAATCTAGCGTCTTAACTGAACATCGGCGTAGTTTTACAAGTCCTACGAAAACACACAATGAAAAACCAAAACTTAAAAATTGAAATAAGGAAGGCTTGCCAATTAATCTGATGCCGCTATCATTTTTGAAAAAGGCAACGGTAATGAATTTTTCTTTGCGAATATCACAAAAATAGTCGTTCTGAAACAATGCAATTATCATTTCTAAACTCAACAGGCTTCTCTGTGCACCATTGTCAACAGCCCCTAAAAACTCTGAAACGGAAATTTTGCTTGCGCACATAACTGTAAAAGTGGAAAAAGGATGTTTATGGACACAACATCATTTCTTATGAATCTAGGTCTAACAGAGAATAGGAATATGGAAGGTGCAATGAATGTTCAGCAAGTGGCAGCTTGAGTACTATACAGGAATATTAAAAAGTTCATTCTCTGAAATTCAATGCCCAATCATCTGGCTTCCAACGCTGTAGACAATCTTGGACATTCTCGGCGAGTCAGCGAATTTTTTGGCCTAATCAACAATGCAAGATATGGCCATTCCTTCTTGCTGCAATTCACGTAGGACCAGTTTACAACAGGCACTCAGCCAATAGCTCTACTATTCCCATACATAATAGGGTAGGGAAACGGTGAAAACTAGGACGAGATTCACATAGGGTAGTATAACGGTAAAAACGACCATAAGATTCACAATGCTTTACAATAACCGACCGGAACTTGGTCGATAGGCAGTAACAATACCACTGTTGGATTCGTGAGGATATTGCTCCATTAGTTGTTGCAAACTAATCGTTAATCTGCCTACAATTTAACGTCAGGAAACAAGATACGGCAGGACTTGTGGGAGGTGATGGGAGAGCTTTCTCCAGACAATCTGGTCGGAGAAATGCTGAAAAGTTTCGACAAATGGACCTGCGTGGCACATTACTCTCGGGCAGTACTTATTGCCAAAAAATATACGATAGATAACCTTGGGCGCGGGGTCTAGGAAGGTCTCCTTTCCAGCAGTCCTCCTCCATCCTGCCCCCTCCCGCTGGAGGGAGATTTCTCTAGACTGACGGCGCCCTAGGGCGAAGTAAAAAGAGGCCTAGCCCGAAGTAATGTGTCAAACGGTTCCAGGCTAGGATCTTTTGACAGGGGGGTGTTTAGCGGGTACTCTGGTAGCATGCGCTGCTAAGAGTCCCACACTCCGGGCGTAAATTGCCTTCACCCCCCAACCCCAAAAAAAAAACAACATAAACGTCAAAGTAAAGTGACATTTGGGGCCATTTACAAAAATTAAAACAAACTCTAATTTGAGCAGTATTTTTGTCTAACTTTGTACCTGTTCACATTTATAATGAAGCAGTCGCAACGAAACACGGATAATAGTCGTTTTTACACTTCACCTAGGAGAGTCTCTTCGTAACATCAATTTTCTTCAATTGTTCTCCTGTTGAAGAATAATCTTTGAAATTATCGTTGCATTCAACACAAATAAAGTGCAGAAAAAGGACATTCACGTTAGTTTATGATTTACCTTGACAGTACCTTATCTAGCTTCACTGGCTAGACTGGGATCTCCATGCGTGGTGAAATCATAGGCAGCAACTAGTTCAACCCCTGTAACAAAACCCTTACAAACTGTACCAAATATCATTTAAAAATTTGAAATAGTTTTCAAGAAACGTAAGAAACATGTTTCCAAGTTTCCTAGACCTGCTGATTCGGCTTCATTTATACATTTGGAGTTCTTCAATACTTTTCACCAGCAACTGTGGAAAAACGATGAAAGCCGCTTAACCAAATTTATTTCCTAACCTTATTCCTGGTACTTCCATTCCGGTCTGTGCCCTCTCTCGTAATGAGGTATCCCACCTATGTCCTTGTCAAAGAACAGCCAGGTACAAGCAAGCATCAACAAAAAATCAAAAACAACAACCGTTACTACAAGAAAGAAAATATAAATAAATAAATAAATAAACGCAAATAACGTTATAGAGAGTATAATTTCAGGCTTCCTCCGAAATACCTTTATCGAACCGCACATAAAGATTCCGTATGAAATAGGAAAAAAATAACATCTCAGTCAGGATGTATTCGTCGATGGTATACCACTATTGCATTCCCAGCATATTCAAGGTAATGTGGCGAATGAGTCCATCCGCTCCTTTTCATATGCATGACGAGATTCGCTACGGTAGCAACTTTTTATGGATGGTGTTTCGTGTGGGGGCGGGGATTGGTTGCAGGCGAATCCTCAATACGAAATCCAACTGAATCCTGGGTTATTTTCGATAATGCTTTTTCTCTATGAAACGTATATACGTCGTCGGAATAAAACGCGGGTGAAATGTCGCTTGTGACATGTAGCCAAGGTGCATTCATCCCGTGATTTTTTTCCCATCTCATCCGTACATTGGATGAACATTTTTCCAGGACAAAGTCATGATAGAGATCCGTCCACGTCAATTTCAGTGACAACGAAGTCAGCCTGCTCCGTGAATGATAATTTGATTGGGCAATGCCTGTGGAATTTCCCATCAATTCCCTTGTACTTGTGAACTCACCTCGCCTATAGCACATACGTTGCGCTCGGTGTTGTGATCCTCCGAAAATTTCATCTCCTTCGCGATGAAGAGGAACAACAACGAAATAGTTCAGGATATAGAGTTCTATCTTCGTTTCAAATGAGTCTGACGGTGACGGGCTGGGAATGAAAGTATGAAAAGTAATAGCACAAGACTAAATTTGATTAGTTCGTTTTGCCCGAATTTATGGTCACTGGCATCCTTGCGGGAGTTGTCGAGGGAAGCCCCGGATGGACTGTGGCTTCCTGGGAGCCTTATCTCGGAGGAAGGTGATTTGTCCGGTACATGCAGCTTGAGCTATTCACTGAAATTCTGAAATGGCAAAAATTAGATGGAAAAATCTCACAAATTAGAAACGGACATTCTGACAAAGCCAAACTCCTCCCTTCAACGCACACATATAAAGCATAGCAATTATCCTTTTTGCCAGTATGCCGCGGAATTCGATTTGAGAAAAAATTCAATTCATTTCGAATTACCAACTGTGTAATATGCTCGTATGCTACCTCAGAACATATGCTCGTCAAAATGAAGAGACTTGTCCTTTGTGTTGCGCATATTCAGATCCTTATTAAATCTCTTTTTTATGAGTTTAATGATAGTAATGGATCCAATAACGTAACAACCTGCTGATTAAAAATAGATAGGGTATCAATTTTATGCAGTTTTTTTCGGGAAAATACAAGTCTGCTGTACAAATGAGTCCTTTGATAGATATAATGAGCACTTTTGATTCGCCTAGCAATAAGGTTTTTGTCAAACTTCAGTAATCATTGAAAGGTATTCAACTCGAAACGAGTTCTGGAGTGAAATCTTATTGGGAAAAAAAGAGCGCGGTGGAGATCTCATATGTTTGCATTTGGCATTTTGGTAATTTCATTTCTTTTGTGATACGAAATGTAACGAAGAAAATTCCTGAATGGATTAAGCTTTGAAGAAATATTATGAATGTTGGAAATTATGTGAGAACTATTCTATTTCGCAGAAATACTTCTATGGGTCGTAAGGTACCTCTTTAGAATTGTGATGTTTGCAACGCATCCTTTTCCACGTCAGTTAATCTGGAAAGTAGGAAATCATAGTATATAATCTGTACTTTGGTAGCCTTGCTAGCGGGCTAAAGATGACATGTAAATTTAACAGTAACTTTATTGTTATTATCAAAATTTTACAAGTATCTTTTACAAGGCCTTAAGCTTTTACAAAATTTCTTGATCCTTTTAGACATCTGACAATTTTGAAATCCGAGAATCATCACACGCTCATTGTAGATTGAATTGGGGCAGCATATACGTATCACATCTACTGACATTCGTCCTTCAGTTCTACCGCTCCTTTTTGACATCTGTCATCCGCTCACAAGCTGTAGGTGACCAACCCGCTAGAATCTCTGTAGCTTTATTATGATAAGGTTCTCTAGCTCAATGAATCATCAAACTCACTGTTGTGTTTTGGTTTGGCCATTGGTCTCGGTCTAGTTCGCTCTCCCAATTCTTCGGATCACCTTCCTGTGGAAAGCATGTCAGTCATAATCATAGCATAACACAGAATGATATGTATGGAACTTGAAGAATAATCGGTTATGCACCTGTTTCTTTGAAACTCGCAAAGAGCTTCATCGGGAGCCATCTTTGCTCTGGAGCTCAACATTTGTTAAGATTTTTTCGTTCAAACCTAAACAAATTTTATTTAGGTTAGGTCGTTTTCTTATATGGACTAGCTCTCTAGACTTGTAGTTTGGCCATTAATTGCCCCAATATACCAAACTTACCACAATTTCAACATCTACCACACATATGACGTGATTATTACCTTTGAAATTTCACAAACCTTTGCATCTCGACAAAAGTCATCGCTCCGCGTTAATTTAACTGCCTATGGTCCTGCCTATTTTCTTGTACTATATCTTCGTCAGCTTTCAATAAAGATTAACGTAATTCCTGCACTGATCCAAAGAGTGTCAGTTATGAGGTCTAGATTATTTTAATCTTGAATATTGAGCTTGAAGGACGACGAACTTTTTTGCAATTGTAATCCTGTCATGTTCTACAGGATGACGCAAACGTTTGTGAGCACACCAGGGTGTATTTTAAAGTTGGCTAAATGGAGAGGTAGTGTAATTAACGGTAAATATATTTGGTCGTCGGGTCAGTAATCGTTGAACTATCGTCGATCAAACATATCAATTTGAGAGCAAGTATGAAGTATGAATCAAATCGGGTACCACGCCGTCATTAAGATTCTTACCAAAGAAGAAAAGTCACTTGAAACAGTACTGGAAGAGATGGTGTCCCTTTGCTTGGGTTCTACTCCGAGTAAAACCATGATTTACAAGTGAGATAGTTTCTTTAAACCAAGCAGGTACTCATTTGAAGATGACCTACGGCAGATCGAAATTACTACTCCGGAAATTATTCAAAAAGTCGAAAAATGCTGCCAAAAGGAACTCTATGCTGGTACACAAAGTTTAAGGTGTCACCGTTGGCTGGTGAAATCATTGCGACAATCTTTTGAGAATCAGAAAGGATCGTATTGACAGATTATGAAGACAAAGCCTACGCTTCAGTTATAGAGACATTCAAAGAATGTGTCAAAGAAAATAAGGGAAAAATTGATCAAAGGTGACTTCTTTCTATGTTGGCTACCCTGCACAAGGTGAGCTTCGATATGTTGTATCACCCGACAGTCCTGATCTGGCTCATAGTTGGTTCCCGTATGTCAGACTTGAAGCAGAATTTTTTGGTGCTTACTTTTGTGTTTACTGTCTTCATCAAAAAGATCATTCATGTTTACCTGATTTGATACGTTGAACTCAACATCGATTTGACTTCGAAAAAAAAACAGGAAGTGTCACGCTATTGTCATCGTATAATACCACATCATCTGAAGAATTTGTTTCTTCTTCATAGTCACTTTTTTCTAATACTTCCCAGAACAGCTCGTCAGTATATGCTCGTTTAAGACTTATTGTGTACAGAAAAAGGAGAAAAATTGAAGTTACCAACAATTTTGAAAAAACCAATGAGTATACGAGTGAATGATTTGATATTCATATCTCAAATGTCAATAGCATCATTTTTTTTCCAAAATTTTAATCTGTCAATGTCACTTCAAATTGTCTATTGCCAAACGGATAAAAAATGAAATAACAAGGAAAGTATATACAGAGCACAGCGGACTTATGATTGATTTTAACTGTCTTGGAAGCAAGGTATAACGTCCTTTTGGTATGTGATCTGACACATTAAAAATCCAAGTATAACCCATTCATGATAACAACTTAGCTGGACTTATGCAACAATCCCACTCCAGAGCACGGAGAGTTAACCTGTTCAGGAATCGTCTTCCATCTGCTTTCGTTATCTCCAGGAGTTCCCCTTCACAGTCTTGTTGCTCGAGCTCCATATCGGGTTGATTGATCTTACAATTTGACATTGGTAAGTAATCCTTTCGCAAATCATATCCTGACCCTTTGCGTTTGTTAAAAAACTATTTCCGCTTCCATCCTCTTATGGTTTCACCTGCAACGAGTCCCTTTTTTCCAGTTCCTAATGGCCTTAATCGATCTGCTCGAGTTTTTTTTTGGCAACAAGGAGCACATTTAAGTAAATTTAAGATTGAATCCCGGAATTGGATGTAATTTTCACCATTTGATGAAATTTTGTCCTTGCTTCCCGACTGTTTCCCACAGAATGACATTGTTTGAACCCGGATTCTATATATTCTAGAGGAACACCTAGGAACCTTGATGATGATTTTATTTCTATCTTACCCACACTTAAATGTCCCGAATACAAGTAATTCAAGGAGACACTCGTCCCTTTTCAGGACACTTATAATTAGTTGATAATTTGAATATTTTTTTGTTTTTAGGACAAGTAGTATGAGTCCTATTCCACCGGAACATGCATCCAACTAATCAAAGGACTTTTTTGAGGAACCCTTCCGATTTGATTTCCTTTAGTCAACATTATGATGATACCTCTTTATTGTCGCTCTGAAATTCCAATATCCGAGAGCTCAACCCTCGGGGAAATTAAAAGTCAAGAAAGAGTGCAAAATGCAATCCTGCACAGTGAAAAGGAAAAGCGACTGACAAAAGGCAAATCAAACAAGTCTCGACGACATTATAGACAACAATCTGAACACTTCAAAAAAAACAGGCCCGGCAATGAATATCAGAGATTGTCATTGCAAAGCTCAGCTCTATGTTTGTGCTGTCATCTCAATTATGCTGAAGTTACCCAGTTCTCAAGCCCCTCCCTCGCTCTCCGGAGTCATCTCTGGGTTACTCTACGCCTCTCGGCTTCGTTAAAGGACATAAACGGAGCTAAAACATTGATCACTTTTTTATTTTCCAACTCCACATTGCCCCCGCCCCCCGGCTTGGCCTCCATCGTCGCTTCATTGTGATTGCATCATTATTATTCGTCATGCTTGAATATTTTCTCTTTTATCGTCGTTTGATGAGCCTTTTTCATCAGACTTTCTGTTATTTGTTTTATATGTTGCTTTTGTCTTTGCCTCATATTTTTTTTTATTGTGTGCTGTCGTCTCCACCCCCGCAAAGCATCACCACCTACACAAATTGATGTGGATAATAGAGAGATGTACAACAGTCAAAACGCAAGGATAATGGGAGAGAGCAGAGAGGGTGAGAGAGTGCGCGAGAGGAAGAGAGAGTGTAAGGGAGAAATAAAAACTAACAACAATAGAGAAGGATTTTTAATTTATTGCTCTTTACATAGAACGCAACCTAACATACTTCCTCTCACATCTGATCCCTTTGATTTGTGAAACGAGAAAACAAAGCGCAATTTTTCTTAATAGCTTGCCTGCGTTTTATTTTTTTAGTGCAGAAAAATCGTTTGAGTGAAATTTGCACTTTGTAAGTTGTTCTGTTGAAGTGTGTTGGGTGTGCGCTCTATTGTTGGATTTTCATTTCTTTTGTTATGTATACCCTGATTGCCCTTATTTCGATGTCCTTAACCAT